>OW818031.2:14077500-15327500 GCA_942486065.2 Calliphora vomitoria | reverse complement strand
AACACATACTAATGAGGTTAGTCTCTCCTTTGAGAACTTGTGTCATTCTTTGAAATGTTCATTATGGCAAGCTAAACTACTCTCAAGTAAACACTTTCCATGCTCTATTATCTCATTGGTGAGTTTTTTCATTGATTTGAATTCATTTCATCATTTAATCAGCTGAATATTTTTCTCTTGCAGCATTAAGTTCGTTTTTTTCTTAAATTTTGAGTGGAATATTTTAGGCTTTCCTTCACTGTTAATCCAGAAATTGAAGTTCCTTCAAATCGTTCCTTCCGAAACCACTCATAAACTGCAAAATCTTCTTTTGGTTCTTCAGCAGTTTTTAAAGTTTTCGGTTTCCAAAGCCAATAACAGAATCACTTTGTTTTTTATAATGTCTAACAGTCCTTACGCCAAAAGCTATCGAAAAATCGATGGCACAATATCAAAAAAATTTTTTCGTTTCATTTGCATTGTTTTAGATTGTTTAAAAATAATCGAAAAAAATTATAATCCCGGATAATAGAGGTAATTACGTTTAATAGATGCAAAAAAATTTAAATCGATCCAAAAACATTTTCTTTTTCTTTCCCGGATAATTGATGTTGCTGGTTAATCGAATCACGGATAATCGAGGCCTCACTGTAAAGTTTTCAAAAAATTTAATTGTTTAGCAAAATGTAAATAGATGCCAATAAACTATGTTTTAAAGAGTATGGAAAAGGTGGTTAGTAAAGTGACCACTAAACCGCAAAGAAAATCACGAAATCAATATTTTCTTATTGAGAATTCAATATCACTCATACGTTCTCTTTTATATCCCTGAACAAAAGTAATTGCCTACTTAAGGGCGCCCGAAGAATGTACTTTTTATACCCACCATTAAAAAAGATGGGGGATATATTGATTTTGTCATTTCGTTTGTAACACATCGAAATATTCATCGCAGACCCACAAAAGAATATATATTCTGTGTCCTTATGAAATTCTAAGATGATCTAGCTATGTCCGTCCATCCGTCCGTCTGTCTTTATGTAGAAAACACGATAGGGTGCGAACAAAAGGAGATAGTTGCCTGAAATTTTCCGCAAATACTCTCTGTTGACAAAATATGCAATATCGGCCCATAATTTTACATAGCCCTCATACAAATGTCCCCCGGAATACTGTTTAAGCCGTCATAAATATGTTGATAATGGGGCAATTCTAATAAAATTTTGAACTAATTCGTTCTAAGTTCTCTGAAATTATACAGTAAAGAATGGCGGAAATCAGGCAACATTTGAAGGCTACATATCTGTAATTTATTCTCTCTTAGTTAATGAACATTATAGTGTAAACAACAAGCAAGCTTCAATCGAGGTTAGTTTTGCTTTACTTCTTTAATATCAGAAAAAGTGATGCGGAAGCACAACGATTACTCACCACAGCATATGTTAAATGTGTTCCATAAGTTTCAATGTTCGAGAGATGATTTGTGCTGTTCAGAAGTGGTGATTTTGACACGGAAGACAAAGATCGCCCAGGCCAGCCAAAAAGGTTTGAAGACCAATAATTGGAGGCATTACTCCAAGAAGATTGTTGTCAAACTCAACAAGAGTTTGCAAAATCATTGGGAGCTACTCAAGCTCCAATTTCAAAACGTTTGGGAGCAGCAGGATTCATCCAAAAGCAGGGAAATTGGGTACGATACGAATTGAAGCCGAGAGATCTTTAAAAATGATTTTGTATGTCAGAAATGCTAAATGGTTGTCACAAACATATATTCGTTTACTGTAACCATATATATAGTTGATACAATCATGTGCATCGTAAATTAACCATATTATTGTTACCACAATCATATAAATAGTTACTGTGACCATAATATTGTTAAAAATGTTGAAATGTTTACAGAAAATATGCACAACTATATTTTTTTTCTGCGTGTGGGAACAGAGTATCCGATATTGACTTGATTAGTTCTTGGCCTCAAAAGATGAGTTGTTCTTTTGGCTCGAAATCCATAAGTTGCCAGATAGAGGGGAAAAGGTCATAGCTAACAATAGTCTATACTTTGAATAAATTTATATTGTACAAATGTTTCAAAATAAAAGCTAAAAATATGAAAAAATCCTGCATTTTTTAAGTTATACAGCCAATAGTTTGACAAATAATTTTGTCAAAGATTCACTCTGTATTTTTTACTAGATTACACAGTAGAGTGAGCGACTCTGTTATTGTTAATGTAACTTTAAACTTAAAAAATCTTTGAACAAACAGAATTGTTCTAAATATCTCTAATTCCTACTGAAAGTCTTGGAAATTCCCTTGAATATTAATTACCTGCAAATGACATACCTTCCCCTGAATCATCAACAACATTACAACTCAATATGCGAGAAGAGAGTTTTTAAGAGTGTAAATAACATCATAATAAAATACTACTAAACGTTAAAAGTGTCTTTTATTCTGTATTTAACATTACTACAATAAAAAAAAAACCCCACAAACAATTCAACATTCATGAAAACTGTTAGAGGGAGGGCGGACGGATGGACGGGCAAACAAACAATCGAATTGTTGGGATTCTGTGAACTCGTGCTAATCACGGAATCTCCCTTTCACATTACAACAAGTGTTTGTTGCATGTTGTTGTTGCTGTTATGATTATAAGTGTGAACGGTGTTACCGTTCAGGTTGTTGAAATGTTGTTAATGTTGTTGTTGTTGCCATATAGTTAGTGCTGCTAATAATCATTTAGTTATTAACTGAAAAAACTAAAATCATTAACAAACGTCAAGTAACAGAGTAGTGTTGGCTGAACATTTAATACGATTGACTGTAGTGGTGTTTAAGTGATCTGATCGTTTGTTAACAGGTGTTAAGAGTTTTTTTTTTTTTTTCTACTTCTTATTGTTTTTGTTTTCACAAACAAAAAACTTTATTAAGTTAAAAAGCAAATACAACAATTTTTGTGCGAGTACGACTGACGTTTAGTGGCATTTAGTCTGTTTGTATTTTACAATCATCGATTGAGTTCATTTACGCTTAAGCGCGCGCGTCATCTGCATGAAATTTAAATATTAAAAAAAAAAAAAATAAAACATTTTAATTTCAAATCGATTTTTATTCATTTAATTTGTTTCTTTTTTTTTCTCATGTTTTTCTGTTGTTTTAGTTGCTGTAATAAGCAGCATTCGCACTTAATATTTCCAAAAATCGGGGGATCTTTTTTGTTTCATATTACGAAGAAAGAGTAGTTTTTTATTTTTAATTAAAACCACCAATTTTAGTTTTTATAAGTCAGATTTAATACTAATTTATCATTATATGTGCAATGACGTTAGTTCGCATTTGTTTATCAATTATTTTTGTTATTTAACTAAAAAAAAAAGTTGTTGTTTTAAGTGTCTGAAATGAAAAGAATGATTCAGAATGAACCAGAATGAAAGGAAGTTCTGCTGTAAACTGTAATTAAGCAGTTATTTGTGATTTTTGCTAATGAAATTTTATTTTTAAGCAAAATTAAGTTGGAAAATGTTGAACACTTATTGGAATTGTTACTATTAAACTGTTAAATTTATATGATTGAATATTCTTGATCTGTGATTCAACTTCAACTACGAAGTATAAAAATGTGTCTAACATAACAAATTCTTATGAATTTGAGATTATGCTGAACTAGTTTTCTTAGAACACAACAGAAAAATTCCTTGCATAAATGATAACAGTAAAAGGCAATATAAAGCCTTTTACCGTTCTTTGTGTTCTTTTCTGAATAAAAAAAATGTAGTTTTGTATGTGTATAACGTGTGGACTTAAACCCCGAAAATATGCTACATGTTTTTTCACCCTCAATGTTATCAAAGGATTAGGAAAGCTCCTCTTTTTATACAGCTTTTCTTGTGGTTGTTTTTCAAGTTCTTTTGTGTTCATGAAATAGTTTTTGTAATTTTTTATTAAAAGTGTTAAAATGGAAGCAAAAAGTATAGTTTTGGAATATTTAGAAGCTACATAAAAGAAAATTTCATAAATAGTATTGGTTGTTGTTCTATTGTGATCGTTAAACATTATACACATTATGAGGATTTGGGTATCCTTTAATAAATGGTACAAAATATGTTGGCATCATTTTGGGTCAGAAAAGCAAACGTCATAAGTCGTAAAACTTTCCAAACGATTTTATTTATTCAATACATTTTATTTTTTTGTTTTAAGGCAGTACCTTGCTTTCTCCAAACTCTTAAGCGACTATAGTTTCCTCAAAGTTTAATCTAGTAAAAATAGTCCTTTCCCAAAACAAAGGCTAATTTAAATGTAAGTCTTTGTGCTGAACAGCATAGTGAAAACGTTTATTTTTATTGGTGGAACTAATAAACGGTTTTTTTCTGGTCATGCACGACTGAAGTTTAGATTTTTTAAAGCAGCGGTTAATTGTATCTGTATCGACATCTATTCCATAACCTTTTTTGATATAGTTTTAAAAATTTCTAGGACATCTCTTACAATTTTACGCCTTAATATTTCATCAAACTTTAATGGATTCAATTCAAACCTTTTATAGATCCTAAGGATAGTTTGGACTATAGATTTTGACAAACTAATGATTTCCCCCACTTTTATCGTAGATTTTCTCTTATTTGACAACTAGTGTCACCATTTGAGTTTTTTTGTTGCAAAAATCATAACTTTTCAACCAAATGACATAATCAAAAAATTTAAAAGACATACGATAGATAATTGATCAGCCTATGATATGAATGTTTGAAAAGGGTTCTACGTGTTTTAAGTGTTTACTTATGGGTTAGCAAAGTTGAAATTTGTGCAAAAATCAAAAAAATTAAAAAAAAATATTTTTTAAAATTTTTGATTTTTTATGTTTCTTTTTAAAAGTTTAAAAATAAATTTAAAAAAAAAAAAAATTATCTTTTTAATTATCTTTCTGGAATATTAAAAAAAAAATTGAAAAAAAAATTAAATATTTTCTGGAATAATTTGAAATCAAAAAAGCCTTTATTTTAAATTATTCCAGAAAAGATTTAATTTTTTTTTTTAAATTTATTTTTAAATTTTTTTTTAAATATTTAAAAAAAAATAATTTTTTTTTTTTTTACTTAATTTTTAAACTTTTTGTAAAATATTGCAAACAATCCGTAAAAAAGATATATCTAATGGGTTGTCACCATTATATGTCCATAAATTGCCCAAAAATGCATGCAATACATTTTTGGAACCATGTCTTTTTTCAAAATTTTTTCCTCTAGCAAAAAATGGGACAAGGACGGGCAGCTGGGAATTTTTGCATTAGGTAAAGGAATAATCAAAGAACTTATTTTGAAAATATGGCATATATAGAAATTTATAGTTTTTTTTTTTTTTATTTTCCATCAAAGTTGAGAAATATTGAAAAAATGGATAGTTGGTAAATATCGATTTACCTGGACAAATACAAAGCAAACAATACTAGGTTTTTATTATTTTCTTAATAAATCAAAAATATTCTTAATAAAAAAAATAATAGAATCAAAAAGAATGACGATACGTTACCTAGTTTTCGAGATACTGTATGGTAAAAATGCTCTGTTTTTTTAACTCTGAAAATCAGTCAACTTTGAAAGGCTATATCTTCTGAACCAGAAATCTGATTGCAATAAGAGTAGCATATTTGAAATCGTTGGACAATTTCCTGTAAAATAAGTTTATTCAATATTTTTTAGAGGCACATGAAATTTTTGATTTTTGCAACCTCACTTGTTCTACAGGCGTCGCCACTGTGCGTCGGTGGATATTTCCTTTCATTTCGCCATTTTCAGATTCCTTGTTTTGAAATTAATAAACAATTAGCACCAAATCTTATACACACAGCTACTGTACAACTAAATCAACTTATCAATTATGAAATTAACGGCTTTATCATAACAATGTTGTATAGAAGTAAACGTTTTATGTAGACTTTTGCCATTCTTCAGCATATTGTAGCATATTGCAACAATTTTAATCAGACCTAAGTCTGTTGTGAAAAACCTAACTCTTGAAACAATATATTAAAATGTATTTTGTTGTTGTATGGGACATATGATTTGTTGTATTTTTGTTTGACGTCTCTATATTTAAATGAACGATGAGCGATTCGTCAATACACGAATTTGTTGCGAATTTGGTCACAGAATAAATACATAGAATGGAAGGAGAGAGAAAAAAAAAAAAAAAAAATTAGGACATTATGACATGATAGGAGACCTTGTGAACTGACCAAATATGAAATTATTTTAAACCATGATTTTTTATAAAACTTTAAGTTCATTCAATTCGTCACAATAACAAAATTAATTTTGTTTTCGACTTTATTAACAGTCTGTTTTTATAAAACTGACGAATTTCTAAACAAACAATTCGTCAACAAAGACAGATGTGTCACAAATTTAATTTTTATAAATCACAAAAAAATTATTTATTTTTTCGTTTGAAAATAATAAAATACTTCTAATAAAGTCGAAAACCAAATTGCTTTCGTTACTATGACATACTGAAAAACCTTAATAGCGGTATTCACAATGAAGAGTACTTGGCCTGGTAATATAGTAAAAGAGCACAATATCAAAAAACTAAAAACAAAATTCATTAGAAATTGAAATGTTTGTCAATAAATAGCTTTTCTGCTTTTTTACTAGGCCAAGTACTCTACATTGTGAATACCGCTAATGTTTTATAAAAAATCCTGGGGTAAATGAATTTTATAATTTTCAAACGAAATTGAACATAAAAAAATATATACGAAAAGATTACAAACTTGAAACACTTTCCTTTGTTGATGAATCGTTCGCTTAGAAATTCGTCAATTTTATTGTAAAAAAAATTTAAAATAAGTCGAAAACAAGTAAGAGAGCTATATTCGACTGTGACGAATCTTATATACCCTTCACCAAGTTATACTTTAAAATGCAAATGTTTTTTTTTTTCGAAATTGTTTTTAATTTAAAAAAAGTTTAAAAAATTTATTTATTAGTGAAAAAAAATGTATGGCAAAATAATTCGAGTTAAAAAATATTTTTCCCGATTTTGACCCATTGTAGGTCCAAATTACTTTAGCCTTATATTATACATCGTTGCAATGGACTTTGAAATATCTATCATTAGATATCCATATTGTCTATATTAATGACTTAGTCTTCCAGATATAGATAAAAAATAGGCCAAAAATCGAGATTTTTCCGGTTTTTTTCCTTATATCTCAGCCACTTGAGGGCCGATTTAATATATCGATGTATCAATCATGTTAGTAAGTTATTTGGGGGCTACGGAAAGTTGATTTCAACATACAGACCGACAGACGGACAGATGGACATGGCTATATCGAATTCGCTCTCTATAATGATCCAGAATATATATACTTTATGGGGTCGCAAATGAAAAATGTAGAAATTACAAACGGAATGACAAACTTATATATACCCTTGCCACTCAGGGTGAATTATTTATTATAATATGTCACCTGATTGTAGCAATCATATATATGATTGTGTAAATAAGCATATGTTTGCGACAACAATTTGTATGATGAAGAATTTACATGATTGCCATAAACATATATTTGAATACATTTTTATTTAGTTCTTTGATTTTCTTATTTTCTTTTAAGTAGGTCAAAATTGAACATTTATTTATATGGACATAAAGGATGAACAGCTTTAATAGAACCTGTGAGCATGCCAGCGGATGAATGAATATAATTTAATGTAATGAATTTAAAATGTTAAAAACTTATGTGTAAATTATTGTTTAAAAAGGTTGCAATTGTATGAACATTAACATAGAATAAAGGTTTTTGTGTTATAAATTGTTAGAAAATATATTTGAAAGTTACAATAAATTTAAGAAAATAATAAAATAATCTAAATTAAATAAATATTTATACTAAATGTTTTTGTGGTTTTATTATTTCGACTTGTATACAAATTCTTACAAATAGTGTCTTTATGAACTATTTGTAAAAATTTACCGGTTAGTGTAGCAAAACTATTTATCGTCGAATATACTAGTAAAGAAATGGGATTTTATGCACTCTTTTGATTTTTGAATGTCGCAAGGTCTCAAATTGTTCTCCGTAATTTAAAAACCAAATTTTGAACATTTTAACAAAACCGGATAACGTTTAGAGTTTGCCCATTTTATTTGAAGTTACGAATTTTGGGTCAAAATATTTTCATATCTAATAAATGCTAAATGAGGATTATAAACTTAAATTTGAACTGTTATAACTTTTATATGTTAGCATGGAGACCGCTCTGAAATTGGCCGTTATGGGAGGGAGGGAAGATGTAGTAGTGTTTGATTGTGACAAGAAAGACTTCTGTAGGAAGCATATTACATGAGTCTGTGCTGAAGTACGTGTATTGGGAACGAGTTCTCTAATATCAGCAGAACGCATTCCATAACTATGAAACACAACCCACGTTGCAACGATGATCCACTGAATCAAAAGATTAGTTGAATACCCTTCTGTCACAGATAACCACTTTCGTTCTCTACTGTTAGCAGTCGAGTAACTCCAAAATTGACTTCGAAGCATCGGCCCATATACACGCAGAAAAAAAATGTAGTTGTGCATGTTTACTGTAACCATTTCAAAATGTTTAACAATATTAAAGTCACAGTAACTATTTATATAATTGTGGTAACAATAATATGGTTAATTTACGATTCACAAGATTGTGTTAACCATATATATGGTTACAGTAAACATGTATATGTTTGTGACAACCATTTATATGTATTAATAAAATTTTATACCCAACAAAATGAAACACACATTTAAAGCAGGAAAATATGAAATGTTTTAATTTTATTGCCTTAATTTATGTAGTTTTGCCTATTTTTGTAATATGTTTTGATAACAATTCGACATGATTTGCTCAAACCCACTACTTTTTATTATAGAGTAAACGAAATATCTACTTAAAAATTTCTTTAAATTGAAGGCATTTAACATTTTTTTTTTTCAAAATAAATCTAAAATTAATCATTCCTTAATGCTAAATATATTTGAAATGAGATTGAGGCCGAGATTACAGCATGAACACTCACTGTGCCTAGAGCGCATTATTAAAACTGTGAATTTTTCTGATCGTGGACAAGCTTAATGCATATTTTGTCTTGATTCAAATAGTTTTTATTAAATTTTCTGCCAGAAAACATTTTTGCTGCTACTATGAAATATTCCACTGTGAAAAAAACTGAATTATTATTATTTTGTTTGTCTCCAGTTGAGCATTTCATCAGAATTCTAACTAGTTGTGTAAAATTACAAATAAATTCATTTCTTTTCGAAAGAACAATACCTGGCATTAACCTCCGAAAATGATTTCGGGCGGCTGTTCTTTATGAAGCTCTTTCGGGACGTCCAATTTTGAGCCACTTTTTCGTGTTTTTCTTATGTCACGAATAAAACAATGTTGGCCTCCAAGCAACAGCTGGTTTATCAGCATAAATCAGTGATCAGTCGTAAAGTAAGTTGATTAACAACTCGCGCGTCATTGCAATTATTTCTTAAGTGCAGTCAGGCCCGTTTTCGTTTTTTTGCCTTCGACAATTTTGCGTCTCACTCTGGCACGTGCGTGATGTAAGGCTTCGTATAACGGTACATGTTCTACGTCGTTTACACCAACCGCGTGTCTTTTAATTTTGACTAACCCTGGTGGAGACCATTAAAACTCTTTGATACTGGTGGAGTACCATTTAAAACTCTGTTCGTGAATTGTTTTAAGCATTCCAGCTTCCTATATGAAGATATAGGTCGACTAGGGACATACTTAAATCGAGTGGGATACCCTGGCATTTTGATACCCTTGCCATTTAATTTGAGAATTCAAAAAAAAAAAAAATAAATCAGTGATTTCACTTGGATTCACAGGAAATAATCGAGAGTTGTCAAATCGCACAACCTTGGAGGCCAATTGATCAAGTCAAAATCAAGTTATGGCCAAATTGTGAATAAATCGATGGAAGCGGTCGCCGTATGACACGTAGACACAATCATGTTGAAGCAACATCTCACCCGGATCAATGTCATCCATATTTTTAAACAAAAAATCTTTGAACACTGTGCAGTAACGATCTCCATTGACCCTAACGCGAGTTCAGGATAATGCCACCAGCGTGTAAACTGTAACGTCTCGCAGTAGAGCCATTTGAGCTTTTTCGTTGCAAAAATCATAACTTTTGAATCAAAAGAGATAATCAAAAAAATTAAAAAGAATTTGATAGATTATTCACCAACCTATCAAATGAGTGTTTGAAAAGGGTTCTACGGGTTTTAGGTGTCCACTTATGGGTTAGCAAAGTTTAAATTTGTGCAAAAATAAATTTTATTAAAAGTAAAATAAAATATTTTTAAAATTTATGATATTTGTATTTATTTATAAAGGCTTTTTTGATTTCAAATTATTTCAGAAAATATTAAAATTTTTTTTTTAAATTTATTTTTCAATTTTTTTTTTAATATTCCAGAAAAATTTAAAAAAATATTTTTTTTTTTTTTTAATTTATTTTTAAACTTTTTGTAAAATATTGCTCACAATCCATAAAAGAAGGTATATCTAATGGGATTTCAAGGTTTTATGTCATAAATTGCCCAAAAATGCTTGCAACACATTGGAACCGAGTCTTTTTTCAAAATTTTACCTCTAGCAAAAAATGGCGCAAAAACGGGCAACTGGAAATTTTTGCATTAGGCAAAGGAATAAGCAAAGAACTTATTTTGAAAATATGGCAAATATAGAAATTTATAGTTTTTTTTATTTTCTATTAAAATTGAGAAATATTGAAAAAATGGATAGTTGGTAAATATCGATTTACCTGGACAAACACAAAGCAAACAGTTATTATTTTTTGATCTGTCAATTGAATAAAAAAAAAAATGACGATCCGTTACCTAGTTTTTGAAATACTGTATCTGAAAGCGTACCAAATTACCTAAAAATGGTTTGTTTTTTAACACTGAAAATCGTTAAATTTGAAAGGCTATATATTTTGAACCAAAAATCTGATTGTAATAATAGTAGTTTATTTGAAATCTTTGGACAATTTCCTGTAAAATAGTTTCAAAAACAATGACGATCCGTTACCTAGTTTTTGAGATACTGTATCTGAAAGTGGACAAATTACCTAAAAATGGTATGTTTTTTTTTTTGAACACTGAAAATCAGTCAACTTTGGAGGGCTATATCTTCTGAACCAAAAATCTGATTGTAAAAAGAGTAGCATATTTTAAATTGTTAGATAATTTCCTGTAAAATTGTTTCAAAAACAATGATGATACATTACCTAGTTTTTGAGATACTGTATCTGAAAGCGAACCAAATTATTTAAAAATGTTTTTTTTTTTTTTTTGATCACAGAAAATCAGTCAACTTTGGAGTGCTATATCTTCTGAACCAAAAATCTGATTGTTATAAGAGTAGCAAATTTGAAATCGATGGACAATTTTCTATAAAATAGTTTCAAAACCAATGAAGATCCATTACCTAGTTTTTGAGATACTGTACCTGAAACTGGACCAAATTACCTGAAAATGATATGTTTTTTTAACTCTGAAAATAGTGAAATTTTGAATGGCAATATCTTCTGAACCAAAAATTGTAATCGTTGGTCAATTTCCTGTAAAATTGTTTCAAAAACAATGACGATCCGTTACCTAGTTTTTGAGATACTGTATCTGATAGCGAACCAAATTATTTAAAAATGTTTTTTTTTTTTTTTTGATCACAGAAAATCAGTTAACTTTGGAGGTCTATATCTTCTGCACCAAAAATCTTATTGTAATAGGAGTAGCAAATTTGAAATTGATGGACAATTTCCTGTAAAATTGTTTTAAAAACAAAGACGATCCGTTACCTAGTTCTTGAGGTACTGTATCCAAAAGCGAACCAAATTATTTAAAAATGGTCTGTTTTTTGAACACTGAAAATCAGTCAACTTTGGAGGCCTATATCTTCTGAACCAAAAATCTGATTGTAAAAAAAGTAGCATATTTGAAATCGTTAGACAATTTCCTGTAAAATTGTTTCAAAAACAATGATGATACATTACCTAGTTTTTGAGATACTGTATCTGAAAGCGAACCAAATTATTTAAAAATGTTTTTTTTTTTGATCACAGAAAATCAGTTAACTTTGGAGATCTATATCTTCTGCACAAAAAATCTGATTGTAATAAGAGTAGCATATTTGAAATCATTAGTCAATTTCCTGTAAAACTGTTTCAAAAACAATGACGATCCATTACCTAGTTTTCGAGATACTTTATCTGAAACCAGACCAAATTACCTAAAAATGGTCTGTTTTTTGAACACTGAAAATCAGTCAACTTTGGAGGGCTATATCTTCTGAACCAAAAATCTTATTGTAATAAGAGTAGCATATTTGACATCGTTGGTCAATTTCCTGGAAAATAGGTTTATTCATTATTTTTTTCGGACACATACAATTTTTAATTTTTCCTAATTCACTTGTTCTACAGGCGCCACTGTACGTCTGTAGGGTCTGTTGTGGTTTAGACGCACTCCACATACGACAATTTTGTTTACCTCAAAAATGAGCCTCAATCGATGACTGATTCTCAAATTAAATTTGGATAATTTGGTAACGTTGTTAAAGCGTCAATCTATTCATGATGATTTGCCAGAGTATAATGATCATAAATGACAAAAAGTGATCACAGTATGACAGTTCTATCGGGCTTAAAAAATACCCTTTTAAATAAATGAATTTCTCATATATAGCATCATATCTTGTAACAATGTGTTATTCTTCTACTACATAAAATTAAATGTGACTAATTTTTTGTTTTTTTGTTCAATAAATATGAAGTGTCAACAAGTATGTGCTCGAGTTAAAGTTGTATATGTCTATTTATGTATGTAAATATGTTGAATATCTATATATTTATCTCGATTTCTTAATAGATTTTTAATGGTTCATTAGTTGAGCGATAATTTGAATTTTAATGTACTTACACTCGTGTGGACGTTCTAATTGAAACGGATACGGATGTTGTTGATCGTTACAATTTGCAAGGTGTTTGTTTGAATTGATGCTGTCAATTTATGATTATTCTAATACGTTTAAAGTTTAAACAAATGGACGTTTTAGACTATGAATAATTATGGTAATTTATTATTTATGAGGACTAGTTATCACTAAACATATAGCTGTTATATAAGCATCAAAACGAATTAATTTTATTACTGGAACACATGGTGTGTTTAAAGGCCCTTCAGTTCTTCTCATATGAGAATTTAGTTAGTATTATGGCAGCTTAATAACAATTAATTTTCAAGTATCGTATTCTTTCATTCATACTATTTCTATTTCTATCTTAAGGTATTTAATTAATTTCCATTTAATTAAATTTGACATAAATTATTATTGAGTGACAGACAGTTTAAATGACTGTATTCTAATACAATTGTAAATGTGTTATTTATCAACACATGTTCTCACTCTTTTTTTAAAAAAAAAAATTAATTCAACAAATGTCAATATTGCAAACAAAAATTCATAAAAAAACTATTAGAAACATAAGTGTTAAAAGTGTAATAATGTGAAATACATCAGAAAATTATGTGAAAATTGTTATTATTTTGACATTCGATTGCTTTTAAGTGCAATTTAATTTATCAATTAAAACTACTACATACAACATACTTGTAATTAATTTATGAAATAGTTTGCGCTTCAAAACTTTTTAAATTAATGCAAAATCTATTTATCAACTCAATGTTGTTGAAACGCACTAAATACGCAGTCGAACAAATCAGATGAGTTTGAGTGTCATCAAAACTGGATATTGCAGCTAGTAGAGCAGGTTTTGGAAATCAATAAAACTAAAAAAAAATTATTTGATTTTGGAAACGGTGATTTACATAAATATTCACTTGTCTAACTTAAGACAATAGAGATCTTTGAAGTGATTTAACTATTATCCGGCAAAAACTTACTTTATAATGAGCACTGCTTACCATTTCCATTACTTAGAATTAGTGGCGGGGTTATAATCTGATAAAACAACTGTGTGAGTATAAATTGATTATAAAACTTAAACTTTGCTGAAATATTAATATTATTCGATTGTGCTATAAAACTAATTCCATTGATCTGGTTTCTAAAAATATAAATTTCTTAAACAAAAATGTGTTTTACAAAAAAGAAAAATCCGTAATTTTAAATTATTTATCTAAACAAACTTAAACATGCTTTCTATATATAGTAACCTGCATGTATCCCAAAAAATACTCATAATTTTTGCAATAATTAAAATTCAATTTGAATTTAAATTAATTAATTAAACCCACAAAAAACAACACAAAGCGGTACAATTAAAATCGTACGTCTACACATATTTATTTGTTATTCAGACGTATTAAAGATATTGTCTTGTTAATTTACAAAGCCTAGACTGGACTGGTAAGTCAGGATTTTGTTTACTCCAAAAAAAAAAAATAATAATTGTTTGCGAATTAAAAGAAATATTTGGTCAATTCACAAGGTCTCTTATCATGTCATATTGTCATAATGTCCTAATATTTCACAATGGTTTTTGTTGCTTTTCAAGCATAAATTGTACTAAAATAATACTACTTTCTATGCTATGTTTATTGTGGTATCGTAACGAACCAACAGAGACCAACGCCGAATGCCTAAGAGTCGGTTAAGCCGAGTCGTGATATATTAGGACTTTATGACAATATGACTGATGAGAGACCTTGGGAATTGACCAATTATATTTAAATATAATAATATGGTATTTATTTCTGTTCAAAGAACCATGTTTTTAGTTCTCTTTAATCATTATTATTAAAACTTTGTCGCCAAACTGAACAAAATAGTTTAAATTTTTAACATATTTCTTATGACCATAAATAATTGTTGTTATAAAGTAAATGAAAACTGGGTGCTAAGTTGAAATACAGAAAAACTGAAAGACTTTTTATGAGGTTAAAACAAAAACATACCAGCAAAAAAATTATCATTTGATATATTCTGGTTCCTTACATTCTAAGACGATCTAGCTACGTCCATCTGTCTGTGTGTTTTAAACACGAGAGAGCCCAAACGAATGGAGCTAGCTAGCTGAAATACTTTCTCTTGATAAAGTTTTTTTGGTATTGAAAATGGGTGATATCGGTTCATGAATTCACATAGCCCCAATACTGTTTGATCAGTCATAAATATGTTGATTATGCTGCAATCCTGATAAAATTTTGCATAAACTAAGTACACTGAAATTATACTGTAGAGTTTGGCGAAAAGCTGCTAATAGTTGTACCTAGTCCCCATACAAAGTCGTCCTCAGAAAATGACTTGAACATTCATAATTGTGTTATAATAATTAATATCGTGACATAAACATTATTTTTTGGGAATAATTAAAATGTGAATCGTTGGATTTCTAAATGTATACCATGCTTTTTCCATTGAAATTATAACAAATATCCTGCGATTTTAAAAAATCTTGTTACTTTTATAAAGCGTTCTTTGCTATTCCCTAATTTCGTATGTTTTTACAGTGGACAAGATGCGATCAAGCCTATTTAAAGTCAAACTACTTACAATGACAGGAAAGTTATTTCTAAAAAGTTAGACTCTCAATATAATTCTTTAGATATTCGAAAATAATTATTTACTTTGTATAATCTGATACCAAACATTTTTAATACATACAATGGTACCAACATAATACATGCAAAGTCTTTACAATCACGCTATTATAGATCTCCAGATATCTATTACTAACAATTAACCGAATGTGGAACAGGTCTCAGGAACTCTCACAATTACATTTTACTTGATATTCGAAAATAACTATATAATTGGTACGGAAGATACCACTCCACTGTTCTGATCACTCCCATTTATATATCTTTTATATACAATGGTAACAAAATAACTCATTTCAAGCTTAACTTAACTCTTATAATTCTTCAGATATTCAAGTACAGTACTCGGTATTCGCGACTACCCATTATCGCGACGACCCGGTTATCGCGACAGCTTATTTTTTAACATTGATGGTTCTAGTTTACAAAAACAGGTTCTATTTTCGCGACTTTTATCTGTTTGTTTTAAATTTGATTAGAATGTCTATAACCAAAAAAGGGAAATCACCGTCCTTTGGTATATTTGTCATTTGTTTTCAAAAATGTATCAAACCAAATCAGGTTTTAATGCCAGTGAAGGATGGTTGAAGAAATTTAAGCGTCGACATGGAATTTGATTTTTAAAAATTACGGTGGAGAAATTGTCTTCGAAACCTCAACTTATTGATCCACTTGTGAAAGAGTTTAAGGATTATGTTGATGAGCATGGATTGACTCTTCACCAAATCTACAATGCCGATGAATCTGGTTTATATTATAGGATGCTTCCAAATCACACTCTTGTCACATGTAAAGAGAAAACAGCGCCCGGAAGAAAAATATGTAAAGAACGAATAACTTTTTTGCCCTGTTCAAATGCGAATGGCACAGACAAACTGAAATTGTTGGTTGTTGGAAAATCGAAAAATCCACGCGGCTTTAAAGGCTTTTTCAATAATCCTGTAATATACAACTCCAGGAATAACGCGTGGATGACATCATTTATATTCAAGGACTGGTTCCGTCACGAATTTGTTACTCACGTAAGTTAATGTTCACCAATTACTTTGTAAAAGTAAGTTGTTCATAAGTAAACATTTTTTAGGTTCGAGAATTTTTGCCTTTAAAAGGTCTGCCGCAAAAGCAGATCTGCTTTTAGATAACGCGACCAGTTGAGGAACTAAAAAGTGATGTCGGTCTAATTATAGCAACGAATCTACCACCCAATTGCACTGCGTTTATTCAACCATTAGATCAAAACGTTATCAAATTGGTCAAATTAAATTATAAAATACAACTGCACACCCACATGCTGGACCAGAAGGGAACAAATTTGGAGCTCAAACCTAAAAACTTCAATCTCAAAATTGCAATTCAGATTCTAGCTACGTCCTGGGATAAAATATCAGTGTCTAATATCCGATAATCCTGGAACGGAGGATTTATACGATAGTGGTCATGAAGAAAACTAAATTAAAGTGGACGATTGTTTAACATCGATAAACATATGCATACAATGGGCTTTGGAAAATGATAAGCCAACAACAGCACTATATGAACTATGTGATTCAGCTTTTGTTTTAAAAAAAAATTTTGCAAAAAAAAACAACTCAAAATCTCCAACTTCTTTAAAAATGTTTAATATGTATATCAATAAAAAGGATTCTAATTTTAAAAATTACATAAATTTTTTCAATAAAATTTTATTATAGTTCTTTAGATATTCGAAATCAAAAATTTACATTATATGGAACGTGCAATGGCCACTAATACATTTTCCGCCATTTTCACTCAAACTATGTAAAATAATAAAGTCGATATTCGGGCAAAATTTTAAGGCTTCCACACTTATAGTTCTCCACTTATTAGAAAATAACTATTTACTACGTATGGGAGGTTCCAAACCCTGTGTTCCGATTCGTCCCATTATTGGTTAGACTTTATGCAGTGATAAGAAATTGGTTCGTATAAGACTTTCACAGTAATAGTTTTCCAGATATTCGAATAGGGGCCATGCCCATTTATCCAATTCCGCCCATTTTCAACCAAAATGCTCACAATGGTACCGAACTAAGTTCCTCGAAGTTTTGCGGCTTTTACAATTATAGGTCACCAGATATTCCTTACATCAATGTATCGGGAATTCTTCCGGCTATTTAAAATAGATACAATCGACCCACAAATGGCTGAGATTTTTCTCTATTTTCGATTTTTGATCTATTTTTGATCTATATCTGTATTACTAAGCCATTAATATAGACAATATTGTTACGAATTTGCAATAGCGATTTGAATTTAACAATCTGTAACGAATGCCTGCATCATGTTTATATACACTTCTACTTATCAACAATGTTGATAGCATGCGGCATGTTATTAGCATTATTTATAAGTATGACAACACTAAATGTTTAAGCTGCTAAAATCGACATCGAAAGCTCTAGAATTCGAACATACTAGTTTGTCCGTTAAGAGTATTGTATTCACGAAAGATGGCGTGTGTATAAATAGTGGCAGAGGCTGCAGTCGTGAGTTGAGTTGATCATAGGCGCTGTTACAATTAACATCAACTGCCTTGTCAATTTAAACTTGTACATTATAAAGTGTGTGTGTTTATTTCTGCGAATTGATAAACGTGTATAAAGACACTGAGTGACTATTTGAACTGTTGTTGTTATACATTTTAAATAAATAAAAAGTTGTTACAATTTTAAACCACTAAACTGTTTTTATTTGCAATCAAAAGTATCGGTTTATTTAAAGAAAATAAACCAACGTTTTAAAAAGGTTAAAACGTAACAATATGGATATCCAATTATAGATATTTCAAACACCTTTGCAACGGCGTATATAGGGTTACAGTAAGTCGGACCTACAATTGGTCAAAATCGGGAAAAATATGTTTTACCCCGAATTTCTTTTTCACTAGAAAAAATGTTTTTGTTATAAAATTTTTTCACAAATAATTCATTTGAAAAAATAAATTAAAAAAATGGTTTGCGTTAAAATATTTTCCGCTAATAAATTAAAAAAAAATAATAAAAATAATTTTTAAATTTAGTTTACCTAAAAATATTTAATATTTCGAATAAGTCAGTTAAAGTTTTCAGAAATTAATCAAATTCTGTACACTTCAGACCATAACTGATTTAAGTCCCCCTAGAAGTCCATTTTCGAAACTCTAATGTAATTCGATATATTTATGTAAGTAAGCTTTACTTTGCAAAGTTACGTACAACCTAGAATCCATTTTAGCTTTATTCCAAATTTCTTTACTTAAGACAAGTAAATCATAGTACTAAATTTCGAAAGGATCAACAAGAATCAAATATTTTACCACATACCAACTACAACACTACACGAACTAATCACCCATTATGTTTGAAATCTCAAATTCGTAATTTTCAAATATTTCGAATTTTTCTAATTTTAGCTTTACATTTTTTTTTTTTTTTTTGAAAAACATACAAGTTCTAGGTAATTAAATTTAAAAATATAAAAAATATATTTCTTTATACATATAATTTTTGTTCCATAATATTATTAACACTTTTATATTAAAAATATATAAAAAAAAAACAGCAACTACAACATTAACAGCAAAAACATTCTGCCATTGATCTACATTAGTTAAATATTTAATAGAATTATTAGCAAATGTTGTTATCCTTGTATGTATGAATAAAGTTGTTAAACAAATAGTATGTAGTTGGAAAAAACAAAAATTAAATAAATAAATAAAATAAAATAAAAAGAAAAACAACACGCAGTGAATATGCTGGCTTGGTTGCTTGTCTTACCATGCCGTAAGTAAAATATAACGACAGACTGTCAGCCACTAAAGACAGCTAGTTAGAATTACATACTAACTTGAGCCACCACCGCCTCTAACTAATCAAACGCCTTTTTACAAAGTGTGTCTGCCCGTCTGTCCATGCATTCAATCAAAAACCATCCATCCATCTGGCCATTGAAACTACAATATATAAAATAAATATTGTTTGAAACATGTTGTGTTTGAATTGTAGAAAAAAACACCGACTTGTTGCTCTTAAATAATGTAAATTGTAAGATTTTGTGTGGAATAGAAAATCAAATGTACGCCCCATTGGAAAATGTGTCCTGTACGACAATGGTTGAGTCATCACAATTAGGTATTTCTTTTTGCCCAAAATCATTCTTAGATTACATAACGATTACAGCTTCCGATTCAATGAATAAGAATCAGAAAATAATAACAGATATTTTAGCAAAATGTTTCAAATTAAGTTGCATTATTACTCATAACATACCTTCTGCATTACTTAGAAGTAGTTCAGTAATGGTTTGTTTATAATCTGATGTAGATCTTGGTTTATTATCTGCATGAAGGATGATATTTTCAATGATCATTTAACGATTACAATATCTTATTGATTGTAAGAACTTACAGAAGATGTTATTAGAGAAAAGGTAATATCAGGTTACAGTATGAAACTGTAACGGATCAAGTGATAAGTTCTTCTGTTCTTACAATCAATAAGCTATTGTAATCGTTAAATGATCATATCATTCATTAAACAAATTTCCAATTGGTTCCTCAAAATTCATAGTATACTGGCGTGTATTGTTATCAATTTTTCTTACTTATTCTAATGTTTATTTAATTTATAATTAATTGCTATGTCTAGTCTAAGATTTTGTTAAAAGTTTATCTCAAATATTTTACAAAAACTAAAAAAAAGAAAAAAAAAAAAAACTACATTTGGTCAAATTATTTAATTGTGTGTTAAATTGCTCACTATTAATAGTGTCGTTTGAAATATGTCAAATATAATTAAAATGTTTTCATGTTTAATTCACTTTATTTTAGTTTTGTAGAAACTGTACCCTAAATAGTGAAATAATTAAGAGTAACATTGTTTTAACATTTGAATTCTTTTGAGTAATTAAAATATTTGAAATTGATATTGAATGTCACATGTACAAATAACTGATGGCGAGTATTTTTCACAATGATTGCATTTGTGTAATATATTTGTTTACAGTTAAAAAAAGTAAAAATTAAAATGAAATGTTTTTGTCAAGAATTTACTTCATAATTTGTAAGGAAATGAGTCAAGTCCTATCAATAGCTTTGTATTCAAAAGTACAAAGTCCCTTTTTTACAAATTAAGCAGCATTTTAAAAGCCTTTGTTCCTTATTTAATGACCCAAATTAACTATTATTACGAATTTGCAATAGCGATTTGAATTTAACGTTCTGTAACGACTGCCTGCAGCAATCATCATGTTTATAAACACGTCTATCAGTAGAAGCTTCTACATATCAACAATGTTGATTGCATGCGGTTATTAGCATTGTTTATAAGTATGGCAACACTAAATGTTTAAACTGCTGACATTGACATCGAAAGCTCTAGAATTCGAACATACTAGTTTGTCCGTTAAGAGCATTGTAGAAGATTCCAGAAAGATGGCGTGTGTATAAATAGTTTCAGAGGTTGCAGTAGTGAGTTGAGTTGATCATTGGCGCAGTTAGAGTTAACATCAACTGTCTTGTACATTTAAGTTTGTGCATTTCTGCGAATTGATAAACCTATAAATAGAAACTGAGTGACTATTTGAACTGTTGTTGTTGTAGATTTTAAATAAATAAAGAGTTGTTACAAATTTTAAACTACTAAAACTGCTTTTTATTTGCAATTAAAAGTATCCGGTTTATTTAAAGGAAATAAACCCCGTTTTTAAAAGGTAAAAACGTAACACTATGATTAAAAGTCTTTCTTTATTATCCAAACTTAATAAAAAAAACTTTTTTCATAAAAGTTTAAATCATAGAGAAATGTACATAAAAATATTAAACTTTGATAATAAATATGCAAATTTTAACTTAAGCTCTTTTTTTTAACTCAGCATAACATCAAGCAAATGCAAAATTACTTTAATAGATTTTCATACAAACGGTATATTTTTACTTTTTCTATAGTTTTGTATAAAATTCATTAAAAAAATGGGACTGCAGCAATGTTTTAGTTCAAAATAACATAATTGTCACTGTATTCTTGGAAATTTGATTGATTTCGAACGAAATTATGTTTGTGAAAATTCTAACAACAATTAAATTATGATAATAATAATCTCAAATTCTCCATAATATGGTCTGGTATAGGTTGAAAAATAATTATATTATGGTTGTCATATTATATCATAATATGATTGTGCTACAACCATTTTATATAAATATCAGCTCCATGTTTTTACATAACTATATTATGATTAAAGGGGAATCATAATATGGTTGGGTCCATTCATATTATGGTTATGTTAAAAACCGTTTTTTTCGTTGATTTTCGGTTAACCGGTTTATCCGGTTTATATCACTTGGTTAACCGGTTTTTAAAATTTGGGACTAAAATCAATAAATCTTATGTTTTGAAGAATTTTTATATTCATTGTTTACACATTAGAGTTAATTTAAAAAATTTGATTTGAGGGTATCACCATTTTTTTTAAGGTTTTTACGAAAATAAAAATAATGGCGTCCTTTTTTTTTTTGGAAAATTTTCACTCCTAAAAACCCGAATTTTGAGCTCATTTTTTTGTGGAGCCAAAATGGTGGAATATATCGCAAATCTGATTTCACCAATCGATTCTGACGTTCTACAACCACTTTCCAATAGTTGTGGTTTGCAGAAGGAGAGAAAAAATACAATTTTCAATAGGTAACGAGTGTGATATATATTTGTCCCTCTTTCCAAACCACAACCATTTTGACATTTTCTTTTATATGTTTTCTATTACAATATTACTGGAACCAACCAGCTGATTCATATCTGTGTAATCTATGTTATGTATACTGTATTATTTAAAGTTTAAAAATAATTTCTTTCAATGTCGGTTAACCGAAAAACCGGTTTTTTAAAAAGTCTATTTTTTATAAACACTATGACTACCAGACAGACAATTATAACAACGATGCTATTGTATGATTAAATTAGACAGATACCATAACATTCAAACAAAATATGACACACCTCGATTATGGTCACCACAACCATGTTTTTTCTTTGCGTGTAACTCGATTCAAAAATTAAAGTGTTAAATTTTCTTAATTTTGCTATTGAAAATCAGACAAACTGATCTTAAATTAAGGATGTTTTTACTTAATGAAATCTTTTACAAATGAAGCTATACTACAATGGACTGAGATAAAAAATCTTAACATACATAAATATTAATAAAAACTAAACCACTAAACTTACAGTTTTAATTTTTTTTTTTTATTCGATTGAAATTATTATGTATTAAAATGTACAAAAAATATTATTTTTATATTTCTAATCAATAGTGATGAATTTATGAACCTTTTTCGAAAACCCTTCCATTATGGTTTTTATAGTGCTTTATTTCGCTTTGTTCGAACAGGTTGTCCATCTCCTTTTAAAATCAACCACAGTTTTGGACACCATTTTTGTGCTCTACAATTATCTTTTAACAAGATCCCAATATCTCTCCACTGGCTTTAGCTCCAGGCAGTTTGGAGGAATTGCCTCTCTTGGTACAAATACCACATTATTGTTCTTTTACCACTCAAGACTTTTCTTATTATAGTGACAGGATGCCAAATCAGGCCAAAAATAAGTGGACACATTAAGAAGTCTTATGAATGGAAACATAATTTTTTGTAAACATTCAAACTTGATGTAAATTTCGGTATTTATAGAGCCCTTTGTAACAAATGTTTCGCTTTATTTGCCGTAACTGCACGCAGAGAAAAAATATAGCTGTGCATGTTTACAGTAAGCATTTCAACATTTTTAAAAGTGTTTTAACAATATTATAGTCACAATAACTATTTTAATGATTGTGGTAACCATAATATGCTTAACTAACGATTCACATGATTGTGTCAATCATATATATGCTTACAGTAAACAAGTATATGTTTGTGACATAAATTGTTCTTGTGACTATAATATAGTTAAAAATGTTGAAATGGTTACAGTAAACGTGCACAACAATATTTTTTTCTGCGTGTGTATATTGCTTGCCATACCAAGAACTTTTTGGGAAAATTTTCTGCTTTTCTACAACATTCCCTCCATCATCAGCAACATAAAAACATTGAACCGGAATCAGCGAAAAATTTGCCATACGTACGTATCGTCATCCATTTATTTTTATTTTTTTTTTTTTATAAAATTTTAATTCAGTTTCCGTGCTCTGTCTTTGGCCTCTAAATTTTTAGCAGAGTTCTTGTCAGGAACTTTTTGAGCCTTGTATGTTTTTAAACCTTCATTGGCTTTAACTTTTCGTACCAAATAGTCCGAGTACTGAGCTAACCGGACTGCTTTCCTACCGGATGTGTTGAGAGCTCTTTTGAAAATGCTTTCTATTTATTGGCTTTAGAAACATCATATGGACCATTCCTTCTACCTGAACCAGGTTTTCTATCAACGGACAAGTTCTCCCGATACTGTTTAATAACATTGGAAAAAGTTTGATAGCACCCCTTTGATTGTTTGGCCATCTTTTTGTAGGACTAAGTTGGGTTTTGTTGAAAACTTTTTTCTGCTTACTCATTTTAATCAGATTAACAACAAATGAACATAATTGACATTAAACATAATAACTGA
This sequence comes from Calliphora vomitoria, assembly GCA_942486065.2. Classification (NCBI taxonomy): domain Eukaryota; kingdom Metazoa; phylum Arthropoda; class Insecta; order Diptera; family Calliphoridae; genus Calliphora; species Calliphora vomitoria. The sequence goes on along the minus strand of OW818031.2, from coordinate 15,303,281 downwards.
CATGCTTTACAAAGGTATCTTGATAAAAAGAAAAAATCAAATAATAATTGGGTTAAAAGTTTTAATGAAAAACGAGTGTTAAGGTTTTTTCGATCTCAGTCCTTATATTTTCTTTCCAAACAAAGTCACTATTTTGATGTCAGTAAAATAACTATTTACATGTATGGATTATATTAACGATAGGCTATACCGAGTATATGAGCAAATTATGGACCAATCGCAAACAAATTTAGTAGCATAACTTTTATGCACATAAAACTAATTGGAGTTAAATTTTATGTCGCTATTAATACTTGTAAAATACTTGTGCATGTTAAATTTATTTCCCATATACGAGAAGTTAGTCACAGCTCCAGTTTATGAGAGCTTATTTGAAACGGAATTTGTGTAGATACAGTGCAAGCTCGGTATTCGCGACTAATTAAAAACCAGACCTGTCGCGAACCCAATATTTTATTGAAAAAAATGTATGTAATTTTTAAAATTAGAATCCTTTTTATTGATATACATATTACATATTAAACATTTTTAAAGAATTTGGAGATTTTGAGTTGCTTTTCTGGCAAATTATTTTTTAAAACGACAGCTGAATCACGTAGTTCATATAGTCCTGTTGTCGGCTTATCATTTTCTAAAGCCCATTGTATTACATATCTGATAATTCCATTTGCTCCTCATTACTTTCCACATGAAATTCTTCTTAAATCCAGTTGTTTATGTCAGCATTCGTGAAAAGACGTTCCGTATCAATTTGAGCTACAAGTGTACCAATAGTATTTTCATAATAAAACCTACAAAATTGAAGATCAAAATCAACCAAAAAGGTTAATATACCAAATCAAATTTAAAACAAACAGATAAAAGTCGCGAAAATAGAATCTGTTTTTCGTAAACTATCGCGATTATAGAACCTGCAATGTTAAAAAATAAGCCGTCGCGATAACCGAGTCGTCGCGATAATGGGTAGTCGCGAATAACGAGCTTGCACTGTACCTATATAAGCCAGACGGACAGACTGAAAGACATCATTTTAGAAAGTGATTCTTAGTCGATAGCTGTACTTTAAGGTGGGTCTTAGACTAATAATTTTGGGCGTTACACAAACGCATAATGGTGGTGTAGGTGTTTAATAAAAAAATTATTAAAGTGGATTTTGTCTCGCACTTTAGTAATTACAAAATATGCTAATAAATAATGTTAAATGATTACCAAATTTTATTTAAACAGAGTGAAGCATATTGTTACGTTTTTACCTTTTAAAAACGGGGTTTATATCCTTTAAATAAACAGTATACTTTTGATTGCATATAAAAAGCAGTTTTAGTAGTTTAATATTTGTAACAACTCTTTATTTATTTAGAATGTACACCAACAACAGTTCAAATATTCACTACACGTCTATCAATTCGAAGAAATGCACACACACACTTTACAACGTACAAGCTCAAATGTACACGACAGTTGATGTTAACTCTAACAGCGACAATGATCAACCCAACTCACGACTGCAGCCTCTGCCACCATTTATACACACGCCATCTCTCGGGAATCTTCTACAATGCTTTTAACGGACAACACTCGTATGTTCGAATTCCAGAGCCTTCGATGTCATTGCCAGCAGCCCAAACTTTTAGTGTTGCCATACTTACAAACAATGCCAATAACCGCACTACTGATGGACGTGCCTTCAAACATGATGAATGCTGCAGGCAGTCGTTACAGACCGTTAAATTCAAATCGTCATTGCACATTCGTAACAATATTTTATATCCACCATCAAAAAAGATGGGGGTATTTTGATTTTGTAACACATCAAAATAATTGTAGCGGATTCACTATATCTGAAAAATATTTTATTTTCAATAAATAATTTATCATAATCACTCTATCAAACTCTGTACAGTTAGGACCATAACTGATTCAAGTTCCCCTAGAAGGACCTTTTCTGAAAATCACTTATAAATCTAATATTAATACTGAAATTGCTATCCAATTTGATATATGTATTTATGTAACTAGGCTTTATTATAACATTAATTACTTAGACCTAGATTCCTAGACATATTGATGTTGGGTACAGCCGAATATAACAGTCTTACTTGTTTAAGTTTCCTTATATCTCAATTTTATTACAAACTCTAAAAATAAAACAATTGCTGTATGATTTATTTATGTCATGTTTTAATAAATATTATACAACCCGTAATAGTTAATAATTTATTTATAAAATATGTACTTAAAATATAATAATATTCGTACTCACACACATAAATCTTGTTTTCATTGAATTAATTGATATAAAAACCAATTTTGATTTAATAAAACATAAAGTGATTTATACTAAATAAATTAAAACATAAAACAGTTTTAAAACTTACAACATACAACAAATTGAATGCAATTTAATTTTAATTTATTTTATTTACGGTAGGTTCAGGTATTTAGTTATTTATTTATGTTTCAATAAAATGTTTAGTGTATTTTATTTATTTATTTTAACATGTCCTTGGTCTTGAACTTTACGGATGGTTAGATGAGAGTAGATTTCAACAATAAAATAATCTGAAACAACAAAAAATATTGTACATAAAACTAAAACAAATAAAAAAATAAAAAAAAATCACATAATAATTTTATACTTTTAAACTACAATGTGTATTAAACGTAACAAGAATAAATTCATGTTATTGACGTTTCAATAACGTGGCATTTTTTAGAAAAAAAAAAGAAAAAAAATGTCTCAGACAATTAGACAGTTATGGTCAGTAGTAGTGAATTTTAAAACATAAATATAACTAGACATATTATCTAATAGAGATAAATGTCAGTATAGAAGTTACACAACGAAAAAGGGAATGAATGATTTAATAAGACCTGAAATAAAAGTGTTACTATTTCAGACATAGACTAATTCGCATTGCCAACTTAAGTACTCATTCAATCTCTCAGTTACTCACTACTATTTATCTGTCTACTGTGTACGTGATCATTTGACATATAGTTAATTCTTAATGAAATTTATTAAAAGACATGAATTTATGTATGTAGGTACATATGTATGTATGTAGTCGTAAATGTATTTAGATGGTTTTGTATAAAAATTTAATTTACAACAGCATTTTTGTGTTAATTTTTTCTTATTTAATTACTATTTTTTTTTTTTTTTTTCTTTAATTGTTCACATTAAAAATGTATGGATGATAATGATACAAAAAATGTGATTGTTTAGAAATCATTTACCGGATTCTATATTTATCTTAGAAATATTTAATTGTTATTACATAAGACGGAATTAAATTTTTGGAAAGAACACTTTGAATACATTTATACAAATGTTTAATAGAATAGAATACAATCAATCAAATCATTAATCATTCATTATTATTAACAAAAAAAAGACAACCACAATGAGTATGAGTAGCCAAATTAAGGGCGGTGATGTTATGAGAATAAAGCAGATAATACAGATATTTTTACTACAAAAGTTAGGATATGATTAATACAAAAAGACATAGTTACTATATAAGTAGTTACTATTTTTCAATTCACAAGGTCTCTTATCAGTCATATTGTCATAATGTCCTGATATATCACAACTCGGCGGCTCGGCTTAACCGACTCTTAGGCATTTGGCGTTGGTCTCTGCTGGTTCGTTACGATAACACAATAAACATAGCATAGAAATTTGTATTATTTTAGGACATTTTTAGCTTGAAAAGCAATAAAAATCATTGTGAAATATTAGGACATTATGACACGATAAGAGACCTTGTGAATTGACCATATTGTTACGTTTTTACCTTTTAAAAACGTAGGTTTATTTCCTTTAAATAAACCGTATACTTTTGATTGCAAATAAAAGCAGTTTTAGTAGTTTAAAATTGTAACAACTCTTTATTCGTTTAGAATGTACAAACACACATGTACACGACAGTTGATGTTAACTCTAACAGCGACAATGATCAACTCAACTCACGACTGCCATCTCTGCCACTATTTATACACGCGCCATCTATCGAGAATCTTCTACAATGCTCTTAACGGACTTACTAGTGCATTCGAATTCCAGAGTCTTCGATGTCATTGCCAGCAGCCCAAACATTTAGTGTTGACATACTTTCAAACAATGTCAACAACCGCATGGTACTGATGGACGTGCCCTCAAATATGATGAATGCTGCAGGCAGTCGTTACAGACCTTTAAATTCAAATCGTCATTGCACATTCGTAACAATATTTTTTATGTAATCATGTTGCAAACAACTTTATTGTTACGTACTTCAATAATAACTTGGTTTCACCAACAATATTTTAGTACTATTTTATAATTATGCGATTGTCGCGATTGATTGTTGTATACAACTTAATTACGATAACTAAGAAAGAAAAATTTTGTAATATTTATAGTTTTGACATAATCACAAATACTCTATAATATGTATGTATGGTCATGTGGCTACAACTATAATATTATCATGTTATTTAATAGGTTTAAAAATAATCATATTATTAATAAGCTAGAATCTTAATATAGTTGGGTTTAACCATAATATGATTGTGCATCTACCATAATATGATTATATCCGCTATCACGTTTTACATAACCATACAATGGTTGAAATCACATCTTAATATGGATGGGCTGATGCATTTTCTGAGTGTAAGGACTGAGATCGAAAAATTCTTAACACACGTTTTTCATTAAAACTTTTAACCCAAGTATTATTTGATTTTTTTATCAAGTTACCTTTGTAAAACATGTCAGTTATTATATTTAATGTCAATTATATTCATTTGTTGTTAATCTGATTAAAATGAGTGACCAGAAAAATGAGTGTACTAAAATTATTAAATATTTTTAACAAAACCCAACTTGGTCCTACAAAAAGTTGTTCAAACAATCAAAGGTCTACCGTCAAACATATTCCAATGTTATTAAACAGCATCGGGAAAACTTGTCCGTTGAAACCTGGTTCAGGTAGAAGAAATGGTTCACATGATGTTTATTAAGCCAACAAATAGAAAGCATTTTCAACACATCCGGTAGGAAAGCAGCCTGGTTAGCTCAATGCTCGGACTATTTGGTACAAAAAGTTATAGCTAATGCAGGTTTAAAAACATACAAGGCTCAAAAAGTTCCTGACAGGCCAAAAACAGAGCACGGAAATTGAATTCAAGTTTTATAAGCAAATATTCTTGCTGCATAATGGATGACGAAACGTATGTTCTGGCAGACTTTTCGCAACTTCCTGGACCAACATTTTATGCTGCTGATGCTCGAGGGAATGTTGAAGAAAAGTTTAGGACCCAAAAGCAGAGAAAATTTAAAAAAACGTTCTTGCTATGGCAAGCAATATGGAGTTGCGGCAAAAGAAGCCAATCATTTGTTACAACGGGCCTTATAAATACCGAAATTTACATCAAGGAATGTTTACAAAAAAGGCTGCTTCCATTCATAAGACTTCATAATGTGTCCATTTATTTTTGACCTGACTTGGCATCCTGTCACTATGGTAAACAAGCCCTTGAGTGGTACAAGATCAGTAATGTGGTATTTGTACCAAGATAGGCAAATCCTCCAAACTGCCCGGAGCTAAGGCCAGTGTAGAGATACTGGGCTCTTATTAAAAGATAATTGAAGAGCACAAAAAAGGTGTCCAAAAGTGTGGTAGATTTTAAACGGAGATGGACTACCTGTTTGAGCAAAGTGACAGAAAACACTATAAAAACGTTAATGGAAAGATACATGATCGGATGTTTATTTCATAATAAAGAGGAAGAAATGCCCACCACGATCACGCTTACAGGACCACATTCTTTTTCATGCATATGCCTTACAAATTCTATCTTAGAGGTCTTGAATCGACGCTGGGCTGTTGGCGTAGACCTTATCTTTCACGTGGCCCCAAAGGAAGAAGTTTCAAGGTGTTAAATCACAAGATCTCGGTGGCCAATTGTGATCACCTCTTCGAGAGATAACATGGTCCGGAAACTTTTCTCATAAAAGAGCAATGGTTTCATTGCTTGTGTGGCACGTAGAGCCGTCGAAAGAACGACGAGGAATGGACAAACTTGGGTTTTCTACAACACTTTGGGATACAGCAGCAATATTCTCAGTTGTTCTTGAGCAACGTGCACGCGTTTTATTCTTCACATCACTAACTTGTCCCAACAGCTCGAATTTTTCTGTTTTTATAGAGAATTTTAATATTTTCAATGCGTTTTTGAAGCGTGTATCGTTCCATTTTTAGTAATGGCGTAGTTTCTACTTGTCAAATGTCAAAGAAAAAAAGCTTCAAAAGTGACAGCTACCGAAATACAAAATTGGCATATTTTTGAATATAATTGAGATATTGACTTGAATTTTTTTTTGTCATATCGGAAATTAAACAAAAAAGTTAGTTTGGAAAAAATGTGGACCAAATTGTTCCTAATATTTGCAATCCTATCAAAATTTTGATAAAAATGTTAGTTTTAGAGCTCAATAAATATGTAATATGTAATAAAATATTTATTTCTTAACAAAACTAAACGAAATTTGCAGTGTTTTTTAAAATTCTCATTCCAAGTAACAAAGCGTAAAAAAACTTGTCAAAAAGTCAAAGGGAATCCCGCAATTCCTAAAAATTGGAGCGAAAATCCCAAAAATGGCTGGGAAAATACTTTAAAAGTAAATAGGAATTACATCAGGGTTTCCAAAACTGCTTTCCGTTTTCTGATCCCAGCTTTGGGATTTTAGAACATGTGGACCAAAGTTAAAATTTTGATAAAAAATAGGTCAAATTCCGAAGGGCGTAGGGGCAATATATTCGAAAAATATGACATGTTTTTTATACCAAAGATATCTTACAGAAAAACATAAAACTGTTATATGTCCTTAAAGAAAGTTTTATTTTAATAAAAAAAGAGTAAAGTCACCTTTTCGCCCAAAAAACAGAAAAATCTAAAAATTTTTAAATTGAAAATCGTGTATTTTTGGATCCGTAATTGATTTGCATATTATTGGTAATTTAGTTATCTAACTAATGAAAAAAATTTGAGTCCATTCCGTTCAAGAATACTCCCTATATTTTTAAAAAAGCGTACCAAGGTATGGTAAAATTTGAAAATTTTAATTTTGAAATGTTTATAACTCGGAAATTATAAGAGATAAATAGCACACGCAAGCATGTTTTCGCAAGATCTAGCCGAGAGCTTCTTTGAAATCGGATAGGAAACAAAAAAATGGCACTTTGAGCCCCCATAGCGCCGCATCTAGAGCATTTTTAGAGTCCATTTTAATAACTTAAACTCAAGTACTCCTTGGCTACGTCTATGTCAAATTTTATCCCGATCGGACCAGCCGCTTAGAAATGCCAGATTTATTTCTGGCAATGTTAAAAAAATTATCAAAATTGGCTTAATAATTTCAAATTAAATGTATTTTTCCGATTTTATCCCCTTTTTGGTACCATCTTTTTCCCCATTACGGTGGTAAAATTATATTCAAATAAATTTCCGTGGTGGGAGCTCATAATAAACTATTCGTATATCTATGTCAAATTATAAAAAAAACATATTTTATGAAAAAGTACCAAAAATAAACACAATTTTTATCCCTTAAAATCGAATTTCCAAAAAGTACCAAACTAATAGTTTTTATTTTTTGATAAGTAAAGAATACGATTTAAAATTTGTTTCTATGTTTATTAGTTTAAAAGATACATAGGGTGCCAAAAAGGTACCAAAATAGAGTTTTTACCCGTTTTCTCCCCTAAAAAATTCGAATTTCGAAAAAGTACGAAACACCTGTCAACTTATTTTTTAAATGGAGTAACATGCAATTTTAAGTTTTTTTGTATCTTTATTAGTTTTGAAGATATAAGGTTACCGAATTTACCCTTTTTACACCCTAAACGTTCGAATTTCCAAAAATCCCTTCTTATCGGATCGTTTTGTGGAGGGAGGAACCCACAGTTAAAATTTCATGATTCTAGCTTCAGTCGTTTGGGCTGTGCGATGATGAATCAGTCAGTCATTCAGTCAGTAACGTTACTCTTTTATATATATAGATTACGAGGGTGGGTCAATAAATCCGCGACTTTTTGAATTTCCCGGCTCTTAACTGAAAAGGCAACACTGCTCCTGTCAACAGGCATCTGTCAGTTGACTCCTGTCAAAATATGGACAAGCTGCGTCATTTAGTTTGTATTTAATAGACATTGATAGCAGACTACCTCGTGTCTTGAGAAGAAATTGGAAAGATGGCTGCACAAAAAAGGCTACAAACATGTGCAGTTTCCATGGCAAAAATCCTTGAATTAGGCTACGAAATACTCCCTCTTCTGTCCTATTTGTACGGTCTGTTTTCAAGATATTTTCCTTTTTAGGTTTTCACTAAAAATCCAATGAAATTGCTGCTGGAGTAGCTCCCATTGATTTTTCAAATTCTTGTTGAGTTTTAAAATAATCTTCTTCTTCTCCAATTCTATATCGGTCTTCAAACTTTTTTGGCAGGTCTGGGCATTCTTTGTCTTCCATGTCAAAATCACTACTTCTGAACCGCACAAACAATCTCTGGCACCTTGAAATCGATGGAACACATTCAACATAAGCTTTGGTGAGCAATCGGTGTACTTTAGCGGCACTTTTTTTTCAAAATATGACGATTCGTTGGTACAAAAATTCTACATTTTCGAAGCAAAAAATAACTTTCTTGTTTACACCATAATGTTCAATAACTAAGTGAGAATACAAATGAATGGCAGATATGTACCCTTCAAATTGACATATAAGTTATTAAAAACAAAAACCACGTTCTAAAGATACGCCATCTATTGTAAATACACCCAATAACATATGATTATATAATGATTACAGTGTATTAAATAATGGTTAAATGGGATCATATTATGATATTTTATAATGTTACACATTAGCAATGTTATGATCATATGCGAACCATACTATAATTTGACAGCAACCTTAAAATCCAGTCATAGTATGATGCTATTCTATTATGGTCACCACAACCATGTTTATTATTTGCTTGTATTGGGATTTGAATATGTTTTATTAATCATAAAATAAATTATTAAAATAATTTTTACTTCATAGAAACTGATTTCATTTCTATTATTTTATTACTTATTATAGTAAATTTCCTAAATCCTACTAAATTAAACAACCGCAAAAAAAATTAATTGGCTTAAACCATGGAATATTTTCATCGCTGAAACCAGAAAAAGAAGACATTTGAAAACAAATATATTAATCAAAATTTAGTAAACAATATTATTAACAAAAAAAAAAATAAAAAATAACAAAGCAAACAAGTAATAATAAAATAACAAAATAAAACAATGCTGTTAATATCACAATTTATTTAACATTATGGTTTGTTTATTTATATTCTGCGCTCTTTCTTTTTCTTTATTTAATTCTAAATAAGTAATAAATATTTTAATTTTATCGTTAAGCCGCAAAATATTAAATTCTTAATATTTTGTGGCTAAGTTATAAAATTTATTTTAAATTAAAAAAAAAAAGGAATAATACAATACAGCAACAAGTATTAGATTCAAAAGGAATAATACAATACAATTCAAGTATTAGATTCAAATCATTTGAAATAAATTCACAAAAAAAAAACACAAAGGTAAATGTACTTTTTGAACACAAAATAATTTCAACAAACAAATACATACATTTCCGGTTTATAAATTTAAAGAACCGAATTAAACAAACTACATTTAAACAACGAAAAAAAATAAATTCCCTTTCTAATTTGAAGTTTTTTTTTAACGAATATTTTTGCTGTGGTTTTATGTTTAAGTTCAAACTTTTCTTTTACATAAACAAATATTTTCATTTTATGCATTTAAACAAATCTATACAAATTTTACAATTTTTACATTAATGGTAAATTTCTTTTGCAAAAATACCAACTCTAGTATAACTGCTATAGTCTTGCCTGCTGTACAAGTCATTATATTTGCATTTAAACCCATTATTTGGTAATGGGAAAGTTGTTGCTGCGATCAATGATGACGATTTATCTTTCACTTTAGTGGTCACTTGTCTAACCACCTTTTCTACAGTCTCTAAACAATTTTCAATGACATCTATAGGCATATTGCTAAACAATTCATTTTTTGTATGTCATTGTTTAAGTTTTTTGGCAAAACTTTGCATCTAGTTGTAATAAGGAATAGTTTACAATATATTAAACAATTCTTCTCCAAGTGATAGATTTTAAAACTCGATGAGTTGAAATGAAGCAGCAGAACAATATGTAATACTTTACAGACCCTGAATAGACCTCTAAAGTGAAATAATTTTAAATAAGTTTTGGTGGAGATTGGCCTCAAATTATTACTAATGTTCAGATATTCAAAAAATAAGCTTTTAATCCGACTTTAGAGTTGACCCTTTAGTAACACATTGCAGTAGTACAATGTCACTCGTATTTCTAAATTCAGACAACTGTTATTGAATATAAATTTATGATATTATGGACAAGTTTATTCACTTCGATTAAAGAGTTTGGAGATAATAAAATATTTGTTTTGATTACATTAAACAGTGTTAACTCTTTCCGGTTTAGTGGTCACTTGTCTAACCACCTTTTCTAGAGTCTTTAAACTATTTTAAATGACATCTATAAGCATATTGCTAAACAATTAATATTTTGTATGTCTTTCTTTAAGTTTTTTGGCAAAACCTTTCCTTCAGGTTGCTCTGGTTAGATTAATATATTAATTTGAAAATATTGTAAATCTCAGTTTCCCGCTTTCAATAAAAAAAAGATCAGAGTGTTTATTATTCATCAAATTCAGTGTTACTTTGTTATTTAGTTTTTGTTTGATTGGCTTATGCTAACAAAGTAATATTTTATACTATACTCTTTTATAAATAACGTATGTAATAGAGTGGTTAGATTACTAACCACCGTAACTGAAATAGGTTGTATAGAATGTGTTTCTCTACATAATATTATGTTATTTTGTAAGTATAACGCGTGTACTCAATGAACATTAAATTGGTATACCTTCGGATGGAAAAGTGGCTGCAGTCTTGAACCCGACGAAGAAGAGAATTATTAGGAACAAGTCGATCTGATGATGATGTTCGGTGACATACCTTCGGGGCTCCAGTTAAAATATGACATTAAGCTAAATAAAATTTGGCTAATATCTCTGTTAGAGACTTATCTACCCAAACTGGAAGAACCGGTTGATTACACACATAGCTGTAACTTGTGAATAAAATAAAAAATATAAATATTTTGTATATTATTTTAGTTTTTGTTTCCAATTATAAATATTCATTTTCCAAATTATTATTAGTTAATTAAAGTATTTGTCTAATTTATTAATAATAATTACAGTTAAATTTTTGCATATTTGTATCTTTTTAAACCAAATAAATTATAAATAAAATCAATTTATAATATTTTAACTAAATTATATTGAGATTTTTTAGAAAATAGTCAAATTTTATATATTCGAATAAAATAAAGTTGAATAAAATTTAAATTTATTTCATTTAGATACAAACAAAATCAACTAATTTGTTAAGAATATTTATTCAAACAAAATACAAAAAACTATATTTATTCAAACAAAAAATAATTGAATAGAAATAATTCTAACAAAACTTTAAAAATACTTTTATATCTCACAAATTTGAAACAAATAAATTTATTTTTCCAAAAATTAGTGAATAGAAATAATTCTAATAAATGTTAAAGAATATTTATATTTCACACAAATTGCTAACAAATAAACTTATTTTTTTCCAAAAATTACTTGAATGAACACTGGCATTTTTTTCATTTCAAAACTAATGGATATGTATATAGAAATAGATATGCAACAGAAAAACAGTTAACTCCGAAGAATTACAGAAAAATGTGGTCTTTAAGACTGAATCATTTATTTATCAATAAACAAATTAAAAAAAATATTTAAAACAGGAAAATTAACATTTCTATCAAGTTAAAATTTAAATTTTAAAGATTGAGGTGCTTAACATAAGAACTTATAAGGATATCCATATTTAAAGAAAAAAATAATGACAATAATACTGATGTAAATTACCTATTTGCATTCTGAGTTGATGAAGCTATTTTCGAAACGAACTACGCATTTTTTTCCAAATTTAACTTGAATTTTGACCGATTATTTGAAAATGAGTAATGGTTTTTTTCTTAATTTGGGAATTCTATTATTCTATTTTTAAAAACTACTACTTAATCATTGATTATCACTAGAATATAAACACAGATTTATGGTTTCAATTGGAGGTTTATTATTAATTTAAATTGTGAAGAACAAAACTCATGAATTATTTTTAAAAACAGTTTTTAAAGTAACTAGCTGTTCAAAATGATCGTCTGACATGGCATTCCTCCTAGGACTATTTAATAATCCTGCAAGTGAAAATAGACGTTCAACTGGAGCCGATGAAGTAATTGGAGTGTTATATTTAATAAAAACTTCATAAATTCTAGGATATTTCCTTAAATTTTTTAACGATGTGTCAATGTCACAAATATATGAAAGTAATTCATTTTCCGATGGTGTTACAGTTTTATCATTGGCATCTAAAAGAATGTGTTAAAAAAATATTGGTAATAATTATGTTTCAAATTCTAATAATACCCTACGCCAAGTAGGATATCTTGCAACTAAGCATTTATTACCTGATCCATATTCTAAAAAATTTGCCTTATATTTGTTTACAGTTTTATCCTCACGGGCGTTTTCAAACACTTCTACATTGTTCATTGCTGAAATTACAATTTCATGTATTTCGAATTTGTTTACTTCCGTTGTCTCTGAAATAATGTTGTACCATTTTAGTTTTATTTCTGGATGACTTACAGATGCAATTATTGCTTCATGAGCCAATTCATTTAATTTAAAAAAGTTGCTAAAACGTCGCTCAATTGAGGCCAAGATTTCATTTATAATGTTTTGTTTTATAACACAGCAGTCATTTAATACAATTTTTTTGTATCTTAGTTTTATGGTTACTAACGTTGGCAATAAAAATCCGTAAAATATTCCATCTGCCTGTAAAAAGTCTATAGCCAACGAAATAGGTTCCATTATTAAAAGATAATCTTTTAAATATTGTATATCAATTCTAGTGAAGGGAGGAATGTTAAGTGCTTCACATACATCTTCCAATTTGTCTTCAAATTTGATGAGTCTTTTAATGGCGTCGTATAAAGAATTCCATCTTGTTACGGTTGGCGTTAAAAAATAACCTTTTCCTAAAATTTCTGAAATTTTTTCTGATGTTTTTGGTCTGCTGCATTTGTTCCATATTTCATTACATTTATTTATAGTCTACAATAATTTAAATAAAAAAAATTTAAGTTAAGTGAAATGAAAATTAGTCAATATTAGTAAACAAATGAATTATTATTTAAGTTCATTATAGTCAGAACTTAGTAACAGTAACTAACTTGATTTTCGTCTTACTGTGGGTAAGATCGTGTATATACAAAATTCTACACAACTGAATATAGCATTTATATTTAATATTTTGTATATTGACTTCTTTTAACTTACCTTCGAATGGTTATCAAATAAAGTTGCGCGTTTTAAAATATTAATATAATCTGATGTTCCAATCAAATTTAAGGTGTGAGAGGCACATCTTATATGTTTAGGAAGTTTAATTTTTTTATTTTCTATTTCTACATCATCTAAATAACTCCCATCTGCCGAAATCCCAAACTCTTTGAATGCTTTAACAAAATTCGAAGCGTTGTCTGTTACAGTTGCCACAACCTGTTGAGGTTTAATTTCGAAAGTAGAATTTATTGTTGTCATAATTTCTGCAATTTTATCAAAAGTATGTGGACTCCAAAAGCGTTTGCATGCCAATATAAAAGATTCCTTTTCCATTGACTCTTCATTAATTAAATGGGCGGTACATCCAAAGAAACTCTTTTTGCCAGCACTCCAAATATCAGCCGTTGTGCAAATAAATTTTGACTTTTTAATCATTTCTTTTACACTAGAAATATATCGAAGATACTCTTTTTCCATTAAATTTGTAATTGTGGATCTGCACGGAAGTTTTTCATTTTTAAACAAATTTTGAAAAGATTTGCGTTCAACTATTGATACTGGACTCATTGTATCGGCAATAAACAACAGAATTTTTTTTTCAAATTCGTCTTTCTTATTTTTTTTCTTTATATTAAGTTTTTGATATTCGTTGTATTTTTCAGAACTGCATTTCTTAAGGTGACTGAGAATATTTGAATTTGATTTAGAGCTTCCTTTTAACGATTTTGAACATGTTTTACATAAAGCTAAAATTTTGTCTTTTTCATTCAGCTAAAAATTGTTTGCAGAAATATATAAAAGTTGTTATATTAAATTATATATTTCAGAACGGTTTAATACGATCTACTAAGCTTAAATTATATAACATTTTATTAGTAATTATATTAGTATGACCGTTGGTCATGCTTTTTGATAGTCGTTTTCACAGGCACCGAATTAAACACAAAAAATTGGACAGACAAAATTATGCTACTTACTTCTTTCATTTCAAAATATCGTTGAATTATTTTTGAGCATCGTTTTTGTTTTTCCATAGCAAACGAAGGATCTTTTTCATAATCATCGGAAGAAAAATCTTCATCGTTCGAGCTCATTTTGTATCACACACAAAAAAAGTTTTTTTTTTCAATTGTTTAAAAATTTGTTGTTTAATATTTGACTTTATTTTCACAAATAAAATTATTCAAAGAAAATTTATTTGAATAAAAGTATTCAAAAAATTGTTGTTGAATATTTGAATATTTATCTTTTTTTGGAGAAATAAAATTATTCAAAGAAAATTGCTTTGAATAAAATCTATCAACGAATTTTCGAATAAATAAATTAATATTTTATTCATAACTTGTTGAATAAACTAAATTAATATTTAATTTTTACTATTAAAATAGAATTTGAAAATAATTACATGTTTTCATATTGATTACAATATTTTAAAATCTATTCACTACATAATAAATAAAATACAAATTATTCTTACAAAAATACAAATGCTATTAGTTTAATTTTATAAATGTTTATTCAAAACGTTTCAGTATAATTTTTTTAATATCGTATTCGATTGAAATCAAATAATATTTATTGCTTTATATTCTAAATAGATATATGTTAATTAGTATCGTATTTTGAATAATATAAATTGATTTCAATATAAATTTATTTTTACAAATATAACTAAAATTCAAAAACAATTAAGTTTTTCCAAATATTTTGAATAAATATATTCACAATTTACAGCTTTGATTACACAGAAGGTGGGGGTTTACCAAATAATATAAAAGAATTGTAGAATGTCTCAGCTATTTCTTTTGTTTTGTTCAGAAAATTTAGTCAACATTTTTATCAGAATTATTTTTAACGCCAACCGTTATGGTGGTTAGTAAACTAACCACCTTATTCCATAAAAATGTTTAGCTGTATTTTTATTATACCCTTCACCATGGCAAGGGTATATATAACTTTGTCATTCCGTTTGTAATTTCTACATTTTCCAATTGCGACCTCACAAAGTATATAAATTCTGGATCATTATAGATAGCGAAGTCGATATAGCCATGTCCGTCTGTCCGTCTGTATGTTGAAATCAACTTTCCGTAGCCTCCAAATAACTTACAAACATAATTGATACATTAATATATCGAGAATTCTTCCGGCTCCGTCGCTATTTAAAATCGAGAAAATCGGCCCACAAATGGTTGAGATATAAGGAAAAAACCGGGACAACCTCGATTTTTGGCCTATATGTGGATTAATAAGTAATATAGACAATATGGATATCTAATGATAGATATTTCAAATTCCATTACAACGATTTATATAAGGCTATATATAGTAATTTGGACTTACAATGGGTCAACATCGGGAAAATTATTTTTTAACCCGAATTTTTTTTTACACAAACAATTTTTTTCAACTAATGAATTTAAAAAAAAAATTTGGAAAAAAATTAAAAAAAAAATTTGGAAAACAAAATTGAAAACAATTTTGAAAAAAAAAAAATTCTTTTAAATTTTGAAAAACAATTCGAAAAAAAAAAAAATTTTTTTTTTAAATTTTGAAAAACAATTTGTAAAAAAATTTAGAAAAAAAATTAAAAAAAACAATTTCGAAAAAAAAAACTTTTATTTTTTTTTTAAATTTTGAAAAACAATTTTGAAAATAAAACCCGAATTTTTTTTACCACAAACAATTTTTTTTTATAATTTTCTTAACTAATAAATTTAAAAAAAAATTGGAAAAAATTAAAAAAAAAACAATTTCGAAAAAAAAATTGAAAACAATTTTGAAAAAAAAAAAAGTTTTTTTTTAAATTTTGAAAAACAATTTGAAAAAATGTTTTTGTTTTTAAATATTGAAAAATAAACCCGATTTTTTTACCACAAACAATTTTTTTTTATAATTTTTCTTCACTAATAAATTTTAAAAAAAAATTTGGAAAAAAATTAAAAGAAAATTAGAAAAAATTAAAAAAATTTTGAAAAAAAAAAATTAATTTTGTTTACCTAAAAATATTAAAAATTTTTATTTTAAAGTATAATTTGGTGAAGGGTATATTGTTCATAATATATAAACCCAAATTAAAGTAAAAATTCAATGGTTTTGATTAAAAACTTATACACATAAACTGTGGCTATAAGACTTAATAAGTTTAAATTATATTTTTCTTATAAAAAAATTCATTGAGTTCTTGTACTTTAATCAACCACGCTCTAAATTTAACAACCACACCATTATGATTAGATCAATCAAAGAAATCGATAATTATTTTTAAACAACATTGTGGTGGGATTCCCAAAGCACATAGTGCAACATGTTGGGGTATCTACTAATAATAATCAACACATGACACTAGAATGCAAAAAGAGTCAGGGCAAATTGGAAACCAGTTAATAAGGTAAGGTAAATCCCAAGAAACAAAACAAAAGCAAATACACAGCAGTTAAACTTGTATTCTTAAGATACAAATGATACACAAAACAAGTGCGTAAGCAAAGATTAAATAAAATTGTTCTTAAAAATGATTCATACAGCTAAACATTATTGAATTAGTTTCTTTTTTTTATGAAAACAACATGACCAGGGAATTTCCCAAAATAACATACAAGTAGTGATCAGTAGTAGCGCCAGTAGATACAATTTAAGCCAACATTTAGCCTGAAAGTCTACAGTTTCTTGGTAACTCATTAATAATAAAAAAAAAAGAAAAACTACAAATTCAATTTATTGCGTAGATTGGTTTTAAACATTTATAATGTTGTTTTGTTTATCTTTTGTGGTTTGCGGTTAAAATTCTATTAATAATCTATAAAAGTTTCCAAAATTGATGTTAATATGGAAAAATTTCTAAGTAAAACTTTTGTTTTTAAAATTTCTTAATTTTATGCATGTTATTAAACACAAATTTTAATGTTTTTGTTATTATTAACTAAGTTCATTCAACTTTTTTTTTATACTTATATATTTTGGGATAATATGTATTTGAATGTGTTTATTTTTTATTTTTTTAATTTTATTTACGAAAATACAATCTTATTTGCAATATATAAATTTAGAAAGAAACAAAAACCTGTCAACTCCTCCATTTACACAACTCCAACTTGTTTGTGTATAGAACTTTTTGCAGGAAGTAAAAAAATTAATTATATTTATGGGAAAAACAGATTTGGTGATTTAAAAATAATTCCAATTATAATTAATAACGCTTTTACATACATATCATTACCAGCTTGTGTTGAAGCTGCAATAAACCAAGCAAGAAGTGTCATAAAAATAAAACAGAAAAAACTTTAATCTGTAGTTTAAAGGGAATTGTGGAACCTTTCTTTTAAAAAAAAGAACTTACAGAGAATCCATAAAAATGTAAAATTACCAAGTGTAAAATATCATCATCAACAATGTATTGTATTTAACACTGAAGTTGTCCCAGGATGGATGAAACTCATTGATACGGAACCCCACCCCACTAAAAGTTTGTAGTAAAAGACATAATAGTGCTGTCGATGACTATGCGAATGCTCTCCAGGTCTAAAATGCTTCTCCGTCATCTAAAATCCAAAAACCTCATTTATATTGAAGTTTAAAGTTTTGACTCAAAGTAGTAATAGGGTAGAAGGGGGACCATTCGCCACTTGTTTTTGATAAGCTCTCTTTTAAAAACCACAAAAGATATTCTTAAATTTATTTTTGTTTCAAATACATAGATATGTAGGCAATAGTTTTACTTATTTCAATCTTGCATAACTCTTTTTCTTATACAATTTTTTTTAAATGTCTACAGTGACCGCCCCACCCATTTAATAAATACGCCTAGAAAATGGTGTAAAACTGTCAGTAGTATATTTTATTGCTTTTATATTTTAATTTCAATGAACTAAACGAAAATAATATATAAAATACATCAAAAGAACGTCCATTGTGTGAATCATTAAATGATTTATTTTTCAATTTTGTGCAACACTTTATTTTACATTGTAATGTAACATAGCAACGCATAGAGGGAAATAAATCTGTAACCCCAAAGAGGAAGTATTGTTGAGTTTTAGTTTTTAATTTGAAGCTTATGGGCCCACCATGGGTGAGGTCAGGGGTCCCCAAAGTAGAACACCTCGGGTATGTAAAATTTTTAAAACGATCCTATTTCTTCGTTTGTGTTTCCATTACAAACAAAAATTACATATGTGGAATCTCCTCTCCTAAGCTATCAATTATATCTTACAGCTTAGGAGATAGTAGCATTTGAAAATTAAATTTTCAAAATTTTTACGCGCATCCAAATATTTCCGATTTTTGCATTCTTCCTTTATTGGATTAACAACAAATATATGTATGTGTCAAATACAACAAGAATTATTTAAAAATAATGACTGAATCCAAAGTTATATGTATTTGAATGTAAAAAATTTAAAAAAAGGCGATTTTTCCCTAATTTTTAGAGAAAAAAGTACATACTTTTTTTCTTTTTAAGGTATCACAAATAATTTCTCAGAAGATGTATAGCGAATTTATAGTTTTTAGAAAAGCTAACTTTACATCAAATATTTTAAAAGAAAAAAAAGAAAAAATTTTGATACCGAGGCACAGTGCGGCCAAAGACACCTTTGTCCGGCCAAAAGTTGAAAAAACAAGTGTTTAGTTGGGGGTTTTTTGTCATTGGGTTGGTTAAAGAAATGCTCTAGGAGATGAAAAATTATCATAGTTAGGTCCCTTGCCTCAAATGCCCTTCATAATTTCAATTTGAAGGAGGCCTTCACCCGAACGGCACGGGTCAATTAGCAAATTCATTTAATTTTTTACAAGTTTTTTCGTAAGAAATGACGCCATATTAGGTCGGTCATTTTGAATTTGCTAATTCTGATAACGGATTCGTAATCAGCGATCCCAAAAACCCCCATATACCAATTCGTGAATCATTGTACATTTTTCGACTTTTGGCTGGATAGAGGTGCCTTTGGCCGCACTGTGCGAGGGGACCATCTCCATCCAAAAAAACACCTATTTTTTAGGTATAATTCAAATTTAGGGCAAAAATTCTTAAAACGCATTGTATATATCAAAATATAGTGAACTATTTTAGATGGCCCAATATGTTTTTAATTATTTTGTAATGGGTTCCTATAACCCGGACCCTGGCATGGATATTATAGCCAAAAAACTAATAAATCCCATTTTTGGAATTTTTCAAAACTTTTTTTGGGAATGGAGGGACTGCTGATAACAAATTTCAATTTTTTTTTTTATTTTTCCATTTTCATTAGAAACATCTACATAACTGTAATAATTCATTAAAAACTATGCTTAAATAAAAATTTAATTTCAATTTTAAAAATTTGTATCTATGCATTTTTTGTTATATTTTTCAAAAAAGTATTCCATGAATTTTTTAGTTGAGGAAAGTTATATACATTTTTGAAAAGTAAACAAAATCCTCTATTCACTGGTATATAACATGTCTACCTTATGTTTTTTTATGTATCAAATCTTAACATCTCCCAGAGATATTCTAACACCACCTATTACATTATTTTAATCTCACAATTTAACAAGTAAGAGAGCTACATTCGACTATGCCAAATCTTATATACCCCTCACCAAATTAAACTTAAAAATAAAAGTTTTAAATATTTTTAGGTAAAAAAAATAATTTTTTTTTTGCAAAATTTAAAAAAAATTTTTTTTTCAAAATTTAAAAAAAAAATTTTTTGAAATTGTTTTTTTTTAATTTTCTAAATTTATTAGTGAAAAAGAATTTAAGAAAAAAAAATGTTTTTCGTAAAAAAAAATTCGGCTTAAAAAATATTTTTCCCGATTTAGACCCATTGTAGGTTCAAATTACTATAGCCTTATATACCTCGTTGCAATGGACTTTGCAATATCTATCATTAGATATCCATATTGTCTATATTAATTACTTAGTAATCCAGATATAGATCAAAAATAGACCAAAAATTGAGGTTGTCCCGGTTTTTTCCTTATATCTCAGCCATTTGTGGACCGATTTTCTCGATTTGAAATAGCGACCGAGCCGGAAGAATTCCCGATATATTGGTGTATCAATTATGTTTGTAAGTTATTTGGGGGCTACGGAAAGTTGATTTCAACATACATAGGGACAGATGGACATGGCTATATCGACTTTGCTATATATAACGATCCAGAATATATATACTTTATGGGGTCGCAAATGAAAAATGTAGAAATTAAAAACGGAATGACAAACTTATATATACCCTAGCCACTCATGGTGAAGGGTATAAAAAAGTTATCACAGAAAATTTCGGAAATTTTAGAAAAAAAAACAAACATAATTTCACCATCTGCGTGGTGAACATAATCTAAGAGCAACATTTTATGTTAAGATTTGTGATTACAGTACAAACATATTATGATCCTTATTAGTATTATAAGATTATATAGTATCGTAATCAGAGCTGTAAGTGAATCATTCTTTTTTGGATTTTAATTCATTATGAATTAGCTAAATTTTGAATTAATTAATTTTACAACAAAAATGAATTGAATGAAATTTTAATCGATTCAAACGAAATAGGCAGAAATGAATTTCAATTCATTTCCAATTCAAATGAATTTGTAAAAATGTTGTGCAATTCGTTTTCAATTCAATTCATTTGAATTGAATTGATTTTGAATTAATTCAAATGAATTAGAAAAAGGAATTTGCAATTCCAATTAATGAAATCAAAAATGAGTTGCAATCAATCAAATTCAAGAGCAGATCTCTAGGGGGAAAGAAAAATTTCTCCTACCAAAATGAAAATAT
Source organism: Calliphora vomitoria (assembly GCA_942486065.2). Classification (NCBI taxonomy): domain Eukaryota; kingdom Metazoa; phylum Arthropoda; class Insecta; order Diptera; family Calliphoridae; genus Calliphora; species Calliphora vomitoria. The sequence goes on along the minus strand of OW818031.2, from coordinate 15,281,939 downwards.
TTAGTGCAAAAATTGAAAAGCCTTGTCCTGGATCTGGATTCGCGCCTGTTCCAAGAAACATGATGTTTGGAGTTTGTTTCTTCAAGAAGAACTGATTTTTATTTTGAAATACGCTGAATTACAAAACAATATTGTTTTTTTGATTAATCACAAAAACTTTAAACAAAAATATTGACTCTCAATCATAGAGCGGAAACTCTCCTGCCAAAGACCTAACTCAGTTGTCAAAAACCTATGTTGTGAGATTGTATTAGTAAATAAAACTATGTGAAAACAAAAACAACACTCGTATGTGTGAATATTTTGAGTAAAATTTTGGTTTGAGTTTTTTTCTAGTTTCCGCTCTTGTTGTTTCTCTATGCTCTCAATCACAAACAATACACTTTAATCAAAGTCATATTTGACGACTCAAAGACATTAGAATCTTTAAAATTCGATTGAAAAATTTTTCAAAAAAGAAATTTTCCGCAGTATACAAATATGAGATTATTTAAACAAAAAATGATTGCTAAAGTTTAATAACTCTAAGAATTTTTTGTCTTTGGACTATATTAGGTGATATACAAAACGAGTGTAATGCTTGCTGTCTTTTACATAAAAAATTAGTTGAATAACAAAACAACAGTGATGCTTACTGTAGATTTACTTACAAAATCAATTCAAATGAGTTGGAAATGAATGGCTAATTCTTTTTTTTAATCAATTCAAATGAATTGGAAATGAATTGCAATTCATTTTTACCAAATTCATTTGAATTGACTTAAATTTGATTCAATTAATTTTTTGGTGTGAATGATTCGCGAATTAATTCAAAAATGAATGATTCATTTAAAGCTCTGGTCGTAATATCATTGAAAGTGTCTTCCAATAGGAACTTTCGAACTTTGACTGTTGATAGTGACCATATTGTATAAACTAGAGTTTCCAATTCGGTTTAACCGAAACCGAAACCGCGGTTTTTCATGGCCTAAAACCGAAACCGACAATTATTCTTCGGTTTTTACTTTTTATCTATTTTTAGTAGAAAAATTCAAAATTTAGAAACAAACTTTTTCATCCAATGATTCATCCAATATCTCTAACAACAGATCGGTAAAAATATCTTTAGCCACACTTGAACCTCAAAGTAATCAAAGTAATTTCCCTATTCTAGGTTCAATATTTTATTAGAAAATTCAAAAAGTACTATTTGAGGAACGAAAAAATACTCCTTAGTTCTCCATTGTTGGTAACATAATAAAATTAAGCACCCTATTCTTGATTTTTTCTTTACTGAGAAGCATATTAGTCAACTTTAATGTATATAAGCTAACCAATTTAATATATTGAAAAGGTACCATTAAAAGAAAAAGTACCAATTATCCTTTATCCTCTTGAACACCCGTCAAGTTTGAACTTTAAATTTGTGTAGCATTTCCTATATTATCAACTGGTTTTGTTTATATAACACTAAATATTTAATCAATTATCACAAAACCGAACCGAAACCGATCGGTTTTCAATTTTTTAAAACCGAAACCGCGGTTTTGAAATTTTTCGGTTTTTTGGAAACTCTAGTTGAAATAGATTTGCCTACATTTATTCATTTTATTTTGCCAAACTACCATGGAAGCATATAGCATTGAACAGCACGTAAAAATGATAAGATAGTTTTATCGAAATAGGTGTTCTGTTCAGGCAAAGTTCCGCGCGCTTCGTCCATTTTATGGTGAGTCCCATTTCTACATGAAGGGGTTCATACACAAACTAAATTTTTGAATTTGGGACGATACCAATACACATAAGATCTAAGAGCGTCCAATGCATCCAGAAAAAGTAACTGTTTGGTGTGGATTTGGGGCTGGCGGCGTCATCGGTTCATATTTCTTTGAGAAAGTCGTTGGCTAGGTCATCACTCTCAAAGGCGAGCGCTATAGGTTGATGATTATCAACATCTTTTGACCTAAATTAGATGATATGGACACCAACGACATGTGGTTTCAACACGACGGCGCCACACTGGACATTCTGCACGAGCGATTTGAGGGCATGATAATCTTCTGTGGAGGTGATTTGAACTGATCACCTAGATCGTGCGAATTGAACACCGGCATATGCGAATAAGGCACAAACCACAGCGGCCTCAAAGTCAAATTAAGCCTAATTTTAGCAACAGATGTTATATTCTACACATAATTTCATCGATAGCCTTTCCAAACGAATAGAAAATTTCGGTCATATCTCACACAATCATTGTTTTATTTAAATTTAAAGATAGGAAGCGCTCAAAGAAAGATATAGTTTGCAAAATGCTGGGGTTCGGACAACATAGTTAGTCTTACACATTTTATTAATATTTATAAAGGAATTTGTAGCAAATTAAATTTTATTACACAATTCTGAACAAAAATAAATATTTGTTCAAATGCTGAATAAAATTATAAATTTTTTTTAAACAAAATTCCAATATAAGTATTTTTAAATATATTTTCTTAAATCGATTTAATTTGGCAAATATGAATTTTAAATTTAAATTTTATTTCACATTGATACCAGTATGTATTTGAATACATACATACATATGTGATTTTTTATTTTTTTTTTGTTTATTTAAACCATAAAACTCTTCTTTTGTTCCAATGGAATGGAAAATGTATGTCAACAGATGTCAAAAACAGGACCCAACACTTGTTGTTGTTTTAGTTGTCATGGCCAATGGCAACAGGGCAAGAGATTTTAAACAATATTTGGGTGTTGACCAACCAAAAATGGTAGGAGGGGGAGGGGGTTGTGCAGCAAAGGGTTTACAAAGTGTGTCTGCATTTTCACCAGGCCAGATGGTTTAAGTTTAAACTGACTGACTCAACGGTTTTAAGGGGGTTTTTTAAGCAAAATAAAAAGAATGCATGATGGTGATAATGATAATAATTATTATTGCTTTAGTTTTAAAATTTATGTAAATTGATATTAAAGTTACCCAGGCCCCTTTTTATTTCTTTGTTTATAAAATATGTATGTATGTATATAACGTTTATGAAAACAGTAAGTAGTAGGTAGTGTTTTTCAATATTCTCATTTGTATGTAAATAGTATTGTAGTTTTTGAAAATGATAAAGTGTCATTGTCGGTTTTATTGAGTGTTATTTGTTTATTTAATGTAAGGTTATGAAATTTTAAATAAGTTTTTTTTATAATAAACTCAAACAATTGTTTTCAAGAGATTTGATAATTTTCTTATTTAAAAGGTAAATGAAATAAAAGAAGATTTTCCAGAAATCTTATAAAAATAATAAGATTTTATGACATCTTATATTAAATACAATTTTTAATTCATAACATTTATTTATTAATTTAAAACTGAAACCATAGAGAAATATACATAGAGCTGAAACTCTACTGTCAAAGTCCTAACTCAGTTGTCAAAAACATAAGTGGTGAGAATGTATTTGTAAAAAATTTATTTTGAGTAATTTTTTTGTTTATGTTTGTTTTTTTGTAGCTTCCGCTCTATGTTTCTCTGTAACTAAAACTATTTGTTAGATTTTGACACGTGTCATCAAACATTCAAACAATTATTTCCCTTAAAAAACAATTTAATTACAAACACGCTTTTTCTAAAATCAAGTAAATTCTTAATTGTTTCCAGTTTTGTCTACAACTTAGTATTTAATTAGGCCTTGATAATTTATGGTTAAAACAATTTCAATTATATGTTAAATATGTGTAGTTTTGTGTTAAATATTATAAAAATAATTTAAACAAATTTTTTAATGAAACATACAAATTACTGCAACAATCTAATCGGAAAAGGTTAAACAAAGTTTTTACCCTATAATTTACTACATTTAATTAATATTTATATTAATAATAGTTTATAGCTTAGAATAAAATATATGTAGTACATAGAAGCGTCATTGAGTGGCAAAAAAAAAACGTAAGTCTGCTGTTAAAAACCTAAGTTTTGCCACAACAAAATACATGTAAATCAATGTATTTTGTTGTCGTGTCAGCCCTAAAATATGCGAGAGTAAATATTTTTACTCTTATCAGTTGCGCCTCTAGTTCTATTCTTTGTTTTATATGTATAGTTTCATTGCTAACAGAAATATTAGAGATTCAACAGTCTATGGAAAAGATATTAAATTATTTTTTAAGCAGAATCACACAAATGTCAACAAAGTTTATAAAAATTATCGAATAAAAAACAAAAATCACAATCACTAAAAGTTGAGATTACAACAGAGAAGGACAGGGCATAACTCAGTGCTTCCCAGGTCTACAATTGTTCTCTGTCATCTAAAAACCAAATGTTGGAAATTTGAACAAAATTTTATTTGAAGTTTCATGTACTGGAGAAAAGCAGTATATGTGGTTTCAATCCCAAATTCAGCTGGACAAGATTATAAAAATTTTGATTTCAGTATGCAGCGAAATATATTTTTTTATAATAGCTAAAAACTTGCTCTCATATAGTGTAAAACAGTTTTTCAATTGGTCGTTTAGTTTTCACTACACGCAGAGAGAAACATGGTTACGACAACTATAATATGTTTTTTATACCCTGCACCATGAGTGGCAAGGGTATACAGAGAAAACAGATTCGTGATAGCAACTGAATTTGTTGCCAATCGAATGATTCGGTTGCACACATAGAATTTTTCGGTTCTATTAACAGAAAGTCAGTTGATAAATAAGAATTTCGGTTGAAGCAACCAAACGTTTGTTACCCCTTCTAACATTTTGTAACCACAACTGTAAAATTCGGTCACTAATGTAGAATCATTCGATTGACAACAAATTCGGTTGCTATCACGAATCAGTTTTCTCTGTGTATATATAAGTTTGTCATTCCGTTTGTAATTTCTACATTTTTCAGTTGCGACCCCACAAAGCGAATTCGATATAGCCATGTCCGTCTGTCCGTCTGTCCGTCTGTTCGTCTGTATGTTGAAATCAACTTTCCTTAGCCCCCAAATAACTTACAAACACGATTGTATTTGTTCGAGAAAATCGGCCCTCAAATGGCTGAGATATAAGGAAAACTTAGATTTTTGGCCTATTTTTGATCAAGTCATTAATATAGAAATCGAGAAAAACATAAAAAAAAAATTTAAAAATTAAAAAAAAAATTGGAAAAAATTAAAAAAAAAAAAAATATTTTTGAAAAACAATTTTGAAAAAAATTAGTTTTTTAAATTTTGAAAAAATAAATTGTTTTTTAAATTTTGAAAAACAATTTTGAAAAAAAAAAAAATTATTTTGTTTACCTAAAAATAATTAAAATTTGTATTTTAAAGTATAATTTGATGAAGGGTATATAAGATTCGGCATAGCCGTGTTACTTGTTTAATTTAATTATAACAATATTTTAGCTACTACTCTAAACATATTTATTTTCATCGCAATTATAAGTTTGAGTATGATAAAATAAATAATGATAAATAGGTAAACACATTATAAAGGGTTTTCCAACAGGAGGTGTTATTTTGAATCACCCAGTATTTTGGTAGCTGTCACTTTTGAAGCTTTTATTCTTTGACATTTGACAAGTAGAAACTACGCCATTACTAAAAATGGAACGATACACGCTTCAACAACGCATTGAAATTATTAAAATTCACTACAAAAATGGTGAAAATCTTGCAGTTACAGTTCGCAAACCTAAGCATTTTTGGGTCGTCGTGAAGTACCTTGTCGGACCGCAATACCGCTGTTGGGACAAGTTAGTGATGTGAAGAATAAAACCCGTGCACTTCGCTCAAGAACAACTGAGAATATTGCTGCCCAAAGTGTTGAAGAAAACCCAGGTTTGTTCATTCCTCCTCGTTATTTGGCATTCCACAATCGTCATTACACCATATCTTATGGTTGGAGTTGGATGATATTGATCTGGACAACGTTTACTTCCAACAAGACGGCGCTACGTGCCACACAAGCAACGAAACCATTGCTCTTTTACGGGAAAAGTTTCCGGACCGTTTTATCTCTCGAAGAGGTGATCACAATTGGCCACCGAGATCTTGTCATTTAATACCTTGCGACTTCTTTCTTTGGGGTCACGTGAAAGATAATTTTTACGCCCACAGCCCAGCGTCGATTAAAGACCTCAAAAATAGAATTCGTGAGGCTATCGAGGACATAGGGCAGCCACTTTGCGATTTGGTTATGGAAAATTTCATGAAAAGGATATGGTCCTATAAGCGTGGTCGTGGTGGTCATTTGGCTGATGTTGTTTTTCATTACAAACGGCATACCTTCCTCTTTATTATGAAAAAACATCGGATCATTTATCTCAAAAAATTTTATTTTTCTTTGAATACCAAAATAACACCTCTTGTTAGAAAACCCTGTATTATGTTCAACCATTTAAACTTACAAATAACCATAAAATGTTATGTTTCTATACGCGTAGTCATAATATGTTTGTCAAAGCTATGATATTTTTAAAAGTAAATTTTAAGTGGCTGCAATTCTCATTCGTTCTGTAGTAACTTTCAATGAATTTATCTAAAATATTTTAATTGGGAATTTAGATCACTAAAAGTAAAACCTATTACAATAAAATATTGTATTCCCAAAAAAAAATTGAATGATACTTTGGGTCATACAGTGCAAGCTCGGTATTCGCGACGACCCAGAATCTCGACAGTTTACGATGTCGCTTTTGTTTGTTTTAAATTTGATTACAATATCTATAACCAGAAAAGGGAAATCCCCGTCTTTTGGTATATTAATCTTTTTGGTTCATTTTGATCTTCAATTTTGTCAGTTTATTCGTGTCATTGGTTGTATAAATACATCTTTTAATATGGAAAAAGTTCAACATATTGTAAAACCTACGATTTCTCAAATCTTAAAAAAATTTAAAAGTGAAGATTCTATAAATTAAATTTGCTTGAATTACAAGTTACATAAGCAAGTCTTCGGTTTACCGCATTATAAAGCAAGAAAATTCAATAAAAAAGTTCATACGTACAACAGAAAGTGGCCCTGGCAAACGTTGCACCTTAAAGAAAGCTGAGTACCCAAGAATGGAAAAAATGCTTTATAAGTGGTTTCTAAAACAAAGAGAAAAAATGTTCCAATATCAGCAGCGATTTTACGAACAAAAATGTATCAAACCAATTCATGTTTTAATGCCAGTGAAGGATAGTTGAAGAAATTTAAGCGTCGACATGGAATTAGATTTTTAAAAATTATAGGCGAGAAATAGTCTTCGAAACCTCAACTTATTGATCCATTTGTGTAAGAGTTTAAGGATTACGTTGATGAGCATGGGTTGACTCTTTACCAAATCTACAATGCCGACGAATCTGGTTTATACTATAGGATGCTTCCAAATCACACTCTTGTCACATGTAATGAGAAAATAGCGACCGGAAGAAAAATATGTAAAGAACGAATAACTTTTTTTACCTGTTCAAATGCGAATGGCACAGACAAACTGAAATTGTTGGTTGTTGTAAAATCGTAAAACCCACGCGCCTTTTAAGGCTTTTTCAATAATCCTGTAATATACAACTCGAGTAATAACGCCTGGATGACATCATTTATATTCAAGGACTGGTTCCATCACGAATTTGTTACCCACATAAGTTAATTTTCACCAATTAATAAAAGTAAGCTGTTGATAAGTAAAAATTTTTTAGGTCCGAGCATTCAAATTAAATTATAAAAAACAACTGCTCACCCACTTGCTTGACCAGACGGGAACAAATTTGGAACTCAAACTAAAAAACCTCAATCTCAAAAATGCAGTTCAGATTCTAGCTACGTCCTGGGATAAAATATCAGTGTCCAATATCCAAAAATTCTGGAACGCCTTGCTCGAATTCGGTACTGAATGAAGTGCCATTAAATTTTTTACAAAATATAATTCAGGCAGGAAACGAAGATCTTTCTACTATTGGTAGACTTGTAGCTCAAATTGTTACGGAACATCTTTTCACGAATGCTGACATAAACAACTGGATTCAAGAAGAATTTCATGTGGTAAGTAATGAGGACCAAATGGAATTATATGGAATCGGAGGATTTATACGATAGTGGTCGTAAAGAAAAAAAATTAAAGTGGACGATTGTTTAACATTGATAAACATATGCATACAAAGGGCTTTGGAAAATGATAAGCCGACAACAGCACTAAGGACTGAGATCGTAAAATTCTTAACACACGTTTTTCATTAAAACTTTTAACCCAAGTATTATTTAATTTGTTTTTTTTTTTTTTTGATCAAGTTACCTTTGTAAAGCATGTCAGTTATGTTCATTTGTTGTTAATCTGATTAAAATGAGTGACCAGAAAAAAGTGTGTACTAAAATTATTAAATATTTTCAACAAAACCCAACTTGGTTCTACAAAAAGTTGGGCAAGCATTCAAAAGTCTGCCGTCAAACTGTTTCCAATGTTATTAAACGGTATCGAGAGAACTTGTTCGTTGATATAAAACCTGGTTTAGGTAGAAGCAATGGTCCACATGATGTTTCAAAAGCCAAAAAAATAGAAAGCTTTTTCAAAAGAGCTCCCAACACCTCCGGTTGGAAATTAGCCCGGTTAGCTCAGTACTCGGACTATTTGGAACGAAAAGTTAAAGCCAATGCAGGTTTAAAAACATACAAGGCTCAAAAAGTTCCTGACAGAAACTCTGCTAAAAATTTAGAGGCCAAAAACAGAGCACGGAAATTGAAGTCAAATTTTATTAAAAAAAATATTCCTTCTGGCAGATTTTTCGCAACTTTCTGGTCAAAAATTTTATGTTGCTGATGCTCTAGGAAATGTTGTAGAAAAGTTTAGGACCCAAAAGCAGAAAATTTTCCCAGAAAGTTTTTGGCATGACAAGCAATATGCAGTTGCGGCAAAAGAAGCCAAATATTTGTTACAAAGGGCTCTATAAACACCGACATTTACATCAAGAAATGTTCACAAAAAAAGGATGCTTCCATTCATAAGACTGATTTGGCACCCTGTCACTATGGAAGCAAGACCTTGAGTGGTACAATAACAATAATGTGGTATTTGTACCAAGAGAAGCAAATTGTCCAAACTGCCTGGAGCTAAGAAAAAGAAAATTGAAGAGCACAAAAAAGGTGTTCAAAAGTGTGGTAAAAGGAGATGGCACAGAATGCATTATAAAAACCTTAATGGAAGGGTTTCCGGAAAAGCTTCATAAATTCATCACTATTGATTAGAACTATAAAAATAATATTTTTTGTAAGTTGTAATAATAATTTCAATCAAATAAAAAAAAGTGGTTTCATTTTTATTAACATTTATGTATGTTAAGATTTTTTTGATCTCACTCCTTATGTGTAGGACAACAATATATTGTTACAAAGAACTTAGTATAGTTGTCGTAACCATGTATTTTCTCTGCGTGTAGGGACATGAATCACGAGATATCTTTCTTCAAAGTACCCTAATCATAATAATTATACTCTTTCTGATTCAAATGTTTTCCTGAGTTATACATTAGAATACAAAGATTTCAAGGATTTATAAAAGAAAATTGGACAATAAGCTATAAAAATATAGATAAACACGTAAATACATTATTACATTTTCAAATATATCCCCAAAATTAAATTATCTCTCATTTGAATTGTATAAATGTATGTCTTTTGTATGCTTAAGTTTTTTCGTATATTCCTGAAACTCAACTACTTCCCAGCAAAAATTATTCTTGATTTGGAAGCAATAAAAATGAATACTGCATCTTTAACAGCTTCCTTTATTGCTTCTTCAATTATTGCCTTACGATACTGATTTTTGGAAGGCATACATTCAGCAAATATTGTATGTGGTGCAGAAATTAGAAAAAGGCAGCACTATTTGTCAAGCAATTACTACTTTTATTGATGGATTTTTTACAAAATCAGCCTAAAGTATGCACCTCGGACGCATGATATTATAAATTCTTCCATGTGCTCGTAAATGCACATTCCGGATTTCTTAAGCAGAGCTTCTACGCGAGGAATCCCATACAAAAATCATGTAATTTTTTCTTTTTGAACTAATTGTTCAGAAAGAAAAAACCTAAGCTTACAAATACTAAGTAGTTGGGTTTAATTTATAAATTAAACTATTCTATTTTCTATCATCTTCTTTTAAACGTTATTGATTATTAATTAGTTGCAAATGAATTAAGTAAGTAGTTGTTTGTATGCTTAGGTTTTTTCACAGAATGTTTCGTGATTAAAACTACTTAAAGTTGTATATTCCTAAAACCCAACTAGAATTCTTAATGTTCTCAATTTTAACAAGAAAAAAAGCGACAAAAAAAATTACAAATTAAACAATAATTATCTTCCTTGACAGCAATTTGCAAATTCGCATTAATTTCCACAAAACTTTTTAATTTATCATTAATTTCAACAGCCGCACATGATACATATTTACAGTAATTTACAAAATCACACTAATTACTTGCAATTACAATTTGAAACCACAAAAAAAAAAACAACAGAATTTCCCATTTGCCTGCCTAGGATTACTGAAACAATATCTCAATACAATTGCCAGTAACTTAAATCATTTAAACACATTCATTCATGCATTAATACAAGTTAGGTACATTAAATGATTAAACATCATATGATTAAATTATTAAGAATTTAATTGATACATTTCACTTAATTTTTATTTTTTTTTTTTTAATAACACCAAAAAGATATTTAATATATTGAAAAGTCCCCTTATGAAGTTTGACAAATATGAATCATACGTTAGAAAAACGTCATATTGTAGAACAACATAGTACGCACGGGTTTTGTTGGACCACAGTACTTTACCCAAACCGCAGACAAGCGTCTGCATGGTTGCAGAAGTCAAATTTAAATGATGCTGCTGCTACTACTACTAACGAATCGGAGACCAAACCAGCAAATTCAAATGAAATACGTTGTTTACAATATTATTGTATTCAAACATACATATAAACATCCAGACGTATTCATATTAGGAAATGATAAATGTTTAAGTTAATACAAAAGTTTAAAATGATGCTACTAACAATCATCTCAAGAGTGGCTTATAAAAAAAAACAAGTAACAGAGCTATATTCGGCTATGCCGATTCTTATATACCCTTCATCAAATTATACTTAAAAAAACAAATTTTAACAAATTTTTCAAAATTTTTCAAAAATTTTTTCAAATTTTTTTTTCAAATTTTTTCAAAATTTAAAATTTTTTTTTAATTTTTTAAAATTTTTCAAATTTTCTTTTTTAATGTATTAGTGAAAAAAAAGTTTAGGACAAATAACATTTTTTTGGTAAAAAAAAATTCAAGTTAAAAAATGTTTTTCACGATTTTGACCCATTGTAGGTCCAAATTACCATATCGTTGCAATGGACTTTGAAATATCTATCATTAGATATCCATATTGTCTATATTAATGACTTAGTAATCCAGATATTAATCAAAAATAGGCCAAAAATCGAGATTGTTCCAGTTTTTTCCTTATATCTCAGCCATTTGTGGGCCGATTTTCTCGATTTTTAATAGCGAGCCGGAAGAATTCCCGATATATTGATGTATCAATCATGTTTGTAAGTTATTTGGGGGCTAAGGAAAGTTGATTTCAACATACAGACGGACAGACGGACATGGCTTAATCGACTTCGCTATCTATAACGATCCAGAATATATATACTTTGTGGGGTGGCAAATGAAAAATGTAGAAATTACAAACGGAATGACAAACTTATTTATACCCTTGCCACTCATGGTGAAGGGTATAAAAACAAACAAATAAAAAATTCAAACACACCACACAACAAAAAAACTGTTATTAACACAGTTTTTTGTTTGTATTTCTTTTGTTTTGGTTTTTTTTTTTTTTGTTCAATATTTTAATTCTTGTTTAATTTCTTTATTGATTATGCAAAATTTGAAATTTAATGTGATTTTTATTTCAAATTTTTTCAAAGATTATAAAATATTTCTTATTATTAGTGTGTTTGTTTCGCTTATTTATCACGTGTGTTAGAACAAGATTTTTGTTAAAACAGTAAAATTAATACAATAATTTGTTTTATTTTTATACGACAGTCAGTCATATGAAAAATAAGGTTGTTAAACGTTTTTTTTTTTTTTTTTGGAATACATCCAAATTTCTACTGACGTCAAGACGGTTTTCTCCAGAAAAGAGGAAAGTTTTTTTTTTTTCAATGGAATTTTATTTTAAAGATCAGATTTATTGAGTAGTTTTAGTTGGGCAGGGAATCCCCTTTTCAGGTAGTATCTTACTAAATTGGTATATAAATCGTAAAGTAATGTATTTCTTTTCCATAGTGTCAGTTTTTTATTAAAGAATACAACAAATTTATAATAAATTATTCAAACTATAAATCTCAAGGCTGGCTACCGTTTCGAAACGGTTAAATGGTAACGCTAAAACTAATTTCTATTGTATTATTTCGGTAAAGGAAGCTTAGCTGTAACGGTATTTTAATGACAACCTTAATTTCGTTCTGACTTAAATTATTATTATACATATTTTATGAAAATTAAAAACAAGCTGTCATTTGTGGTATTTTTTTTCTTACATTTTAGATTCTATAGATTTCAATAAACTCAATTATTGAAATCAAACAATTGTATTTTAAAGGCCTTATTCATAATTAAATGTTTATAAAACTGATTTTGTATGGAAATTTTGTTTTATAAACCTTTCATAAATTTGATTATGATTATTAGGGTAATAATGTAAAATTATTTATAAAATAGAAGTAATGGTATTTAGAGGTTACGGTATTTACGAAATTACCGGTAAGGCTATTTTAGCGATTACGATAATTGCAGTTGTCGTGCTGAAAGGGTATTTTAGCGGTAACGATAGCCAACCTTGAAAAATATTAAAACGGTTAAGAGGTACCAGTAATGCTAATATGAATTATTAACTGTAACGGTTTATTAGTAAAATTGGGCTTAAATTATTAATAAAATTTAAAAAATTTCAAATAAGTTAACAATGGTGGCATTGATGCATGAGTATTCAGTGCACATTTTTCAAGTGTCGAAAGAAGCATTCAACTGGCTTGGTTTTCTAATTACACCACTTATATAAGAACTAAAATGACAGTAGGGTATCCAGCTCTATTGACTCACTGAAACATCATCGTAATGTGGTTTATGTTTCACTGTTCTACCAATACTACAATGGTATGTGCTCTGCCCGTAGTATTTTACGCAAGGGTTCATCAATTCATTGTCGCACAACACATTACTGGGAAAATTCGTTCCTTAGCCGTACTGTCCGTATGTTAAATAAGCTTCCTCCTGAAGTCTTTCCAGTCACTTTCAATATAGGAAAATTCAAATCAAATGTCCACAAACACTACTCCCTCTATACTCCCTCCCATAACCTTTTTTTTCTAGTTCCAACACAATGCTTTGCAAGAGTAGGGGTCATCCCCTGAGTGGTTGTTCGAATCGATCACTTACGCTTCGAGTTATCGTAATGGATCCATTTTTCATCACAAGTTATGATTCGGTGCAATAATGATTTTCTTTTATAGCGTTCAAACATAATTTCGGACATGCAAAATCGTGCGTTAAAATGATACACAATTTTCCTGCTTTTGAAAGAATCCTGCTGCTCGCAAACGTTTTGAAATGGCTGCTTGAGTAGCTCCCAATGATTTAGCAAGTTCTTGATGAGTTTTGACAACAATCATCATGGAGAAATGCCTACAATTCTTGGTCTTCACACTTTTTTGGCTGGCCTGGGCGATTTTTGTCTTCCGTGCCAAAATCATCACTTCTAAACCGAACCAAATTAATGAATTAAAGCAAAACATCCCTTATATGACACTTTGTTGTTTACACTATAATGTTCAATAACTAAGTGAGAATAAATGACAGATATGTACCCTTCAAAATTATATAAATTCCGCATTTTTAAGTCTTACACCCAATATTATATTAAATATATTACATGAATTCAATATTTTCTGTTAGCTTAAGTTCTTTCGTTGAATGTTTTGTGTTTATAACAACTTAAAGTTGTATATTCCTAGAACATGATAGGAATTCTTAATGTTCTCAATTTTTACTTGAAAAAGCGAAGAAATGCAACTTATACAATAATTATATTCCTTGAAAGTATTTTTCCATAGAGTTACACTTGTTTACTGTATTCGTATTCATTTCCACATAAATATCGAATGACTCTATGATGTATTTATTTATCGTCTGTCATTTTAACACAATTTTATAACCTTTCTCTAACCACCAGCTGTAATTCATTGGTTAGTCAATTGTCCTTTTGCAATCTATAGTGTAGTCTGTTTAAAATTTTATTTTCTTTTTACTATTGCTAGGTGTATTATCATGTTATTGTACTTATGTAGTTAATGTAGTCATTTCGATAGTTTAATTAAATTTCTTAATAAATTTATACCTACATGTGTGCTTAACTACTATTAACACACTATTAGACTGTCTCTTTGTAGCTGTTTGTTTTAAGTACTAGGATCCGTTATTTAGACTGACTACTTATAAGGGGTCAATTAGCTGCCGCCTAGGACTCGTAAATGAGAAAAGACATAGCTAAATAATAAATTCATGTTATCTAATAATAGTCATATTATGATTTAGCTGGAATGATAATATGGTTAGGCTGAACTATAATATGATTGAGCTACAACCATAATAAGATCATATTTCCTGCCATGTTTTTACATAACTATATTGTAGTTGAAGAGGAATCAGAATATAGTTAGACATAATCATATTATGATGTTTTACTATAATAATATGATCATTGAAACATAATATGACTACACATGATTATATTATTATTACCAATAATTATCAGAAGGGATTAAATTATGGTTAAGTAGGATCATACCGTTATATTGCATTATTAATATTATGATCCATAACCATAAAATTTAATCATAATATGACACTGTTTTTTTCTTGCATCAGAAAACAAGTTAAATAAGGCGTGTATTAAGAGGGGGAAAGAAAATACTATTTCATTCATAGTTTCCTTAATAATACTATGATACACCAAAAATATGCAGGTGTTCTCATATAGCAAATTTATTTAAATATAGTCCATAGAGTTCGGATTAAACTTATAGTTTTTCTCGATGACTTCGTTTAGTAGTTTTTTATTAGCAAATGTAGTGAAATAACAATATTTTTCAAGTTGCAACTTCAAAAAATCATCAAAAATATGTTGTTTTGAAAAAAAGCTTTCCAAAACAAGAACGTAAATAAAAATCAATTAAAAAATGAATGAGTTATGCTGCATATGCTTTTGCGCGTTTTTTCGATTTTTCAACAGATTTTTACAAATCTTGTTCTTTTTATACCCTTCACCATGAGTGGCAAGGGTATATATAACTATGTCATTCCGTTTGTAATTTCTAAATTTTTCATTTGCGACCCCACAAAGTATATATATTCTCGATCATTATATATAGCGAAGTCGATATAACCATGTCCGTCTATATGTTGAAATCAACTTTCCGTAGCCCCTAAATAACTTACAAACATAATTGATACATCAATATATCGGGAATTCTTCCAGCTCGGTCGCTATTTAAAATCGTGAAATGACTAAGATATAAGGAAAAAACCAGGACAACCTCGATTTTTGGCCTATTAATATAGACAATATGGATATATAATGATAGATATTTCAAAGTCCATTGCAACGATTTATATAAGGCTATAGTAATTTGGACCTACAATCGATCAAAATCGGGAAAACTATTTTTTAACCCGAATATTTTTTTACCACAAACATTTTTGTTATAATTTTTATTTCATTAATAAATTTAAAAAAAAAATTGGAAAAAATTAAAAAAAAAAATTTAAAATAATTTTGAAAAAAAAAATTAATTTTGAAAAACAATTTAAATAAAAAATTTTTTAAATTTTGAAAATCAATTTTGAAAAAAAAAATTAATTTTGTTTACCTAAAAATATTTAAAATTTTTATTTTATAGTATAATTTGGTGAAGGCTATATAATATTCGGCACAGCCGAATAAAGCTCTCTTTCTTGTTAAAATGTTAAACTCATATCTCTTACAAAAAAATTAAATTAAGAATCAATTTTAAAATTATTTTCAAAAGAACATATTTATGATGTTTTGAGTTGTAAATTTAAGAATAGCGTTATTTCACTAAAACGAAGTGATCGAGAAAAACTATTGGTCAATTCACAAGGTCACTTATCATGTCATATTGTCCTAATATTTCACAATGGTTTTTATAGCTTTTCAAGCAAAAGATGTTCTAAAATAATAATACTTTCTATGCTATGTTTATTGTGTTATTGTAACGAACCAGCAGAGAACAACGCCGAATGCCTAAGAGTCGGTTAAGCCGAGCCGCCGAGTCGTGATATATTAGGACATTATGACAATATGACTGAAAAGAGACCTTGTGAATTGTCCATATATGTATTTCCGTACTCTATGAACTCCAACAAAACATGATTGCTACATGAAAATCCCTGCATATTTATACCCTACACCACCACAGTAGGGAGGGTATTATGCGTTTGTGCTGATGTTTGTAAAGCCTACAATTATACCGATCTACTCAGAATCACTTTCTGAGTCGATTAAACTATGTCCGTACATCCGACTGGTTGGCTGGCTTACTTGCTCTCCATGTAAACGCAATTTATTTCCATTATTTCACCGAACCCCCATACAAATTTCCTCACATTTGTATCACTGTGTAAAGTGAGTGATGAACTTGTGACTAATTCAAGTAAATTTTTAATCTTTAAAGTTAATTTACTTACTCAGTTCTCAGACAAACTTAGCTTTCTAAAGAATAGATTTTTTATTTCTAATGAAATGATTTATATTAGAAAACGAAGAAATTCATAACATTCCTGTTTACTAAATGCCATACAGATGGCAAGCAAGCAAGTAAAATGTAAAAGTTCATTCCTCAAACACAAGTTCAAAACTTTTACAATAAAGATCACATGAGCAAAACAAAAAAATACTTTGTAAATATAAAGCATTATTTATGTTACCAGTTTATAAATTTAAAGTGAAGTTTAACAGGTATAAATTGCTTGTCAATATTTGGTATCATATATAAATCATGAAATTCCAATTGACATCATGAGTGAGTAAAACACAAAGGTGCAACGAATTGATAAAGTACTTCTTGAGAAAAAAAAAAAAAATATGATGAAATTTTATTTTTAATTTACTATTATGTAAGTTACGTTTTTTATTTCTAAGAAATCTTGTAAAAAGTCCTTATAGTTTTACATCATTTACTGGTTACCTAATGATGTAAGAAAAAGCGTAATGTTTAATAATTAAAATCTATTTTTTCAACTCTAAACTGTCACACATACAACTTTCAAATTCAAACACGCTGGTGCTGGTAAAGCAGGGTGTAAATAAATTATGATCATTACAGCTGATCAGTTTGCGTTACTCAATTAATGAACATCATCTTATTAAAGGTTAAACTGGATTATCTTCCTTAAACATTTGTTTGTTTGTTTTAAATATAGTTTAAAATAACCACCAATCACTGAATCAATTTTTTTTCTTTTTTTATTTTTTAAGTACAAACGTTAAGAAAAAAGAAAAGATTTTATGAGATCATAATTAAAACCAAAGTATAAAGATTATATTTTTAAAACTATAATAAAAATATTAATGGAAAATTTTATTTAAAAAAAAAAGAAGTTTTTATTAACAAGTCCAAAAAGAAAACACGATACAAATTTTTCAAATTAACCAAAGAGAAAGGAAGCCTAAAAAAAAACCCTTAAACACTTAAATTCAAAATAAACAAAATCATTAAACTGTTTGATATTTTTTTATTTTTTTTTTAAAATTAAAAACTATAATTCAAATAACCACAACATTGGGTGCCCCGATAGACTACACGATAGTGTGCTGGACTATCAATCTGAGGGTTGCGGGTTCGATTCCCGCCAGAGACTCTGGGTGTATCTGCAGACAAGCAAAACGCTTCGCAGTTTGTGTTTGTTTTAAAAAAAAAAAAAAAAAAAAACAAAATAAAATAAAAATATACATTTAAACTAAGTAAGTAATATAAAAAAATACTGTCTTAATTACTGCCAGAGTTTAAGTAATATGTAGATTTATTAATTAAGATTAATTGTTAATATGTTTGTGTACTTTATCATTATTATTATTATTATTATTATTACTTATTATTAAATACTTATTCATAAAGCACTTTTTCAAACAATTACTAAAAGTTGTAAACTGTAAAGATTCTTACGATTAAAATCCACAACGTCTAAAAATTAAATTGCATAATACATAGTGTCTAGCTAAAAATTGTAATTAAGTTATTAAGAAGTTTTATTCATTACTTTTAAATACAATTTCTGTTTCATTTCATTCATTTCGTATTAAAAAAAATAAAAAAAAAATCATTCAATAACAACAATTAATTAAAAAAAATATATATTTTAAAACACCACATGCATATCCATTCATTTAATGTAACAAACAATAAACAAAAGTTTTAAGACATTTACTTGTCATCACTTTTTACGGGTATAAAATGGAAAGAAGGATTGATGAGTTGTGTGAAATTATTTAAGAGCTTTTTAATTAATTTAATAATAATCATTAATAAGTATTCTAAATCCCATTATTTTTTTTGAAAGTAGGGAACAGAAGTGATAAGAACTAAACTAGTCTTGTAGAGTTTTTGAACAAACTAAGGAGTGAGATCGTAAAATTCTTAACACACGTTTTTCATTAAAACTTTTAAACCAAGAATTATTTGTTTGATCAAGTTACCTTTGTAAAACATGTTAGTTATTATATTTAATGTCAATTATATTGATTTGTTGTTAATCTGATTAAAATGAGAGACCAGAAAAAAGTGCGTGCTAAAATTATTAAATATTTTCAACAAAACCCAACTTGGTCCTACAAAAAGTTGGCCAAACAATCAAAGGTTGGCCGCCAAACTGATTCCAATGTTATTAAACAGTATCGTGAGAACTTGAGATCTAGAAGGAATGGTTCACATGATGTTTTTAAAGCCAACAAAATAGAAAGCATTTTCAAAAGAGCTCCCAACACATGCGGTAGGAAAGCAGCCCGGTTATCTCGGTGCTCGGACTATTTGGTACGAAAAGTTAAAGCTAATGCTGGTTCAAAAACATACAAGGCTCAAAAAGTTCCTGACAGGAACGCTACTAAAATTTAGAGGCCAAAAATAGAGCACTGAAATTGAAGTCAAATTTTATACAAAAAATATTCTTGCTGCATAATGGATGACTAAACGTATGTTCTGGCAGATTTTTCGCCACTTCCTGGTCAAAAATTTTATGTTGCTGATGCTCGAGGAAATGTTGAAGAAAAGTTTAGGAACCAAAAGCAGACAAAATTTCCCAAAAAGTTCTTGGTATGGCAAGCAATATGCAGTTGCGGCAAAAGAAGCCAATCATTTGTTACAACTGGCTCTATAAATACCGAAATTTACAAATTTAAAAAAGGCTTCTTCCATTCATAAGACTTCTTTATGTGTCCACTTATTTTTGGCCTGACTTGGCATCCTGTCACTATGGTAAACAAGCCCTTGAGTGGTACAAGAACAATAATGTGGTATTTGTACCAAGAGAGGCAAATCCTCCAAACTGTCCGGAGCTAAGGCCAGTGGAGAGATATTGGGCTCTTATTAAAAGAGAATTGAAGAGCACAAAAAAGCTGTCCAAAAGTGTGGTAGATTTTAAACGGAGATGGACTACCTGTTCGAACAAAGTGACAGAAATCACTATAAAAACCATAATGGAAGGGTTTTCGAAAAAGGTTCATAAATTCATCACTATTGATTACAACTATAAAATTTTCTTTTTTTTTTGTAAATTGTAATAATAATTTCAATCATATAAAAAGAAATCTAAAACTGTAAGTTTAGTGGTTTCGTTTTTATTAACATATATGTATGTTAAGAATTTTTCAATCTCACTCCTTAACTAGTTCAGTACATTACGGAATTCCCTCAACATACATATATGTGTTATATGTATTCCTTGAGCCCAACGTGTCTATGTGTTTGAGAAATACTGAATACCACCTCTTTATCCTTTCCCAGCGGGAAAAATATGCAGTAAAGGGTTTTTCCTAAAGGCCATATATTGCCTTTAGGACACCCAGCCTCATTGCAATATCTTTTCAATTATCCACGAAGTATCATTTGGACTCAAGGCTTGCATACTATGTTAGAGAGCTGATAGAAGGTCTTCTTATAAGGTCTTCCATTAAGGAGACCTTTCACGTAATGCCTCACAGAATGTTCACATAAGAACTTCTATTAAAAGGGCTGAAGGCAAATTCTCGCACTCGTAATTGAAGTAAATAATAAGCGTTCGAATAAAAACTCGTTCGTTATCGAGCACAATCATTATAATTTTCTATATATTTTATTCGATAGCGAATAAGCGAATCCCAAAAAAAAATAAAAAAACTCACTCGTTCGAATAAGTATTCGATCGTGTTCGACTGCGCACAGTGGTTTAGAAACGTTTTTTTTTGGAAATAATTCGGGAACCATTTGAGATATTGTTACGAAATTTGTATATAGTCCCGAAGAAAATTTTTTTCTACAAAAGAAACATATATGCCCTTTTTGGGAAAAAACTTAAAAAATATTGCACTTTTTACATGTTCCAACTTTGGATGCGTTTAACTTTTTATAGGAACAGGATAACTGTAAGGAATTTTTTTAGAATTTTATATTATATTTATTCCGTAGGCCTGCCACATCTAAAAAACCACAAAAAGATCGAGCAAAATTTATATTTTAAATTTCAGCTCATTCCGATCATAAATAGATTTTTAACGATTTTAAAAATAAAAATGAGACCCGAGGTGACCAACTTTGAGGGGCAACGCACTGGCCCCCATTAGTGCTAGGAAGCTGAACAACTGCAAATCAACTCGAAAATACCTCAGCTCCAACCACGTGAAACAATATCTCAAACAGTTCCCGAGATACCAAATTATTTCCAAAAAAAAACTTTTCTAAACCACTGTGCAGCTGTAATTAGCCCCTGAAAATTGAAGCCTAACTGAAAGTCTGCGGAAGCAAGCCTTTAAGGAGGGTTATATTTTTAACGAATACAGAATAAAACCTTAAGAATGGACTTTAAAGTATCACGTGTCTAGTTTTATATATAAAAAACAACTTCATGGGAATTTCACAACATCAAATGTTATATTATTATAGAGAGATAACATATAAGCATAAATTCAAAACCAATTATGTTTGAATTTATCGTAATGGATGCAAAAATTAATTTCTTTTAAAGCGTTCAAACATTATTCCGAATATGCTAAATCGTCTTTTAAGGTCTCTCAGATTCAATTCGTATTTTTCCTGCTTTTGGATGAATCCTGCTACAAGCAAAGGTTAAGAAATTACTGCTTGATTTTACAAGCTCTAGTTGAGTTTCACAACAATATTCTTGGAGTAATGCCTCCAATTCTTGGTCTTCAAACTTTATTGGCTTGCCTGGGCGATCTTTGTCTTTCGTGTCAAAATCACCACTTCTAAGCCGCACAAACTATCTCTCGCACATTGAAACCGATTTAACATATGCACCATAAGCTTTAGTGAGCAATAAGCTGTCCTTTTTTTCAAATTAAAGAACTAAAGCAAAACTCCCCACATATGGCGCTTTGTTGGTACAAAATTCTACATTTTCGAAGCAAAAAAACTATTTGTTCATTTGACACGTATGTGCTCTTTCTAGTGCAGAGACAAGATGATTGGTTACTTTATACATCCCAGGTAATATATCGTGAAGACAATTGTCACTTAAGTGTCTCTAAGTAATCTGGAGTGTAGTCACTTTAAACGTTTTGTGAGTAATTCGTTGAAACTGGTTTTATACAATATGTGTTGATATAATTCTCATATAGTTAATTTTTATTTTTGCTTAAGTATGAAATCAATAGTCACTTTAGTGTCACTTAGTAACATATAGTGAAGTCACTTTAAACGTTTATTTTGTACTGCACTTTAGATAGTATTTATTTTACCCACCAGAAGCAATTCATTGGCAATATCGTTCATTGGATTGCCTATGATATGTCTTTTTAGCTGACTATTTGAGGTCAATTAGCACCCGTACATGTTAAAATAACTAGTTATATAGCTGATCAAGTTACCAGTTAGGTAGCTAGTAAGATAACTGCAGCTATTTAACCAATATTTGAATCCAATGACTACTTTGGACCAGCTATTAGACAGTCTCGTTGTAGTTAAAAAACAAGTAAGAGAACTATATTCGGGTGTGCCGAATCTTATATACCCTTCACCAAATTATACTTTAAAATAAAAATTTGAAATATTTTTAGATAAACAAAATAATTTTTTTTTTTTCAAAATTTTTTTTTTCTGAATTGTTTTTCAAAATTTAAAAAAAAAAAAAAATCAAAATTGTTTTTTTTAATTTTTTAAATATTTTTTCAAATTTTTTTTTTTAATTTTTTAAATATTTTTTTTTTTATCAGTGAAAAAAAATAAAAGAAAAAAATTTTTTTTGGTAAAAAAAAAATCGAGTTAAAAATATTTTGACCCATTGTAGGTCCATATATACATTGTTGCAATGGACTTTGAAATATCTATCATTAGATATCCATATTGTCTATATTAATGACTTAGTAATCCAGATATAGATCAAAAATAGACCAAAAATCGAGGTTGTCCCGGTTTTTTCCTTATCTCAGCCATTTGTGGACCGATTTTCGTGATTTTAAATAGCGACCGAGCCGGAAGATATATTGATGTATGAATCATGTTTGTAAGTTATTTGGGGACAACGGAAGGTTGATTTCAATATACAGACGGACAGACGGACATGGCTATATAGACTTCGCTATCTATAACGATCCAGAATATATTTGTGGGGTCGCAAATGAAAAATGTGGAAATTACAAACGGAATGACAAACTTATTTATACCCTTGCCACTCATGGTAAAGGGTATAATAACCTAAATCACTAGTTCGGAACTGTATCCTAGAGCTGCTGGGCACGCTTTCTATTACATACACCCAATACATCAATATGATCCAATTTAGGCAGAAAGAACACTGTTATAATGTTGTGATATCGAGCTGCAGTTACTGCTTGATCTGACTCATTTTGGAAGGAGTTTCATACAGTTGTTTTTCAATAGTTATATGCGGATTCTCTGAACAATTTTGATGATTAACATAGCCATTAAGATGATTTTGAAATATTGTTTAACAATAAAAATGCTTTGTTCTCCTGTGTAATACTCCAGTTTTCCTAACCCTGGATTGTCAGCAGTTAAATAGTTTTTCTTTGGCTGACAACAGGAGCTCAGTAAAAATATTCACTTGGACTTTTACTCTTGGAAATTTAAGGCAGTCATTTTATTTCTTTGAAAATCTATGATTTTATACAAACAATTGAAACAAAGATTTTGTTACAATTATAACAATAAGTCACATTTCAATTCATTTTAGTCTAGCCTCGTTAGTAGAAAAGTGACAATAAATATTTCTTAGTAATTAAAACAATTCTATTTTGTAATTTGTTTATTACTTTTGTATTGCTGGCATTAACATAAAGTGAAAGTGTAGGAGAACGTGATCAATAACATGAACATTTGTTTGAACTAACACAAATGACATTTTCATAACGCACTATTTCAGTGTGTAAGACCTTGATTTTCAAAACTAAATATCCGTGTTAATAATATTACTTATATACATACTACCAATACTATAGTTAGTCATTTAAGCAACAACTAACTAACTTAAAAAATAGTCACTACAACATGTAATATGTGCCATTTTACAGATAATAAATTGTTATTAACTTCCCTTTTTATTAATTTTTCTAGCCATAGAAAATAACAAACAAACAACATTTTTTTTTTCTCATTTCGAGAACAGGTGTGTGGTTTTACTCCTAAGAAAATTCATATTCATAAAATATCTATGTATTTAGAATTAAGAATTTAGCATGTGGAGGATTTGTTAGTTGTAGCTACTTTAAGAAAATAAAAAAAACTAACATTTTTTTGTATGTTTTTAAACTAGTTTATGGTATAATTAATAAATAACAACAATAATAATAAATACTGATTTAATAAATATGAATAAGACAGCTAGAAATGAACAACTTTTAACAAAATATTATATTATATTTAATTCATTCATTCATTGTACTAAACTAAAACATTTTGCATAAATATGGTATTAAAAAAAAGAAAAAAAGAATAACAAATATTATAAATGAAATATTTTTATTAGCATTTAGTCCTTCAAGAAATATTATTGTATAAAGAGTCAAGCGAAAACGCCGGTTCAGCAATTTCAAGAATGAAATAGAAGCTGCAGAAGTTGACCAATATTATTTATTTTTTTTTTTTTTTATTACTTAAGACAATTTTTAAACAAATTTTTGTTAAGTCTGCGTTTTTAAGAACATTGACCCATAAATATTGTTAATTATAAATTCAGTCCAAAAGTCAGACAACAAATTTAAAATGTATATGAATCTATGTTCGTTGTTTTCGATACTTTAGTATTCGAATTAAGTTTGTCTCAAGCCGATATTCATTGAGAGTTTTGTATCTAAGCAAATTCATTTTGCATTTTTGCCTAAAGTTTATAAATAGTGTTAAAAAAATAGTGAAAAATTGTACTTTATATAAAATAGTGAATTTATTTATTGTAATGAACATTTTAAATATTGTAATAAATAATTGGTAAATTGGACAGATATGAGTCAGAAAAATGTTTAACATTCCATAAAGAATATTATTATTTCAATAACTATAAAAACCTATAAATTAAATATTTGCAGTAAAGTTTAATTAAAATGTTAAAAATCTTACACAGAGAAAACAGATTCGTGATAGCAACCGAATTTGTTGCCAATCGAATGATTCGGTTGCACGCATAGAATTTTTCTGTTCTATCAACAGAAAGTCAGTTGACAAAGAAGAATTTCGGTTGAAGCAACTAAGCATTTGTTACCCCTTCTAAAATGTTATAGACACAACTGTAAAATTCGGTCACTACGGTAAGACCATTCGATTGGCAACAAATTCGGTTACTATCACGAATATGTTTCCTCTGTGTACGTTTAAATTGTTTCATAGAACTTGTTCCAAAATTACTAGTTCTAGAAACGATATCGCAACAATTTCTAGAACCCGCACTGCAGAACAATATTGTGATTCTTATGATATTCTATAGAGTAGAAAGTAGAAAATAATATCAATTTGGCGGATGTATTAATCTAATTGTATTAGATTAATTATTTCTCCAAATACAACCCACTGTAACTCGATCCAATAATCGATAAGCCAAAAATTAAAGAAATAAAAATTGAATTAACTTGTTCCCGGCATTAGTTCCAAGTACGACAATTTCGAACAAAAAACAATAATGGAAAAACTAGTTGTAGAACCGTTTATATTGTTACGTTTTTACCTTTTAAAAACGTGGGTTTATTTCCTTTAAATAAACCGGATACTTTCGATTGCAAATAAAAGCAGTTTTAGTAGTTTAAAATTGTAACAACTCTTTATTTATTTAGAATGTACAACAACAACAGAATTAAATAGTCTCTCAATGTCTTTATACACGTATATCAATTCTCAGAAATGCACACAAACTTTATTACGTACAACCTTATATGCACAAGACAGTTGATGTTAACTCTAACAGCAACAATGATCAACTCAACTCACGATTGCCAGCTCTGCCACTATTTATACACGCGCCATCTATCGGGAATCATCTACAATGTTCTTAACGGACATACTAGTACATTCGATTTCTAGAGCTTTTCGATATCATTGCCAGCATCGCAAACATTTAGTGTTGCCATACTTACAAACAATGTCAATGATGGACGTGCCTTCAAGCATGAAGAATGCTGCAGGCAGTCGTTACAGACCGTTGAATTCAAATCGTCATTGCACATTCGTAACAATATAAAGCGGTGTTAGTAAGTTATTGTTTCTGTAGAACTAGTTCCTAGTTCAAGTAAAAATCATTGATTAGAGAACTAGTTCCAGAATCGTTCTTTAATAAAAACGATGAATAAAAATCGAAAATATGAAGGTTTTGGACGTATGTATTAATCTAATTGCATTAGGTACGTTAAGAAATCTCAGATATTCTGGTTATTGAACAAAGTGAACATCGATTATTTCTCCAAATACAACATACGTTAAATCGACCCAATAATCGATAAGCGAAAAATTAAAGAAATAAAAATGTCGTTAACTGGTTCCCGGAACTAGTTCCAAATACGAGAATTTCGAACAAAAAAACAATGATGGAAGAACTAGTTGTAAAATCGTTCTTAAGAAGTGGTGTTAGTTATTTATCGTACAACTAGTTCCTAGGGTGACAATTTCAAGTTAAAATCATTAATTGGAGAACTAGTTCCAGAATCGTTCTTTAATAATGATAAATGATGAATAAAACTCGAAAATATGATGGTTATGGACGAATGTATTTATCTAATTGCATTAGGTACTTTAAATAATCTCAGATATTCTGTTCACTGAACAAAATTAACATTGATTATTTCTCCAAATACAACACACGTTAAATCAATTCAATAATCGATAAGCCAGTATATACTTTTTTTAAATGTAATGAAAGAAATAAAAAATTCATAAACTGGTTCCCAGAACTAGTTTCAAGTATGAGAATTTCGAACAAAAAATATTTATGGAAGAACTAGTTGTAGAGCCGTTGCAGAGCGTTGTTAGTTATTTATCGCTTCCGTAGAACTAGTTCCTAAAGTGACAATTTCAAGTAAAAATCATTGATTAGAGAACTGATTCCTAGGAATGGGTACCATTAAAAAACTCTGAATTTTGTTTTGAAAAAAAAAAAATTAAGAAAAACGAAATATAAAATAATTGCGTAAAAATGGAATATATGATGGATTTGGAAGGATGTATTAAAAATTATGTTCATTGAACAAAATTAACATCGATTACTTCTAAAAAACGTTAAATCGATAAAATAATCGATAAGCCAGCATATAAGAAATAAAAATTGAATTAACTGGTTTCCGAAACTAGTTCCAAGTACGAGAATTTTGAACAAAAAAACAATGATGGAGGAACTACTTAGTTGTAGAGCCGTTCTTATAAAGCGGGTGACAATTTCAAGTAAAACTCATTGAATAGAGAACTGGTTCCTGAACCTTTTTAAGGAAGGTACTGGACTCGTAACGATTCCATAGAACTTGTTCCGAAGATGACAATTTCAAACAAAAATCATTAGTCGCACCGCCAAACTATAACGTGTGCTGGCTACACGCAGAAAAAAAATATAGTTGTACATTGTTACTGTAACCATTTCAAATTTGTGCATGGTTACTGTAACAATTTCCAAATTTTTAACAATATTATAGTCACAGTAACTATATATATGATTGTGGTAACAATAATATGGTTAATTTACGATTCACATGAATATTTCAACCATATATATGGTTACAGTAACCATGTATATGTTTGTGACAACCATGAAATATTCATGTTAATCGTAAATTAACCATATTATTGTTACCACAATCATATATATAGTTACTGTGACTATAATATTGTAAAAAAATTTGGAAATTGTTACAGTAACCATGCACAAATTTGAAATGGTTACAGTAACAATGTACAACTATATTTTTTTTCTGCGTGTATATATATGCGTTCTAGAATAAGTTGTGGAACTAATACAGTTTTTCCTGGTTAGAAATATTAAAATAATTTTTTTTTTTTTTTAAAGTAAAGCTTTTTTTTGATATATAATATGTGTAACTTTTATGTTTTATATCATAAATATATTAAGACAAACTTAACATTAACATTGTCTTCTCATTTTTTTTTTTGGAATTTTAAGGACGGGTTTTTGTATTGAATATTGGATATTAAATTAACCATTAAATGCATATGGTTGCCAATTGTCTACATTCCAGTTCCACTTAATTTTAAACGAACAAAAGCTTGATACTAATTCAGATTCTCCTTCAGCATAATCAAATGGAGAACGATAAGTTCCAGCTAAAGAAATTCTAAATCAAACTAAAGCTATAGGAAATATAATGAATAAAAATCAAATAAATATTTGATACTTTATAGAAAAATTAAAGTAAAAATCATGTATTTAAGGGTTAAGTTTAATCTACGAATATTGTTATTGGGTCGTCGATTATTTTGTTAATAAATCTGAAAGTACAAACAGTTGATGAAAAAATATTTATGTAGGAAAACATAAAAATGTGGATAATTCCAGCGCTAATACCAAGGTGAAGTCAGTCAAACAGCTGATTACTTTATTTTTCCTTTTTGGTTCTAACAGATTCATTTCTTGGCATAAAGCTAATTTCCATAAGTTTACATACGGGATAAAAAAAAACTTAAAAAAAATTAAATTAATATTTTGTGTGGCCTCTTTTGGCTTTAATTACAGCAGATAATCTATTTGGCATGGACAAAGCCAATTTTTTTGTTATTTCTGGAGTAATTTTGCTCCATTCTTCCATCAACGCTTCTTTGAGTGCTGGAACTGAAGTTACTTGTCGATTTTTTAGACCTCGTTTTAAAATATCCCCTAAATGTTCAATAACATTAAGATCGGGGGACTGCGGGGATGTTCGAGTTTGTTTTTAACGTTATATAGAAGCCATTCCTTAACTAACTTTGATGAATGCTTCGGATTGTTGTCCTGGCGAAATATTTCGTTGTTCTCCAGTTCTAAAAGTTGGACGCTGGGAAGGTAGCTATCCTTTAAAATATCGATGTACATGGCCTTATCCATAGTACCATCGATGCACCTGAGCTTACCGACACTATTTGCTGCCATACATCCCCAGACCATGACTGACCCGCCTGCATGTTTTACGGTGCAATTAACATTTTGTGGTAATAACTCTGCATTAGGCTTTCGTCAAACTTTTGTTCGTCCATCACCTCCAAAAACCATAAATTTACATTCATCTGTGAATATTACCCTCTCCCAAAATGTAGGGTCATTTATATGAAGCGCTTCTGGATTTTCACAGATCTAAGTAATGTTTTTTTTCTGGCAACTCTGCTATTGTACCCATTTCTCTTGATACATCGGCGAACAGTCTGATCAGAAACGGTAATTTTTTAGATTTGTTCTCATTTTCCGGTTTAGTTCGACGGCACTTAGCTTAGGATTTTCTTGAATGGAACGTATAATAGACCGTTCTGTTCGTTTGTCGAGAATGCGGGGAGGCCCACTACGAGCTTTGCTTTCATAATTTCCATTTTCTTTGAAATTTATTATTATTGTTTGGACTGTGCTTTTACTTAGATTTAATAAAATTCCAATTTCATTAAGAGATTTGCCATAATTTCTCAACTTAATGTCAGCATTTCGAATTGGCTCAGAAATTTCTTTGCCTTTGCCTATTTTCTTCCACTACAAAAAACCTTTTTGGTTTTATTTTTCCAAGTAAAAGTGAACGTAAACTTTCTACCACTGATTTTACACAAAGCATCATCAAAATTGTAGCGGAAATTTTAACGGTGCAACATTTTTTTTGCAGAGTACGTAAACTTATGTAAAATTAAAAGAATACCAATTACTCATGTTTTATTGTTATTGAGTTAAAATACCAACAAAATATTATAAAATATGATGGAAATATATTTTTTAAGTGCATTAAACAAAATGTAGTTACAAATCTTAATAAAATTATATATTTTCCAAAAAAATAGGAACATTTCAAACGTATGTAAACTTTTGTAAGACTATGTATGTATTTGTTTAATTTTTCATTTTTGTTTTTTGACATTTGTTAAGACCAATTGTTGTTTTTCTAGAACTGCCACCACCTTGTATGAATTCGCCTTGCCTAATACTATGTTCAGACATGCATTCTTAATTGTCTCAATTTAATTTTAATTGCGCAATTAAATTTAGTGTTCTTAATACTTGGCCACAAGTCAAGCAGACATTCTTTACTGGCCTCACTCTACGCCAGTCTCTTCCTCTTCAATTTGAGAAAGATATAATTGACTTTATTTAACTATTTATTAATTATTAAATTCGTTTAGAAAATTAAATAAACTTAAAAACAACTTTGCGGACATTTTTTTTTACTTCTTCATTTGTTTGTTTACTTTTTTGACATTCGGCTTGCAATTGTACAGCATTTTTTATTCTCACTGAACATACTTCTCAGTAAACATACTTGAGACAAAGGTTGCATTTCGAATTTTACCCAATTAGTGATACAATAAGGGTCCTCATGTAAACGCTTAAATGCCTCGCAAACTGTGCAATCTGTGCATTTTTACACTTTCGCAAATGAACTGTCAAAAATTGTATGACAATTCGTTTGCACAACTCCGATAAGTTTACGCGACAACTTGAATTTATTGTGCATTTGACGAATCAGCTGCGTTTGTTTACTTTAATTTATAAGAAATAAAAATCAAATAAAATACAAATATTTTGTACATGTGAAAATTGTGTGACTTTGGAACAGAATGTTTACCACTGTTTGTTCCAATGATTTCACTTTCATTAGATATTTTTAGAATTTAAATTTATACAATTTTTAAATGTCAAATAGACATTTTCTGTATAAAATTGCACAAAATTTAAAAGGTGGGTTCATAAAACAGTCGCGCAAATTTACCCATTTGCACAAATGGGAAACTTACACGTTTAAATAAGTACCCTTAATTAATTTATTAATTGAGTTCAATTAAGGCCATAATTGTGTAAATGTTCCTAATTGCGCAATTAAGGTTCATGTCTGAACATAGTATAAGGAAGATTTAAGAGAATTGGAAAATTATTATTTTAATAGATTTTTGTTTTAATTTGATTTTTCGGAAAAAACTGTTATACATAACATTTTCTATAGACAAAATTTGCTATAAACAGTTATATTGTTACACAAAATGTTCTATAAACAAATGTTACACACAAAATGTATTATGTAAAATACTGTTATACACAAAATTATCTGTGGAAAAATAACTTTTATACGCAAAATTTTTTGTAGAAAAAACTGTTATAAAAAAATTATCTATAGAAATAACTGTTATACAAAACATTTTTAAAAGAAAAGACTGTTATATACAAAATTTTCAATAAAAAATACTGTTATACACAACATTTTTTATATAAAATACTATTATAGGGAGGAAACACACATTTTTGATAAAGCATCGAACCTTAACCGTTCCTAATATTTTAAAACTTGGTTCACAAAAAAAAAAAAAATAACATTCTAAATAAGCTTTGGTTTATCTGTTATCGAGGTTCAAATTCAATTTTTATATGAGAATGGTGCAGAATCGCTCAAATTTAATTCTATATAACTTTTTAACCGCTTATCCAACTTTTACAATATTGGTCCCGTAGTAATGCTTATGTATCCAAGTATCAAAAATGAATACAAAAATGGCCTTGAACAAATACCTTTGTCTCTTCCATTTTCAAAAGATTTTCCTTAATTATAAGCCATTGTATGGTTAACAACTAATACAAAATTCAGAGTGGAACCATGAGAGAATCTCGAGATAATAAACAATTAAAAAAAATTTCCTAATATTTTGAAGAATAATAAAAAAATTTCCAAAATATTATCAAACCAACTTCATTTAATATAAACCGCAGAGAATATCAAAAAAAACCCGAAGGAAAAAGGTAAATAAATTTAAGCAATATTCTTTAAGCAAATTTATTTTCCCAACATACACAGCCAGCTATAATTCTTCTTATACATAAATTACTCATTGTTTTGATAAAAAAATTTGACATTTTCTAACTCTGGGTTTGGCAATACTACGAAGTTTAAACTAAAACCCAAAACATAAAAGTTAATTAACGTTAGATTATGATTATTTTTAGATTAACTAATCTGATTATTAATTAACATTTGGTCTTCAAGTAAAAAACATGCCGTAAGCGTACATTTATTATTTATTATTTGACATGAATGGGAATGTAAAGTTAAACATATTTATATTGGGTGTATGACTTAAAAATGCCTGATTTACAATAGTTAGATGGCGTATCTTTTGAATGTAGTTTTTGTTTTTAATAACTTATATGTCATTTTGAAGGGTACATATCTGTAATTATACCCTTCACCTTCCGTTTGTATTTTCCACAATATAATTTTCCGACCCTATAATGTATATATAAGGATAGCGGAGTCGATTAAGCCATGTCCGTCTATCCGTCTATCTGTCTGTATGTCTGTTGAAATCAATTTTCTGAAGACCCCAGATATCTTCGTGATCCAAATCTTCAATAATTCTGTCAGACATGCTATCGAGAAGTTTCCTATTTAAAATCAGCAAAATCCGTCCATAAATAACGGAGATATGAGCAAAAATCCGAGACAACCTCTATTGTTGGCCAATTTTTGATATATATCTCGATTACTAAGTCATAAATATAGACAATATGATAGATATTTCAAAGTCCATTGCAATGATGTATATAAGGCTATAGAAAGTTGGACCTACAATGGGTCAAAATCGGGAAAATTTTTTAACCCGAATTTTTTTCACAAAAAACAGTCTTTGGGCATACATTTTTTTCACTAATAAATAAAAAAAAAAAAAAATTTTTCAAAAATTGGAAAAAACTTTAAAAAAAAAATTTCGAAAAATAAAATTTTTAAAAATTAAAAAAAAAATAGTTTTTAAATTTCATTTTAAAGTATAATTTGGTGAAGGGTATATAAGATTATAGATCTCTTACTTGTTACAATTCTTACAGGAAACACAAAAAACGTTCTAAAATCGTTTGTTTTAAATAGTTTTTTAAACAGTTAATGCAGTATTGTTTACTTATTTGGTATATTTAATTTATAATGACAAATAAATACAGATTAGAATTAGATTATTTCGGTAAAGGAATATCAGTTAGTTGTTTATGTTCTAAGTATTTTAATGATAATGGTAATTTCATCCCAAATAAAACTAATTTAGCAGAGATGGTGTGGATTTGCCACGTTTGCGCACTAAGCTAACGGTATGATAAAAATTTCTAACCTAATCTTCTCTGATCAAAAGTGTTTTCTAAAGCTTTATAATCATGTGAGATGCCTGCTATAATACCAAATTAAGACTTTGAATTGATTATTTAGCATTAGAATTTCAATAAACCTCATCAAAATCTGGAATAAACCAGATTTGTAGTAAAAAACAAATCCACTATATTATTAAATTCAATGTGACAGCAATTAATTTAATTTGTGAAACAAAAAAATTCTTATAATTTAAAGCAATTTATTCTTATTAAATTTTTTGTTAGTTTGTTTGTTAATAATTCTAAATAATTTCTTAAAAATAAGCATTTAGCATTAAGCTAAAAGGAGAATAGTAACAAATTCTACCGCAATTTATTCATCAAATTATAGTATGTATTAATTGTTGCTGCAGCAGCAGCAGCAACAGTAACCAACCATTTTTGCTTTTGTTTCAACCTACCATTGAATATTTACTTAGAACATAATACAACACTTAACTAAACTTTAACAAAAATCTACAGAAAACAATTGTGTAATGGAAAAAGTGTTTGACCTTCAATTAAATGAATTTAAAAAAAAAAAAAAAACTACTACTATACTATAGTTACTTAGTGTAAATATAAAAAAAAGATATTTTTTATTTAGTAGCATTTTGTTTTTTTTTTAGCCAATATTAACTTATGGGTTGCTTGATTATACAATTATGACTATTCTATTCTGTCTGACTGTTGACTAGTTAGATACTCAATTGGTATTACTGCGTTTAAATACCACAAGTACTTTGTTTTTAGCCATTAATAAAAAAAAACACGGCAACAAATTGAAAATTAGCAAAAAAAAAATAAAATAAATAAATAAAGATAAAATGTTTCTATTTAAACCAACTGTTTAATTGCCTAGGGAAAAGAGGGGAAATTCTCAACACTGGGTGACTAACTGATTCAACATTGCCCAGCTCTAACGTCAAATGGTAAAGATATGAAATGTGCAAAATATGTTCCTCTATCTCTATGTAGAACCACTAAGAAGGTATTGTTTGAAAATTAGAAAGTTTAGGGATAACAACTAAGAGTGTTATATTCTTCTATGCCGAATCTTATATACCATTCACCTTTGTTGTGGATTCATTATCAATGACAATCTTATATAAACCCTTCTCACGAAGGTGAATTGTATAAAAACAACATAGCCAAACGAAACGAAACACCAAAAAAAAAGAAATACGAAAAGCAATGAAACCAACACACATCCAAACATACGTTTTGTTGCTTTTTTGTCAAAGCATGCAATAAATTGTCTTTTTTTGATGAAATTTTCAAAGGTTTTCTCGGATTTTTGCTCATTTTGCTGATTTTAAATAGGAAACTTCTCAAAAGCATGTCTGACAGAATTATTGAAGATTTGGATCCCGAAGATATCTGGGGTTTTCAGAAAATTGATTTCAACATACAGACAGACGGATAGAGAGACAGACAGACGGACATGGCTTAATCGACTCCGCCAGCTATAAGGATCATGAATATATATACTTTATAGGGTCGGAAAATTATATTGTGGAAATTACAATCGGAATGACAAACTTATATATAACCTTCTCACAAAGGTGACGGATAAATTCATTTAACAGGTACCAGCTGTTCGGTGCTTTTTTTAAATTCGAACAATGAATATAATTTATTTTTGGTACTTTTTTCATAAAATATGTTTTTCTATTGGGTGTAAGCAAATTTTTAGCTTTTATTTTGAAACATTTCTACAATATAAATTTATTCAAAGTATTGGCCATTGTTAGCTATGACATTTTCCCATCTTTCTGGCCACATATGGATTCTGAGCCAAAAGAACTGCTCATCTGTAGAGTCCAAAGACGAATAAAGCCAACATCGGATACTCTGTTCCAAAGTGAAGCGTATCCAAGAGAGAGCGTTCTGCATCGATCGAAACAAGTAGTAGTCGGACGGGGCACGGTCTGGACTATAAAGTGGATGAGGAAAACTTCCCATCCGCTTCATACTAAATACTGTTACGTTTTATCCTTTTTAAAACGTGGGTTTATTTCCTTTAAATAAACCGGATACTTTTAATTGCACAACTCTTTATTGATTTATAATCTACAACAGCAACAGTTCAAATAATCACTCAGTGTCTTTATACACGTTTATCAATTCGCAGAAATGCATACACACTTTATAATATACAAACTTAAATATACTCAAACAGCGCCTATGATCAACTCACTGACGACTGCAACCTCTGCCACTATATATACACACGTCATCTTTCGGGAATCTTCCATAATGCTCTTAACGGACAAACTAGTATGTTCGAATTCTAGAGCTTTCGATGTTCGAATTCTAGAGCTTTCGATGTCAATGTTAGCAGCTTAAACATTTAGTGTTGCCATTCTTATAAACAATGCCAATAACCGCATGCTATCAACATTCTTGACAAGTAGAAGCTTTCACTGATGGACGCGCTTACAAACATTATGAAGCTGCAAAATCGTAACAATACTTTTTAACAGATATTGCAATATGTGGCCGAGCGTTGTCATAATGAAATATTACGATTTCATGTCTGGCCTCATATTCTGTATGTTTTTCAGCAAATGTTCCTTTCAAACAAATTACTTGCGTTCGGTCAGGTTCCCTGTTCTGGTCTAGTCAGATTTCAGCAGTTCATAATAGATAGGACCCTTTTGCTCCCACCAAATACAGAACATTACCTTATCGCCATTGAAATGTGGCTTTGGTTTCGATACGGCTGGTTGGCCAGGCTGCACGTACGATCTCTTACACTTCGGGTTATCGTAATGGATCCATTTTTCATCGCAAGTAATGATTCGCTGCAAAAATGATTTTCCATAATTTCTAACATAGAAAATCGTCTTTCAAAGTCTCTCGGCTTCAATACGTATGGTACTCAATTTCCCCGTTTTTGTATGAATAACTGCTACTTGCAAACATTTTAAAAGTGCTGCTTGAGTAGCTCCCAATGATTTTATCACTCTTATTGAGTTTGACAACAATCTTCATGCAGTAATGGCTCAAATTCTTTGTCTTCAAACTTTTATGGCTGGCCTGGACGAGTTTTGTCTACCGTGTTATAATCACCACTTCTAAACTGCACAAACCATCTCTTGCACCTTGAATCCGATGCACAGTGGTTTAGCAACTTTTTTTTGGAAATAATTCGGTATCTCAGGAACTATTGGAGATATTGTTAAAAAATTTCACATGGTTAGAGCTGAGGTGATTTTGAGTTGATTTGCATATGTTCTGCTTCCTAGCGTTTATGGGGGCCAGTGCTTGGCCCCTCAAAGTTGGTCACCTCGGGTTTCAAAATTGTTAAAAAATGGCCAAAAATCCATTTATAAGCCAAATGAACTGAATTTTAAAATATATATAGTCCTTAAGAAGATCTACAAAAAATATACTTACATATGTAGGTTATCTCTATTAGTTGAAGAGATATTTAGGTTTATTGATTTATTTTTTTTTTTTATTTTGCTCGATCTTTTTATGGTTTTTTAGAGATGACGGGCCAACGGATTGTCAAAATTTATTATTAAAATATCAGCTATATTGGTGATAAAATTCTAAATAAAATATGAATAACTTGCTAACAGTTATCTTGTTCCTATAAAAAGTTACACGTATCCAAAGTTGGAACATGTAAAAAGGGCCGTATTTTTTACGTTTTTCCCAAAAAAGTCCCTATATTTTTTATTTTGTAGAAAACATTTTTCTCAGGGACTATGCACAAGTTTTATATGATCCAGAAAAAGAACCTAATGCTAAAGCGTGTAAGGTAAAATTTGGCTCACTAAAGCCGATGCAACACCCCTATCAAAACTTGGCCAATTTTAAAAAATAACTTTAGGTTTGAATAAAAAATTCTAAAAAGGCAAAGCACCAATTCACAAAAATGTTTCATATTTGTATAACTATATATGCTACTTAAATACTTGAAAAGTTTTTTTACTATCACATGGTAAATAACATCACAGTCGACACTTTTCTAAAAAAAAATCAGTTTTTGGAACACATTTTTCCCGGTTTACGAATTTCGGTATTTTAAAATAAAAAATTTCAAAAATTGTAATACCGTTGATTTAAGGACGTTTAGATCTATGTTAGTTTCAAATTTTGTTGTGATATCTTTAAGCGTTAAAATTTTACATTAATTCAAATTTTATATTTTTCTTTATGGAAAATCACCAGATTATAATTTTTTTAGGTTTTAAGAATTTATAAAATTATTTAATTTTACTAAAATATCAATCTTTAAGTAAATGAGGTCCCAAGAATTTATAAAATTATTTAATTTTACTAAAATATCAATCTTCATGTCCTATGGTTTTCAACAATATCAAATACTTATATAAATAGTCTTTATTTACTTTTCAGAAGCTCAACAAACCTTGCCCTCTTTGAAAAATTTGTACGTTTTTTCATATATATAGCATGCTATCGGTGTGTTTCAGCGGCACTTTTTTCAAATTAAAGAATTAAAGCAAAACTTCCCTCAAATGATGCTTTGTTAGTACAAAAGTCGACATTTTCGAAGGAAAAAATACTTTGTTGTTTATAGTATAATGTTCAATAACTAAGTGAGAATAAATGACAATTATGTACCCTTCAAAATGACATATAATTTATAAAAAACCAAACCCGCGTAAATTCCGCATTTGTAAGTCATACATCCAATATGTTTTTCTATATATTAACATGACTTCCCTCCACGATACTGAAATTTATTTAAGTAAAGTTTGTATTATTTCAATGGGGACAAAAAAGGACCAAAAAGGGGTAAAAACGGGAAAACACATTTTTTTCAAAATTATCAAGCCAATTTTGATCAAATTTGAAACATTGGTTCCTACATCAATTAACTAGCAGGGTATTATTTGGAACTCCAGTGTAAAAGTGTAGATTGGGACAAATCCGGGTGAACAGTTTGGTACTTTTTTGAAATATGAATAAAAACAAATCTACAAAATAAAGTATTTTGAGAATTCAAACTTGGCGGGTGTTTAAGCATGAAATGGGAAATTGCTACTGTTTCTCATAATAGTACTTTTTTAATATTTTAAATTATTAAACTTATCGACATAAAACATAACTGAAGTACATCAGAGTGAAGTTAGAATCAAACATTCCCTATGTTTGATTCGCACTTCCCGAACTAATGGTACTTTTTCGTTCTTTTAATGGTACTTTTTGAATTGTTTATAATAATGTACCTAGAAACATGAAATGGAGCATATATGATTCTGAGTGAATGAAAATACAAAGGGGGTATTTATTGATACTTTTTCTTTAAGAAAGGAAGATCAGAACAATGGCGGTTACTAAGTTTTCATTTGAAATCATAACTGTTTATAGATTATTTGCTATTAGATATTCGCACTTTCGGATGGATTTTTAAAAAAAATCTTTTCATACTTTTTTACTACTACTTTTACATCTTTTTATTTATCAAGTCTTTTCTATTTTCCCTCTTTTCCTAATTATGATTGTGATTGCATGTGAGAGCAGCAGATTTATTCTCGTACTTACAGTGTGAACTTTATTAAGAATGCAAAAAAAATTATATATTATTGAATAATAGCAATTTGTTGCTGGTTTTTTTTCTATATTTCGCCTGAAGAATAGGAATTCATTGTTGAGTTAAAATCACTAAGAACAAAAAAAAACTGCTAATAAATAATTTCAAATTGAATTTATTTTCATAATTATTTATTGTTGTAGAGTTTTTATTTTATATTTTTATTTTATTTTTTTGCTTCTTTTGTTTGCTGTACAACTTTAAACAGAATAATTACAAAGAAGTGAAAGTATCTTGTGGGGGATTTAGTCGTATGTTTTAAGAGTTTTACAAATAAATTGCTTAGAACAGTAAGTAACAGCTATCATATGATCTAATTGTTTTTGATCATATGATCTTACTTGGTATCTTTGAAATATTTAATTAAAATTAATGATGATTGTATTCCCGCCTTTTCAATTATAATTTATAATTAATAATGTTAGTATTTCTGCGGCATTCTATGAAATATCTAAAGATGTCCGCTTATGTCAATTCTTTATGTGTTCAGTGTATTTATTAGTAATTAGTTGTAAGTACTTAGAGATGATTTGTTTTTGTATTAAATGAAATTCATTGAAATAATTACCGGGCATGTTACACTTTAATAGATTAACAGATCAGACCACTAGAATGAAAGGTGTTTTTTTTAAGGTGGGTAAAGTTTCCCTGTAATACGGATTTTAAATCTTTCTGTATGTATAAAAGTGTAACGTTACTGAGTGACTGATGGGTGAGAGCGACTGGGTGAGAATTACTGAGTGACTGATGGGTGAGCATTTCGTTTGACATGCCCATCGATGCCATTACACTGTGTGTAATTTCTTAAGTCATGGAAATATAACCATAAAAGACAAAAAAAAAAGAACCGTGTCTCCCAGTTTTACCCAAAGTCATGCACTTTTTTTTATAGGCCCCCAAAGATTTGAGGCCTCGGAGTCATTTTTGCAAAAAAGTAATCATTTTCTCAGGCTCATATCTTGCAAACCGTTTGGAATTTTGATTCACTCTCTAAGGCAAAGTTGTAGCTTTTTTCATAAAGAATCGAAAAACACTTTAAGAAAATTGATTTTTTACCTTTTTTCCCCTGTTCAGATCCATAGATAGCAAACCGTTCAAAATTCGAGAAAATAATCAACTACAAAAATATGCCTAAGATCTCAATGAACAACTTTCTAGAACATATGAACTTTTTAGGAATGAGTCTTAATACCGTTTTGGTAGCGCTTACTGAAAAATTTCCCGAAAAGTGAAAAATTTCCCGAACATTTTTTAATTTCATTTGTTTTTTTTCTATACGTCAACATTACTAGGAAGTTCATATGTTCTAGAAAGTTGCTTATTAAAATCTTAGGTACATTTTTGTAGTTAATTGTTTCCATGAATTTCGAACGGTTTAATACCTAAGGACATGAACAAGGAAAAAAGGTAAAAAAAATCGAATTTTTTTTTAAGTTTTTTGCGATTTTGATCTTGAAGATTAAGTTTAGCATAGACCTGCGTCTTAGAAAATGTCTAACTGGGTCAAGTCGCAACATATCGGTGGCCAGTTCACATCACCTCCACGTGAGATGACCATGCCCATGTAGCATGAGGTGTGTGGCACGTAGCACCGCACAGTGGAAAATGTTGGTCATTTTCGGATCAAAAATCTGTAACTTTTGAATGGATAAGGATTTTTGTAAGATTTTTTTTTTTGTTCAATAGTTGGGACTTTAAGCTTAAATTTGTTTTTTGAATCATAAAAATCGAATCATAATAAAAAAAGTAATGAACGGTTAAATATGCATTTTTGATTTTTTGTTTGTTTTTGTATAAAAGTAAGACAAGTATAAGAAGTGTTTCTATGTACTTTTTCATTAGTTTTAAAAGTATTAACAACTGATATTTGTTAACAGCTTTTTAGCTTAGATTTTTTTAGAAAATTACAACCTTCGGCCTGTAGACTTTTAAGCCCCAATATTTACAAGGGCCAAAGGTTGCATTTTTTTAAAAACATGTTCAGCTGCAGTAGAGTTAAAATAAAATTTTATTGCTATGCTACGAAGTTTAATGTTTAAAACCGTTTTCAAATATTTTGAAACACCCTCAACATTTTGAGTTTTTTTTTTTTTTTTAAAAAAACTGTTTTAGGGTAGGCCGTAGTACTTTAGTACCTCTAATTCACACATTTTTAGACCGATTTAAAAATTTTAAACAATTATGAAGAGGCAAGGAATTAATTTTTCATAAAATGTATATTTATATATGAAATTATTTAAGTTTTTATAAAAAGTCTAGGACTTTTATTTTCGTAATTTTTCAAATTCAACAATAGTTATTTTAATTTTTGCTATGAAAACATATTTTTTGCGCACATTGTTTTAAAGACAATTTTATATAGAAAAAAACGAGACATTACTTGTTAAAATCGGTTTATATTTGCAAAAGTTATTAAACTTTTACGAAAAAAGTTCGAATAAATTTAACTTTTTTTTTGTGTAAATTTCTGAGTAGCTCAACATTTTTGCATGCCATTTGTTTATAGGCACGAAAAGGCAGCTAGTTTTGATATATCTTTTAAATAATAAGTTAAACTTTAATTCTATGTTAAAACTATGTAGATCGGCGGCAAACGGCGCCAACAGTTAAAATCCTAGTCAAAGTTGCGTAGGTAAGCCAAAAAACTTTATATATTTTAAATGAATAAATTTCAAATCTGCTAACAATAAATACAAAACTCACAACGAAAATAGAATCTGGACAAGATTCCCTTTCCAACAAGGTAAAACAATTCTAAAACAAATAATTATAAATATTAAAAATACGTCCTTGATTATGGTATAATTTTAACTCCCGAAATCTTTAAAGTTGAAAGTGGTGTGTTCTGTCGCCATTTTCGAATACTTCTGTTGACATAATAACTATAATTTCTGCAAGTAATTATTGCTTGATATCTTAGTTTTACGATAGAACTTGTTTTATGGTTAATTTCAAACATTTGCAATTTGTCATAAATCTTTTCATTAATAAATTTAAAAAAATTAAAAAAAAGAATTTCGAAAAAAAAAAATTTTTTTTAAATTTTGAAAAACAATTTTGAAAAAAAAATTAATTTTGTTTACCTAAAAATATTTAAAACTAGCTGACCCCAATTGGATGAAATAAATAGTACTATTAAGTCTCCGTTTGTGAATTAATACTAATTCAGGTTAACATGTCTCTAGTTTCATGTTTATTAATTCATTACAAAAAGTACCATTCGAATAAAGAAAAAGTACCAAAAAGTCTCCCCCTAGAATCCTCACTCAGTTAGGACCATATATGCTTAATTTCATGTTCCTAAGTCTATTGTTATAGAAAATTCAAAAAGTACCATTAGAAGAATAAAAATGTACCAAAAAGCAGCCACTTGTGGATTCCCACCCACTCGGGCCCATGTAAGCTTTATTTCATGTTTCTAGGTTCATTGGTGAATAAATTAACAAAAGTACCATTAGAATAAAGAAAAAGTACCATGAAGTATCCGCTGGAATTTTCACTCATTTAGGACCATATACGCTTAATTTCATATTTCTAGGTCCATTATTATAGAAAATTCAAAAAGTACCATTAGAATATAGAAAAAGTACCAAAAAGCAGGATTCCCACCCACTCGGCCCATGTAAAAGCTTTATTTCATGTTCCTAAGTCCATTGTTATAGAAATTTCAAAAAGTACCATTAGAATATAGAAAAAGTACCAAAAAGCCCACACTTGTGGTTTCCCACTCACTCGGGTCCATATAACCTTTATTTCATGTTTCTAGGTTCATTATTGGAGAAATTACAAAAAGTACCATTCCAATAAACAAAATGTACCAAAAAGTCTCCCCCTAGAATTCTCACTCACTTAGGACCACATATGCTTAATTTCATGTTTCTAAGTCCATTGTTATAGAAAATTCAAAAAGTAACTTTAGAACAATAAAAAAGTACCTATAGTTCAGTTCTCACATTTTAATGTCGATACGTGAAATAATTTAAAAGATTAAAAAAGTATCATTAGGATAAAAGTACCAATTTACCTTTTCCTCCTTGAAGACCCCTCAAGTTTGAAATTTAAAAATATTTCATTTTGCCAAAATTGCTTATGCTACAACATATCTCAAACTATTAAAATCAGTGTTAATGTGCCCAAGAAAAAATATGTTTTAATAAAAGTACCACACTGTTTTATGGCCCAATATAAACCTTGGAACTCGAGTTCCAAATAACAACCTGTTAGTTAATTTTTTTATGAATCCAGGAACCAATGTTAAAAAAATTATAAAAATTGGCTTAATAATTTCAAATTAAATATATTTTCCCCATTTTATCCCCTTTTTGGTACCTTTTTTATCCCCAATACGGTGGTAAAATTATATTCAAATAAATTGTTGTATCGTGGTGGGAGCTCATAATAAATTTTTCGTATCTCTATGTTAAATTATAAAAAAAAAAACATATTTTATGAAAAAGTACCAAAAATAAACACAATTTTTATCCCTTAAGGGTTCGACTTTCCAAAAAGTACCAAACTTATATTTTTTTATTTTTTGATAAGTAAAGAATACGATTTAAAATTTGTTTCTATGTTTATTAGTTTAAAAGATACATAGGGTGCCAAAAAAGTACCAAAATATAGTTTTTACCCGTTTTCTCACCTAAAGGTTCGAATTTCGAAAAAGTACGAAACACCTGTCAGCTTATTTTTTAAATGGAGTAACATACAATTTTAAGTTTTTTTGTATCTTTATTAGTTTTGAAGATATAAGGTTACCGAATTTAATCCTTCTTATTGGATCATTTTGGGGAGGGAGGAACCCACAGTTAAAATTTTACAATTCTAGCTTCAGTCGTTTGGGCTGTGTGATGATGAATCAGTCAGTAACGTTACTCTTTTATTGTATATAGAAGATGGGGTCCTAATAAAAAATGTTTTAATTACAATCGGAATGACTAACTTATATATAACCTACCTTAATTTAAATCTTGCAACAACCCATATATTTCATTGAATAACTTTTCTATAAAAAAGAGAATGTTATTACTGAACTATTATTTTCATAACTCTTTCAGTCACAATTGCATTTTTACTTTAATTAAGGTTAGTTTATTATGAAAAATAAGAAAAAAACTATAAAAAAAACCATTCCAATGTTTTTATGGAATGGGGTGGTTAGTTTATTAACCACCATGGCGGTTGGCATTAAAAATAATTATTATACAAATTTCCGTAGCGTATACATTTGTTTGAAAGCTAATCATTTTGACTAAATTTTCTAACCAAAACAAACGAAATAGCAAAGTAACACAGAATTTTATGAACAATAAACACTCTGTGCTTTTGTTTATTGAATGCGTGAAATCATATATTAATCCAACCAGAGCACAGCAAAGTTTTGAAAAAAA
This sequence comes from Calliphora vomitoria, assembly GCA_942486065.2. Lineage (NCBI taxonomy): Eukaryota > Metazoa > Arthropoda > Insecta > Diptera > Calliphoridae > Calliphora > Calliphora vomitoria. Next base: position 15,237,934 of record OW818031.2, on the reverse strand, counting down.
AAAAACATAAACGATGACTTCAGAAAATGTAATTCTTTAGCAAAATGCTAATAGCTGAAAATAAACTAAGGACAGAGTTCGAAAAATTCTTAACATACATATATGTTAACAAAAATGAAACCACTAATCTTACAGTTTTGATTTTTTTTAGTTGATTGAAATTATTATTACAATTTACAAAAAAGAAAATATTTTTATATTTCTATTCACTAGTGATGAAATTTTGAACCTTTTTCGGAAACTTTGTTCAAACAGATTGTCCATCTCTGTTTAAAATCTACCACACTTTTGGACACCTTTTTTGTGCTCTTCAATTCTTTTTTAACAAGAGCCCAATATCTCTACACTGGCCTTAGCTTCAGACAGTTTGGAGGAATTGCCTCTCTTGGTACAAATACCCCATTATTGTTATTTTACCGCTCAAGACCTTTATTATCATAGTGACAGGATGCCAAATCAGGCCAAAAGTAAGTGGACACATTAAGAAGTCGTATGAATGGAAGCGTCCTCCTTTGTAAACATTCCTTGATGTAAATTTCGGTATTTATAGAGCCAGTTGTAACAAATGTTTTGCTATTTTGCCGCAACTGCATATTGCTTGCCATACCAAGAACTTTATGGGAAATTTTGTTTCCTTTTGGGTCCTAAACTTTTCTTCTACATTCCCTCGAGCATCATCAATATAAAAATATTGACCCGGAAGCTGCGAACAATTTTCTAGAACATACAGGTATATTTTTTTTATAAAATTTTACTTCAATTTTTGTGCTCTGTTTTTGGCCTCTAAATTTTTAGCAGAGTTCCTTTTAGGAACTTTTTAAGCCTTGTATGTTTTTAAACTTGTATTGGCTATAACTTTTCTTCCGAGTAATGAGCTAACTGGACTGCTTTCCTACCAGATGTGCTGGGAGTTCTTTTGAAAATGCTTTCTATTTATAAGCTTTAGAAACATCATGTGGACCATTCCTTCTACATGAACCAGGTTTTCTATCAACGGACAAGTTCTCCAGATATTGTTTAAAACATTGGAGTCAGTTTGACGTAGACCTTTGATTGTTTGCCCAACTTTTTGTAGGACCAAGTTGGGTTTTGTTGAAAATATTTAATCATTTTAGTACGCACTATTTTCTCGTCACTCATTTTAATCAGATTAACAACAAATGAACATAATTGATAATTGACTGACATGCTTTACAAAGGTAACTTGATCAAAAAAAAAGTCAAATAATACTTGGTTTAAAAGTTTTAATGAAAAATGTGTGTTAAGAATTTTTCGATCTCAGTCCTTATGTTTTAAAGACTATAGAAAATGTGGATAGAAAAGTGACCACTAAATAGCAAAGAGTTAAGTGAAGTCGAATTTAATGAATATGTTTTGGGATATTCAGTCAACTTCAAGTGTGAGTTATTTATCTAAAGAAAATAACACAGAAAGTAAATTTAAAAACTTGTAGTTTAATTTGATGTAAAATCTAAAAATGTTTACATTTTGTCTGAGATCATTCTTTGTCAATATTTTTTTTTTTTATAAAAAAACTTACAATATTCATTAACAAAGTACTAAAATTTGTTTGAATTTTGTAAATTTAACACAAAAACTTAATGAATTATATTTACCCTTTAATAACTATTTCGAATACAATATGTAAATTTAAACTTTCTCGTTTTTTTTTTTTTTATTTTGTTGGTAAACAAATAATACAACAAAAACAACAACAAGAAAAATATTGAAATAAAATTAATGGCAGGTAAATAAATAATAATTATTAGTTGTATATATTGCATAAAATCAGCTTAATGTATTCAAATTGTTTATGATTTCATATTTTGCAATATTATTTTGCTATAAAAAGAGAAAAATAATAACAACAAAATTGTATAAATTTAAAAAAAAAAAATAATAACACGTGATTCTAGACGAGTTCGACAAAGACTGCGATTAGTAGTTAGTTTATTTTAGTTGCAGGCGTTTTTTAAACATCTGGTGTTGGAATTTTATTACAATTTAGATAAAACAAGTTGCTTAGAAACATGTTGCATTTTTCTTTGATTTTATAAAACAAATTGTTGTTTTTTTGTTGTTGTTTTTAATCTTTCTTCTATAATTTAACTGAGAAATGTTTTAAATATTTATTAGTAGCATTTAGTTGCATATTTATGAAAAAAATAACAAAATATGGAAGTTGTTTTTAATTGAAAATAATTAAAATAAATTAAAAAAATTAGTTGTACAACATTAATACAACAACTGCTACTGCTGATAAGTAATTTCATTCCAAGTTCAGTTAAGAAAAAACAACGTTACGTGTAATGCTGCGAAACGAGGCAAGCAACTTGAAGTGAATGTCAATGGAAACCCAAGACTGATCAAACACACACACTCACACACACACACACTTTTTTCCCAGGCAATCACTCTGTTATTCAGACAGAAAGGGATATTCATATAACGAAACCAAACAACACGCAACAATTCTTACAGTTTTATTTCATTCATAAGATTTTCATTGTTAATATTTATATATTTATTTATTTCTATTGAATTGTTTGCACTATTTAGCAAACATCCTCTTTATATTGAAATTCAATTGTTTTTTTTTTTTTTATTTATTTATATTTAAACAATTTACCTTAAATTGCTTTTAGCCAGTAACCATTTTTTTTCCTTTGGTCACACCTTAAAAATCAGCTCAATTTAAAAGTGTTTTTTATTTTTTTGTATTTTGTGGTGTTTGTTCTTTCTAATTACTTGGTCACTATGCTAAATTTACTTGTTATACAAATAAGAAAAAACTTTGAATGTTTATGATCAATAATATACATACATACCTATATGAATGTACATACATATGTATTTCAATATGTTAGAATGTATTATGTTCATAAACAACTTATGGCTAATTAAACAATACAAAGTTCATTGAACACATTTGGTATCATCGAGTTAATAAAAGTAGACTTCAATTGAAATTATGATTGCCTAAAGGCAACATATTTATTAATATCAAAATACATATTATGTTAAAAAATAAACATCAACCTACATATATAAACATACATATATTTATATATAAATTTATTAAAATTCTGTTTATTTTTTAAATTTAAAATTTGTATGAAATCATTATTTTCGAGTTTCCATCTGAAATCCTTTGTTTAGTACTTAGTATTTAATGCATGTTTATATCTTAAATCTTGTGTTTTCTATGGTAAATTTGTTAGTGAACATAAAATTTAAATATGTACAGTAAGGGACAAAATTGTTCACAAAAAGTATGATTAAAGATATATCTTAGGTCTGGCAACCCATTTTGTGTTATGTAGTCTGGCACAATGTTGTTTATTGTATGGCAACATTTTTTTGTTACTTTTTACCGTTACTTTTTTACTAAAAAGAAATTAAACAACTATATCCACGTGTGTGAACATTTTTGACCCTCAGATCTTTTTCTCAATTTTTAAAAAATATAAAAGCAAAAAAAACAACATTTTTTGAATAAAATTAGTAAAGGACATTATTTATAGTTATTTAAATAAAATACTACTCTTTTAAATAATTTATTTAGCCTTTTATAATGTTTCAATAGGGGAGTCTTAGCCCCTATTGAAACAAAATGTGGCAAAAGACATAATGGAAGGTGTCCCATATCGCGAAATCGCTAAAAAAATATAATATATCAATAGTTTAAACTCCACGAGAAATAAATATGGTCGTCCAAAAAAACTTTCACTTGCCGATGCTCGAGAAGCTCGTCGATTGATTGTGTCTGGTGAGGCTAATACAGCTGTTGAGGTCACACAAATACTCAACCAAGAGTATAGTTTAAACATAAGTTCCAAAACCGTTCGAAGATGTTTAAAATCCAACGGCCTAGCGACAAGAACAAAACTTAAAAAACCTTAATTAAGCGAACAAAATCGAAAAAACCGGTTGGCTTTTGCAAAAAAGTTCGAATAACTGGCAGAATGTGTGCCAAAGATTACATTACAATCCTTGAAGACTCATACATGCCAAGTTTGGATATATTTGGTTTAGAGCCGGGTCAGGTAGTAGGGTATTCAATCGATTAACCGTTAATCGGTTAACCGATTAATTTTGGTCGGTTAACTGTTCGAATAATTTAAAATTGCCGATTTTCAAATAACAAATAAACCGATTAATTTGTGTCGATTAACCGATTAACCGAAACATCTTTTTTTTTTGTACTTTATATAGAAAAACGGTTTCAAACACACATGTTTTATTTCTTAACTCATGAACATTCCCTGCTAGCAATAGGTTTTTGAAGAAACTGAAACTTTCTAGAATATTCCATGATGAACTTTGTTCTAATGAGTCGGAGGAAGACATGATAATAGACGAAACTGAAGACATTACTGAAACGAGTCTCTTATCAGAACTTAGCGAAACTATTAAAAGTATTAAAAATCTAAAAATCCCAAAAGGACTCCAATGGTATAATGGAGCATTTTATATGCTTACAAAACTGAATAAAGAACTGAGAAATTGGATAGTCTTTCTTATGCCTTACTGTCGATTTCTCCAACATCTACAATCAATGAGGGAGTTTTTTCTAAGTCAAGTTTTAATAAAACTAAAGAAAAATCGTTTAAAAGGAAACCTTTTAAATTATATTATTTTCTTAAAAGATATTTCAGAAAATCTCATTAAAGTCCTAAAATACCATATTTTTTTGATATTAGAGTGCAATCGCGGTAACGTGAACTAATTAAAACCAAGGGAGTTCATGTTAGTGAAATTGTTCGCGTTAGCGATTGTCGAATTTCATGGAAAAAATGTGTGTTTTACACGCTGGAACGTGAATTTCTTTTATTATTGTTTTCAATATTAAAATATAAAACAAAAATTATTGATTAAAATGCATTACAAAACAAAACGAGATCACGAGAAAATATACATTGAAATAAAATTACTCATTCGTTGCCATACAAAAAATATTAATTTAGAGGATACAGACACATTTTTAATATAAGGGGATTCCCTAAACTTTAAAAATCGAATTTAATGTATGTATTTTAGTGTTGTCTACATGCTTAGAAAACAAATACATTGAAAAAAATTGTTCACGTTATAGAGCTTTCTGAGTTTGTTCACGTTACAGAGTAGTCAATGTAAACAAAAGCTTGTTCACGTTAGGCGATGTTCACGTTAGACGATGTTCACGTTACCGCAAGTGCACTGTATTTATTTTTTTGTGGATTTTTTATATTTTGTTATTTCTTCAATACAATCTAAATTTTAAAATGTTTTAGGTAAGCAACTCTTTCATATAATTGAATATTTTTACAAATATTCTGATAATTTAGGAGTAAGATTCATACTTTGCCATTAAGTTAATACATTTTCATAAATTATATTCTTCTCTTAAAATATATTTCAGAAAATTTCACTAATGTTCTAAAAAAACTCACATGTGTATAGAAAAAGGATCTCAAATATCATATTTTTTTGTTGAAATGCTTAAATAAGTACACAAAATGCATGGTTTTATTTTCAATTTAAAATTAAATTAGAACTTAATCGGTTAATCGAATAATTTAAATTTAACCGATTATTAACCGATTAAATCTAAACCCCGATTAATTATTTGCTCGATTAACCGATTAAATTAGGAACCCGATTAATTGAATACCCTATCAGGTAGACATCTTCATGCAAGACATCGACCCGAAGTACACTGTCGGAATTACTAAAAAGTGGTTAGAAGAAAATGGGATTAAACTTTAGATTGGCCACCCCAGTCTCCGGATTTAAATCCGATTGAACACCTTTGGTCAATATTGAAAAGGAAATTATTGGCTAAAAAAGACCCAGCGAAAACCATCAATGAACTTTGGGAGCGTTCTATCGAGGCGTGTGTAAATAGTAACCCACAGCCTGTGGGCCACAGGTGCTAATAAATCTTGTAAATAGTATGCCAAAACGAATAAAAGCTGTTAAAACTGCACACGAAATATTAATAGCCAAAAACGTAAGGATTTTCGTCAAGGGTCATAATTGTTCACAGCTAACATGTGAAACCTTTTTAAATTTAAAAAGTGAATTTAATATTTTTTATTAGTTTTATCTTTTTTTTATTAATGCATAATGCAAAGATTAAAATCAATTTAAAAAATTTCAATAAAAACAATGAAGAAGAAAAAGCAAGTTATTTGTATTTAATATTGGTTGTTTTGTGAATAATTTTGTCCCTAACTGTATATTTATGATTGATTCAAATATACAAATATGTTAAATTTAGTTCTTTAAAAAACATTACATTGCTAATTTACGGTGCTACCGAGTCGTTAAATATAAAAGAAACCATAATCTTTGATCAGTGGTATATAAGTCGGTAAATAATGGTCGAAATGACAGAAGGACGACAATCTGTTATCACTTATATTTTTAAAGAAAAATCGATTTTACATTCGAAAATCAATTGAAACATAAACATTAAGAGGCCCATATACCCTTCGTAGGCGTGATTGATATCAAGGTGTTACGAGCCCAGCTGATTATTGTTTATTCATTTATGTTGTGTTTGAAAGTGTCAAAAAGTTGTTTACTGTTTGTTGTTGACATTCACAATATTTGAATTGAAAATAATAAAAAACTGAAAATTTCAAAGCTTAACAGCAAACAACAACAATTGGCCATTGTTGGGCATTTTTTGGTGAAAATGCATCAAATTTTTTAGAGATTGACTCCCATTTTAGTCCTTGAGATTTGCTTTCCTGCTGATTTTCAATACCAAACTCCTTACAAGAAGTTGATTGTTTATTTTGGACGGGCGAGGGTTTTACACAGACAGACGGACATACAGTCCCGCACAAAACTATTGGCACAGCAAGGTTTCTTGAACCTATATCCCCATCACTGCGGCAGGAAAATTTTAACAAGTAAAAGAAATGCTTTAAAATAGTGATAAAGTCGCAAAATATTGCTGTGCCAATAGTTTTGTGCGGGACTGTATCTAAATGGATAGTTCCACTGGAATCACAATGCTTTTTATTCCCGTTCGACGTTTTTAATATTGAATCTTCCAAAAAAAACCGTGTTAGGCAAACTACCAATAATTGATTTTTTATTTGATTATTTTTCATATTTTTCATAAAAAAAAGCTACAAGAAATTATTTATTTTTTTATTTGTTTGTTTTTTATATTTTTCATATGTCATATCAGTTTTGACATTCTCACTCTCCTGACAACTAAGAAATATTGTCTTTGTTGTATTTGTTGCCGGGACGCTCTCACATGATTAATACGCCTTGTAATAACTTATATGTCATTTTGAAGGGTACATATCTGTCAACAAATTTTTTTTTTTACCAACAAAGGCATCATATGCGGGAAGTTTAATCAGAAAAAAGTCAAACAGTTTAAAGACCAAGAATTGGAGGTATTACTGTATGAAGATTGTTGTCAAACTCAACAAGAGCTTGCAAAATCATTGAGAGCTACTCAATCAGCAGTTTCAAAACGTTTGCGAGCAGCAGGATTCATCCAAAAGCAGGGAAATTGCGTATCACACGAATTAAAACTGAAAAACCTTGAAACATGATTCTGTATGTCTCAAATTCTGCTTGAGCGCTAAAAGAAAATAATTTTTGCACCCAATCATTACTTGCAATGAAAAATGGATCCATTACGATAACCCGAAGAGATCGTAAGAGATCGTGAAGTCCGGCCAACCAGCCGAATCGACATCCAAACCAAATATCCATGTCACTAAGATAATGCTCTGCATTATGAGCTGCTGAAATCTGGCCCGGCCATCACAGGGAACCTGTACCGAACGCAACTGATTCGTTTGAAGCGAGCATTGTTCAAATGGAAAATTACGATAATCTGTGATCAATTAATTTTTTTAACTCAAAATCTTTTTTTCGGTGTTGATTCCTTATCAACGAAAATTCAAAAATACCAATAGAAAAAAGAAAAAGTACTAAGAGGACCATTGTGAATTCACACTCATTCAGGATAACACATCCACAATTTCATGTTTATTGATTCATTGTAATAGAAAAATCGAAAAGTACCATTAAGTTCCCTTTAGTGGATTTTAATTCATTTAGGATCATTGTTATATAATATTCATAACGTACAATTAGAATGAAGATAAGCTACCAATAATAACTTCTATTTTAATTCATATTCCAACATCCTGAGGAACAATGTTTAAAAATGTATGAAATTGGCTTCAAATTTTGAATAAAATGTATTTTCTCGTTGTCCGCCCTTTGTGGTACTTTTACCCGTTTTGGGGTATTCAAATGTTAATTTTTAGGTCAATTTATCAATTTACAATATATACAATTTTTACTCCTTAAGAGTTCGAATTTGCAAAAAATACCAAATTTAAATTTGATATTTTCAAATAAGTAAAGAATATGATATAAAATGTATTTCTATGTTTATTGAATTAAAAGAAAGCACCAAAATATAGTTTTTACCTGATTTCTTACCCAATTTGAAAATAGTACCAAACATCTGTCTGATATTTATGGTTAATGGTAATTATTAGTTTAAAATATATCAAATAATAAATTTTACATGGTTTTACCCCTAAAAATTAAAAAATCTGGATCAGAGATCAGCAATGAATGAATTTTTTTTCTATTCATACGCACTTATGAAATTATAAGTATAAGTGAGTAGCCATCATTGAAATTAAACTACTCTGACGCACTCATACTCACAATAACATTGATTTATAAGTATGCGTAGCATTAAATATGAATCCGACGTCGACTCATACGATCTCAAATCTGTTTATTTCATAAATAACCTCAGCCTGACTTATAATTTTCGGAAAATACACATGATACTTACTATTGATTCAACTCATTCGAATCATGCATGTTTTTTTTTTTTGCGCAATTATACAGAATTCGGCAACACTGAAACACACAACCTCATAATGAGCATTTTAATGTTTGTATTCGAATCATAAGTATTTTGCATCGTCTATACAAATTGAGTTAAGTAGAGTCGGAATCAACAAAGTCATAAATATTTTTATTTTAAGTATGAGTATGATGATTACCTCAAACTTTACGAGTGGATATGAGTCTCGACAACATTGTAATAAATATTGTTACGATTTTGCAATATCGATTTGAATTAAACGGTCTGTAGTAGCATTCATCATGTTTAAAAACACGTCCATCAGTAGAAGCTTCTACTTATCAACAATGTTGTTAGCATGCGATTATTAGCATTGTTTATAAGTACGGCAACACTAAATGTTTTAGCTGGTAACATTAACATCGAAAGCTCTAGAATTCGAATATACTAGTTTGTCCGTTAAGAGCATTGTAGAAGATTCCCAAAAGATGGCGTGTGTATAAATAGTGGCAGAGGTTGCAGTAGTGATTGAGTTTTTCATAGGCGCTGTTAGTGTTAACATCAACTGTCTTTTACGTTATAAATTGTGTGTGCGTTTCTGCGAATTGATAAACGTGTATAAAGACACTGAGTGACTACTTAAATTGTTGTTGTTGTACATTTTAAATAAATAACGAGTTGTTACAAATTTTCAAGCTCTAAACGGCTTTTATTTGCAATCAAAAGTATCCGGCTTATTTAAAGGAAATAAACCAACGTTTTAAAAAGGTTAAAACGTAACAATATGAATGCGTATAAATTTAAGAAATTTTGAGTCATGATTCAACTCTACTCATTGCTGATCTCTGATCGGGATCGACACGGCTAGAGGGAAACCAACAATCCAAATTGCATGACGATAATGAATCAGTCAGTCACTCAGTAATGTTAATCTTTAATTTGTACAGATTAAGTTCTACCTTTGACATTTTTATGGCAGCAATTATTCCCTTCCTATTTTATTTACTTGTATCTAAATAATTTACACTAAACTTACATTTATCATCAATTATTTACTATTCATCCCAAAATGGATAATGTTTATGTTTTCCAGCTTCTCTGTTAAAAAATAGAAAATATATAAATGTTAATATCAGATTTAACAATTTTGAAATAATTCCTAAACCTACTGGATTTTAATGACATAACGCAGATTTTTATTCATGTCATCCAAAATATTCATATCCCCAAATGCCAATTCCCAATCAAAAACATTAAAGTTGCTTTCAATTCGGGATTTCTGAACAGATTTTGGTATAACTATATTGCCACGCTGTATTTGATAACGTATTAGGATTTGGGCAGGAGTTTTGTTGTAACGATCGGCCATATTAATAATCTGAAATGTATTATAAATTACAAAATTTCATTTAACTAGTAACCACATAACCAAAGTATATTTATACAAGTACATGCAACTCTACAACAAATCAACAATAAAAAAAAACAACATTAATTTTGTTTGTGTAAAACATTGTGAGATTGTCAAATAATTGAAAATTTTTGCCACAAATTTCACTTATATTGCCCTTTTAATCGGGTCTTTTCGCACATAGAATAAGTCACCACTGCCACTGGTACATTTTTTTTGCACAATGAACCGAAACACAGTTATCTAAATGTTATTTTTACTTTTATTGTGAAAAGTTTTCAAAATTAATTTTTTTTTATTAATATTTTCACATACAAAAAATGTAAACAAACGGAAAGAAAAACAAAAAAGGAAAAAATTTTGACAATCTCACAAGTATTTTCAAAGGAGAAAAAATGAACAGCTGATCACTTGCATGTACTTGTATAAATATACTTTGCACATAACTATCTGAGTGTATAACAAGTAAGAGAGCTTTATTCGGCTCTGCCGAATCTTATATACCCTTCACCAAATTATACTTTAAAAGAAAATTTAAAAAAAAAAAAAAAAATTTAAATATTTTTAGAATTATTTTTTCAAAATTCTTTTTAAAAAGTTTTTTTCCAATTTTTTTTTTTAAATTTTTTTTTATTTTATTAGTGAACAAAATTTACGACAAAAAAATGTTTTTTGTGAAAAAAAAATTTGGGTTAAAAAATAGTTTTCCCGATTTTGACCCATTGTAGGCCCAACTTACTATAGCCTTATATACATCGTTGCAATGGACTTTGAAACATCTATCATTAGATATCCAAATGGTGTATATTTATGATTTCGTAATCGAGATATAGATCAAAATTAGGCCAAAAATAGAGGTTGTCTCGGATTTTTGCTTATATCTTTGTTATTTATGGACGGATTTTGTTGATTATAAATAGAAAACTTCTCGAAAAATATCTGGGGTCTTCAGAAAGTTGATTTCACAGACAGACGGACGGACATGGCTTAATCGACTCCGCTATCTATAAGGATCCAGAATATATATACTTTATAGGGTCGGAAACTTATATTGTGGAAATTACAAACGGAATGACAAACTAATATATTCCCTTCTCACGAAGGTGAAGGGTATAAAAAGATTGTCTGGAAGTCTTGTCGTGAATCTGAATTAAACAAGAAGAAAATTCCCTAGAAGAGAGAGAAGCTAGAGTTCACAGATTACACAGATATGCATCAGCTGGTTCTAGAAGGCAGTAGAAAACAAACACAAGAAAATGTCAAAATGGTTGTGGCTTGAAAAGAGGGGCAAATCGCTCTACAAACCACAATCATTGAAAAGTGGTTGTAGATATTACTTTACGGTTTTATATTACTTTTTTAAGAGCTGTCATTTGTTTCATATCTGTAATTATAGATTACACAGATATGAATCAGCTGGTTTCAGTAATAAGGCAACAGAAAACAAACAACAGAACATGTTAAAATGGTTGTGGCTTGAAAAGAGGTTGCCTATTGAAAATTGTATGTTTTCTCTCTCGCTCTGCAAGCCACAACCATTGAAAAGTGGTTGTAGAACGTCATAATAGCCAAATTTATTTCTTATCAAACAACTCTAGCAGAGATTATTACAGATATGAAACAAACGACCGGTCTTAAAAAAGTAATTTCGAACCGTACACAGAGAAAACATATTCGTGATAGCAACCGAATTTGTTGCCATTTTGTTGTATTCATATAATTTATCATTTTTTACTTCACGCCACTTCAGCTAAACCCACCTCTTTTGATTCCAACAAACGTTCTTCATCCTTAACAGCATATGGCCTTGTTTCCGAGGAACCCAAGGGACTATAGGCCATAAATGCAATATCTCTGCACCGACAAAATTCCATTAATCTTTTTTGATTCAGAAACGGATGGCATTCACATTGCAATACAGCTGGTTTAATGCGCGCTACTTTCCATAAACGTTCTATTTGAGCTCTATTGAAATTTGAAATGCCAATTGTTTTGGTTAGACCCAGGTCTTGTAATTCTTCCATAGCTTTCCAGGTTTCTATGTAATCAATATCGGAAAATTTCGTATGACCTTGAGTGTCACGAGGAAATAAGATTTTGCCTTCTTGATAGGCGGTAGGCCAGTGCATAAGATAAAGATCCACATAGCTCAGTTGCAAATCATTTAAAGATAGACGTATAGCTTGGGACACTAAGTCGGGCTGATGGTAGGTATTCCAGAGTTTGGTAGTTATGAAAAGATCACCTCTGTAATTTACTATAAATAGTATTAACAAAAACATTGATGGTATTTAAATGATGAACCTTTTTAAAACTTTATCCTGCAACAGTTGTTTGATGGCTTGACCCACTAATTTCTCATTTTGATAAACAAAGGCGGTATCAATCAGGCGATAGCCTGCTTTTATAGCCATTGTTACAGCAAGTTTCACTTCATCTTCCAAAATCTTTGTTGTAATGAAATAAATTTATGTTTCATTATAATTTTAAGCTAAAATACAACTTACTCCCCAAGTTCCTAGTCCAATAACCGGAATTTGATGGCCATTACTTAAGGTTTTTGTTGGAATTTCGGAATTTTCAATACAGGATCTCGTAGAACTTTAAATTGAAAATCATTATTCGTTCTAAATAAATGGCATAAAACTTACTTACTATTTTCTGCTATTTAGTAAAAGCCTAGAAAACGAGTTACAAAGACATTTGTTAAAACTTTTCATTGTTGTATAACAAACTTTGTTGCATATATAACAATTTGTAAATTACAATAATTTAGAAAATTTAACAAAATTTAACAAAATAAACTATTTTATGATTTGTTTACAATTGTAATTCTAAATAATTTTGATAACTTGTTTATATTGAAAACATTCAATTAATAACTTAATGTCAACATTTTACGCAAATTCATTGATGTTTAACGCCTATTATTTATTAAAACCATTAATTGCCATATATGTATCTGTGTAACTCATTATCACATGCATACGTCATTCTGAAACAGTTTAAAAAAGTAATTATAATAAATGTAACACTATAATTAAAAGGGATTCCCCTGATTTAATTAGATTCAACAATTTTAACTAGGCCTTTTAATCGTAGTCAATAATATTCCACTTCAAAATCGCACAAGTCATTCGATTTTTATTTAAATGTTTTGCAAAAAATTTCCGTTACAGGAAAATGTCTTAATTAAAATATTTAGATAAAATGACTACATGTCAATTTTAAGATGCCTTTATTGAAGAAAATCAAAAACAAAAACATACTCATTAGATATGTGCAATTAATTATAAATCAATTAAATACAATTTCACAATAGTTTGAAATTGTTAACAAAATATTTTATAAATACGAGGTTGGTAAGCCAAAGAATTTGATATTTTTTTTTTTGTAAAACTAAATGGCAGATGCGCAGTATGGTAAATTTCAAAAAAGTGGTAATAAATTTGAATCTTCTATATTTGTACAAGTTACAAACTGTGCAAGGTTTTCCTAACCCGAAGTGGTAAATTTTGACACCCTGTATCTTACTTAGTATTCTAACAGAGTGGTCATAAATACTATTTTCTTAAAGCCAATGTCCTTCTCTACGATTCGGTCATACTTCATTTAGCAATCGCACCACTAGTTTAGAAGATTCATTCATTATTACCACTTTTTGGAAAGAGGGAGAAATATATATCACACTAGTTGCCTATTAAAAATTCTATTTTTTCTCTCGCTCTGCAAACCACAACCATTAAAAATTAGTTGTAGAACGTCAAAATAACTATACGCCACTGTGGTTCCAAATCAAAATCTAGGTGGACCAAATTATTTGACGCTCTTTTTATATAGAATTGGTGTCTCCGATTCCAAAAAAAAAAAAGTTAAAAATCAATATAAACTTTTTTTAAGTTACAGTAAGATATATAAAAATCATTAATAAAAAAAAAATACGTTTTCATGTGTTTCTGAAATTTTTAAAAAGATCTGTATTTACTATATTTCAAGATACAGTAGAGTCTAGATTTATAAAAATCAATAATAGAAAAATAATGTTTTTAATGTGGATTTCTTGTCTCTGATTTGTTTTATTAATTTTATGAAAATAATTAAATATTTTAACAAAAACTAATTTTAATAATATGGTAAACTACTTTAGGAGTATAATTATTTTTTTGAAAACTATTCGTCCAAATTATCAGTATCATTATTAAAAGTATTACACCGCACATTTTCAGTTGAATTATTTAAAGATTTAAAAAAACATCCTGTAGTAGTTGTGTGTGTTTTAGTTTTATCCGAAAATGGTCAATATATGGGTCTGACGAGGCAAGAAATATATGGAATATATCTTCCATTGTTTTAATCCTTTTATATTTTCGTATGTGGTGCTGTGTCTGTAATTCTTGTAATCTTTCTTGCGATGCTCTTGGGCCTCCTCAGACATCATTCCTATCGGCAAAACTGAATTTTTAACTAATTGTGCTCCATGTATTAGGAGTTTGTGCACGCTTTGTGGCTTATAAAACCATTTATATTTATTTACAACTTTGCAGTTCCGTTGCAATATTTTTCAAATTTTAAGACATTTATCTCACAACCACTGGTTATGGTTTTCAAAATTATTCCTAAACGATTTATTTATTTACGATCATCCAGTTGTATAACAGTTGGAGATAACTCAATTCTGCAGTCTCCTTGTCTTGCATAAGACAATTAATCTGAACTGGTTGTTTCTACCAACTTTTTCACTTTTCTTTGATTTTTCACAACTCGTTAGAAACCGTTTACGTGGTCGACCAACCGAGAGTTTTGTTTTTAAACTATTAATACACTGTGTTGTAGATTGAGTCGTAGTATATTGAGGACTACTAAAGTATTCCTTTCTTCCAACAATTCGTAATTTTTATATAAAAATTTACTTAAACTATTATTGGTTTTAATCCAACGATCTTTAAAACTTTTACAAATTCTTTCAGTTTGGATTTTAATGTCATTTGTTCCAGCTTCGATAAAATTTTTCGTATTTAAATTATTATTACTCAAGTATTTCATGAAATTAAAACTCATGAAATTAAACTCAAACACAAAATTAAAAAAACAAGTAAGAGTGCTATATTCGGCTATGCCGGATCTTATATACCCTTCACCTTCACCGTGGATGCATCCTAAATATATCAAGAAAACTTTTAAACATTTTACATTTAATTGCTATTGCTATATTGTAGAAGTTACAAAAGAAACAACAATCTTATATATACCCTCAAAAACAACAACGCCAAACGAAACGAAACACCAAAAAAACAAAAACAAAATACGCAAAGCAGTGAAACCAACTCACATCTAAACATACATATGTACGTTTTGTTGCTTTTTTGTCAAACACCAAAAACAAAAACAAAATAATGAAGCCAACAAACATCCATACATATGCACGTTCTGTTGCTTTTTTGTGAAACACAAAAAAAAAAAACAAAATACACAAAGCATGAAGCCAACACACAATGAATCCAACACACATACGTTTTGTTGCTTTTTTGTCAAAGCATGCAATAAATTGTCTTTTTTGATGAAATTATCAGAGGTTGTCTCGGATTTTTGCTCATATCTCCGTTATTTATGGACGGATTTTGCTGATTTTAAATAGGAAAATTCTCGAAAGCATGTCTGACAGAATTATTGAAGATTTGGATCCCGAAGATATCTGGGGTCTTCAGAAAATTGATTTCAACAGACAGACAGACAGACAGACAGACAGACAGACAGACAGACAGACAGACGGACATGGCTTAATCGACTCCGCTATCTATAAGGATCCAGAATATATATATTTTATAGGGTCGGAAAATTATATTGTGGAAATTACAAACGGAATAACAAATTTATATATCTATACCCTTCTCACGAAGGTGAAGGGTATAAAAATATTTCTAAAAATTCCATTCCGTAAAACTTAAAAAAAAGTAGGGTGCTGGCGGCTACAATTTTTTTTTCAAAGACATTCCCCAGAAGTTTCTTTAAATGATGTATATAGTCATTGGTATTTTACAAATTTCAAGTTGAATTTCAGAAATTTCTAATTGTATTTCAGAATTTTTCAATTGTTTTTCAGATATTTCTATTTGTATTTCAGAAATTTCCATTTGTATTGGAATTTGAAAATACATCCAGTGGAAGTAAATGGATATAGACCATCGACCAAGAAGAGCTATCGCAGTGAAAAGAGTTTGCTACCGATTTATAAGGGTTAAAAGGTATTTTAACGGTATTTTTCGGTAACGGTTACGTTATTTGCTGTTATTTCGGTAACGGTGGCTTAACGGTAACGGTAATTTCGGTTTAACTTAAATAATTAATAAGGCTTAAAAAAATGTTAAACATCGATATTAGATTAGATTGTATTTATATCAATAAATTAAAATATTTGACCTATACTCTTAGTCAAAAATAAGAGAAATAAAGTCGTATTTACTTAAGAGTGTACTTTAGGTCTAACATATACAAGTTAAAGTATCCTTTTGACGTTAAAGTCGCCTGTAAATATAAAACTAGCTGAAGCTGTTTTTAACTCATTTAACAACAGCTATTCTTTGCCATGTAAAAAAGTTGGGCAAAAAGTCAAACATGTTTAAGTTCCAAGATATTGAACATTGAATCAATAAAAAATTAGTACCAAAAAATCATAAATTTGTTATTAATCTTTCCTTTTCTATTTTTACACCACAAAATGCTTTTTTCTCTAGTTTTCCGGTAACATTTATTGTTCGTCACTTTTTGTTTATTTTTTTTTAATTATTTAAGTCAGCTGTTCAGCGATGCCCCTTGTCTATATTTTATTGTATATTGTATGACAACATTTTCTACCTTTGAGGTGATACCCAGTTAAAGTCGGTTTAATTTAAAACATACTTTAATTTTGACTATACATAGTTGGAAAATAATAAAAAGCGGTTTTTATTTTAAAGTTGTTTTTAAAAAGAACCGATTGTTTGACTATGATTATGGGCCTTTGTATTTTCATAATTTAAAATTATTTGTAGAATAGGAGTAACGGTAACTGAAGTTATTTAGGTTAGGGTAGCTTAGCTATAATGGTAGTCAAGCTGAAACAGTATTTTAGGGGTAACAGTAGCTTAGCGGTAACGACAGCAAATCTTGAGATTATTTGTTTCAATATTAAACAACTAGTGTATGATCATGTATGTATATTCCTGGTTGATTAGGATTTAAAACACGATCAGTGCTATAAATATGTCGAATTTAAACTGTTTAGTTCTTCGTGAAGCTTCAGAAAATAACATGTTTATAACTAGGTATTGAACTCGTGCAAATAACGAAACCAAAGAAATCAAGTAATAGTATTATATTCGGTTGTGCCGAATCTTGTATACACATCATCAATATGTAGTATTGGCATTCTATAGGGTCTTGAGTCAGCTAACTGAACAGAATTTGATTACAGAGAGTGATTAATTCCTTAAAACTTAAAATAACTTATGTCGAAATTTATGTTAATATCATTGTATATATATTATATATTGACAATGAAACATTTTTCTGATGTGCATACATAAATTATGGACCGATCCTCACAAAAGTTGATAGAAAAGTGTAGGTTCATATAAAACATGTTTATGTCTAATTTCATCGCGATATTAATTATTATAAGACAATTATGAATGTTCAAGTCATTTTCTCAGGGGGTTTTGTATAGACATATTTTACAGTAAAATTTCAAAGTACTTAGAACTAATTTGTGCCAAATTTTATCAGGATGGCAACATATTTATATCTGTTCAAACAGTATTCCGGGCAGACATTTGCATTGGTGCTAGGTAAAATCATGGATCCATATTGCCCATTTTCAATTCCAAACAAACCTTATCAGCAGAGAGTATTTGTGAAAAATTTCGTTCAGCTATCGTGTTTTAAACATACAGACAGACGGACGGACGGACATGGCTAGATCATCTTAGAATTTCATAAGGACCCAGAATATATATAGTTACATTTTAAGCTTTTTAATACGTTGGTTTATTTCCTTTAAATAAACCGGATACTTTTGATTGCAAATAAAAGCCGTTTATTAGTTTAAAAATTTGTAACAACTCTTTATTTATACAAAATGTACAACAACAACAATTCAAATAGTCACTTAGTGTCTTTATACACGTTTATCAATTCGCAAACTCAAATGTACACAACAGTTGATGTTAACTCTAACAGCGCCAATCATGAACTCAACTGCAACCTCTGCCACTATTTATACACACGCCATCTTTCGGGAATCTTCTACATTGCTCTTAACGGTCATTGATAAATATTTCTATGTATTACAAACGAAATCACAAAATCAATATACCCCCATCCTTTTTTATGGGGAAATAAAAAAATTTAGGGAAAAATTGTTGGTAAAACAAAAAATTGAAAAATAGGTAGTCGCGGTTTTATCTTATATCTTAGCCAGTTGAGGACTCATTTTTTCGATTTTAAATAGAAACCTACGTTAGACTATAGCAGATATATTGATGTATCACTCATGTATGTAAGTTATTTGGGGGCTTCGAAAAGTTGATTTCAACTCCGCTATCTATAACGTATACGTTATGGGATCGCATATGAAAAATTCACTTATGGGGAATAAAATTTAGGTAAATAAGTCATTTGTTTCTAGATTTATGGATCGTTTTAGATGACTTTTCAATAGATTCTAGAAATTTCAAAATCTATTTGGGAATTGAACTTAGTTTTAATTTTCTACATTCGTTAACGTGGAAGTTATTATAACAGCAATACATAGTAATGTAGAGATAAGTATTTTGATATTAGGTCTTCTTAAGAACAGAACTAGTAATTTGTTGTTAATTATATTAATTAACATTGAACAATTGGCCCTATTGTTTAGAATATTGAAAGTTAATTAATCCATTAATTAATTACAAATCATTTTATCGGCTTCAAAACATCAATTATGATTTCATTCGCTTTAAACAAACACCATAATTTGTGATCATTTAATCACATAAATATTCCACAAAATAAATTCGTGAACACATTTAAAATTCAAATTCAAGCGCACACTTAAGCAAACATAAATAAATCTTTTGTTTATGGAGATTTTTTTTTTTTTTTTTAATAAAACACTCGTATTTACTAGTACTAGTAATAATTTATTTAAACTATAGCTTAAATAAAGTTGTTCTTATGCAATAGAACGAACTGTTAATAAATTATTTAAAACTAAAGTTTAATTTAATAGTTTGCCATTAAACTTATTAACATATAATTGTAATTTAAATTAAAGCAACAGCAGGCAACCAGCAACCAGTAACAACTACAAACCTAAAACTGTTAAATAATCTGAAATTGAGCTGAAAAAAAATAAATAAATAAATGAATAAATGATTTAATGAAAATGAAAACGGGCGTGAGTGTTTGAAAAAAAAAATTTAATATTTATAACCATAGGATAACATAGAGACGAGACGTAATTGTCAAAAACCTAACTCTGTTGTCAAAAACCTAACTCTTGCAACAACAAAATACATGCTAGTCAATGTATTTTGTAGGAAACATATGATTTGTTGTATTTTTCGGAGTGTCTCGCCTCTATGTATAATTCTCTATGTTTATAACAATGAATATATTTGATTAGTTTAAGCAAAATCCTCACCGGAATCATTGACTTTATGAAAAAAAAATAAAAGTAACTTTACAAGCAACCACATCTGTCTGAATAAATATTTTATTTAATTTTTTCTATTTTATAAAAATTACAACAAATAAACACTTGTTTCCCGCCATTAGAACATGATATTTAAACAAACCAACAAAAAATATATATATGTATAACTATCCATGAATTATAGAAAATAAAGCAATTCTATAAACAAAACCCAGATGGCAAACTACAATCACCCATTACCTGGTATCTACTTACTTACTACTCACTGATTTCAAATGTTATAAAATCAGAATAAAACTTAAAGGGAAGGAAGGACGCTAACGAGGACAGACGTCGTCTGTATGTTCGTTTCTAACAGGGTTTTAGAACTTATTTTTTTTTTATAAAAAAACTACAATTGAACAACATGCGCTAGATGTATTAAGATATCATGCAACATTTTTATTTCCCTCTAAATTATATTTTATTGAAGGAATATTAGCAACAAATTTAATACTTAATAACAATAATATTGTACAATAGAACAAAAAAAAAAATTCCAGAAAATCACGATTTATTGTTTTATTTAACAATGAATTTAATGTTAGAACTTTTCTTTTAATTTTTACATTTACAATTTTAACTGATTGATAAAAAAAAAAAAAAAAACTATTGCATAAATACAATGTATTTTGAATTAAAGCAGCAAAAACAAACAGAAACTTCAAGCAAAAGTAAGTCATGAAAATTTAGTTGTAATTCCGTTCCAATACTACCGTAATATTTGCATAAATACAATAATAACAACAACTAAATTGACGTCATATCAAGAATGGGGTCTTGCAAATCGCACACGTTTTGTTTTCTGAAACAAAAGACTTGAGACAAACATATTTATGTATGCTTTGTTATTTTCGCTGTTATTTGCTGTTTCATTTACAACCGGCACTTGCATAAAATGGAGTTTATTTTCATTATTCTTTATACATTGTTGCTTTATACATTTGATGCTGTAACTTTTCATTCACTTGTACATATTAAGGAAATTTGCTAAACGTTTCTATTAAGTCCGTCCTTCTGTCTGTCTTTTACTATATGAGTTCAAAGTCCAAATGTTTTGAAGAGTTATAGCTTGTAATTATTGGCTTTGACATTTATATGTGTCTAGCAGTTGATTGGCACAAGTTAGAACTTTCAGCATAAATATCTGTCAAATGACTTGTCAACTAGACACATATATTTGACATTTATGTTCATGCATAATTGTGGAAATTTATTCGTTTTCATGTTTCAAACTAAAATCATTTACTATTTAATTTTAAATAAAAATGTGAACAGCAATACAAACAAAATTATTTTTTTACTTACTAATAACTCATAAAATCTATTTGAAGTTGATGCGATTTTTATGATATTTTGAAAACTAACTTTAGTGACTAAAATTCAGTGGCAACCCATTAAATCAGCAGCTTAATGTTTTTTTTTTTCTTTCAATAAAATCATGAATATTTTCAATATTGGGTTAGTTTTATCTGACACAGTATACGTTAAAAAGCTTTTAATAATAAATGTTGCCAAATAAACTCTAAAATTAAAATGGACCCCTTAATGACGAACTTGGTTTAAGAACTTTTTATTTTGCAAATAATTCGGTAGCTCGTAAATATATTGTTACATTTTAACCCTTTTAAAACGTTGGTTTATTTCCTTTAAATAAACCGGATACGTTTGATTGCAAATAAAAGCCGTTTAATAGTTTAAAATTGTAACAACTCTTTATTTATTTAGAATGTACAACAACAACAGAATTAAATAGTCACTCAGTGTCTTTATACACGTTTATCAATTCGCAGAAATCCACACACACTTTATAATGTACAAACAGTTGATGTTAACTGTAACAGAGCCTATGATAAACTCACGACTGCAACCTTTGCCACTATTTATACACGCGCCATCTTTCGTGAATCTTCTACAATGATCTTAACGGACAAACTAGTACATTCGAATTTAAACATTTAGTGTTGCCATACTTACAAACAATGCTAATAACCGTATGCTATCAACATTGTTGATAAGTAGAAGCTTCTACTGATGGACGTGTTTATGAACATGATGATTGCTGCAGGCAGTCGTTACAGACCGTTAAATTCAAATCGCAATTCGTAACAATATCTTAACGAAATTTCACAATGTCAATGCTGCTGTCTATTTGAGTTGATTTGTATTTACAAGGGCACGTAGTTGGAATGGAGGATAGTGGTCGGCTGTGCCAATTCTTATATACCCTATACTTTAAAATAAAATTTAAAAAATTTATTTGTTTTTTAATTTTTTTCTAATTTTTTTAAAAAAAATTTTTTTAATTTAAAAATTTATTTTTTTTAATATATTGGTGAAAAAAATTTAAGAAAAAAATGTTTTTTGCGAAAAAAAAATCGGGTTAAAAAATATTTTTTTCCGATTTTGACCCATTGTCCAATTTACTATAGCCTTATATACATCGTTGCAATGGACTTTGAAACATCTATCATTAGATATCCATATTGCCTATATTTATGACTTACTAATCGAGATATAGATCAAAAATAGGCCAAAAATAGAGGTTGTCTCGAATTTTTGCTTATATCTCCGTTATTTATGAACGGATTTTGCTGATTTGAAATAGGAAACTCCTCGAAAACATGTCTCACAGAATTATTGAAGATTTGGATTCCGAAGATATCTGGGGTCTTAAGAAAACTGATTTCAACAGACAGAGAGACGGACATAGCTTAATCGACTCCGCTATCTATAAGGATCCAGAATATATATACTTTATAGGGTCGGAAAATTATATTGTGGAAACTACAAATGGAATGACAAATTTATATATCACGAAGGTGTAGGACCCAGGATATACATATAAACCTTTCGGTTATACGACCAATATTTCAATTTTTTTTGATGGCGGGTATGAAAACGAATAACAAAAGTATGATTTCAAATAACCGTTGAAATTAAAGTGGATCCCTTATTTTCGGTATCTGTTAAAAATCAATTTAATTATACAATAACTTTCACACTTAGCACATATGAAATTACTTCACATCTAAGAAGCTTTCCTGAATCAATCCATTAATAAATAATTTAAATTCCTAACGGCTATATGCATAAAAAAAACTTATTGTAGATTTAAAACACAAATTTGTTAACAAACACTTTAGCTTTAAAAATCATTTATAAAAGTTTAGTATTCATAAACGTTTGTTAAAGGCACAATAACTAATGTACTGTTTTTTGTCTATGCTGGCAATGCTTCTCTGTTATTTCCCATTTTTCGTTGTTAGTGTTGCTTGCAATTAGGATAAAATATTCGTTAATTCTCTTTTTTTCATTGTTTGTTTTTAGTAATAATACATTTTTGAAGATAAAAGCTAATATTTAGAGAACAAATTTTTATTTGATTCTAGTAAATTTATATTAAGCTAAAATGCATTAATATACAAACGTTTTTATATATTTTAGTTCAATTATTATTAAAAGTATTCGAATGACGAATATTCTGTGATAAAATAAACATCACTGTTTTATAATTTGTTTTATTAATTTATTTTTATTGTCATTTTGTTAAATTTTAACAAAAATTAATGAATTTCTATGAGGAAACACATAATTTTAATTCCGGAGTGGATATATTAGATTGTGTGGACCTTCTACCACAATGTTTACGCATTTAGTTACTACATGCCGTTACAGGTTAACAATAAATTACAAAAATGGCAATAAAACTCACTTGCGAACCTCATGTAGTTCACTGCCGGAGAAATATGGAACAAAATCTTATATTATTAAAGTGGACCATATTTCCCAGCGGAGTTAATATTATGTTTATCAATTGCAATAGTATCGACTATTAATGCAAATTTATAAAGAATTATCTTTAAAATTCCCTTTTTTCAGGATAAAATGTAAAAAGAATACTTTATAGTAGGTTTAAAGAAGGGTCGAACGAACTTTAAAATTTGTACTCTTATTAAAGGTTTATCAAATGTATTTTGAGCTATTAATCGTTTATGAATACAACTTTATGAAAATTTGCTTATAATTGGTTTATAAGGCTCTTGTGAATTTTTATGCATATGGCTGTAAATGTGTTATTTCCTCCATACATATGTATTTGGATTAGTTATGGTGACTCATTAGAAGTTTGTATAACTTGAATTTGTTAAAAAAACGTCATCCTGTATGAGTCTATTTTTAGAATTAGAAAAATATAGGTTTAACAAAAAGTAGACTACTGGAATTTCCAAATTACATACGTACTTTTATTATTGTTATTATGTAAATTGTTCTTATTTTTTTTATTTTAAGAAAAATAAACTACAAACAAATTTATACAAGAATTCAATTTAATTAACACTTTGACAGTTACATAAAAAAGTATTGAAATAATTATAAGTACAGCATCAGCAGCAATGTAGAAGACAACATTTTTACATATTTCTTTATTAATTTTCATTGAAATTAACTTTAAACTTCAGGATACACAGAAAAAAATATGACTAAAATATTTTTAAACATGCACATGTTTGAAATCAAATTTATGTTTTATTATTTATTTTGTTTGATTTCATTAATATTTCAATTGGTTTTAAGTTTTGTTTCTTAACAATGCTAACAACTTTTGTAATCATCAAAAACGCATATTTATTTTATATTTGTTTACCATAATGTTCTTAAAATCAAGTACGTTTTTATAATTTGTAATAATTTTATAATATTACATGTAATAGACAACTTCTACACCAACAACTTTTTTTCTTAATTAAAATTTTGTTTGGTTTTAACAAACATTTTAATTGAACCAAATATTTTTTTAAATGACTGTATTTGTTTTTTGTTTATTTTGAAACAAAAACAAATTTAATGTTCATTTTGACAACTGTAAAAAAATGATATATTTTGTAAAATATTTATCTACACAAATTGTATATATGGAGAGTTTTCACGGATTTTGTAGTATGTTAAAATTTCGGTAAGTATTTAGAATTCTCGGAAATATTGTTGACCGTTATAATATAATTTCAGAGAGCCACGATAGTGTGCTTGACTATCAATTCAAGAGTTGCGGGTTATATTCCTGACAAAGACTTTGGGTGTTTCTGCAGACAAGCAAGATGAGGTGCTTGTTTTCTCATTCCGGACTATCTTTGGAAGAGTAGTTAATAAATGGTAAGTACGCTTGTTTATCAATTAACATAAATTTAAACAAGCCTATTGTTTAATGTCTCCACAGGAAAAGAATATTCCAGTGATGCTTGGATTCCAGTTTGTGGGAAGAAACACCTGTTCGGCTGATTTGGCTGATAAAAGTACTTTCTAGAGAAAATATTGTGTATAACAGTATTTTCTATAGAAAATATTCAAATATTGAGTATAACAGTATTTTCCATAGACAATATTGTGTATAACAGTATTCTATAGAAAATATTCAGTATAACAGTATTTTCTATAAAAAATATTGAGTATAACAGTCTTTTCCATAGAAAATATTTTGTATAACAGTATTTTCCATAGACAATATTGTGTATAAAAGTATTTTCTATAGAAAATATTCTGTATAACAGTAGTTTCTATAGAAAATATTGTTTATAGGAGTATATTGTTTATGGCGTATGCAGTTGTTATATTTAATTAAAATATTTATTGAGTTTTAATTTTAAATTATATTAATATTTTAATTGCTTTAATAATAAATATTGTTTGAATATATTTTCAAAACCAACAAATTATTTTTATGGTTTTATTAAAAATATTGTTTGATATTTGTGCGGAATTTCAAATAAAATGTTTCATTAACAGTAATAATATTTTAATAAGAAAAAAAAAATTTTTTTCAATAAAATATTTACAAATTGTAGTGTTTGATTTTGTAATTTTGTGATAAGTCCCACTTCAATAAAATATTTAGTTGACTTTATGAATTTAGTAATTGGATTTGAATTTTAGTTTTTTCTGTGTACGTTTCTTTTTTAAATTATTATAATGTGGCAATATTATTTAGTTACTACAAAAGCAAGGAGAAATCCTACCACGATTGTCCATTGGAATACCAATTCAATTTCCGAATTTTTTTTCAAACCAAAAACATGAATTATATTTAATATTTGTTACATCAGTGGATGGATTAAGATAACGAAGCCCGAGCTAAACATTATCACTTATATGCTGCCTACAAATCTTCTAAAAAGTTTAAGAAAAATTGCTTAACTCTATCCGGTTTAGTGGTCACTTTTCTAACCACCTTTTCTAGAGTCTTTAAACAGTTTTTAGTGACATCTATTGGCATATTGCTAAACAATTGTTTTTATTATGTCATCGTTTAAGTTTATTGGTAAAACTTTGCCGTCAGATTGCTCTGGTTAAATTATTATATTAATTTTAAAATATTGTAAGCCACAGTTTTCTAAGGGGTTTTCCCGCATTCAATAAAAAATAGGTCGGAGTGTTTATTCTTCATTAAATTCAGTGTTACTTTGTCATTTAGTGTTTGTTTTGTTGTTATGTGCTAACAATGTAATATTTTATACTATACTCTTTGATAAATAACGTATGTAATAGAGTGGTTAGATTACAAACCACTGTGATTGAAATAGGTTTTATATAATATTCTGATATTTTGCACAGATTCTGCGAGTACTCAATGACCATTAAATTGAAGATATTTTGTTCGAAGGTATACTTTCGGATGGGAATGTGTCTGCAGTCTTGAACCCGACGACAAAGAGAATTATTAGGAGAAAGTCGATCTGATGATTGTGATCGGTGACGTACCTTCGGGGCTCCAGTTAAAATATGATGTTAAACTATGATAAAATTTGGCTAATACTTCTGTTAGTGACTTATCTACCCAAACTGCTATAGTGGAACCAAAATGGTGAACAAATTATCGATTGGAAGAGCCGGTTGATTACACCAAATGATATAAAAGAATTGGAGAATGTCTCACCTTCGTTTGTTTTGTTCAGAATATGTAGTCAAAATGATAAGTTTTTAAACAAATTTATACGCTGCGAAAATTTTTATCATAATTATTTTTAATGCCAACCGCCATGGTGGCTAATAAACTAACCACCTTATTCCATAAATACAGTTTCTCATTTATAATGCGGCTTGTATACTAAAGTCCTAAACAAGATAATTAGTGGATTCACAAGGTATCACATTGTCATAATGTTGTAATATTTCACAATAGATTAAAAATTTTGTTATTGCTTATCAAGCTAAATATGTCCTAAAATAATACAACTCTGTTTATATTTATGTTTATTGTGCTGTCTTAACCAACCAGCAGAGACCTGCGCCGAACGTCTAAGAGCCGGATAAGACGAGCCGCCGAGTCGTGAAATATTAAAACATTATGACATGAGGATAGGATACCTTGTGAATCCACTAATTATCTTGTTTAGGACTTTAGTATGCAAGCCGCACTAAAAATAAGAAACTGTATTCTATAGAAACTAGTGATCCTCTAATTATTTCCTTGAGTGCACTCAGTCAAAACCATTGTAAATCTATATATGTTCATAAAAATATAAACTGTATTACAATTTATTGTTAACGTAATAACAATTTCTGTACTGAACAGATGTAAGTTTTTTTTTGCAACTTTTTTTTTATTGGGTTTTTTCTTGTAACAGCGCGTGGTTTACATTATACACGCGTTAATAGTGTCTATATTATATTTATGATAATTATTGTTATACTTTATCCGTTATGAAAATAAAGTGAAAATGTTTCAAACAATTACGTATGTATAGAATGATTAATTAACAAAACAAAAAGTACAATTTGTTATATAAAATGCTACTACTACTACTTAGAACAAGTATTTATTAAAAAATATTACTTAATACTAGTAATGTTGTTTATAAATTTCGAAATGTTTACGGAAATCTTTCAAATGTCTATTCAAAACATTTAGATTTTAATAAGGATCTAATTATTAAGCATGAAATTACTATGTTTTTATTAAATAATTATGTCTATTTATAAGTTATTAAGTCATTTTTTTGTTTAAATTTAAAATTAGATTTCCACCATGTCAAAAAAAAATCAATAAAACCAAATTACTAAACATATGTATACATATTAAGAAAGTAAATGTAACGCTTGAGTAGCATAGCAAATTAACATTTATTTTTATTTTTAAATCTACAAAAATTCTTAATTGTTATTGTTAAATACTAAAATTGTTTGTATTTATTAGATAACAATGGATGTTGGTTAGCACGTTTTTAATTTGTTTAAAAATTTTACGATTTTTCTTCTCAAACTTTGATTACGTGTATGTTTGTTGTTCTAAAATTAGAAAATATTTACATGTTGTCAAAACCATATTGAGTGTAAATGACGTATGACTTAGTGGCCTTAATATTATGTTTGGAAAACTTTATATAGTAAAATAATCTTAATTTATGTTTAATTATATAAAGCAATGATTTTTTGTGCACGATTGGTTTTCACTAACGGTAACGTAACAGTTAACGATCTTTTAGAGATTAAGGACTGATATCGAAAAATTTTTAACATACATATATGTTAATAAAAATGAAACCACTATACTTACAGTTTTGAATCTTTTTTCATTTGATTGGAATTATGGTTTTTATAGTGATTTCTGTCACTTTGTTCGAACAGGTTGTCCATCTCCGTTTAAAATCTACCACACTTTTGGAAACCTTTTTCGTGCTCTTCAATTCTCTTTTAACAAGAGCTCAATATCTCTCCACTGGCCTTAGCTCCAAGCAGTTTGGAGAATTTGCCTCTCTTGGTACAAATACCACATTATTGTCCTTTTACCACTCAAGACCTTTCTTACCATAGTGACAGGATGCCAAATCAGTCCAAAAATAACAGGACACACTAAGAAGTCTTATGAATGGAAGCATCCTCTTGTGTAAACATTCCTTGAAGTAAATTTCGATATTTATAGAGCCCTTTGTAACAAATGTTTGGCTTTTTTGCCGCAACTGCATATTGGTTGCCATACTAAGAATCTTTTTTTGAAATTTTGTCTGCTTTTGGGTCCTAAACTTTTCTTCTACATTCCCTCGAGCATCTGAAACATAAAAAAATTTACCCAGAAGCTGCGACAAATTTTCCATACGTACATTTCGTCATCCATTATGCAGCAGGTATATTTTTTCTATACAATTTGACTTCAATTTCTGTGCTCTGTCTTTGGCCTCTAAATTTTTAGCAGAGTTCCTGTCAGGAACTTTTTAAGCCTTGTATGCTTTTAAACCTTCATTAGCTTTAAATGTTCTTACCAAATAGTCCGAGTACTGAGCTAACCGTGCTTCATTCCTACCGGAGGTGTTGGGAGTTCTTTTGAAAATGCTTTCAATTTTTTTGGCTTTAGAAACATCATGGACCATTCCTTCTATCTGAACCAGGTTTTATATCAACCGACAAGTTCTCCCGGTACTGTTTAATAATATTGGAAAAAGTTTGATAGCTGACCTTTGATTGTTTGACCAACTTTTTGTAGGACCAAGTTGGGTTTTGTTGAAAATATTTAATAATTTAAGTACGCACTTTATTCTGGTCACTCCTTTTAATCATATTAACAGCAAATGATCATAATTGACATTAAACATAATAACTGACATGCTTAACAAAGGTAAGTTGATCAAAAAAAAAAAAAATCAAATAATACTTGGGTTAAAAGTTTCAATGAAAAACGTGTGTTAAGAATTTTACAATCTCAGTCCTTAGCTGCATGCTGTTTTAAATAAGAATCGATGAATGATCACAGATTATTGTTCTTTCTTCTCTAGGGCCTCTTATTAACGATCCATGAGTGATTTTAGATTTCTCATGTAAAAAATATTTGGTAGGAAATATGAGTGATCACAGATTAATGTCCTTTTTATTCTAAGATCTTTTTAATGATTTTAAATATTGTTACGAATGTGCAATGACGATTTGAATTCAACGGTCTGTAACGATTGCCTGCAGCATTCATCATGTTTGATGACACGTCCATCATTGACATTGTTTGTAAGTATGGCAACACTAAATGTTTGCGCTGCTGGCAATGACATCGAAAAGCTCTAGAAATCGAATGTACTAGTATGTCCGTTAAGAACATTGTAGATGATTCCCGATAGATGGCGCGTGTATAAATAGTGGCAGAGCTGGCAGTCGTGAGTTGAGTTTATCATTGGCGCTGTTATAGTTAACATCAACTGTCTTGTGCATTTAAGGTTGTACGTAATAGAGTGTGTGTGCATTTCTGCGAATTGATAAACGTGTATAAAGACACTGAGTGACTATTTAATTCTGTTGTTGTTGTACATTCTAAATAAATAAAGAGTTGTTACAATTTTAATCTACTAAAACTGCTTTTATTTGCAATCAAAAGTATCCAGTTTATTTAAAGGAAATATACCCACGTTTTTTAAAGGTAAAAACGTAACAATATTTAATATAAAAATCGATATTTTTTTGAAATATGAGTGATCACAGATTAATGTCTTATTGGTCTAGGTACTCTTATTAACGATTTTCATATAAAAATCGATATTTGGTGGGAAATATAAGTGATCACAGATTATTGTCCTTTTTCTTCTAGAACCTCTCATTAACAATCTATGAGTGATTTTAGATTTTTCATATAAAAATCCATATTTGGTGGGAAATACAGGGATTTCCAACAAGAGGTGTTATTTCGTTATTCATAGAAAAATTTAATTTTTTGAGATAAATGATCGGATGTTTACTTCATAATAAAGAGGAAGGTATGCCGTTAATATTGAAAAACATCAGCCAAATGGCCACCACGACCACGCTTACAAAACCATATCCTTTTCATGAAATTTTCCATAACCAAATCGCAAAGTGGTTGCCTTATGTCCTCGATAGCCTCACGAATTCTATCTTTTAAGGTCTTGAATCGACGCTGGGCTGTTGACGTATACCTTATCTTTCACGTGGTCCCAAAGGAAGAAGTCGCAAGGTGTTAAATCACAAGATCTCCGTGGCCAATTGTGATCACCTCTTCGAGAGATAATAACAAGGTTCCAATCAGCAAAGGCACGACGTTGTTGATGATCGGACGGCTGGAGTTCTTGTGTTAACTGAACTTTATAAGCCTTAAGACCCAAGTCTTTATGCAAAATACGGTGTAATGATGTTTGTGGAATGCTTAATACCAAAGAACGACGAGGAATGGACAAACCTGGGTTTTCTTCAACACTTTGGGCTACAGCAGCAATATTCTCTGTTGTTCTTGAGCGACGTGCACGGGTTTTATTCTTCACATCACTAACTTGTCTCAACAGCTCGAATTTTTCCACCAATTTCTATATTACGGTCCGACAAGGTGCTTCACGACGACCTAAAAATGCTTTAGTTTTGCGAACTGTAACTGCAAGATTTTCACCATTTTTGTAGTGAATTTTAATAATTTCAATGCGTTGTTGAAGCGTGTATCGTTCCATTTTTAGTAATGGCGTAGTTTCTACTTGTCAAATGTCAAAGAATAAAAGCTTCAAAAGGAAAACCCTTTATGAGTGATCAAAGATTAATGTCTATTTTAATATTGAAAAAACTAAGTTTTTGAAAAATATTTTCCCCGTATGACTTAAAACTGCGGGATTTTTTTTAAAAACTCTTTAATTTTGAAACATTTGTACAACATGAATTTATTCAAAGCATTTATTGTTAGCTATGACCTTTTTCCATCTTTCTGGCAGTATATTGATTCCGAGACAAAAGAAAAACTGTTCATCTTTGTAAGACAATATCGTATTCTCTGTTCCAAAGTGAAGCGTATCCCAGAGAGAGTGTTCTGCATCGATCGAAACAAATAGTATTTGGACGAGCCACGGCCAGGACTATAAAGCGGGTAAGGCAAAACTTTCCAACCACTTCATTCTAAATACTTTCTAACAGATATTGCAACATTTGGCCTAGCGTTGTCATGGTTGTTTCATGTCTGGCCACATATTCTGGGCGTTTTTCAGCAGGTACAGGTCCCCGGTGATGGTCTGGACAGATTTCAGCAGCTCATAATAGATAGGACCCTTTTCGTGCCACCAAATACAGAGAATTACCTTAGCGCTATGGATATTTGGTTTCTGTGTCAATTCGGCTGGTTGGTCGGCCTTCACATACGATGTCTTACTCTTCGGGTTATCATAATGGATCCATTTCTCATCGCAAGTAATGATTTGGTTCAAAAATGATTTACTTTTATAGCGTTCAAACATAATTTCGGACATGCAAAATCATCTTTCAAGGGCTCTCGGCTTCAATTCGTATGGTATACAATTTCCCAGCTTTTGGATGAATCCTGCTGCTCGCAAACATTTTGAAATTTATGCTTGAGTTGCTCCCAATCATTTTTTATGCTCTTGTTTACAACAATCTTGATAGAGTAATGCATCCAATTCAAGGTCTTCAAACTTTTTTTGGTTGGTCTGGGCGACCATTGTCATTCGTATCAAAATCACCACATCTGAACCGCACAAACCATCTCTCGCACGTTGAAACCGATGTAACACATTCACCATAAACGTTGATGAGCAATCGGTGTGCTTCAGCGGCACTTTTTTTAAAATTAAAGAAATAAACTTCCCGCAGATGACGCTTTGTTGGTACAAAATTCGACATTTTCAAATCAAAAAAAAAAACTTTCTTGTTTACACTATAATGTTCAATAACTAAGTGAGAATAAATGTACCCTTCAAAAGAACATATTGTTACGTTTTTACCTTTTAAAAACGTGGGTTTATTTCCTTTAAATAAACCGGATACTTTTGATTGCAAATAAAATCAGTTTTAATAGTTTAAAATTGTAACAACTCTTTATTTATTTAGAATGTACAACAACAACAGAATTAAATAGTCACTCAGTGTCTTTATAAACGTTTATCAATTCGCAGAAATTCACACAAACTTTATAATGTACAAACACACCAATGATAAACTCCACTCACGACTGCAGTCTCTGCCACTATTTATACACACTCCATCTCTCGGGAATCTTCTACAATGCTCTTAACGGACATACTAGTACATTCGAATTCCAGAGCCTTCGATGTCATTGCCAGCAGCCCTAACATTTAGTGTTGCCATACTTACAAACAATGTCAATGATGGACGTGCCTTCAAACATGATGAATGCTGCAAGCAGTCGTTACAGACTGTTAAATTCAAATCGTCATTGCACATTCGTAACAATATGTTATTGAAAAGATACGCCATCTAAATAAAGACAATGGCAAAAGTTATCCGAGCATTATTGATTAAAATATCATTCGATTTTAAAATTTTTCATGAAAAAAAAAATTGCTTTCGAAAACTGGGTGATTTTCATAATCATTTTTAAAACAAATTTTCTGTCCGAGCTTCTGAATCATGCCCTAAGCAATTAAAAATATGTTTTTTAAACAATAATTAATCAATTAATACGTAGTCATTCATCTAATTAGAATGTGTTTTTAGTATTAATCATAATAAGCATCATTAGCAGTACATGTAGTAAATCAGTTTAAAATCAAACAAATCTGAAAATATTAATAACAAATTCTGTTAACACTGAAACACACAAAAAACGTTTAAAAATATTGAAAAAAAACTTTCATATTACTCATATTATGATTCCTTACGATTGACACATTCTATTTTAAAATATACTTTTCTATTGTTTTGTTTAATACTGGATCTCGAAACAATTTAACTGTATTTTTGTGTTGTATTATGAATATTAGCAATTGAAACAAAATAATTATTTCAAACATTTTTAACTCGAAACAAACAAACAATGACTACAAAAAAGGTAAAATAATTGGCCTTCATAGCGAATAATTTTTTTGTTTAATTTTACTTGTATTTTATTATTAGAAATGCAAACAATTTGCAAAAAAAATAAATAAAAAAAAACAAATCAATCATAAATTTGTTTAAATTAATATTTAATAAAGAATATTTTACAATAATTTTTTTTTTATACACTATAAGGTCAAAAAAGGTTATTGTTTAAAATTCACTATTTAAATAGAAAAAATAAAATGTTTGAAATAAATTAAAAAATATAATCAAATATAAGTGAGTCTATTTATGGTTTGATTTTCGTAATTGATATAAGGATATCCGTTTATTAAAAATTTATATTCATATGTATGTAAGTATTCATACGTATGTAAGTATGTATGTACTTATGTATATACATACATATGTTTGTTTATATGTATTTACACATGTGTAAACAATAAAATATTATTAAGTAGTTAAACAATAAATACAAGTTTTATTTGTTAAAAGTTGTATGAAAAAATAAAAAACTGTGTACCTATTTTTATAACAATTGTGAAACCATTAATTTGATTTATGATCCATGATCAATAAACTTTAATTATAATAATCATCATAAAGAAACACTCTTTTCACATTTGCTGAAGCAAAAAAAATGAAATAAAAAATTTAGAATATTTTACGATTTCCTACGTAGTTTTTATTTCATTTTTTTTTATACAGTTGTTTAACACATACAAATTATAATAAGGTGTTAACAATTTTTATGAAAAATGCTTCATTTTTTATATAAAACATATAAAAAAATGTATTTGTTTTTATTGATAAATGAAACGTTTAAATAAATCACATAAATAATTTATTGTATTCTAAATGGCTGCTAATTATGTTTATAAGATAATAATAATAATAATAAAAATACATATTTCGTTTAATTAATTATAATTTTATTCTCATTTGATATGCTTATCAAAACTGGCCAAAAATTATAAATAATCCCATTAAATTTCTTCTGTGTTTTTTTATTTCAAATTAGAAGAATTTTGCATAAAATTAAGATAAACATGTTTGTTTTATTTATAAATCTATTTAAATGCAAATTTGCCCATAAATTATATTTATTTGTTTTGATTCTTCCAAAAAGGAATTTATAAATTGCTAGTTTGAGATCGATTTGATTTAAACATATGATCATATTCTTCTTGCTGAGAGTTTTCATCACTTTCTTCTTCAATGATAAATGTAGAATAGAAACCATGTATTTTTTACTATATATATTAAAAAGTTAACACGTCGTGCATTTCTTATAGGGACTGGTTGCCAGAAGACCTACCATATATACAGGCCTCTCACAGAATTCCATTCCGTTCGAAAGTGGAATATTAATTCCGTATTTCGCTTCTTCAGAAAAAGTTAAACAAAAATTCCTTTCGGAATGAAACCTTTTAAAGTTTTTAAAATCAAATTGATATTTCTTTGTAGTTATTTGTTTTTCTAAAATTTTTATTCAATTTCTTTAATAAAAAACTTCATTTTTGTTTCAATATAAAAAACGCTGTCATATTAGAATCAGAAATACAGAATTATTAAATATTTTTGGAATTAATAAATTACATGGAATCTAAAGAACCTAAAACGAAATCGATCAGAATAAAATCTACACAATTGAAAGCATTTCGAACAAAATGTGTGACAGGCCTGATAGCCACGAAAAACTTAATATAAAAAATAAAATAGGTTTACCACTTGTTGGTTTTAATACCTTGTATTAACACGGTGCTGCCATATTGGCAACACGTTAAGATAAACAAAAGAAAACTTTGTGTTAGCATACTTTTAGGCATATGTAATATGCAGTTTTTGAATTTTCATCGTATTTCATTGAATTTTTTGTTTTCCTTTATTATTTAATAATAAGTAAGTATCTATTATTTAATAATAATGTCGTATTTTGTTCCAGATGCATTATAGTGTATCCAATATGAGTACACACACACAAATCTTATAATAATAAGATTTGATAGGTATTTCGTTACTTGAAACGCAAAATGCCTTAACTAAGATTTAACTAATTTTACAGGAGAAGCAAAAAACATGATAAAATAAAACAACAAGTAAGAAAGTATGGTCGGTCAAGCCCTACACTAAGTAAATGAGCAAAAATATTTTTCATTTAAAATATAATTAATTTATATTCCTGATTTTGGAAGTGGCCCGATCATCATGAAATTAAATCGTGTGATTAATGTCTAAGGACTGAGATCGTAAAATTCTTAACACACGTTTTTCATTAAAACTTTTAACCCAAGTATTATTATTTTTTTTTTTTTTTTATCACCTTTGTAAAGCATGTCATTTATTATGTTTAATGTCAATTATGTTCATTTGTTGTTAATCTGAAAAAAGTGCATACTAAAATTATTAAATATTTTCAACAAAACCCAACTTGCTCCTACAAAAAGTTGGCCAAACAATCAATGTTATTAAACAGTACCGGGAGAACTTGTCCGTTGATATAAAACCTGGTTTAGGTAGAAGGAATGGTCCACATGATGTTTCTAAAGCTAAAAAATAGAAAGCATTTTCAAAAGTGCTCCCAACACCTTCGGTAGGAAAGCAGCCCGGTTAGGTCAGTACTCAGACTATTTGGTACGAAAAGTTAAAGCCAATTCAGGTTTAAAAGCATACATGGCTCTAAAAGTTCCTAACAGGAACTCTGCTAAAAATTTAGAGGCCAAAGACAGAGTACGGAAATTGAATTCAAATTGTATACAAAAAATATACCTGCTGCATAATGGATGACGAAACGACCGTATGGAAAATTTTTCACAGCTTCCAGGATTTTACCGAAATTTACATCAAGGAATGTTTACAAAAAAGGATGTTTCCATTCATAAGACTTCTTAATGTGTCCACTTATTTTTGGCCTGACTTGGCATCCTGTCACTATGGTAAACAAGCCCCTTGAGTGGTACATGAACAATAATGTGGTATTTGTACCAAGAGAGACAATTCCTCCAAACTGCCTGGAGCTGAGTCTATTGGATAGATATTGGGCTCTTGTTAAAAGAGAATTGAAGAGCACAAAAAAGGTTTCCAAAAGTGTGGTAGATTTTAAACGGAGATGGACAACCTGTTCGAACAAAGTGACATAAAGCACTATAAACACCATAATGGAAGGGTTTTCGACAAAGGTTCAAAATTTTATCATTAGCGATTAGAACTATAAAAATATATTTTTTTTGTAAATTGTAACAATAATTTCAATCAAATAAATAAAAATTCAAAACTGTAAGTGTAGTGGTTTCATTTTTATTAACATATATGTATGTTAAGATTTTTTCGATCTCAGTCCTTATATGAAAGTTATTTATGTTGAATTTTATGTGTATACCAACATTTTTAGGAGATTTATGCTCGCTTAAGTGATTATCGGACCCAGGACTTATATGGGAGCTATGACTAATTATAGACCGATCATAAAAAAATTTGGTGACATGAATTCTGTATATATAGAACTTATTTGGAGAAAAACTTGTGTAAATACATATATAAATTAAACATTTATGACCGATAAAGTCCAATTTCGGCAGGACATTTGGTGAAATAATGAACCGATTTCAGCCAGTCTCAACAGTCTTGGTCCTTGGGCAGAAAAAATTATATGTACCAAATTTGGTCGATATATTTTCAAGATTGCGACCTGTACTCTGCGCACAAGGTTTACATGGACAACCAGCCAGCCAGCCAGACGGACGGACGGACATCGTTTAATCGACTCAGAAAGTGATTCTGAGTCGATCGGTATACTTTAAGGTGGGTGTTAGACTAATATTTTTGGGTGTTACAAACATCTGCACAAATCCAATATACCCTCCCCACTATGGTGGTGTAGGGTATAACAAGTAAGAAAGTATGGTTGGTCAAGCCCTACACTAAGTAAATGACCAAAAATATATATATTTTTTTTTTAATTTAAATAATTTATATTCGTGAGTAATTTTCGGAAGTGGTCCTTATATGGGAGCTCTGACCAATTATGCACCGATCATCATGAAATTAAGTCGTGTGATTAATGTCTATATGAAAGTTATTTACAGTATTGGCCATAACTAAAGCACCCCCTCAATGGATTTTTTCATATCATAATTTTTTTTTGATAAAAAAGGCTTTTTATGATGTATTTTGTATATATTTTATTAACTTATATTGTTAATGTTCATATTTTATGATAAATTAATTTAAAATGATAAAACATATAAAAACACAAAACCAGCCCCTTATAAGATGTTTACAAATTTGACTATGCTACTGCATATTTGCAATGTCAGTTAACCGGACTCACAACGGACGCATTAACCCTTTGACGACAATGGGAAACATTTTTCCCATATATTCAATTAGTAATTAAAATATATTTTTAGTACTTAACATACATTTTTTTGCTTTAATAATGTAAAATAAAGTTGACTTATGTAAAACGTTAATGTTGACAGAATTAAATAAATTAAGTGACAAATCATTGACGGGGAATCCCAAAATCTTCTTGTGCTGAGTGCTTTACAGTTTTCGTTTATTGCATTGCTATTTTTTTTTTTGGCGGTTGATACATAATATTAAGTGAGTATAGAAGTGTAAAAATTTTTAGTGCTACTATTACTTTTTAGATGATGAGAAGATGAACTACTTTCGGATGAAGAGGATAAACAATTCACTGAAGAGGATATTGAAAACGATCCAGATGTGGTGGAAATCGAGGACAATCATCAAGAAATTGAAAATAATGTACCTTTGGATATACGTCAGAACACTCCTCTGGAATTGGAACTTATATTCAGATGGAGAAAACACTCTTATGTACCTCATGTATTCCACGAATTCGATATATTGACCCCAATGGTGATTTTTTTTGGATGGTACCAAGCTGGATATGGTCAAACAATCAAAGGTAAACAATTTCACCTCTAGGTTAAGAGCAAGGCCTACTGTAAAGGAAATGGCCAACAACATGCAAAAGGCCGGTAAAATGAAGAGATGTGTAAACTGTTCAATAAAGCGTAAATCTTAGCCATTTATTCCCTTTATGGTCCATAGGCAAAAATATTTCCTATAAAATTCCAAAAAATCTGTTTGTATTTTTTAATTTTCTTTAAAATTTTTCATTACCTTAATCTAAAGTCATCTAAAAAACCCCATTGGATACTAATATTTGCTAATATTTTCGTTATGGTCCTGAAAGGGTTAAAAAATTCCAAAAGTTAAAAACAATGGATGGCAAGGAACAAGTACTCCAGTGAATTTAATATTATATTACGGCATGAATTGAGTAAAAAATATTCAATTAACAGATCAGTTATTTCCAGGCTGATTCCAAAGTTTTTGCAGACTGGTCGTATATTACTTGGGCATTCTGGAGGACGTCCGGGTAAAATCACACGATATGATGATTCCTTGATAAAAGGAACAATGCAAAAAGATCCTACAGCATCAGCTAGTCAAGTTAGAACAAGTTTAAGATTATGCGTTAGCGAAAGAACAATCCGTAGAAGAGCAGTAGATGCCAGATTATTCAGCCGACGATCAGCAAAAAAACCGTTTAAAGATAGACTGGAGTTTGCCAAAGCCCACATCGTCTGAAGTGTCCAAAAATGGAAGACAGTACTGTTCTCTGACGAATCCAAAAACTAATTAAAAAGTTCCGATGGAATAAGGCGTGTACGCAGACGAAAAGGAGAAAGACTGAATCCTAAGTATTGCAAAGGAACAATTAAACATGGTCTGGAGTTGCTTTTCTGATCAAGGAATTGGGCCAAATCATAAAGTTAATGGGATTATGAATCGGTTCATGTACCGTGATATATTGAAAGATGTAAAGTTGCCTTATGCCAGTGAAGAGATGCCAACTATATGGAGGATCCAACAGGTTAACGATGCTAAGCACACCTCCAAAGTTTGTTAGACTTGGCTACAGAGCAATAAGATTCAAGTTCTTTATTGGCCTGACCAATCTCCCGATCTCAATCCTCTTGAGAACTTGTGTGAAGATTGTTAATATGAAAATTAATCGTCAAAATTGCAATTTTCACGATTTATTTCTAGCCGTTATTATAGCCTGGAAAGGAATATCGCAAGACACCATAAAAACTTAATATCTTCTATGCCTAAGTGATGTGCTTGTGTCATCCAAAACAAAGGATTTGCAACAAAATATAAATTAAAAAAATGTTTATATTATATCCATGAAGGGGTGATTTAGTTTTGTCAATTTTTTTTCTAGCTTCAAATATTTTTTGATTTATAAAAAGATTAACTTTAAAAGTATTTGTTTATCAATAATAAATATACCCAATAAACCAAACGATATTAAAACGATATCGAAACGATATCATATAGATGATATAAACTATCATATATAATATCGTTTGCGTGTCATAAACGATAGTTTTTACGGACTAAATTGTACCTTTCCTTATAATATCGTTTTTCCAGGCAATTATGATACCGTTTTCGCTATCATAATTTCCAATAAAAACGATAGTAAAATCGCCATGCTACTGATTTTATTCTGCATGCCATTTAATACTAAATCAAGGAATATTTAAACATCTTTGCTGAAATAATACAAAAACCTGGAAAGGAAAAATAACATCATACATATTTTCATCGCATTCATACCGCATATTTTTGCAAATATTTGAACGTTTCAAATATTGCACACAAATCACCATAAAATTTAAGAAAATTATCGCGTTTTTATTACTGTTTAAATCAAATAGTAACGTTTTAAATGTTTAATATTTGTTTTGTTTTCGTATGTTGTTTGAAAATTTTTGATATAAATTATTTTTCAGTTTGAAGTTTTTTTCAAATGTTTGTGTTTTATTTATTTATTTTATTGGAAGGAACATTTTTGAAAACTATATTATGATAATATCGCTTTCAATAATAATATATGATATCATAATCGCCCCTATAAGGTAATACCGATTTTGCTATCATATCGTTTTCTGGTTTATTGGGTATTAACAATTGAAAATAATACATAATATAATGTGCTGTTTTTCTATAGCGAACGAGTGCTTTGAGTGGAAATTTTACATGTATTTTGTTTTTGTTACAATAACTAAACACATGTTAAATTTCCACTCAAAGTACTCGTTCGCTATAGAAAAACAGCACATAAATTTAAAATTTTGTTTTTATTAAAAAAATTAAATACGAAAAAAATTCCCTGAGGGGGTGCTTTAGTTATGGCCGATACTGTACCAACATTTTTAGGAGATTTATGCACGTTAAAGTCATTTTCGTAAGCGGGTCTTATATGCGAGCTATGACTAATTATGGACCGATCATAAAAAAATTTGGTGACATAAATTCTGTATATATTAAACTTATTTGGAGCTTATTTGTGTAGAAACGTATATAAATTAAACATTTATGAGTAATAAACTCTAATTTCGGGAGGACATTTGTATGGGGGCTAGTTGAAATAATGAACCGATTTTAGCCAGTTTTAATAGGCTTTGTCCTTGGGCAGAAAAAATTAGACCAAAATTAGATGTACCAAATTTTATCGAAAAATCTTTAAAATTTCGACCTGTTCTTTGCGCACAAAGTTTACATGGACAGCCAGCCAGATGGACGAACGGACATCGTTTAAGTGATTCTGAGTCGATCGGTATAGTTTAGGGTGGGTGTTAGACTATTAATTTTGAATGTTACAAACATCTGCACAAACGCAATCTGCACAAACCCTCCTCAATATGGTGGTGTAGGGTATAAATATTGAGATTTTCAATGCGAATTTCACCAATACAATAAAAAACACTCCGACGAATTAATAGCAATAAAGCGGAAAACGCTATATTTGTTTCCAACGTTAAACCAAATAATTGGTCACAAGGTCTCTAATCATGTCATATTGTCATAATGTCCAAAAATGACTTAAAATAATACTACTTTCTATGCTATGTTTATTGTGTTATCGTAACGAACCAGCAGAGACCAACGCCGAATGCCTAAGAGTCGGTTAAGCCGAGCCGCCGAGTCGTGATATATTAGGACATTGTAGTTACGGCTTTTTAATTTTGCTAATAAAGTCGCTATTTTTGATCGTGAAAGTTTGATTTTGCTTGTGATGGTGTACTTTAGTAAGGTTCATTGAAATTTATGAGAAAGTCGATTTTTAATTTGCTGTCAGTTAGGTCGTTTTGCGTTTTAGGTAACGATTTGTTTGTTAGATGATTTCATCGTCCATATTCCTCCAAATTTTTTATCTCTTCCAAAAAATAAGATATTTTTTGTCAGATGATTTCATCGTTGGAGTCAAATCTCTTTCCGCCAATTCATTTCTTCAGGTTTAGAAACATGAAATAGTAATCACTCGAGGCAAAATCCGGCGAATAGAAAATCCATGAATTTGTAGCCAAATTCATGGATTTTTGCCGTGGAAACTGGACATGTTTGTCTTCTTTTGTACAGCTTAAAAAAAGTTGTCCAATAATTTTTTTAGGGTAATTTACAAATTAAGCTTATGAACCAGGTGCAAAAATGTGAAGTGTGCCTCAGGGTATTGTTGCCGGTTTATGTGTAAAAAACAATAAGATGTAAACCATAGAATAAACGCATAGAACGGAAGGAGAAAGGAAAAAATGACTCTCTTTTCACACACACGGGTGATACAATGACAAAATACATGCAATACATTCTCACGAATTAGATTTTTGACAACAGACTTAGGTTTTTGGCTCTCAGTTACCTATTTAGTTGTTGTCTATGATGTAAACATTAATTATGATACGATTTTATTGAAAAACTAATGAAAAATATACAAAAAGTAATAAAATATGTTTTACTTTTTACGATGCTACTCATAAAAACAATTTTTGGCATTTGAGAAGCATAAATTGAGATCGCATTTTGAGCAAACGCACTGTGTTTCCGACTTTTTGATTAGTTTGCATCATCATTTTTGGTCGAAATTGTCATAACGGACGTCATTAGTTGGATGTTTTGCTTTTTCGCCAACTTTTGAACTTCCTGGCTGTGGATCTTCTTGTGGAGTACCAACTGATCATGAGACAAGGCGGATAATTTAATGCGTCTGCGGTCTCTATCTGCCATTCCTATATTTTTTTTATATAACAAAAAATTAAAAAACTAAAAAAACGATAAATTTAGCCGCAGTCCGCAACAGTGCCCTGAGGCACCCCTTAGTTCTTGCGTTCTGAACACACTTGTTGTTAATTGTTTAACCTTTACAAATTCATAGACAGAAAAAAGAATATGTTACCTTTTTATAAAAAAATATTTCGAATTGATCGGGCGACTAAAAAAATCGCACAAAATTTCAAGTGCTAAAATTATGAAATCTCTACAAAATAGCTGACAGAACAAAAACTAAAAGACAGAATGCATTTCGACCTTCTAGGGAAATGTTAACAAATCTGTAACTAAAGTCACCGTTAAATTTAAAAAAATACATATAATTACTTTTTGAGATAATTGGTGTTTTGTAATGCATGCCTTGAGGCACTCTTGCAGGTTAGAGGGTTAACAATCTCAATATTTTAATTTCCATTTGAAACCAATCAGTTGTTAAAAACCTAAGAGGTTAGAATGTATTATTAAAAACAAGTAAGAGTGCTATATTCGGCTATGCCGAATCTAATATACTCTTCACCTTTGTTGTGGATGCATTAATTGCCATTTTCAGCGTATAGCATCTTGATATATTTAGGACAACTTTTAAACATTTTACATTTAATTGCTGACAAACATATTATATTGTAGAAGTTGCAAACGGAATGACAAACTTATATATACCCTTCTCACGAAGGTGAAGGGTATAACAAGACTCGTATGTTCGAAAGTAAAACAAGTAAATCATGTGGATTTCATTTACTCAACACCAAAATGGGTGAATTCGTTTTAAAAACGAAAACTTTACTCGGATTCGGTTTACAGAACAGGGGCGATTAACCAGGGGCCGAATTACCGCATTCGTAATCGAATGAGCTGTCGTATCGAAAAATTATTTCGATATCAAAATTATAATAAAATGTACTAAATTTCTTGCTCAATATCGAATGCCATAATCTCAAATAAGAAAATTACGATCAGTTTTAGTCGATATCGAATTGTGGTATTCTTCAGTAAAAAAAAAAAAAACAAATTATTTTTTTTTATAAATTTTTATATATTTTTTTTTTTTTCTCAATATGTCAATATATATTTTATTTTCATTACATTTTGTTTTTTTTGTATTTTAATTTAATTAAACTTATATTAATATGCAGAATAAAACTGCATTATTTTTTTGTTTATAATTTATTTTTTATATATAAGCCAACTATATACTCGTATGTATGTATATTATACGTTTTAATTAATTTATTTATTTTTATTTTGTTATTTTTTTTTATCATATATTTATGTATATGTATATCATATCATAATAATAAGTGTTTGTTTAATGATTTTATTTAAAGTATTTTGAGTAATTTGTGTTTATTTTTAAATTGTTGTTATATATATAAATATTGTTTTTATTATTAGTATTATTATTAATATAAATTAATTGTTTTCCTTTATTAATTTAATTTACACTAAGGTACGTTTACTGTGTTTTTTTAAGATATATGTATGTACTTTTATTAGAGTTTATTTGCAAAAGATTTTCTTTATAATAAAACAATTATACAAAATATTATAAATTAAAGATTTTTTAAAACAAAAAAAAAAAAAAAAAAAGGAAAAGTTTTTAATAGTTTACAATATTTATAATTAAGTTAATGATTTAATAAGAAATGTTTAGATGTAGTTTAAAAAGTATTTAACAATTTAAATAAAGAAAAATAATTATATATAATATATGTATTGTATGTATTGTATGTATGTTTATAATGTAGAGTATGTAAAACATAAAAAGCGTTTAATTACTATGTATGCATATGCTTTTATTTAAATTTTTTAACCTTTTTCAAGAATGAAGCACAATTTGTAATTTATAATTTTGTATTGACTTTTTTTTTAATGTTTATAAATAACGAAAACTAAGACAC
The DNA here is from genome assembly GCA_942486065.2 of Calliphora vomitoria. Lineage (NCBI taxonomy): Eukaryota > Metazoa > Arthropoda > Insecta > Diptera > Calliphoridae > Calliphora > Calliphora vomitoria. Next base: position 15,193,150 of record OW818031.2, on the reverse strand, counting down.
TTTTTTAATGATTTTTTTTTTTATTTATTTATTTTTTTGTTTTGTGAGAGCTATTATTTTGAGTTTCTAAATATGATTTTGTGTAAGATTTGTTTTGAAGCTAAAGCTACTAATATGACATGAGTTTAGCACAACTTTCTTTTTTATATAAAACACTTGTTGGAAAAACATATTTTATTTAAAAAGTTTGTTTATATGTAGGTATGTATTTTTTATATCTTTATTATTTTTTTAAAAAAAAGTTAACAAAAATGTTTGTATTTTAATGATTTTGTCCAGGAATGTTAACTTTATTTGTTTTGTTTGCTCAAGAAAAATAAATTGTTTCCAAAAAAAAAAAAATAAACCTAATATGAAACCAACGTGTTATAGTAGAACTTATTTGATTTGATTATATACAATTTCTTATCTTGTTAAAATTAAATTATTATTATAAACAAATTTAATAAAATTTACAAAATTTATTTTTTTGCATTGTTTTAAATATAATTTAAAATTATTTTGTACAAATTAGTTATAGTTTTTTAGTTCAAAATTAACATTAGAAAAAATATTTTATATTTTTTTTTTTTATCCAGAGAAGACTTGTATAACGTTAATCACATATTGTTTTGTAACTATAACTGTACAATATTATTCAACTTTTTTTTCTTGATACTGGAAAATTAACCAGAACCTGGATAAGGGGGATTGATTTGGTTGAAAAGGAAACAATTTTTGAATTTCAATTCGAATATTTCCTTTTCAAATCAAGTTAATCGAGGGTTACCGCTTCTGTTTTAAAGTGTGTTAATAAAGTAAAAGGTAGTTTTGTTCAGTCTTCGAAATATTGAAAATAATTTTGCATATATTTTCTCAAATTATTGTTGGAATTTAAACGGGCATTGGGTCTTACTTACACCGTGATTTGATTTGAAGAAAGAATAACAGAAAGAATATACAACAGCGATGTTCATAATTTCACTGAATTTGGAATCCCACTTTAATTTTCACTTTCGAATTACACAAAAAATCCTTGGATCTAAAACTGAATCAATGAGCGATTTGATTTAATCTTAGGGGAAACTGTTCTTGTTTTAAAGCTAGTTAATAAAGTAAAAAGTACTTTTTATTTTCAAATGAATTTTTGTTCGGTTTCGAAATATTGAAAATATTTTCGAATTTATTTTCTCAATTGAATTGTATTCAGGGATTTTTGGAGGTGTTAATTCGTGATTTGAGAGATATATCACAGCGACTTTCATAATTAGGCTGAATTTCGAATATCTCTTTCATTTCCACTTTCGAATAACGTAAAAGTTCTCGGATTTATGTATTTATATTTTAAATCCAAAACAATGAAATAGTTGTTTTACTGTAACTACATGTGAAGTTTTCCTTTTTTTATCTCAGAAAATAGAAAGATATTCTAGGGGGGTAATTACCGCAGTCGAACACAATCGAATACTTATTCGATCGTGCGAATTTTTTTTTTTTTATTTTTGGGATTCTCTTATCCGATATCGAATAAAGTGCTCGATAACGAACGAGTTTTTACTCGAAAGATAATAAGCGTTCAAAATTTATTTCGATTACGAGTGCGAGAATTTGCCCCCTGTTATTACTATACTGTGTCTAAATATCTTTAGGATTTATAATGAATTAGAAAACAACTGGTTGTTTAATAAAGATTTCTTTAGAATTGCATTCAACATTTTCTACGTCATACGAAATACACTAAATAACAGATAGCAATAATTGCTTATTCACACAAATTCGAACATATACAAATGGTTAAAGATAATTGAAATTATATTTTAAAACATCCCTCATTACAGAATTTTATTATGATCGGAAGTGGAATTCCGTATTTAGCTTGAAGATTGAAACCACTTTCAATTTTCGAAGATGAATTGATATTTGTTTGCAATAATTGGTTTTTCTGAAATTTTTAATAAATTTCTTTAACTAAATCATTACTTTTGTTTTAATATCAAAAACTATGACTTTAATATCAAAAAAACGGATATTGGTTGGTGAATTAACAATATCAAATCGATCACAATAGTAACTACGGAATAGAAACCATTCCGAAGACTATGAATAAACAAAATGATTTAAAATCGAAATCAATATCCATCATATACCCGTTTTACTATCAAATCAAATTTTGGATTAAAACATTTAAAAAAAAAAGAAAAGAACAGTGAAATTATTTTCCTTTAGCTTTCCAAAGATTAAGATCTTCGAAAATATTCGAAATATAAGGACTTATGCGAAGAGCATCAAGAAAAATATTGTATTTTGTCTCTCCAGCGCAGCAAATCGAGTCTCACTCGTTCAATAAAAACATGTTAATAAAGAAAAAAGAACTTTGCCGCCTTTGAAATATTAAAAGATCTTCGAAATATGGGGATTTATGTGGAGAGCATCAAGAAACAATTGTATTTTGTCATCTCTCCCCAACAAATTAAGATTCACTCGTTCAAAATTTGGCAACACAGCTAAATTTGTAACAACCGGACGTTTTTTCAGGAAAATGTACTTTTGACGACAGCAAAACTGTTATAACAATAACAAAACCATTGTGTAAAAAGAATTAAAAGGAGATATTGAAAATATTCGGACTCGTAGACTCTCCGAATCGAGTCTCATTTGCAAAATATCATCAAAAACCTTCAAAGCTCTTGAAGAATTAAAATTTGCAATGTATAGAATTAAAATTGTGATTTTATTACTTTTAACTACTTGCGATTTGCCACATTTCTTATCCATTATTTATTCACACAATTTCATTCCGATCGAAAAAGGAATTAATTCCATATTTTGATTCTACACAATTTAAAAAAACTAATGGGGTTTTATAAAAAGAAGTCACCCTTTTTCCTATTAATTTTTGCTGTTTTCTTAGAAAAAGGTAACACCACGTATGCGGATCCACAAGGTTCCTATCCATTATTTTTTCTAGTATTATTGACTTAAATTGATTATAAATCTTAAGTTTTATACATAGTTACAAAACACAGTACAATGATAGATGTGTATTTTTTGTTTAACTTTTTTTTTGTTTTCAATGATAACAAAATCTTAAAAAATTCTTTACTTTTGCTTTTAATTTAAACTATTTATAGTTTCTTTCTAACCTTAAAAACACATTAATAATTTTTATTTTTTTTTGAAATTCAACAATTTATAGTTTAAATTTAAAGCATTGATTTTTTTCCTTACTAAATTTGTTTACTCAAAATTACTTAAATTAACTTAAAATTAAGAATAAGAAGTATGTGTTTATCTTAAAATTTAAAGCGTAAATTTTAATTTTAACTTTTAATTGTTAAAGTTTTGGTTTTTCTTAAGATTTGTTTTGTTTTTATTATAAACTAAAATCTAAAAAACTTAATAATAAAATTAATCATAAAAAACAACTACAAATATATAATATATTTTTGTTTTTCTTTTTTTAATGTTTTTGTTGTATTTGTCTTCTTAGCTAATGAGTTGAAAATGTTAGATTTTAAACTTTAAATTTTAAAGTTTTTTTGTTTAGTATGTTTAGTGTGTATGCCATGTGTTTAAAGTTAAATATTTATTTCTTTTTAATTAAAAAGTAGTTATAAAGTCATATTTATGTATGTATGTAAGTCATTTTTAGCTATTGAATAGTAATAATATAAAAATAAATTGAATTTCAGTTCAAAAATTGCACTTGGAAATATAAATGTTTAAAAAAAAAAACAAACAAAACAATATCAAATGAGTTTAATTACTTGAAGTATTGAAAATTTATAATTTACATGATTTGTATGAAACAAAAAAAATAATTTACATGATTTAAATGAATCAAATATATTTATATGTTTGAAAGAAAATCTTTGTAGAACTCAGTTTTTTATAGTAAACTATATAATTTTTAGTCTAAATATAATTTGTTGTCTAGTTGAAAACTGTTTGAATCAGTCACCCGTATTTTGAAACAGAAACAGCTATGTATAATTATGATGCGACATATTGATGAAAAGTATAAATTAGTTCATACAAATTTATGAAAAAGTACACATGTTTATAGTTTAAAACCCGCTAGCAACAGTTAAAGCTAGTATTTGTTAAGAAATTTAAAAAACGAAGCTTTTGTGCCACGAATTTTTAGAATAAAATTTAAGTTTTAAGTAAATTAAAAAGTTTTTTGTAACATTTTGTACAACATTTTGTTTATGAAATCAAAAGTTCGAAAGACTCTTGTCAAAATATTGAAAACCACAATTAATTTACATAAATTTTAAATGATATGGGTAAAATGAACGAGAATTTTAAAACGCAAAGTTCTCCAAAAAAAAAAAAAGGGTATGAAAAAAGAAAAAAATAACGAATTTCGAAAAACAACTTAAATAACAAAATATGCCTGTGTATGTATATAAAAATATTCCCACGACCAGCGTTGAAATCCCCAAACAATGTGAGTAGATTCAATGTAATTGATTGTTTTGATGATTATGATGAGAATGTGTGTTGTTATCTTGCTGTTGCTGCTGCTGCTGCTGTTGTTGTTGTGTTGCCATCATATTCATTTGCTCAGCTGTTTCCGTATCTAAAGATGTTGATTGCTGCTGCTGTTGTTGTTGTTGTTGCCCATTTTGGGCGCACTGCTAGAACCAGGGTCTAGGATTTGCAGCATCATATGGTTTGGGCATACCCAAAGATGAAGATCTATACGCTGAAGGTGGTGGTTGACCATAACCAGCTGCGGCTGCTGCAGCCGCTGCGGTGGCAGGACCACTCAACAGTGATGGATTAAATATCATGCGCGTATGATAGTCGTCACGTCTCAAATATTGTTGATACAATTGACTATTGGCAGCATCCAATTGTGAGGCAGCATTCATGAAATAGGGCGAGGCTCTGGTTGAGGGATGTGCTGCTAGAAAACTGTAGGGATTAGGTGTGGCGGCTGGATTTAAAGCCGCTTGGGTTTTATCCATAACACTGGCCGAAGCAGAGGCGGAAGCATCATTGGATGCTGTACTTCTGCTGTGGGCAGGTGCAGGTGGCATATAGTAGGGATTGGAGGCATCTCTGAATTGATCTAAATAACTGGAACCCGTTTGTTCGCCATACAAACCCAGAGTACTGGCCGTGTGGCCAAAATTAAAAGCACTTCCTGGTACCATGCCGGCGGCAGTTTTCAGCGAGATGGCATCTAAGGCGGATGCGGCTGATGATGAAGTGGTCGATGAGGAGTTATTGTTGACATTTGTACTGGAGTTTTGAGAGCCTACAGTAGCTTGTGAAGAATTCGAGGTGGACAGGGGCGAACCAACGCCGGTTGATTTGAGGCCGGCATATAGTTGGAAACTTTGCAGAGCCTGCAACTGATGGGCGGTGGAAACAGAGGCGGCAGCGGGATTCTGAGAGTTTGGATTGCTGTATTGCGAGGAGTGTAGACTTTGTTGTTGTTGTTGTTGCTGCTGATGGGCAGCCTGGGACTGATGATGTTGGTGTTGTTGTGATTGATGCTGTTGCTGTTGTTGCTGCTGCTGCTGCTGCTGTTGTTGTTGCTGCAATTGTTGAGCCTGCTGTTGGGCTTGTTGTTGAGCCTGTTGCTGTTGAGCTTTGGCAGCTGCAGCTGCAGCTGCTTGCTCAGCTGCTATAGTTGAAGCCTTTTTCTTACGACCTCTCTTAGCAGGCGGTGGTTTTTGAGGCTCCACATGTTGTTGTTGTTGTTGCTGTTGAGCTTGCTGTGCCGCATTTGCCTGCGCATTATTACCTGCCAAACTGTGTAAATAACTGGAAGCCGAAGGCATTTGATGTGGATTACCATAAATACTGGCCCCGGCAGAACTGGCCGTATTGCCAGCAGCTTGCATAGAATTCAGATAAAGTTGTGAAGCCGCAGAAGTTAATCCTTTAGAGGCTGTAGCCGCCGTTGCTGAATTGTATGTGTGGGCTGCTGGTGGCATAGTTTTATCATAATAGTTACTGGCAGCTGATTGGCCCGTCAGACCCATAAGCGAAGGATCTCCCAAAGGATGTAGAAGAGAAGAAGCTGGATTATTGTAGGTTTGCGCTGGAGGTGGTGGCGGAGTGGGTTTATTATAGGCCGACAAATGATGAGTGTGCGAGAGATGATGAGAGGCTGTCATTGCATTTAGTAGAGGATTATTGGCGGCTGATACCGCATTAGATGTTGCAGTCTCATGGGTGTTTACTGAAGAATTATTGGCTGCAGAACCTGAGTTTTTATCGTTAGTGGAAGTGTGTTGTTGAGTTTGTGGCTGCTGATGTTGTTGCTGTTGGCCATAATTGTGGGTCAATTGCTGATGTTGTTGCTGTTGTTGTGCAGTTTGTTGCTGTTGTGGGTTTTGTGCTAATTTACTATTGCTATTGTATAAACTATGTTGTTGTTGTTGTTGCTGCTGTTGTTGTTGTTGGTGCATTGTATGATGTTGCTGATGTGCCATGTAGGTGTTGTCTGTGTTAGACATATTTAAAGGTTGTTGTGTTGCAGATTCTGTGGATTTTTGTTGCTGCTGTTGTTGTTGTTGCTGCTGCTGTTGATTATGATGCTGCATTATATTGCTAGCTGAACTACTAGACGAGCCATAGCCCATGGGGGTTTTATTCATCATATCTAGAGTCGATTTATTTTGATGCTGTTGCAATGTTTGATTTTGTTGCAGAGTCTGTTGTTGTTCTGTAGGTTGCTGCTGTTGTTGTTGTTGATGTTGCTGCATTAAATGTGAGGCCAAATGTTTATTTTGCTCTTGATGTAGAGTCTTGTGTGTCTGTTGCTGTTGTGGCTGTTGTGTTTGTTGTTGCTGCTGCTGTGTTTGTTGTTGTTGTTGCATTTGACACGATTGTGTATCTTTGGTATAGTCTTTAGGAAAACCCAAGGATGCAGCATGATTGTACATGGCAAACGCCTTCTCGGGTGCAATATTACCCAAATGTTTGCCAAACGCCATGGAACCCAAGAAAGAGTCAAACATTTGAGAGTATTTACTCAATTGTTGCTGTTGCTGCTGTGGATCTTGTTGAGTTGAAGCGGCTTGAGTAGGTTGTGGTTGCTGCTGCTGCTGTTGTTGGGATTGTGTTGGTTGTTGTTGCAGTTGCTGCTGTTGTTGCGATTGCTGCAACTGCTGCTGCTGTTGTTGTTGCTGAGTTTGTGTTGGCGGTTGACTTAACAGAGCCGAAAGGGTTGATTGTTGCTGTTGTGGTTGCTGTGGGGCAGGCTGATGTTGTTGAGCCGTTTGCTGAGTTGTTGCTTTATTTTGTTGCGTTATTTGCTGCTGCTGTTGTTGTTGTTGTGGTTGTTGCTGCTGTTGTTGTTGTTGCGTTGATGCTTGTGGCTCTTCACATTTCTGCAACTTTCTACTTGTTCCTCCACTATAATCCATTCCTAATATATCATCACCTGGCCGTTTAAGTGGATTTGCTACAGGTTGTTGAGCTTTTTGCGCATGTGCCTGTTGATGCATGTGCTGCATAAATGCAGCCATATCTCCAGAATTCGAACACGATCCCAAACTACTTGGAGCGTTCGCTTGCAGGTTGTAACTTTGCGCAGCTGGTGATGCTGCTGCTGATGAGGATGAATTGGAGGAGAGACTATTATTATTGGTCTTATTTTCTTGATTTAATTCATCGATTGAGGATGTCGTGACAGCTGCTTGCTTACTAGCAGTCTCCGCTTGATATTGGGCGTATGTGGGATATGACGGTTTTGGTATCAATGTTTGCTGCTGTGTTAGATTCGTTAAAATGTTGTGTTGTTGTTGTTGCGGTTGTGTTTGCTGTGGCGCTTGATTTGATGCCGTTGACAATGTTGTATCCCTCCAATCATTGGATTTTACTTCTGTCGTGGTTTTACTATTGTTATTGTTCAACAAAGAGGGGTTGTAAAGATTGTGTAAGGTATCATTAGTTTGTTGCTGTGTTTCTTTAGCATGATGCTGCTGTTGATGTTGCAGTTGTGGCTGTTGCAATTGCTGCGCCACCTTAGAAGGTGGTGGAACGTATGAATTGCTATTAGAATTTATGTTTTGTCCAAGACTTCCGTTATTATCTACAGACATTTGTGATGAGTACATTCCTGTTGTTTGTTGCTGCTGCTGCTGCTGATGTTGCTCTTCTAATGTAGCAGCTTGTGGTTGTAGAGCATTGGTTGTACTGTTATTTGACTCTCCATAACCCATAGCATTTGATGCAGCAGTAGTGTTGTGATAATTTGGGGTTGCATTTGCCAAAGACGATTGACTGTATGTGGGAGGTTGAGGCTGTGGTACAATTGGCTGTTGTTGCTGTTGCTGCTGGGATCCCACACTGGGTGGTTGCTGTTGATACGGTGACATTACTGGTTGCTGATATGGTGAATGTTGTTGTGGCTGTTCGGCTGGGGAATTAGCCAAAGGTGTGGGCGGTTGTGTGGCCGCTGATGAAGCTGGTGAATCGATACAAGCCAAAGGACTGTGTTGCTGTTGATTCAAGGGAGAGTGAACACTGGAAGCTGCCGATCCGGCAACAGGCGTATGAGCCGCCGGACTGTGGGCATGATTGGCGGTTGTATAAGGCGATTGTTGCGGCTGTTGATATGGTGAATTTGGTGGATGATACGGGCTTTGGTGCGGCTGTGGTGTGGTATGAGGCGTTGTGTACGGAGAATTCTGCGGTTGCTGATAGGGTGAGTGTGGATTTGGCGTGCTAGGACTCATTGAACTATTGTAGTCGGATTCTTGTGATCTTGGTTGTTTATACTGATCGTATAAATTTGGCAAAGGCGAAGTAGAAGAGTATACCGGAGTCTTAGAAGCTTCCGATCCGGAAGGATTGTAGCTATTAGCTCCTCCATAGGGAGAAGTACCACTTAATTCAGGAGTCGAAACATTTGGTGAAGATGCTGACGAGTATATGTGTTGTGAGTACTGGGGATAAGGTGATGGCATCTCTCTTGGACTACAACTTTTGTCGGGACTACTCTTTGTGGTGGTGTCCTGATAGAAATTAACTTTAATGGTGCCATTTAAGGGATATGGTGAAGCCGGTTTGGTAATTTCATCCGGTTTCGGTGACACCATAATGGGCGAGGCACCTATAGGTGAAGCTCCGATTGGTGAGGTATAAGAGCCGGCATTGTAGGAGCCATAACGATCCTCTATTGTTATTCGTGGAGAATCAGGATCTTGTGAAAAACTAGAACGTTCTGATATAGTGCTGCCTGTACTAGCTTTACGTTGTCTTGGAGCTGAAGGTAACGAGAAGGTTTCTCCTATCAAAGAGCTAGATGTGGGACTTTTGGCTGCAGTAGCATTATTTGAGGCAGAAGACACGGAACTCTTTTCTTGTGACTTCTCCGAAGAGCTTTCATTACTTTCGGGTTGTTGTTGCTTCTCTTCCTCTTCAGATTTTTTGGCCTTTTTCGGAGCTCCAAAAGCTTTAAACCAGGCACTTAAGTTTGGTTTTTCTTTAGCTGCATCAGCTGATGACGAAGCTGTAGTATTATTATTATCCAAAGCTTTTTCATTGGCGGTTGTTCCTATAGCAGTTGCCGGGGTGTTTGTAGAGGTTAAAGTAGCAGGATTCAATGAAGACAATGTTGCTGAGAGAGTCTCAAAAGGTCGAGGCTTTTCAGCTAATATCGATGACTTCAAATCTTCCTCTAACTTCTTGTCTTTTTCTTCGGTTGTCAACAAATGTGTTGCGCTGTTAAGAGATGAACTGATTTTAGGAAATGGTAACAGACCTTCCAATACTGTATCTTTTGCTTTAGATTTTTCATCCAAATCCTTCTCTTTCTCGTTGTTCAAAGCTGGACTTAATGCAGCCTTATTCACAGTCTTCGAGGCTAATTCATCTATAAAAGAGGGCGTGGAACCCATAGCAAAATCATCTGTTGTTATAACAGTGCCTAAACTTAATTTGGGTACATTATCCGCAGTTTCCACAATTAACGAGTTTTTGACCTCTTTAGTTTTGGCTGCTACTGGGCCTAAAGGAAACAGTTCATCCGGTTTGTTGACATTTTGTATAAGATTTCCCTTGGCTTTGCCTGGTTGTAAGCGGTCTATAGTACGTAATAAATTATCTTTTCTTCTGGTATTTGAAGCAGCTTGTAGTTTTTCCTTCAATGACTTTCTTTTGTCCTCCTTTGCCATTTGCTTTTTGATGTGAGGCGGTGGCGGAGGATGTAACAATAGCTGGGTGGTGGTGGGTTCTTTTGGCTTTGGCATGGTTACCGTAGTCAAAGAAGGAGCTATTGTTGTGGGTGGAGGTATTAAGAGAGGAGTATTTGCAACTGCTACCGAACTCAGTGAAGCTATAGAAGGCGCATTTATTGTGGACGAATTCGAGGAAGCATTGACCGAAGTACTGCCTACCGAATTGCCAGATGTGGTTGAATGTGGGGGTGATGTATTAAGTCTAGCTGCTGCCGCGACTGGCAACAATTCACTTATGATGTCTTTCTTTGGTAAATTTGAGTCAGATGAAGAATTGTTATCAGCGACTAGTTCATCAAAGGCCTCTTGTAGTTTTACTGGCATTAAGTCATCTTTGGTATTCGAAGGACCATCCAATTTACTAGTTATAGCCGGGTCAAAATCATCCATCATATAACGTGAGGGCGAGTTGGATGCTGAAGAAAATTCGGAGAACCTGGGAGTATGTTCTAACCAGCGATTGATATCCTTGAGGGTCTGTTCAGTTTCCACGTCTAAGGCTTCTAGATTAGCAGAAGTAGTAGCGGAGTTCTTTTGAGTAATCAAATTATTTGCCGCATTGTTTTTAGTTGACTTTTTATTGTTGTTTTGATTTGCGGTAGCCTTTTTCTGCAGAGCTTTTTTGGGTGGTGGAGGAGCTTGAGGTTTCTCTTTTTCCTTTTCTTTCTCCTTTTCCTTTTCTTTCCCCTTTTCCTTTTCTTTATCTTTATCCTTTTCTTTTTCCTTCTCCTTTTCTTTTTCCTTCTCCTTTTCTTTTTCCTTTTCCTTCTCTTCCATTTTAGGAGGTTCCTTTATTTCCACTATTTCTTTTATAACCTCGCAAATCGGCACAGACTGTGGAGTTGCCACTGGGGAGAGCGGTGGTGAAATCTCAATTAATGCTGCGGCTTTAAGTTTCTCTTTCTTTTTGGGTGGTAATTTGTCATTGCTCACAGATTTCTTGTCTTTTAAAGCAGGCGCTGTTAATGGTGGTAACTTGAATGACTTTTCTTTATCTTCTTCCACCAACACTTCAGCCATTATTACATCTTCAGGTTCCGCTGGCTTCTCTATGGGTTTCTCTGCTACAATTATTTTCTTTATCTCAGGTTTTGGCTCCTCAACAATTTTTACAGGTTCTGGTTTAGGTTCGGGTATTTCCAAAGCCTTTTCCAAATTCTTTTTAGCTTTTTTATTATCACGAGATTTTCTACCTCTTGTTGTCTCAGTTGGTGGTTTCTCGGGGGTTTTATCGGAGGCTTCTGAAACAGCTTTACTAGATGAGTCCCGTTTCCTGGAGTTCTGTGTTTTTGTGGTAGCTTTTGTTTCGGCAGCCACGTTTTGTTGATTGAGTAAAGCTCTGCTTCTGCGATATTTTATAAGTTCATATTTATCGAGAAACGGTAATAACATATCCAACTCTGCCTGTTCGGCAGCAGCTGCGGCAGCAGCTTTCTCTTTCTCTGTCTGCTTTTTCTTATCACTAGATGATGTTGTAGTCGTGTTAGCAGTGGAGGAAGATGAAGTAGATCTTTTGCGTTTGTTTTCTTTTTCCTTTTTATTGGTTTTATTTGTTTTTGGTGTTGTTTTCTTTTTTGTTACAGGTTCGGGTGAGGGCTCTCTGGATTCCTCGGTTGTATGACTAGAAGTGGATTTTAAATCTTCATTATCGGATTGATGGGATTGTTGTTGTTGCAAATTGTTTAAAGAAGTGCTTTGCACTTTCTTAACAGTTGTCAAAAGTTCAGAGAGATCTTCATTAAGGGCACTTTTTGAGTATTTTTTATGTAAATCTACTTTGAAGGGAGACATACTGCGGCTGTCTTCGTCTAGTATGTCTTCTTCCAATTCCGAGGCAGAAGCATTTAAGGCAGCTATAGCGGGTGGTGGCAAATCCTTGCTTGTGACCAACGAGGATTTCCTCTTGTTTGGTGGTTTGACGGGTGTGGGAGGTGGTGGTGGATCTTCTTCCGGTTCTTCGGGTTCTGATTTTATATCTTTTTCTTCGTCAGCTTCTGTAGAAGATTCTTCCTGTTCGAATTCCGTGATTTCGGCCTTTGATTTGAATTTTCCCGTCGTCTTAATGGAATCTTTCGTTTTGGTTTTACTTTTGGAATTGTCCTTTTTCTTTTTACCAGCACCTTTTTTCTTCTGATTTGCCGATTTCCCTGATTTGTTCTCTTTTGTTTTAGATTTTCCCTTCTTCGTAGACTTTAATTCAAAATTCTCATCGTCTTCATCATCTGGCTCTTCTTCAGATTCTGCATTCATGAAATCATCCTCTTCCTCAGACATTTCCATATCATCCTCTTCCACCTTTTGCTTAGATTTACTTGCTTTCTTTGATGACTTTTTAGATTTTGCATTCGATTTTGAGGTTTTCTTCTCATGCTTAGATTTCTTGTCCTTCTTTGAAGAGGACTCCTTGTATGTTTTTGACTTTTTCGAAGAATTTCGACTCTCTTCCAAATCCTGTATGTCCTCAATATCTTCGTCATCATCTTTGAATTCATACTGATCCTCCTCCTCACTCTGTCTATCATCTTTACGTTGTGTTTTTGATTTTCTTTTGCGCTTTTTATCCTTATCTTTACGTTTCCTTTTGGCATTTGAGGCTTTGTGATCACTTTCTTCTTCGTCCAGCTTGTCGTCATCGCCACTCTCTTTGCCCTCGTGCTCTTCCTCATCACTGCTCATTACCTCTTTTGTTTTATCTTTCTTGCTATGTTTCTTTTTGTCTGTGGACTTTTGTGTGGTTTTCTTGTTGGCCATTTCTTGATTTTCTTTGTCTTTAGCCTTTTTATTAAAATATTTTTCACGGAAAACATTCATTTTTGCATCAGCCGCCGGATAACTTAAATTCGGATCATCTTCATCGTCGTCCGACAAATGATCAAAGTATTTTTTGGTGGCTTTGTCAAAGGCTTCTTGGAGTTTATTTACCATTTCGGTGTATTCTAAAAGAAGATATAGATAGACTTGTTGGGTGCTTATTGAAATTTCATATAAAATATGTTCAACTTACCATTGTCGTTGCCATTGTATAAACGACAATTGTTAACAATCAGTTTAAAATCATTGCGAAAATCACTAAATTTCTGATATTCGCCATTATCAAGTTTGTCTTCCATTTTTAAAAGGTCCATAGGTCTGAAATTTTTACAAATTAATAAAATGACGAAAACTGCTAGTGTATGTACAAGAAAATATTTAAGAATTAAAATTTCAGAAGCTTTTTTCAAATATAATTTTAAAAAAGTTTATTTTAAACAAAACTTTATTTAGTTGTCCGATTTTTATAAACATACATAGTCCTTTTTAATATAGGGACTTAAATTTTCTGAGTATATCAGCCTTTTCTGAAGGAAAAACAAGAAAGAGAGCTATATTCGGCTGTGCCGAATCTTATATACCCTTCTCCAAATTATACTTTAAAATAAAAATTTTAAATATTTTTAGGTAAACAAAATTAAATTTCTTTTTTGCAAAATTTAAACAATTTTTTTTCAAAACTGTTTTTCAAAATTTAAAAAATTTTTTTTTTTTCAAAATTGTTTTCAATTTTTTTTTCGAAATTGTTTTGATTTAATTTTTTTGAAAATTTTTTTTTAATTTTAAAAAAAATTTTTTTTTAAATTTATTAGTGAAAAAAAAAATTTTTTTGGTAAAAACAAAATTCGGGTTAAAAAATATGTTTCCCGATTTTGACCCATTATAGGTCCAAATTATTATAGCTTTATATACATCGTTGCAATGGACTTTGAAATATCTATCATTAGATATTCATATTGTCTATATTAATGACTTAGTAATCCAGATATAGATCAAAAATAGGAAAAAATCGTTGTCCCGGTTTTTCCCTTATATCTCAGCCATTTGAGGGCCGATTTTTTTTAAAGTTATTCGGGGGCTACGGAAAGTTGATTTCAACATACAGACGGACATGGCTATATCGACTTCGCTATCTATAACGATCCAGAATATATATACTTTGTGGGGTCGCAAATGAAAAATGTAGAAATTACAAACGGAATGACAAACCTATATATACCCTTGCCACTCATGGTGAAGGGTATAATTATAATAAATTTAAAGAATAATCCTTAAGCAAGGATATTTTAAAATAATTTTAATAAGGACTGAGGTCGTAAAATTCTTAACACACGTTTTTCATTAAAACTTTTAACCCAAGTATTATTTGATTTTTTTATCAAGTTACCTTTGTAAAGCATGTCAGTTATTATGTTTAATGTCAATTATGTTCATTTGTTGTTAATCTGATTAATAAGTGTTCAGAAAAAAGTGCGTACCAAAAACTATTAAATATGTTCATCAAAACCCAACTTGGCCCTACAAAAAGTTGGCCAAACAATCAAAGATCTGCTATCAAACTGTTTTCAATGTTATTAAACAGTACCGGGAGAACTTGTCGGTTGATATAAAACCTGGTTGAGTTAGAAGGAATAGTCCACATGATGTTTCTAAAGCCAAAAAAATAGAAAGCATTTTCAAAAGAGTTCCCAACACATCCGTTAGGAAAGCGGTCCGGTTAGGTCAGTACTCCAACTATTTGATACGAAAAGTTAAAGCCAATGCAGGTTTAAAAGCATACAAGGCTCAAAAAGTTCCTAACAGAAACTCTGCTGAAAATTTAGAGGCCAAAGACAGAGCACGGAAATTGAAGTCAAATTGTATACAAAGAATATTCCTGCTGCATAATGGATGACGAAATGTACGTATGGAAAATTTTTCGCAGCTTCTGGTTCAATTTGTTTATGTTGCAGATGCTCGAGGGAATGTTGAAGAAAAGTTTAGGAACCAAAAGCAAACAAAATTTCTCAAAAAGTTCTTGGTATGGCAACCAATATGCAGTTGCGGCAAAAAAGCTAAACATTTGCTACAAAGGGCTCTATAAATACCGAAATTTACATCAAGGAATGTTTACAAAAAAGGATGTTTCCATTCATAAGACTTCTTAATGTGTCCACTTAATATGGTAAGAAATGTCTTGAGTGATACAAGACCAATAATGTGGTATTTGTACCAAGAGAGGCAATTTCTCCAAACTGCCCGGAGCTGAGTTCAGTGGATAGATATTGGGCTCTTGTTAAAAAAGAATTGAAGAGCACAAAAAAGGTGTCCAAAAATGTGGTAGATTTTAAACAGAGATGAACAACCTGTTCGAACAAAGTGACATAAAGCAATATAAAAACCATAATGGAAGGGTTTTCGAAAAAGGTTCAAAATTTCATCATTAGTGATTAGAACTATAAAAATATTTTTTTTTTTTTTTTTAATTGTAACAATAATTTCAATCAAATAAAAAAAAAAGATTCAAAACTGTAAGTTTAGTGGTTTCATTTTTATTAACATATATGTATGTATGTTAAACATTTTTCGATCTCAGTCCTTAATAGACCATAATATTGATACAATAAATCATAGAATAAACACATAGAACGAAAGGAGAGAGAAAAATCAATGAATGATACAATAACGAAATACTTGGCAATACATTCTCAAGAATTAGTTTTATTGGCTCTCTATGCCATAAATGTTTAAAAATACCGTATTATTTTGAATGTCTACATAGATTTTTACATATATTTTCTATCAAAATTAAAATAACTAATAAATTGTCATTTCACTAAAGCGAATTTTTAACATAAATTTAAAAACTATTTTTCTCGTTATTCATCTTTTACTTTTAAGTTAGAATCATGAATTCCATCAGACATCACAAACAACAATTATATCATTCAAAGGTTGAATGAATTCTGTTATGAATTAAATCAACGATGAATGAATTCTTTTTAAATAAAAGTCCTTGTATGCAGCTAAAGAATTAGATGTTGGGAATGGATATATGGAATGAATGGCTGTCATTTTTTAATTCCGAATTAAGATTTTAGTGATTTAAGCTCAAATTGTATTAATTAAGCTAAATCTAAGCTCTGATACAAAATATTATAGAATTCAGAAGATCAAAATTTTTCGTTTCGTCCCTAATACATTTGAGATTTAAAATATACATATGTATGCTTACCTCCTTATAATGGAATAGTATCTGGGTGCAATATCCTCTTCTACGGGATCCATAAATGGCCAAGCGTCACGATGATTCTTAACATACACCAGTACCTTGTGCATGCCAATTTGTAGAACTTCTTCGGTTTCGGTAAAGCTAAGAACATTTGGTGTGATGGATTTTTTGTTCAAACAATAATTGTTGTAGAAAGTATTATGTTGGTGGTTGTGGTGGTGTTGGGATGATGATGATGATTTTGTTGGTGGTGGCATGTGGTGATGATTGTGGTGGTATTGGTGTTGTTGTTTTTGATATTTATGATAAGAGGTTGATGATTTTTTATGTACATAAGAATCAGAGGATATAGTAGAGGAATGGTGGTTTTGGTGATTGTGTTGGGAGAAATGTGCATTATTATTAGTATTAGTAGTAGTTGAAGAATGGAAATAATTATCATTAGAGGTAGTGTTGTTGTTGTGATTGGTAGTACTAGTGGGAGTAGTAGTGCTGTTGTTGTAAGTGTGATTGTTAGTATTGTGTTTTAAATAACGTTTGGTTGGTGGTATGGCGGCAACTGTAGTTGTTGCTGCTGTTGTTTCATTAACATTTTTATTTTTATTCTTATTATTTTTATTATTATTATAATTGTTACTGTTGTTATGATTATTGATCGTGACATAGTGTTGTTGTTCTTGGTCTTGTTGTTGTTGTTGTAGTTGATACTGGTTGCTGTTGTTGCTACATATTACATTTCTACACGGATTTTTTTGATTTTTTTTTTTTTTTTTTGTTTGTATTTTATTTTTATTTGATTTTATGGTGTGGATGAAGGGATGGTTGTTTTATTTTGATAGAGGAACATATATTGTTGTTTTTTTTTTCAATTGTTATACATTTGTTTTTGATGATTTTTTTTTTATAAAAATGTGGAATAAAAATTCAAGAGGGAAGGAGCATAAAATACAATTGGTATTTTTAAAAATGATCGATTATTTACAAATGGATTTTTAAATATTAATCTCAAAGAATAGTAAATACAAAAGCATGCACATTACATTAGCAAAAGCTATATGTTGTTTAAATGATTTGAGGCAAATTAAAAAAATAAAAACAAAAGCATTTTAACTAAATTTTTAAACCAAACTCAAATGTGAATACAAACTAGCTTTATTACAGCTAAAGAGATTTTTATTGAAGAATTCGTTCGTAGTAAGATTAAATTTTGTATAGAAACTTTAAATTTCCTATAAAGATCTATCGCTGCTAGTATGTTCCTTGAAATTTCGTTTGGAAATTCTACAATATTTATTATGAAACTCCAAAATTTACTATAAAATTCAATTGGATTGGAGATATTTTAATGAAATTTCACATAGTCCATAATTATCTACATGGATTCGTAGTTTAAATTGTTCACGTCGGGCCTACCAAATTTAAAAAAAATCACTTCTTACCCGAATAACAAAAAATTTAGATGTATTTCCATAGTACTTGAAAATATGTACAAAAAATACGCTAACATTATTTGTGGGTTATATCTTTTGGTTTATAAGATATTTATGTTGAAAATTTTTTTTTGGAAAATTTAAAATAAAATACAGAACTTTTCATACATTTATCTGGTCCGTTATAAAAGTTACGCGCATCTAAATTAGGACATCTTTTTTACGCTTTTCCTCAAAAATATCATCATATTAATGACTGAGATCGTAAAATTCTTAGCACACGTTTTTCATTAAAACTTTCAACCCAAGTATTATTTGATTTTTTTTTTCATCAAGCTCCTTTGAAAAGCATGTCAGTTATTATGTTTAATGTCAATTATGTTCATTTGTTGTTAATCTGATTAAATTGAGTGACCAGAAAAAAGTGCGTACTAAAATTATTAAATACTAGCTTGACCCGGTGCGCTTCGCTACCCCTGTCGTAGTAAAAAAAATATTTTATAAAAAAAATCGTTTTCCCCCTGTTTATCCCTTTCTGGTCCAAGTATTGAAAAAAGTTATAGCCTATTGACGCTTCCAAGTAAGGATCTATCTACGTTCCAAATTTCAATAAAATCGGTTCAGCCGTTTAGGCGTGATCCTCAAACAAACAAACAAACTTACAAAGACATTTATATATTTATATAGATTTTCAACAAAACCCAACGGTCATACAAAAAGTTGGCCAAACAATCAAAGGTCTGCTATCAAAATGTTTCCTATGTTATAAAACAGTACCGGGAGAACTTGTCCGTTTATATAAATCCTGGTTCAGGTAGAAGGAATGGTCCACATGATGTTTCTAAAGCCAAAAAATAGAAAGCATTTTTAAGAGTTCCCAACACATCCGGTAGGAAAGCAGCCCGGTTAGGTCAGTACTCCGACTATTTGGTACGAAAAGTTAAAGCCAATGCAGGTTTAAAAGCATACAAGGCTCAAAAAGTTCCTAACAGGAACTCTGCTAAAAATTTAGAAGCCAAAGACAGAGGTTCAAAATTTCATCATTACGGATTAGAACTATAAAAATATTTTTTTTTTTTTGTGAATTGTAACAATAATTTCAATAAAATAAAAAAAGATTTAAAACTGTAAGTTTAGTGGTTTCATTTTTATTAACATATATGTATGTTAAACATTTTTCGATCTGTCTCATATTTCTATTATAATAAAAAAAATCTACGGCCTCGTATATATTTTGGATATATTTCTAAAAAAAACCTAACGTAAATGCATGTGAAAGCCCAGATTATAAAAGAAATATAATTTTGAATGGTCCTATATGTAATATAAATACGGCAAAAGTTAATAAGAACACGGTAAACAACGACTGAGAGGGCTAAATTATGAAAACACAAAATATATATTAAGTGAAGACAGTGGCAAAAGATATCAAACCATTGATTAAAAGACCTGTACATCTATATAAGTTATAAGTTTTATTACGATTTCTTAATCCATTCGTAGTTTACACTAATTCGAATTTTAAATCATGAAATTTCAGGTTTTTATGGTAAATGTTATTACGAAAATTGATGGGATAAATTTTATCTTTTAAATGTGAATCGTCTAGTCCTAATTTGTTCGATAATACCAAAAACTTGTACGCTTCAGGAGAGTCTTTCTAACAAAAAGACTTCTGATAAATATACCGAATTAGCAACAAAAAAAAATATATCTTAAAGGGTACCCAGCAAAAAAAATGTGAGGAAATGAAGTAGATAAACACCACAAATAGGTTACCTTAAGTAGTTAAAATTTTGGTGAAAACCCAATTAATTTTACATTAAAGTGTCAATGTCATTTTTAGAATCTTCGTGTCTGATACTGTAAAATTTCGATATTTATAAGTTATTTTTAAGTAGAAAAAGGTGCTATAATTTCTTTTATTCAAGATTTGCGTCCGGCTAAATGCAGCCCATACCGGCAAAAAGTTATTAACAATAAAGAAATTTAAATTCAAGGTGTACTAAGGATTTTGATTTGATCAATAACATTTGTATTTTTTATTGATAAATTAATAAGTTTAAATATAAGTTTCCAAACACCTGAATATGACAGTTTAACTAGCATTATTCCATAATTTTACCGGAGCATCCTTAGTCAGTCCGGCACTTAATAAACTAAATTAAGTTGGTAACATACAATTTACATTTAAATTCCTAATGTCATCGACAAATGTTAAAGAAATTATAAAACAATTGAACATGCATTTGATTGTGAAACCAGCAAATACCGTTAAAAAGCCAATAGAGAGGAAAGAAACACAAGCAACGCAAAACATAAGCAATTAAATTACCATGATTAGGTGGTTGATAGAGGAGTGAAAAAGTTGTAATTTGTATAGAAACTAAAACTACATACATAGAAAAACAAATCAATCTTTATAATAAAAACGAAAAGAAATACAAATAAAAACTCACTCATCAGCACTTTTATCCGAATTTTGTGATGACGTTGTATTCGATTTGGCCGGTGTTATGTCATCACGATCACGTTCAGCTTCTTGCTTTACAGAGGCGGCTGCTGCAGTAGTTGAGGTCTTCTTTTTAGGGCCGCCAGAGCCTTTTCCACCGGAATTTGTGTTGTCCGTGGACTTTTGTTTTCTATTCGCCATTGTGGAATTCTTTGTTTTATTTGTATCTTTGATGTTTAATTGTTGTTGTTGTGTTGTGGCTGTTGTGGCGGCCGAGGATGTGGAAGATGATGTAGCTGAAGTTGAGGTGGCTGTAGTGGAATCTTGTAAAGTGGTTGGTATGAAAATATTACCCGTTAATGAAGAGAGAGAATTGTTTGTTTGACGTCCCGGCAATTTCATATTTGTAGCTGGTGCCATATCATAAACTGCCGAACAATCTTTTTCCTTTTTTATGGTAACGCCGGCCGAGCTCAGTTGCAAATCGACGTGATTGTGGTGCTCTTGTCCAGCTGAATCCAATTCGTTAGTGGTGTTATTGTGTTGGTTGTTGTTGTTGTTGTGATTATTGTGTAAATGTAAGAGACTTTCTGTGGGTACTACACCGATAGCACGACAGAAATTTTCCTTATCTTCTGGACTTAATACTGGTTCTTCTTCATCGATAGTTTGATATTTATTGGCCTTAGAAGAACGTGTGGGCAATTGTGGTTTATCTTGTTGTTGTTGTTGTGTATGGGGATGTGGCTGCTGTTGCGCTTGAGATTGTTGCTGCTGTTGTTGATTTGTTGTATTAGTTTCAGTTGGTTGAGTTGTTGTTGCTGTTATTGTCGTTAGCTCGTTTTGATGTTTATCTGAGTGTTTGTGTTTCCTGCGATGTTCTTTAGACTTTTTCTTTTGCTTTTTCTGTGATTTCTTCTTTTTATGATGATGATGGTGGTGGTGATGAGATTTTCTATTTGATTTTTGATTAAGTTCTTCTACAAGTTTTTCGTCGCCTTCTTCGTCTCCTGCGACTTGAGTTCTGGTGTCTTGTGTAGCTGGTGCTATTGTTGTGTTGTCGTCAATATTTTGATTATCGTTATGGTTTTGTTGTAAAGCTTTATATTTATTTATTATGTGCTGTTGTTCTTCCTCGTCGTCTTCCTCTGCTTCTGGCAATTCGTGTAAATTGTCAGCCGGTTCTAATTTGATATTTTTTAAAAGATTTAAATGTTCATCCGTTAATAACGTGGAGGTATCGTCTATTGGCCTTTTGTGTTGATCTTCCAAATCGAAATCTCTTTCCTGTTGATAGTTTCGATTTTGTCGATATTCGTTATCCTGATCGTTATCTTCGGCCTCGTCTTCTTCCTCTTCTTCGTCGTCGTCGTCTTCGGGCGTTAAACAAAATGTCTCACGATGTCCCAGGAAATCACTTGAATTGGTTGTTATAGTGCGTCGCAATGAACTGGCATACGTTGAAATGCCACTAGCAGTTGAGGTTGATTGGGAACTAAATAGTGGATTGTTGGAAAAAAAAATTGGAGTAGAATGTTTTTATTTCGTATAAAATAGGGTTCATTTGTGATATTTAAAAGTCAATGTTAACATGCAATTAGTGTTTGATGGTGAATGAGTTAAGAAAAGCATATGGAATGCGGTATTTTTGGATGAATTCAAAAAATGTTGGAAGTGTTGTTGTATAACAATTGATTGCCTATGTTTAAACAAAATGTCTGCAGAAAAACCTCCGGAAGTACCCAAATAGCTGACGGACAGATCTTTCAGATATTCAAAAGCGTTATTTCATAAAAAATAAACTTTTTCACAATAAAGCTTTTTCACGAATGCTTTATTGCAAAAAACCTTTTTCTTCAGAAATAACTAAGTTTTTTATTTTTACTCTAAAAGCTTTTTCTAAAGATGGTAAGCTTTGAGATTGATTTACTTTCTGAACATTTAAGTTCTCAATAATTCATTGTACTCGATTATTTATTCACTATTCTTGGAAATCTAATTCAAATCTGTTAAAAATCCCCTCAGTACGAGTACTTGCTAAATTTTATACTAAAAGTATTTTATATCAACATATCGAGGGACTATATTCAATAACCTGACTAAAGATTGACTAAAACGGTTTCTTAGATTGGCTAAAGCGATTTCGAAATATCGCCCATTCAATGTTTTTTTTTTAATAAACATATATTTGATTCGGAATAAATACTGTACAAATATCATGTAATGAACGATCCTAAGGTATTTGTGAAGCAAGATCACTTTTATATCTTCCAAAATTTTATCATCCTATTCGAATTAAATCATATAGTTCAAGTCATATTGGTTCATTTTAAACACCTCCAAATAAATGGATTGATTTGCAAGATTTGAATAGCGTAATACCTCCAGAATACCATAATTCACATGTTCTGAACTTTAAATACTCGTATTTCATGAGGCTGTAGTCGGATTTTATTGCTTTATGATACATTTCAAAGATAATTAAATCCTCTTTAGACAACATAATTTTAACAAATATTTGTTCTCAAAAAATGCATTCATGATGCTATTTTCGGATCGACTTTTGGAAATATTCTCCACGAAACTTTAAAATTAAATCTAATTTAAAGTGAATGCAAACACTTTATTAGTTTTATTAATTTAGTAGCGGTGTTAATAACATATTGTGGAAGAATGAATTGAAAATAAGTTTTTTTTTTTTTTGCTCTCATAAAAACTAGTGTTTTCTAAGACAGATGGTTTGAATATAGTCCCTCGATATAGAAATTCGTGTAGAAAAAAAAAACAAAATAGAAAATTGTAGCAAATTTGTATGAATGTTGTTAATGTTTCAATTTAAATTCAAAATCAAACCAATTAAAATGCACATAAATGAATTTTTGCACAAAACTATAAATAAAACTTAATAAAGAAATAAAAAAAAAAATTATATTAAAATAATTATAAATAAAGCATGCTTACATAATTTGTTAAAAACCAAATGTTTTGAAACTGTAGAATCAATCAATCCAATCATAAGCCGAAACAAGATGAGGTTAAGAACACAATTTGAAAATTAATTAATATTTTATTTTTTTTTATAATAAATATGTTTTTTTTTTTTGTTTGCGGTAAGACAAAGAAATACAAATTAAACGCCGGCCACTCTTGTTGATAGGTATTTAAGCCACTTTTAGTTGATACTAGGAGAAGAAGTTGCCAAAAATTAATCGGTATAAAATCCAACTTATTTGTTTAATAATTAACTAATTATATATATCCTTTAGTAATTTTAACTTAATAAATGTTAGCTTAAATTAATTTTGTTTTATTTTGAATGAAATGTGATTTTGTGATTAATAATTTTGTTTAATATTTCATTTGCAGGTGGCGGCATGGCATGTATTCTTTTTCTTAATGAAAATTATAAGGAAAAACTGATAAAAAAAGAAAAGCCAAATAAAACTGATCGAAAAAATGTATTTCAGATGATATGAAGATAATTAAAAAAGTGCGTTAAGTGATTTAAAAAAAAAATTAATTAATTAATTAATGTTTGTGTGGTGGTTTGGTTAAATGTGTATGAAATTATGTATTTTCTTTGTGGTACACAATTTTGTCTTTTTTTTTTCTTTCTTTTGAGTGTTTGGCTTTAATTTGATGTTTTTCTAGGGGAGTTTATTTTGTCGTTCTAACCATCTGCGTGCTCTAGTTTGAGAGCTAGTTGTTGCTGCTGCTGCTGTTGAAGAGTTTAATGGTAACAATGATGTCTTAGCAGGCTGTGGCTGTTCGAAAGAATAACGTTGACGTTCTCTTTGCTGGCGTTCTAGACGTTCTTGTTCTTGACGGGCTTTCAGCTCGACCAGATTACGAATACGACTCGAATTGCGCACTTGAAAGAGTCTGTAATAGAAATAAAGGTAATTATTTTGGGAATATATAAATAATATATATTTGGAATTTTAATTTTAGATACGTTAAAAAAAATTAATTTAAATATTTTGAATATTTTAAATAATATAATCAATATTTTATATTTTCAAAAAAAATAAAAAGTATTTCAATATTTTTAAAATAAAAAAATATTTGAATTTTTTTAATATAAAAATAATATTTTGAATATGAAAATATTTTAATACATTTTTTTATTTAAATTGAAAAAATATAAAAAAGTATTTCAATATTTTTAATATAAAAAATATTTGAATATTTTAACTTGAAATAAATATTTCAATATTTTGAAAAATTTTAAAAAAAATATTTTGAATATTTTAAACAAAATATTTCATTATATTGAATACTTTAATAAAATAATAGCGTAGACTGACGACAGCGTTAATATGCATTAGCAGTCTTAATTCAAATTAACTTGTGAATTTTCCCCATGCTAATACGCATTAACTTTGATGTAAATGCTCAAAATCAAACTGAATTTATACTGAATTTAGCTATTTCAATATGGCAATACCGTTGACAATCAATCAACTTTTGGCAAATTGTTTATTATTGTGGTATAGAAAAAAAATAGGGAAATTAATCTGTAACTTCTAAACGGTCAGCCCGGTTTGAATGAAATTTCACAAACACAATGAGGAAGTGTTGTCGAATTTAAGTTTTGTATTTGGACCACATGGGCCCACCAGGAACGCCCATGTGGCCAGTGGTCCCCAAAGTAGGACACCTCCGGTATGTTAAATTTTTAAAACGGTAGTATTTCTTCGTTTGTGTCCCGATTTCAAACAACTTACATACATAGAATCTCCTCAACGAGCACTACAAAAAACCTTGTCGTAGCTATCAATTATCTCCTACAGCTTATGAGATATTCGCATTTGAAAATTAAATGGTTAAACTTTTTACCCACCCTACTCCAGTTTTTTTATAACAGCGGGTCCAAAGTTATTGCATTTGAATTTAAAAAATTTGAAAAAGGCAATTTTTCGCTAATTTTTTGGGAATAAAGTACTTTTTTCTTTTTTAAGTTATCTAAAAAATTTCTACAAAGATGTATAAGGAATTTATACTTTTTGGAAAGCTAACTTTACACAAAATATTTTAAATGAAAACCGATTTTAAAATTGTTGATACCGAACGGACCAGTTCCATCTAAATAATGCCTATTTTTTATGTAAAATTTAATTTTGGGGCAAAAATTCTCAAATCGCATAGTCGATATCAAAATATAGTAACTTATTTTAGATGACCCAATATGTTCTTAATTATTTTGTAAAAGGTTCCGATAACACCTCCCCTGGTATGGATATTATAGCCAAAAAACCCAAAAATCTTATTTTTGGGATTTTTCGAAACTTTTTTGGGAATTGCGGGATTCCTGATGCCAAATTTTAAAATTTGTTTTAAATTTTGCATTTTCAATAGAAAAATCTATATAACTGTGAAATTTCATTAAAATATATGTATAAATAAACATTTGATTTCAATTCGCAAAATTAGTATCTTCGCAAAAACTCAATAAAAAGATATTTTCGTCATATTCTTCAAAAAAGTATGAATTTTTTAATTGTCGAATGTTATATATATTTTTGAGAAATAGACAAAATTCCCTATCCATTGATATATAACATTTCTACATTATGTTTTATACGTAGCAATTAATTAGGGAAAACTTAACATCTAGCAGAGAATTTACCGATTTGCAACAAATTTTTTCACAATTAAACAGTTGTTTACAAACAAACAGCTGTTTACTAAATGCAAAACTGTCGTTTGTCAGGGTTAAATTTTAATTCACATTAGTGTGCTGTTAATGCAAATTAACTCTGTCGTCTGTCTACGGTATAAACAATATTTCAACATTTTTAATATAAAAATAATTTAAATAAATTTTTTATTTGGATGTTCTTAATATAAAAATATATTCAAATATTTTTCAGTATTTTTAATATAAAAAAATACTTCCATATTTTTATTATAGAAGAAAATATTTTTATATAAAAAAATATTTCATATTTCAATATTTCCAATAAAAAAAAATTTTTATAAAAAAATCGATTTTTATTAAAAAAAAAAATTGTAAAGAAAAAACTTTTCACAAAATCAGTTATATCCCAGCAAACCTCAAAACGGTTTAAAAAATTACAAAATCGAATTGCCGAATTTCAGTAGTAAACTCTCGAAAGTATATCACATAATATGTACGTATATATAAAACATATAACTCCATACATTAACAAAAGACTTTGGAAACTTAAATTCAACAAACAATACTTACTTTCTCCTCCTTAAACGTTCACGTTCACGAAAAAGTTGTGGCAACTTTGGTAGAAAATTCTCATCTAATATCTGATAGAGTTCCTTTTCCTTGGCATTCGTGGATGCTTTAAATTTCGTGGCCAAATTCTGCCAATCCTCTTCGGTAAAGCAGATCACTTGCCACACCGAATTCGATTTGAAACTATTCGAAGCGGCCGGTTTATCTTCACGATAGAGACGGGTGCCGTAAAAATACCAATAGCCGGAATTTTTGGAATCGTAACCAAGGGGTTCGACACGTAAACTGTCCGATTCTAAATTGTTTAAAATGACTTGTACATCGGCCGAGTCGAGACGAAAGTGACAGAGATCGTAGAGTATTAAAAGACGTTTGCGTACGGGTAAAGATTGAAAATCAATATCGGTATCAAAATGATTTTCGGTATTATGAAGACGACACTGTTGGCGTAGGAAACGCCTTAAAAACATTTGATAATTACTATGGGTTATTTCTTTTGCTACCGAACGTAAAGCATCGCAACCCTTTAATAAGCGTACAATAAGTTCAGGCACTAAAGCAATATGATGTTCATCATCTGTTGTTGTACCATCGGATAATAAAGCGGATTCTAAATCCTGTAAACATACACAACATACACATACAACAGTAACAAACATTTAACGAATTTAAATCATTTAATATTTAATAACAATCATATACAACATACCTCAATATCAATATCAGGCAAATCAAATGCTGAACTAAACAATGAACAAAAATGTGAAATACACGGTATCTCCCACCATGATTGTATATCTGTAATAATATTTAAATTTATTTAGTACGTATTTCTTTGCATGATCTAATTATGTAATTAAATTTTAACTTACCCAAAAGTCCTATGAAAGTAGAAACCATTTATGTTTACTTTCACAATGTATTTATTGCTGTTTGTGTTTTGTTTTAGTGAGTGTGTGTTTTGAGTTTTGAATGAATGTTGAAAAAAGGCCCCTCGATTTATGTAATTTGCTGCTTGGTTTATTAATCCTTCAACAGTTCCTTATAAGTTAAATTGAAAATTTCTTTTGTTTTATCAAACTAGTATCTTTGGTTGATTTTCCTAAACTTATTGGTCTGCATTTAATGCATTTTTAGCAATTGTTGTTCTTCTTTTAAGAATTAACTGAAAATATATGTATAAAGAAAATTATGTCAGTAAGTTGTTGAAAATAGAATTATATTACTTTGATAACTTAAAGTAAAATAATTATATAAGGCCGGGTAACTTTAAAACATACAAAAAGAATATTTTTTATTTCATTAAGCTTTATAAAATTTTGATAAGTTACCCGACCTATGTATGTTTGATTTATTAAACTATGTTAATAGTTTTACATACAAGAAATGAAATAGTGAATAATATAGAATTTGTTTCGTCTAAAAAAAGCACAGTTTTATTATTATACGCTAATTTGTTTGTTTGCGTTAACGAATTGGAATTATGTAAAATTAGAAAACATAAAAAGAAGTTACTTATTTAGTGTAAAAGTAATTTCATTTATAATAAATTTATTTGTAAAAAAAATCATCTGTTGGATTCGGAAAATTAAAAAATTTTTTCTCTATTCAAAATAAATTTGGTTGGGCATTTAAAATGAAAAGGAAAATGAAAAATCTAAATTTCATATTGAATTTGTTTCCCTTTTAAAATAAATTCATCAGCTTATTAAAATTACGTGACTTTTTAAGGTTTAAAAAGATGTTTGTCAATGTGGCATTGTCTATTTAAAAAAAGGCAAAATGGGTGATTTAATGATTAATAAATAGGTGCATTCTAAATATCAATCTCAACAATCTCTCAGATATTATATTTTTCAATAGAACTAAATATGGCAACCAAAAAAAACGATCATATTGAAGCTACATCTGTTAAATTGGCTGTCATTTATTCAGTTTGTTTTGCAAAATCATGAACGGATATTGCGTTCAACAACACGTGCAAATGATAGAAATTAACACAAATTGTCTGGCCATTTTAGTAAATCAGTATTTTGTTGGATATCCCTTGTTTTTGTATTACTGCTTCACAACGAAGATTCATTAAACCAATTAAAGATTCTATCATCTCCTTTAAGATATATTTACATTCCCTTATAAAGCCATTTGATAAAGCATTATTCGTTGTACAATTTTTGAGTACCCATTTTGCGATCTACAATTTTCCATAAGATTTCTATGGGCAGGCCATTTCAATACACGTACCTCATTGGATTGTAACCACTCGGTTACAACCCTAGAGGTGCCTTTGGTGTCATTGTTGAGATGGAACCTCCAAACTGAGGCATATTTTCCTGATCGAATGAATATTTACCCTATAACTTGATCCGAAAAATAGACACACCCCATAATATTTCCACCGCGAAAATTGACTATCTTATCTTTTTCCCATCGGGAGGGGATCTTACAAATGTTGTAGTTGGATTCATCCGAATATTTCTTTTCTGTCTCGACCAGTTTAAATGTTTTTTGGCAAATAACATTTTTTCGCTGGCTATAGCAACCAAGACCAGCCTCATTTATCCTGCCGTAAACAGTTCGAGAACTAATTTTCAATTTCAGATTATTGATAAATTCCCGGGGAGGATTTTTAGGAATTTCTTGCTATTGCTATTAAATTATCTTGTCTTTGAACCTGCTGATTTATTATTTGAATATTTATCACTGTTTGAACTCAGCACTGAAATCATTTTTTTTTTTTTTTTTTTTGTTTTAGATTCTCGCTATAAAAAACTTATTGTGAGAAAAAAAAAATTACAAATAAAATAAATATTGAAAAATGGTAAAACATAAACATGGATGTTTTAGTAAGATTTTCTTATGCTAAATTCCCAATTTTATTGATAAATTCACTGAAATTTATTGTTGGGGAATAAGCTAGTTCCTATGCGCATTTCACTGGTTGCTTAGGCCAGATCATCAGGAAACCTTTTCCCAAAAGGCTTTAGAAAAACTAAAGATATTATACAAATAAAACTATAGAGTGAATGAGAATTACAGACACTCAAGCTTTATTTGTAATAATATCTAAGCTTAAACAAAACACCAACAATAAACAGTGATTTTATCTTTTCTTACATTCTGGTTTTCATACATATTCTTTTTGTTTTACTTCTTTTTTGCTTGTTTAAAAGTTTCCAATGTTTTGTCAATGCTTAAAAGTATAAATAACCACATTCTATAAATATATTTTTTATCAATTTGAATTCTTAAAAACGTTGAAATTTACCATATTTCAATAGAAAACTTAGTAAATTTAAAGTTATCTGAGTCATATAGGAATAAATTTAAAAGTCGTATGAAAAATTACAATAAAATCGAAAAAACGAATTTTCTTAAAACCGCGTTTCGTTTTTATTTCGACCGTTTATCGACCGATATGTGTGATTATTTCAACACATACAATTCAGTGTTTCAAACAGATTTTAGTGTTTTTAGTTCTATACTTGATCTAGGAGCTTCAAAAAATTTATTTTTGTTAACCATATTGATAATTTAATCTAAATTCTCATGACTTTCATTTAAAATTAAAATTGGCAAAATTACATTATTTCATAGTTATAAGAACTGAGCTGAAACAATATCTGATATATAGATAATACATGTGTTTAAATGGGAGCTTCGGAAAACCTATTTTAATGGGCAGACGGACATTAATATATACTGGGCCGAATTACCGCACTCGATATCGAGTAAAATTTCTTATTTGAGATTATGGCATTCGATTTTGAGTATGAAATTTAGTATATTTTATTATAATTTCGATAACGAAATCATTTTTCGATACGATAGCTCATTCGATCACGAATGCGGTAATTCGGTCCCTGGTTGTACAGTTCAATAGTAGAAAATTCCAAAAAGCCGACTGTTAGAAAACCGGTTTATGGGTCATTTAGTTTTAAATACGGTTTCAGCTGAAAAAAAAAACAATTAACCGGGTCTACAATATATGCAGTATAATTGTATTTATTCTTTATTTTTACTATAAATTAGATTGCAAATAATTTGTGTGTGATCGTGGTGCTGTATTCAAAAATAATAAATAATTTAAAGCGGAAAAATCATATTCATCAAAATTATTTTTTAGTTAACAATTAAACTTTTCGCCAGAGATCATTAGATCTACTACAGACCAGGAGAATGGTCAAAAGCATTTCCAAATATAAAATACCTACATACTATTAAAATGTAGATTTGTTGGAGAACACCAAGGATATCTCAATATTCTTTATAGAATTACTCGATAAAAGAAATCGCTTTTGGAACCGAAAACTTTTTCATTTTCTTTTACAAACTGGTTCTGAGCAGTTATTTGTTAGTGTTTACAACATGATAGATTTTTGATACGAAAATAATAATTTTTGTAAAAAATTATCAAAAGTTAGCCAAATTTAATATTTTTTTATGAAAAATTTTAAAAAAATATTAAATTATGAATTGAATTCTTTGAAACCGCTTGTATTTTTAACAGAAAAACCCGGATAAATGGCTTCGGTGTTCGGTTTTTGAATAGACTATATAATAGGTATAAAGACAACAATAATGAGGGCACGAAATTTAACATTTACTGCCATTTTTTGAAACCAACATGTTACCCTACCCGTTCATAGTTTATAGATAAATATTTTTGCCAGAAAAATAAAACGCCATATGTCCATTTATTTAACATGTGGAAAAGATACAAGATATCAGGAGATACTTATATGTATGTTGTGTATGATTTCAAAATTATATATATTCGGAAAGTGATTTGGAGAGTGGAGAGCTCTTAATCATTCAAACTATCATATTAATACAACACTTTATGAGGTCCACTGTACACAAACCATCACTATATATTCGCACGACAGACGCCGGTTCTACGCCACGAAATGACCCGGTTCACTCGTCCAAGGGCTGTGAAAGCAATCACTGTTGTTATTTTTCATGTACATATGTATGTACGTATTCAAAACAACAAGTTCTTTTTAATACTTTTTTTACATTAGAACACAAAAATATTTATCATAATTTTTTAAGAAATCATAACAAAACTTAATAAAATCTTGAAGCTGCTAAGCTTTCTTTTAATATTTAACTACCTAAAATATTTCAACATCATTTAACACCTCACATACAAAAAAAAATAGAAGAAATACAAAATTGTATGATGTAAAAGAATTTGGCGCAAAATGTTTATGTATTAATCTTATTAATTGGATAAAGCGCGGGAAAAAATATTATTATCAATAGGTATGAGTATTGTGTCGTTGAAACGTACACAATCAAACAGGTGGGCGGAGGGGTGACAAAGATTGAAGGGGTTACAAATTTATTTATACAAGCACACAAAAAATGAAAACATATGGCAAACACAAGCGCACACTCTCGCGCATACACAATAATAATAAACAAAACAATGCTGCACATAAACAATATTAACATAAATGACATTAATAAATAGTAAACTATTTTAGAAATAGTCTTTAAAACATTTAATAAAAAAATTATCTCAAAGATATACAAAGCAACCAAAATGCAAACTATTAAACATAAAAACATGTGTTTTATATAGTGGCGTTAAGAAAAAAAAAATAGATTGTTTTGATTTTTTTCTTTTATCATTCAAAAACAGTACGGTATTTTTTTTGTTATTCTCTACTCTCTCCTTAGAAGAGCAAGACAATATGTAGAAAACTCTAATAGCTATCTCTTTCAGGTGGAAAATGAAAGAGTAGAAAATATTAATACATCATGCTTGCTCGATGATTATAAACAACTAAAACAGAGGAGCAAAACTATTTACAAGTTAAAGAGCAAACAGTAGAACAGCAGTACACAGAAAACATATGTTTGCATAAGTTATTAATAGGCGTGAAGAGAGAAACTGTTGTGTATAATGGAAAATGGAAAAAAATTGGTATATTTTCGTTTCCCGTTTGTTGAAAAAAAAAAATCGAAGTGAAATTTTTCTGCAATCAATTATTTTTTTAGTTTCATTGCAACTGAAATGTAAAAAAGAATTAGATCTTTTTGATTTTATTTTAGATATATTTCATGGAGTCTTTTCGCCCTTTACTTTGTAGTTATATTTTAACACTTGATTTTCGTACCATTTTTGGTTTCTTAAATAATGTCTATTTTTTTACATTTTTATATATGTATGTAAATAACAGTGTTGTAAACTTAGGCGTCTTTTTTAGAGAATTTTAATCGTTTTTCATCACTAGCACACCTATACTAACTTTTTTAACAATATCAAATAGCCCAGTTTTCTTGTAAGTGAAACCATGCGGCAATTGATGGTTGGATAACAGAATATAAATCTTATATATATTTTATGATGGAAATTGATTTTAAAATCGAATCGTTTGTCCGCCGACTAAAGAATAATTACTCAAATTGTAAAAAATTACAAATGTAAAAAGTGAAATTCCAAACATTCTTTGAAATTACTAAGTAACTTTTTATCAAAAATAGCGGATATTTCAATCCGATTAAGCTGAACAAATTTCGGCGGCTCGGCTCAGCCGGCTTTCAACCGTTCAGCGCTGGTCTCTGATGGGAGGAATGTTTATATAAAAAATGTCTATATAAAAAATATTCTATAGATAGCAACCTTTTGCCATAAATATTACAGTGCACTGAAAAATTCATAAAATTCAAATCAATATTTTCAGTGTGAGAAACCTTTTTATATTAACAAAATTTTAATTCTTTTATTAAACTAAAATACGGTCAAGGAACATAGAAAACATATTTAAAAAAAAGCATATTTTGGTGCTGTATCCGAACGGGTACAATGGTATAAAAGAGAAAGCTATTTTTGTAATATGTCAAATTGTTTTAAGCATTCTTTTTCTACACTGAATGCAAAATTGCCGGCATCGTATGGCATTTTTTATAATTTTAGGAAAGTGGTTTCCACCAGAAGCCAGTGTAGTTTTTAGCATCTAAATTAGTGTTATCAGCCAAATAAATACGTTTTACTTCTGTTCGGCGACATATTTTAGAAAACAATTGGAGTGCTATTGTCCTCGTAAAGCTGCCAATACATATCTTCTCTTGGAATAAAGATTAAATGAACAACCTTTTCCCATTCATGTCTGACATCATTGTCCAAAAAAATTAGTTTGAGATATTTGAATATCGCATGGCCTTATTGTCCAAATATAATTTCTTTCGCTTGATTTTGAGGACATTATTGCCTGTCACAACTGCTAAAGTGAATATCATCTTCGCTATCACTGCCACAAATACTTCTACTTCACCTTGTCCATCTTCATCCATACTACAATCCTAATCTGGTGTAATAATAATAATCGGTATATCAAAATTGTGGTTTTTAAAACATTTGCATCGACGTTAAAAATTCCATTTTAGCTTAAAAAAAATTAATACCAAAAATCCATTGTACTCAATTGGGTAAATTTCAACTGTCGAATAGTATATATATAATTTATAAAATCGATAAAGTAATTTATGCAATTATATTAAATTTCTATATATTATAAATATATCAAAATTGTGGTGTTCATCTTTTTCCTAAAAATCAAGAGCGCTGTTCAAGTTTTTAAAACATTTGCATTAAAAACTTGACGTTTTGAGTCTTGAAATTATTCCATTTTACCGTAAGGAAAATCTTAAAAATATAATACCTAATAAGTCATTCTACTCAATTGGGTAAATTTAAGAGATTATTTTTTTTTCGATCACACATGATATTTCAACTGCCGAATGGCAATTTATAAAATCGATAAAGTAATTTATACAAATTATATCACATTTCTATATATATATTAAAGCGATTTCATGTTAAAGTGACGTTTTTAGTGCGCCAGCACATATTGACATCACACTTTTCTACCTTCTTACTTCTTGCCCTCTCTGTATGTCTAAAAGGTTGCTGACTTTTTCGTCCACTTCTTCTTCAACGGGCTGTTTTTTTCTTCTTCTTCTTCAATACACACACTCCTCTTTTAGCAGTAAGAAAAAATTTATATTGCGTTTAAATTTTTTTTCGTTTTATTCTTCTTTACACTACAACTTCACTTAAAAACTAAAATTATATTTTTTTATTCTGCTTTCTTTACGAACTATTGATTTTCTTAAAAAACATACAGAATTTATGGGTATTTTCAATATTTAAAAAATTTCATCTTTCAATTTTTAATGATTTTTCTCTTCTTTTTTTTTGCTCCTCTAAATTGGTTTAATACGTGTGTGTGTCGGATTCTTTTTTCTTAATTTTATTTGCCACAAAATTCACTATTTTTCACTTTATATATTTATTATTATTTTTAACGACCACACAACCGAATTCGCGTAGAACAATTTGTAAACTGAAGAAATTTTCTAGTTGTTTTGAAATATTTTCAATTTTCATAATAAATACAGTGTGTTGGAGTGGGACAATAGCATAACAATTGTACAATGCTGTCCTTGTTTTACTTGCTAAAGAGAGACCACATGGTTGCTAAATTGTGTGCAAAAACCAATTGTATTTTATTTGGTTGATGTCTTAGATAATCATTCACAATAATGTTTTTTCTTTAAAAAAAATGCTGGAAAAATTCCCATATTCTTTTTATTTTTAAAGTTCGCATAAATACCACGAACCCGGTTTTCTAGGAAGAAAAACTGCGGCCGGCGCAGGCAGAGAAGCGACGACGACCGCAGCGACAGAGAGAGAGAGAGAAGAAGGAGTGAGTGGAGAAAGAAGAGAGAGAGGGGGAGAGAGAGAGAAAAGAAGAAGAAGCGAGGCGCCGGACGGACGACGGAGAGAGAGAGAGGAGAAAAAAAATAGCAACAAAAAAAAAGACACACACGGCGGACGCACGACCGACCGACCCGGATCGACCGTCGTCGTCGGGGGGTGGAGAAAAAAAAATTATTTTTTTGTTTGTGGTGAAAAAGTGTGGTGAATATAAAACGTGGTGAATAAAAATCGTGGTGAATAAAAAATCGTGGTGAATTTTCCGAAATTCACCACAAATACCGTTATGTCAAATTTTTCAAGGTCATTGCAAATTTGTCATCCTAAAAGTAGGCAACGTACTTTTTTTTTTACAGATTTTTACGTTGGTTGTTTGTTGTATTAGAAAGGTGGTTGGTGGTGGGTTGTCGTCCTTCTAAGTCCTGTTGTTTTCACCACTATTAATTTTATCATATACACAAACAACTAAAAAAACCCCGCTAGCTGACCCCAAAAGTGGTAATAATCAAAACATGCGAATTTTTTTAAAAAAAATTTCAAGTATCGTGAAAACTGAAAAAAAGTCAGTCAGTCCTGCAACCTGTCCCTCCTCTGCCTACGTGTAAGTGTCAAACGTCAAATTTTTTGATAATAAAATTTAATTTAATTAAAATTTAATAAAAATAAAAAGTTTAGGTGTTGTTATGGGCAGCCGCTCCTCAAGCAGCTCACTTGGGTTCTTCATTCAAATTTGATTCCATTGTGATTGATACCCAAGGGGTAGTCAGTCATCAGGGTATTTGCAGTACTTCCGTTGACTCCAAATTAAACCAACCAGATTCCCTATGCAGGAATAGATTCGTCTCAGATTCATCCTTGATAGCTCATCGAAGCATGATAGGAATAGAAATCCAAGGATGCGTTCCCTCAGGTTTGCCAGAGCCGGGCATTGGCATTATGGCAGCTTCTACAGTAATCATTGTACGCACCCCAATTAAAAAAACAGTGTCCTGCAATAAAGGAGACAATTTTTTATAGCCTTATTTGCTCACGACGGTAATCCCCAAAAATAGATTCGTCCTGTTGGCATCATATACGGGCCAGGTCGACCTCGCTGTATGTAGCACAGGAAGGTTCATTAGTCCACCTGTTTTGTGCAGTCTCATATAGTTTCTGCTGAACAGCCCTCATGCATTTAACAAGGGAAATAAATACCAGAAAAGGGGTCGATCGCTCCCTCACTCATCATCGCTCCCCTTTTGGCCAAATCATCTGCTATACAATTACCCTGATTTCCATCGTGTCCAGGGACCCATATTAGCGTTATCCTAGAATGTCTCGCTATCTCATTTAGGGATATCCGGCATTCCTCGGTTATTCTAGATGTCGTGAGGGCACCCGCTATTCCGTTAACGGCAGCCTTGCTGTCACCAGATATTCGATAATACCTCAGCCAGTTGGATGGACGTTTAATGGCAGTAATTTCCGCCTGAAGAGCAGTACTGAAGTCAGGTAGCCTAAAGAAGGATTCAATACCAAAGTTTTCAATGTAGAAACCTCCACCGACCCTGTTTCCCCTATTAGAGCCGTCAGTGTATATCGAAAAAAGATTTTGCGATGCAGTAATCGACATTACCATGAAATGTGCCCATAGTAATTCAATATCCTAGAGTATCCAAGGTCCTTACCAGACCACGAACATCCAGCATATTTAGCCTCACAGCAGAGTTGAGAGAGCCAATTAATTGTATCACCATCAAATCCACTGGTAACCAGTTTAAGATAGTAAAAAGTGCCTTAGAGGAAGTAGACCTTATAGCGCCCGTGATCAGTATCGCTGCAGTCCGTAGTACCCGTTCGACGGCCTTCCGTGAGTAGCATTGTCCAAAGCATGCCACCACACTAATACTCATAGAACAAGATGGGTTTAGCAACTGCTTTAAAGATCCAATTGATGATACCCTTTGGCATAATAAATTCCCCACTTAGTGCCAATTGCCTTTTTGCAGGAGTAAATGGCCACATAGGCCTTATTAATCCTGTTCTGAATGTTTAGATTCCAGGACAGTCTCTTATCCAGAATGATGCCAAGATACTTCGCATTATCCCTGATCTCAAGACTGATTCATTCCATTCAGTCTAGGTGGTCTAAAGTCATCGATCTTTTTTTATACCTCCTAGTGAAGAGAACCAGTTCCGTCCACTCGATATACTCCACCCACTCAGTGTACTTAATGCAGACTCCATACACCTGGATATTGTATCTAGAAATTTATCAGGTATTTAATACTGCAACATCGTCAGCATACGCGACTGTTTTGATCCTTCCGTTGTCCATCCTGACCAACAGGGTATTCATTCCACCTGCGGTGTACCACGATTGGCTACTCTTGAAACATTTATGCCACCTAGGGTGGCATGTATGACTCTAAACCGAGTATCTTTCCGACTATTTGGCGTACACATAGATCAATCCCAAGTTCATCCATCGCAGATAGGATGGCGTCGGGGCCGACATTGTTAAAAGCTCCTTCAATATCGAGGAAGGCAACAAGTGAATACTCTTTATGTGATAGCGACTCTTCAATGGAGCCGACTAACGAATGTAGAGCTGTTTCCACAGATCTGCCCTTGGTGTAGGCATGTTGAGATTTAGAGATGAGTTCCGTCGGAATGGTTATTCTCAAGTATACGTCAATCACCCTTTCTAGGGTTTTCAGCAAAAAGGATGCAAGACTAATAGGTCTGTAATCCTTTGGTTTAGTGTGAGTCGCCTTACCTCCTTTAGGAATAAAGATTACACCTCGTGCACCACGTAGGAATATAGGTCCATCTGATACACGCTATGTATATATTAATTTTTCTGAAGATCAGCAGGAATGATGCCATCCGGCCCAGTGGATTTAAACGGGCCGAAGCTTTTGATAGCCCACTGTATTCTTTCCCTGTTCACCGGAACAGAGTTATCACACAGAGCAACGGAATCAGCAGCCCCATTCACAGTCTCATCAACGACTGGAAGGCAGCCTGGGAAGTGAGTGTCCACTAGGACCTCAAGAGTTTCCTTACTATTCAGAGTCTCTGAATAGGGTCTCTGAATATAGCTTGGCACAACCGGTGAGGTTAATAGAATTTTACGTAATCGGTTAGTCTTAGAGGATCCTTCCACACCGCTACAGAATTCCCTCCAAGCTTTCTTTTTCGCGTTCCTCGTAAGGTTCTTAAAGTGATTCACTGACGACTTGTATGTCGACCAGTTACCCAGCCTCTTTGCCTCGTTGAATAGTTTACGACACGTCCTTCTGGCGTGTGCTATCTCAGGATTCCACCAGGGAGGCTTGCTTGTTCCTACCACTGCGAATACTTGGCTTACAGGCCGAATTAGTAGCGGATTGGAACGCTTCTGTAAGTGTCCCGACTGCTAACTTAATATCTTTCCTACTTTCAATGGAGGGCGGGTCTGATAAACATTTCAACATTCAACATTCATTCCTATAAGTTATACCAATATTGAAATCAATATATTTTGGTGATCAGAAAAAGAGCAGTCGGTTGAGACAACCCAACATCATTTGACGGATGCCCTCTCTCCGTGGTCATGCGCCATGTAGCTGCATATCTGCCATAACACATTGCCTTTATTGGTTTCCCATGAGACTGCTACAGTATCTCATTGCTGTAATCAGACAGAATGAAGATATTCAAAGCCTTATAGCCCTTCAAACATAGTCCACAGATACGATCCTGATGGATCCAAGGTTCCTGGACCATGACTAGCTCTTCCCCGTTCTTAGCAAGTCGGAGGAGCAGTGCTGCTTTAGAGTAGTGAAGGCTGATTTGTGTCACCTTCACCATGTTCCATTTTAACAATGGTGACGTCGGCATCCTCCTGATCAGAATTCAGGAGGGCGTCTTCGTCAACCGCCTCGTCCATCCGTTCAAAGAAGGTACCAACCAGTTCGGAGACAGAGCTGGTATCTTCAGAGTCGGTTGGACCGGCGGCTTCATTGTTTTCCATGCCTTCTTCCGAAAGCATGGGTTTAACATCATCTACAGAGGAGGTATCGCCTTTGTTATCGCTACGGTAGACACGCAGGATGATCGAACCAAATCCATAGTAGACCTTCCCCTGTGTCTTCCTTAGCGGCACAAAAGAGTCCTTATTCAGGACAACGATCGTCTTTCTCGAAGATCCCTCAGTGTCCGTAACCTTCACAACTTTCCAATCGTAAGTCGGAAGCTGTGCGTTACAGCACTGGAGGATCTCCTTCGGGCTAGATGGCTCAGCTGGTATTTTAGCTATGGGTTATTCACTCACAGATACCACCTCAAGCCTAGATCCTGGTCATACCTTACCCAAAGATGCGACAGCAGTCCTGAGTAGCAACGCTGAGCGTTCATCTACACAGGACATAAATTTTACGTGACTCTGGTACCAACCAGCATCATCGCATTGTGGAGGAGTGAGTGCCTGGGTTCTCTTTGAGAACTTTCCAGAACACCCCTACCAGTTTCAGCTGAATTAAAGTTTGTTTCAAAATCATCAGATGCACCATTAGATTTGATCTATTAGCGACTGACGACGACGATATCGTCATCAAAGAGAAAGTACACGTAATACCTACACCACCTATAACTTTGTGAACCCTCAACACAAATTTTGGAACTTACTCGAGCTACTTGGAGAAGAATGCAGCTATAAGCGAATGTCTGTTGTGACTTAAAATATTGTCCAGCTCATTGAAGAAGCATTGAAATATTTCTTCAAAAAAAGAGGTAAAAATGTTAAAATTGTCAAATTGGACAAAAATAATTTAGGGCAGCAGTCACAATATAAATAAATAAATAACTCTACTCCTGTAGGTTAGATTAGGTTTCCAGGCAGCCGCGAAGTGAAGAAGAAGTGCAGTTCACGTGGGTCCAGGCATTGGGCCCTTTGTGTTACCTGAAAGTATAGAGTCAAAAAGAGAAGAACAGAGTAGATATGAAAAGAGAGAAGGAAGGGGACAGTCAGTATTTGGTTACGGTTGAAGAGTGAGGGAAGAGATACGAGAGAGAAAGAGAAAGGAGAGTAGATTATCTTGGTCACTCCATGGAGATCCCCATTAGGTCTGGTTAGCCAATTACTGTTCCTTACAAAGGCATAATGCACTAGCCTCAAATTCGAGAGCTCAGAGAGACTAGTTAGGGAACGATGTCCCAGAAACCTTAAGCGTAGATTTTCCCAGAAGCAGATAATTTATTGCCAGATTCCACAGAAGTGGAGATAAGACGCCTCCTTGAGGCGTACCCCTAGTGGCCATTCTCGTGATCATAACCGTTCCCTTTTCGGAACGAATGATCCTGCACCGTAGAAGGTTCTTGATAAACCTTACAGTTGATTGGTCCAGACCAAGATCATGTAGGGCTGAAACTATGGTTGCAGATTCTACATTATTAAAGGCTCTTTCAATATCCAGAAAGGCCACTAATGAGAAATTACCAATACTTCTGTAATACTTACTCCTGTAAGTATTACAGAAATCACATTGCCTACTTTTAGGATGACAAATTTGCAATGGACCTTGAAAAATTTGGCATAACGGTCTTTTGTGGTGTATTTCTGAAAATTCACCACGATTTTTATTCACCACCAAATTTAAGCGGGCGGGTTTTTTTCTCCCCTCTTCTCCAGCCCCTATCGTAGTTTTTTCCGTCCGTCCTGACCGTCGCCATCTTTTTTGCCGTCCGTCAGTCGACCCGCCCTGCGGTCGTCGTAATTTGTTGTTCTGCTGCCGCAGCACGAAGACGCCCGCACTTTCTTCCTCCGAGAAAACCGGGTTCGTGGTATTTATTGCGAACTTTAAAAAAAAGAATATGGGAATTTTTCAACAATTTCGTTAGTTTTGTAATCACTAAAAAGTGCGTTTGTTATCGACACACACAACCACCACTAACTAATTTTAGTACCACATAATACATACATCCAAAGTATATTTATACAAGTACATGCAAGTGATCAGCTGTTCATTATTTTCTCCTTTGTAAATACATTTGAGATTGTCAAAATTTTTTACTTTGTTGTTTTTCTTTCTGTTTGTTTACATTTTTTGTATGTAATTGTAAACAATTTTTGACAATCTCACAATGTTTTACACAAACAAAATTAATGTTGTTTTTTTTATTGTTGATTTGTTGTAGAGTTGCATGTACTTGTATAAATATACTTTGCATACATCGCTGTGTTTTTTAAGTGTTGTTGTTTTTTTACTTGACATTAATTTCTTGATGCAATGAACACATTGAAGACAGCAGACGACCAACTGCAATCTGTCAAAAATAAAATACACACATTTATATGAAGACGATTCTTTTGACGACAGCACAGCTACACTTTTGCCGCTGCAGCCGAATTAAGCTAATTTCTATTTTTGTCAACCACAAAACAGAAATAGTGCTGCTAATATAATAAAAAATGTAAATCAAATTAGTGCTTAAAAATACAATTTTTTTTTTTTACTCTATTAAGAGAAGTTTCTGACATATATATTTTTACTCAAAATAATTATTTAAATCTTAATTACTTTGGAATTTTGTACTGTTATTTTTTATTAAAGTAAAAAAAAACCAACGAAAATAAAGTGACACCACTGAATTATAAATCAGCTGTTGGCTTTGTAGCTGTCGTCTTTAAAATAATTCAGTAGCTGCCACACGACGACAACTGCAGCTAGCAGCATTTGTGTTCGTGTAGTCGTGTAGTCTGCAGTCTTCAATGTGTTCAATGCATGATGCTGTTGGTGTGTGCAGCATGCCTGTCGACTTTATTGAGTTTTGTTTTAAAGTTTTCCCCCCTTAAGCAGCAGCCACACGATCAAGTTTTGTTTGTCAAAATGAACAAAAATTTAAAGCTGTGACGTCGGCTGCACGCAACTTGAAAACAATTTTAGTACAAATGTTCAGCTGTTTTCTTAATTGTAAATTGAAACATCAACTTGAAAGAGAAATTGAATGCAAGTTCGTTTCAATTCTTAAAAGTGTGAGCGTATTAGTGTAAAGGTGTGAGTGTATTAAAACTTGAAAGGCAAAACTTGATCGTGTAACCACCAAGTTATTGATAATCAAATTTTTATTTTATAAAAAAAGGTTTATAAAACAGAATTTCCATACAAAATTTGTTTTATAAATCTATAATAAATTTAAAAATTGATTATGAATGAGGCCTTTTATATATTAATTTGGTTTCATTTTGAAATTATTTAATTAAACTTAAAATTGTAAACATAAAAAAGTACTCAAGAAAAAATGCATAATA
Source organism: Calliphora vomitoria (assembly GCA_942486065.2). Taxonomy (NCBI): domain Eukaryota; kingdom Metazoa; phylum Arthropoda; class Insecta; order Diptera; family Calliphoridae; genus Calliphora; species Calliphora vomitoria. The sequence goes on along the minus strand of OW818031.2, from coordinate 15,150,841 downwards.
ATGAATGCATTTATTTACTATTTGGAATACTCTTTTATCGACACTCTGTTAATACCGTTTAATACAACTCTGCTTTACGCTACCAATATTGTACAACCTTGATACTTATTATCTCAAAAACAGGGATGTTTTTTTTAGTAATCAACTAAATAATTTATTTCGTACGCAGAAGCCGGAGGAAAACGACGTTAGTAGTATATAACGCGGAAAAAAATAATTTTCACACAATATTAAGGGAAAAACAACAAAAAAAGTTTTACTAATTTTTCTCTATACAATAAATGGAAAAATTGAATTAATACTTGTTAAATATAATCAAATAAATAAAAACTAAGCAAGTGAAAACTAACTAACGAATAATATAAAGAGATAAACGAATAAAATAGTTGATATGTATCAATAAAGTGTTTACAAGTGTTAAAAAATGTATTAACGACTTTTATACTGAATTTTTTTGCTAACGGGTGTGACAAATACAACAACAACAAAACGCAAAAATTCAACAATAAAAAAAGAACAATCCCCTCATATACTATAAAACAAAACATAAATTAAAACAAAAAAAATCTGCTTGTTGTTGGTTTTTCAGCAACACAACAATAAAAAATAAAGTTAAAACAAAAAAAAAAGTATATTTTTAAATAAAAGAAGCACCAAGGCAAAACGAAATAAGTTATTTTTTTGTTTTTGCATTCATTCATTTAGCGAAAGGTAATAATAATATAGAAAAAATTAAGTGAAATATTAAAGTAGTAGTTATATTGTTTTTGTTGTTGTAGCTGCTGCTACTGCTAAACCAGTTTGCAAATTTTTGCTGTAAACTAACAAAAACCACTGCAGTAGTAAGTAGCATAAAAAATAAAAGAAATTTTTACTAATTACTTGTACTTGCTAAAAAAAGATAAAAAGTATTGCAGAAAAAACAACAACAACAACAAACGAGAAAAAAATAAAATACATATGAAATTTTAAAAGGAAAATGTGTTGTTGTAAAAAACATACAAACAAAGATGTTTTTATTAAATTTATATAAAAGAAAGTGGATGTTGTCTTCGCTATATTTATAAAAAGATATTTTTGTACATATTTGTCTTTTTTTTTTTTGCAAGATACCTTAATTAAGAAAACGAGAGAAAATTTAACAAGAAATTGATACTTGTATTCAGTGTTGCCAATTATATTTCTTATTTCTTTTATGATTATCCTAATGAATGTTGAAATAACCCCCCCTCCCTCAAAGACACCCTCAAAAGAGTTGGTAAGTTTTGAAATGTCATCAAAATTGCAATAGCAAAAAAGCTGGATATTTAGACAGAAGTTTAAGCTATTAATTGTGTAGAAAAATAATATATAATTTATGTTCACATTTTTTTAAATTAATGCACAGGAATATTTTAACTGTAAAAAATCCTGCCATATGTGTGTGCATCAGCTAAATATGTATATAAAATAACGTTACGAAATATGTATACACTTAAAGTTAAATAAATAAAAAAAGTTTAGAAAAGGTTATGCAAAAGTATTTACATAAGATTTATACAGCATAAAGTTACTAGTTTTTAAAAGGAGTTTTAACGTATAAAATAAATAATATTAGATTTCAAAAATATTTTAGAACAAATCTAGTTTATCGGCGACAAGGAAAAAAAACCTTGAGATAAAAAAAAATTGTTTACGAGTTATGCGCCTCTGAAGTTGGAACACTATTTTGTTTCATATCTTTGATATTTGTTATCGGATCGAAATATGTTCTATATCATTTAAAGCTTTACGGAAAAGCTCTTAAATGAGCTAGGTATATATAGGGTTCTAAAATATTAAAAAATTTGGACCCAATTCCGGATTTTAGGAAAAAATTCCGCATTTTCGATTTTTGATCCGAAATTTTTTTAAATGTATTTTTATTTCAAAAATTAATTGACGTAATAATGGAAATTACCTATTATTAATGACTAAATTGTGGCCAAAACCTTACGATATGTTGTATGAATGCTTGTAATAAAATTATAAAAAAAGTCTTAGGTATTTTGAGTAAACAGAAATTTTTACAAAAATTATAGTGATAAAAATACAATATTTTGAATTCTGACCCTAATATCTATTTACATTTGATACTATAATTAACGATTTCTTAAAGAAATATTTTTTAAACTTAATAAAAAACATTTATATTTCAACATTATTTACTTCCCAAATGAAATAATACAAATTTATGATTTCCGAGTGAGCAAACAAAGGTATTTTAAAAAGCTATCCAATGACGTATATATTAACAAAATCGGATAAAAAACAATAAAAATAGATAATAGCCAATACTCGAACTTTGGATATGGTTTGCTTTGTCCACTCAAATTTAATAACAAATTACATATAATAATAATTTTTTTACTTACTGGAAATGCTGTCATAAATTTAATATTAAATAAAATTAAAACAATAACTTTCTTTTTAAGCATTTTTTTTGGTTTATTAAGCAAGCTTATCTAGTGTTTAATCTCTTGTCATTGGTTCCAAATAATCACTGTTTTTATTATACAATTAGTTAGAAATCCGTACATTTTTTGTTCATAATTATGTTTGTTGTTGTGATTGATAAGATTTTAATTCCACATAGTTCAGTCTTTTTATGTATGTTTGATAAAGCAAAATGTATAAAAAAAATATTGCAGATATAAAATTCATTATAGCTTAAAATAGGTATGTATATTTCCTTAATATACAAATAAAATAAGGTAAATTTATTTGCAATATTGTTTATCCTTTATTAAGATGTCTGATAAAGACGACTGACAAATATTATGTTAAATGCAAAATAGCGCTGCGAAAATGTCGTGAGAAATATATATGTCTTTTTAGTATTCACTAGAGTCAGACGTCAGATCAATAAATCGGTGTCGGATTTGAGATTTTTTTAAATTGTATATTTTTTTTTTGTAAAATTCTTGATTTTTTTTATAAATGATGTTTTTTTTTTTGTAAAATTGGCGAATTTTAAAAAAGTGAATTTTTCGAAATTCGTGATTTTTTTTTTTAAATTAATTTTTAATAATATTTATAATTTTTTAAAAAATATAAAATTGGTAACTATGAAAAGAGATTATTTGTTTTAGATTTTTTTGGAAAATTTATATTTTTTATAAAATTATCGATTTTTTGTGAAATTTGAAATACAGCTGCGGTCAAAATAATAGCACCACGACATTCATATTGTTATATAACAATATTACGTAAAAACTGTTAAATTGTTTTGTGTTGTTTTTGTATAAATTTATACTTAATTCAATGAACTTTCAAACATTAAACATAATTTTGAAAATGAGACGCACATTTTAAAGAAAAATTACATAATATATAAATACCTACGAAATTCATCAGTCAAAAAAATAGCACCAAGATAGGATCGATTAAAATAAACAAAAATTAACTGGGATTATATGGGGGGTTAGAAATAGTTATTATGGTTTGGAACGTTCTTAACACGTTATTATTAAAAGTAAAATGATGCTGCATTTTGTTTTCGTATTTTTTGGCAAAAATGAGACCGCCCACCGCCTACCCATAAATATTCTAAAATCTTGAAATTTTTGTATCGAATAAATTTGTTTCCCCAAAATACATTCTTAAATGTTTTTGATTTTCTTTTACCCATTTTGTGACTCTTGGCCATCTATTTTTAATAAAATTCTGTTTTGGGATATCGCATCCTGTGCCACGACATTGACCTTTTAGCTTGAAACCCAAATTTACATCAATTTATAATTCCAGAGATCATTCCTAAGGTCATATTTTCTTTGATTTATATCTGAGTATGATTTTATCAAGCATTTGATCATACATATAATATTGAATTATTTATTCCAAACATTCAGTATATTCTTCGAATGTTATAGTAGGAAACCATGATCGAACTATAATTTTAAAATCTGTGTGTTTTATTCACCTTATCTTACATTTTAGTAGAAATTGGATTCAGAGTATATTCTATAGAAGTCTGATATAAAACAATATAATTTGTTGAATTATTTGACCAAAATGTGTTTTGACACTTGAATGTTGAAGAATGGTAATGCGGCTTTGGAAATTTTAGCTTTAATAGAGGGTGTTATATTTATATTGCTGAAACTTTTCCAGGATTTAAATAACTTTAATTTTGTTCTCGTAATGGCCAGCGAATAACTGCAACACTAGCCGTCACTTTTGACCACCGTAGAGAACATAAAGACCCGATTTACGAAACGGTGGGCCAAGAGTGTTATGATTAAAAGCGATAATCGGTTTCGCAACCTAAAACTTTTACTTTTATTTGAATGCAATGACTTTTAATACCATTTCTGAATATCTATAAATATTTTTATTCTGAATTCAGATAATTTTTATGTTCAGAAATCATAATTTTTTAAACTAGACCTCACATACACAACTTTTTTGTTACTAAAATAAATAGAAACATTTTTTTTTAAATTTTACTCAAATCGATATAAATTGATTCAAATTATAATTTGATGGCGATTTTTTAAAACAAAAACATAAATGTTATATATTTTTTTGACAATTTCTTACGATGGTGCTATTATTTTGACAGCACAAAATCTGAGTACTTTTCAAAAATACCGTTATAAGTGATTAAATGGTGAATATTTCTTAAAGAAAACTTTACTCATAGAAGAAAGAGAGATTAATTAATGATTTTATATTATATATAATTAAAATTACTATGAAAATAAAAATATTTCACATGTTAATTACTTTAAGGTTCTGTGGTCCTATTATTTTGACCGGCACTGTATGTATTACATTTAATTAGTTATTAATTTAATATTTAAGCATGGATTTAATCAAATTAATTTTTGTCTTTTAATTTTCAAGTTGACAAATAAAAGTTATAACTCTGATCTTTACAAGAAAAAAATTATATGCTAATAACTTCCTTTCTATTTCTCTGAACCATTAACCTAAAATATAATACAAAATCGATTTTTAAATGATAAAGGCTGCCAGTGAATGTGCGCTAGTTACTTTCGTTCTCTGATAATCGATTTTCGATTTTTAAGAGAAACAAAGATTATCAGCCCAATTATGAATAATAATTCCCCGGGAGTTTTTTCCCTTTTCCCATTTTTCCTATTCAAATTCAATGGGAAAAAACTCCCGGGGAATAAACTCCCAGGGAATTTTTTATTCATAATTGGGCTGTATATTGATTTCAATTAATCGTTGTCAAAAATCGATTTCGTTGGGCATAAAAATCGTTTCTAGACACCAACAATCGATTTTCGACCACTACCAAAATTAATTTAACAATTGTTGTGTAAAACGTTTACAGATCTGTCGCTGAGTTGACAATCTCCCTTAATCTATTTGGCGTCGTCGACATCGTCGTCAATACTGAGTCAAAAAATGGTATATGTTTCGTCGATATCGATAAAAAATGGTTATTATTGACAGAATTTTATACTTAAAGTACAAACGGTGGTTCCGGAGTGAAGTTCCAATTGTCGTGAAAATTATGACTTAACAGTCATTGGGTATTATGGGAATATAAAGTCTAGGTTTAGTATTTTTGTAACTAAAACAAAAAAACAAAATTTTGTTAAACTTTAATTCGGCTTTGACTATGGTTGCCCATTTTTTTTTAATAAATTTTTTCAAATATTTACAAATGGTGCTTTCCTTCGGGCACTACAATTTACTATAAGTTTTTTTAACCGTGCGATCTCAATAATCTTAAGCTATCATCAGTCACACATTTTTCTAACCTTTATTAACCTTACCAACCTAATTTTTATCTCTAAAAGTCTCCTTCATCTAATTGCAAGCAATCTTATACACGTCTCTTATTCGATTTAGATTTGAATCCGGGTTTATATTGTTACGTTTTCCTATTTTCAAATTAAATTACATAAAAATTCACTCTTATTTATAAATACTGTGGCAACTCTCATATATCCCTTGTTATGATGCAAAAAATGTAAAAAAAAAACACACATAAGATTTCTTTTTTCACTCTTTTATTACATTTTGTTTTATTGATGCATTTTTTTTTTTCATTTTCATTTTAAGATGTAAAAAATTAAAATGAAAATATAATTTTTTGTATGTATTTTATTTCTCATGGAATTTAATTTACTCACAAAGAAAGAAAAACTTAAATGTACATAAATACAAACATAAACACATACACATTTAGTATCATTTTAACCCCCATTATAAAGTAAATGAAAAACAAAAAAAAACAAAAAACAACTACCATGGCTGCATCATCAGCAAGTGCAGTTTTACTTGTATTATTTTACTACAACAGTTAATTACATAAATACAAAGAGTAAAATATGTAAACATACACTTGTTTGTATGTATGTATGTATTACACCAAACCGCTATTATTTTCTCTTGCTTATTTGTATTAAAGAGTTTGTAATTGTTTTTTTGTTTCGTTTTATTTAAGAGAATGTCTTTAAGTCAAGGACATTTTAATAAGATTCTTAAAAAATGTTCATATAATTCATTTTTTTATTTTTTTTATTTTCATATACACAATTGTATATTAATTCTTTTATTTACTTAGTTTATGAGTATTTTATAAAGGCGAGCTTCTTTTTTTATGCACATATCATTTAAATATTATAAAAATTACTTATTTTTATTGCTTTTTTTAAATATACATACATATGTATGTACATATCTTAGCAAAAATTTCCATTTTTATGTCAAAACAGCTGTTTGCCATTTAACTGTCATTATCTATGTGTATAATTTGAGTTGTTTTAGATTTGACAATTGAAAATGAAAAAAAAAAAATCAATATTTGTCTGGGATTTCATTCACTTGTACTTTTTATTATTTGTTTTGGGGGAAATAAAAACATAATTCGAGCTTTTGCGGAATAATTGTATAAATATGTGTTCAAGTTAACAAAAATAAATAAATGTGTCAACATTATTGGTGCCATAGTGTTGTTTTTTTAATTTAGCTACAGTTATTTTTGGTTTTGTTTAAACAATGTTTTAAATTGCAAAGTAATGGTTTATTTGGCCATATGTCTAAGATGATTTTTAGGAATCTTTTTGAAATTTGCTAACATTTGATTTATGGTTTTGAAAAACGAAAACATTTTTTAAAAAGTTTTTACTTAAATACTTATTCTCTTAGGCTGGCTTATACAAATGACTTGTGAAGTACATATAGGAAACATAGCATTAATGGGTATGCCCTAATTTGACATCATCGGTTGTAAAAAATTTTATAACTTTTCTAATAAAAGTTCTCGCAAATAAATTATTGGGTTGATATTAAAATTATTTCAACAATTTCATTATATTACCCACAAAATACTTATTTTTTAGTGTATGCTCTCTTCGTTAGTTCAAGTACACGCCATAATTGACCCACATATCATTAGCCAAAATTCAAAATCAAAAACAAAGCCGTACTACTACATATAATAAAAAATAAAAACATTTGAATTAATTTTTTTTTTAGTTAAATGCTAGTACACGCGTTTTAAGAAATAAATAGAAATATTGTATAATATTAAATATCACTATACTATAGACCCAAATACACTTTATAGATACAAACAGTTTTTTTTTTTTTTTTTTAAGTTTTATGATTTTTTTTTTTATTTTGGCCAGCAAACTGGTCTGGTCATCATAATGACGTTGATGATTCATGGCTTTTTCACTTGAATAGAATAAAAATTTCTTTGGCATAATGGTTTGCTTATTATTTTGCTCTTTGCGTATATGTATATTTTTTTTTTGTTCATTTTTGGCTACTATTAATTTAAATAAAATAATCCTCTCTTATTATATTGTTTGATGTTTGATATTAGCAATAAATACATATATTTTTAATAAACGCAATAGAATAATGGTAAAGAAACAGGTTTTTTTAATGTCAAATATTTAAGAAAGGGGTTGAAAATATTTGGTATCTTAGCTTAAAATCATGGTAGATGTATGTATGTATGTTTGTATAAAATTTCCAAATTTATTTAGTATGTAACACTTTTGTCAGGAGGAATGACTCATTTTCATGTCGCACATGTTTTACTTGCACCATCCAATCCATCCCTTTATGCTATTTTTATTTCATTTAGTTTTGTTTAAACATGTTTGTTTGTATGTTTTTTTTTTTTTTCGTTTTGCAGAAGTATAAAGAAATATTGCAAAAATTTGTTTTATTCATTTCGTTTTCATTTAAAGAATTTTCAGTTTCTTTCATTTACTAGCAAAAATGTTGATTTTTTGTTTAGTACTTAATATAAATTTAGTTGAGTGACTATAAGGGGTCTCACAAATGCTTAAAACAACTGCAACGAAACATTAAAGTTTATGAAAATTTCAGAATTATTATTTTAATTTTGGGACGGGGCAATATATACCCTAAATCTGACATCATCATAGTCAAAAGTTTTTAAATGTATAGATAAGCTCATGACGTTTTGTCATGCGATTATTTTTAATTTAGTTTCAGATTAGACTGTTTCTTTTTAGCAAATATTGGATATGTTTTATTTTTGTCCTAAACACCACTTTTATTTAGACTCTGATTTTCAGTGATTAAGATGCATTCTTTATGTATTTTGCTTCAGATTAAATTTTTTGAAGTTCTTTTAAAATTGGTTATTTTTAAATTAGTTTTAGATTAGAACGAATATTTATTTTTAGCGAAACCCGAATATTACTTCAAATCACCATTTTGATTATATTTTGAATTTTCATTTCAGTTTTTTGTAAAACACGTTTTTTTATAAACATCGCGATTTTAAATCCGAAATAAATTTTTTAAATTAAACAAGTAAGAGAGCTGTGCCGAATCTTATATACCTTTCACCAAATTATACTTTAAAATAAAATTTTAAAAATTCTTATTTTTTTAAAAAAAAAAATTTCGAAATTTTTTTTTCAAGTTTTTTCCATATTGTCTATATTTATGACTTAGTAATCGAGATATAGATCAAAAACAGGCAACAAAAATAGAGGTTGTCTCGGATTTTTGCTGATTTTAAATAGGAAACTTCTCGAAAGCATGTCTGACAGAATTATTGAAGATTTGGATCCCGAAGATATCTGGGGCCTTCAGAAAATTGATTTCAAAAGACAGACAGAGAGACGGACATGGCTAAATCGACGCTATCTATAAGGATCCAGAATATATATACTTTATAGGGTCGGAAAATTATATTGTGGAAATTACAAACTTATATTCCCTTCTCACTAAGGTGAAGGGTATAAAAACGGATTTTCAATAAATCCCATTTTTTATACCCTCCGCCATGAGTGGCAAGGGTATTTTATAAGTTTGTCATTCCGTTTGTAATTTCTACATTTTTCATTTGCTTCGCTTTGTGGGGTCTTGATCGTTATAGAGAGCGGAGCCGATATAGCCATGTCCGTCTGTATGTTGAAATCAACTTTCCGTAGCCCTTAATTAACTTACATACATTATTCATACATCAATATATCCGCAATAGAGCCGGTTCCGTTGCTATTTAAAATCGATAAAATCGGGCCACGAATGCCCGACAACCTCGATTCTTGAAATTTGTTTGATTTATATCTGGATTACTAGATCAATTATATAGACAATATGGACATCTAATGATAGATATTTCAAAGACCTTTGCAGCGACGTATATAACACCATAGTAAGTCGGACCTGCAATGATTTAAAATCGGGAAAAATATTTTTTAACCCGAATTTTTTTTTTTTAATTTTCACTAAAAAATATATATTTTTTTTTTTTTTTAATTAAAAAATTTTTATAATTTGAAAGTAAATTTTTTAATTAGGCTTAAGATCATTTATTATAATTAATCTGAAATAATTCAAAGAATATCACTGAATACTACAACTTTTAGACAATTGACAAATTGGAATGCATTTTCTACCCTGCCAAGGGCGTCATCAACAATCTTTATTGTCAAGGTCTATTGTAAATTCCATCTATTTAACTTACTATTATTAGGAATTAGAGTATGGGAAGCCAAATTCATATATTTATTATTTGTAAGTTTGATGAAATTTCAATTATTTTTATGCTCTCTTACTTGTTTTAATATAAATGGGGACTTACAATCCCAGACATGAGCCAAAGATCGGATTTTCAACAAATACAATAATTTTTTAAAATATTTTTTTTAAACGAATTAGTAGTACTAACTAGCTACTAGATTTAAATTGATTTTTTGTCTCTAATAGTTTTGAAGTCATTCTCTAACTGTTGACATTAGAGAAAGCGGGTTGTTTTCAAATCATTCTCAATTTTATATTAAAACTGAATGTTTGCTGGAAAAGAAACCCAACCTGTTCATTTTACAAAAAATCTAATTTTTCAATAACACTAGCCCATATTAATTGATTAAATTTAAATTGAGTATAAACATCTCATTATTATCTTATACATTTATCAAGTCATTCTCAAACTGTTTGTTTTTAAACAATGATTATTTGATGCGCTAAAGTGCAACTTTTTTATATAAATCAAATTTTTCATAATAAAACTGGTCTCGAACTTGGACAATTCATTGATTAGATTTAAGAAGTTTAAAGTCAATAAGCACTTGAAAATATTGCTAGAATTTTACTTGAATTAAAATAGTTGGTCAATTCACAAGGTTCTTATCATGTCATATTGTCATAATGTCCTAATATTTCACAATGGTTTTTATTGCTTTTCAAGCAAAATATGTCCTAAAATAATACTACTTTCTATGCTATGTTTACTGTGTTATCGTAACCAACCAGCAGAGACCTGCGTCGAATGCCTAAGAGTCGGTTAAGCCGAGCCGCCGAGTCGTGATATATTAGGACATTATGACAATATGACTGGTAAGAGACCTTGTGAATTGACCAATTATTACATTTTAAACTTGAAAAATATATGAAAATTTAAAATATTTTCAAACAGTAAATATTTGACTTGAATAAAGTGTAATACAACTGTAATTCAGTTGCTTGACACTGGATTCAAGTCTGGAATAAAACTTGCTTTCATTTTGAATTCCAGTGAAAATGCTTATTGGGAATAAAATTTAAAAATAAAAACTTCTGTGAATTATAGAAAATTGTAAAAATATTCTATTTATTATTGATTCCTATTCCCACAATGACAAATCGAGCGCTCTTTAAATAAAGTTATTTTCCTATTCCCACAATGACAAATCGAGCGATCTTTAAATACACTTCTTTTAAACTTTTATAAAAAATTTCTGTAAATTAATCTAAAATTCACTGATGCAGAAATAAGCCTCAATCAAATTTTTATTTAAAAAAATTTTAATTTTTAAGTTATTTTTCTATAAAAAAAAAATTATTTTACTATGTCTTGCCCATCTACATGAATCTTAAAAATTTGTGTAGCATCCCCAGCTCTAACTCTCCTATTTTTTCTATTAATTAAGCAGCTTATCTCTATAAATCATTCACATAAATGTTCACACCCAAAAAGACTTGTTGTATTTACCTGCTAACACAAATTTTATATTACATGTTTTGAAATAAATAAATAAATAAATAAATAAATAAAAGTGTCAAGATTAAACAACAGAAAATTGAAAAAAGTGTACTTAACACACTATTTTATGCAACAATACAATACAACACACACAAACACACACACCCTACTAACCCGCAGAAAAACACACATGTTGTGTCTTTAACTATTAACAATTTGCAAATCAATCAGGCAAATATTCATATTTATAGTTTCTATTTAATAAAAGAAAATTAAACAATTTTAAATAAATATTTATTGACATTTGATAATAGCTGTATAATATAGATTTTAAACTAAATTCTTATATCAAATTTAACTAAAAGATGAAGGAGGAGAAGAAGGAGGCATAACAAAAAAATAAAAAATTGTTTTAAAATGTCTACTGAAGTAGAACAATGGTTTTACAAACATATGCAAGGAGATAGCAAATACACTTAAAATAATGATTCAATCAGAATTCTTACTGATTGATACTGATTAGAATTTGCTTAAAGAGGGGGGTCACACGGCATGTATTCCATATGTATTGGGATATGTATTCGATACAAATACAAATGGAATTCCATGTGTATGTCAAAATTTATGTTATACATACGGTTAATAATTTCCACTTTCACATGTACCTATGTAATTGCATGTGACATAACCTCTATTAGTTTATATGTTTGTTGTTTTTAACAATATATCTATTTGTAAATCACAATAAATATATTAAATGCAATGAAACTTATTTTGTTATGATTTTTTGTTTTGTGTTTTTTTATCTTGCACTAACACAGTGTTGTATTTCAAAATACACACGTTAAACACACGGAAATAGAACATTCTCTAATTGCCAAAAATGTCATAAGTCATACACATGTATTTTACATACACAAAGTTTCATATGGATCACAAGGTATGTATATGTTTACATGTACAATACATACCGTGTGAACCCCCTATTATCTAGCATTTCTTAAATTATAAAACAAATGGGATATTACATATTTACTTAAAGTAATTAAGCAAAGAACAACCACTTATTACTGAGTAATGATGCTGGTAAGGTGTGGACATACTTCATTCCAATATTTCCATTCTCATTATCCATTATTATTATACCCTTCATGAGAAGGGTATATATGTCATTCCATTTGTAATTTCCACAATATAATTTTCCGACCCTATAAAGTATATATATTCTGGATTCTTATAGATAGCGGAGTCGATTTAGCCATGTCCGTCTGTCTGTTGAAATCAATTTTCTGAAAATCTAAATCTTTAATAATTCTGTCAGACATGCTTTCGAGATCATAAATATAGACAATATGGATATCTAATGATAGATATTTCAAAGTCCATTGCAACTATGTATATATGGCTATAGTAAGTTGGACCTACAATGGGTCAAAATCGGGAAAAATATTTTTTAACCCGAATTTTTTTTCACAAAAATCATTTTTTTTGTCATAAATTTGTTTCACTAATAAATTAAAAATTTTAATTTTTAAATTAAAATTTTTTAAAAAAAAAAAAACAATTTCAAATAAAATAAATTTAAAAAATTAAAAAAAATAAATTTTTTTTAAAGTATATTTTGGTGAAGGGCATATAAGATTCGCACAGCCGAATATAGATCTCTTTCTTGTTTTTAGTTTAAATGATAGAAAAAGTGGTTCTTCTTACAGATTTGATTATCGATGGTTTTTGAGAATTCTAAAATTTTTGAGCATCAGGTTCTCGATTCCAAATATATTTTCTTCCAGTGTAGTTGTGATTTCTTATACTTGATTTGATATTGTTTCCATTAAATACACATAAGATTGCTTGCATATTATTGTTAATATAAAAATAGTTGACTTTATAATATTGTATGTATGAATTTGTTGTCGAAAGATAAGGTAGAAGAGAGTATTATTACCCAACAACAGTAATGAAGAAGACTACTTACTATATAATATATATATACATTGTATTTGTTTAAAGTATTATGGAAATATACAACTCGATCAACACTCGAACGAGCAACACTTGTACAATATACAAACACACTATTTAAGTATTTGTCGTTGAACTAAATTGTTTATGAATTTAAAAGAAAGTTTTTTTTTTTTTACTATTTTTAAAGAAAAGATTAATTTTTCAAATACACAAACCAAACAAATGGTGATAAAGAAATAGTTAAGTGAAGGTTTTATGATGTATTTAATCTAGAAAAACGCAGTTTAAACAAAATGCATTGCAATAAATTGTGACAAAGAAACCTACATACAATATGTACTCAAAAATATTATTCCAGGTAAAAGTAATACCCCAGCAAGTACTTGACATTTTTATGAAGAACATTTATTTGTATTTCTTAAGGTATGCCATTAAAATATGAAGTGACTTTACAATAAACTACAAAATTTGTATGACAACCACGCAATTTTTAAAGATTCCATAGAAGTTGTCTAGAACTTAAATATTAAAAAATATGTTTTATTAATGGAAAAATAATTAATTTTTGTTGATAATAAAACTAAATTTTTGGGGCCTGTGGTGAATACATGTAAAGGAACAAACTATTTATACCTTTTGGGTTATTGATAATTCAGAAATAATCAGTAGTAGCTTTAAACCAATCGTATCCCAGGTAGAAATTACAATATTCTACACCACTACAATACAGTAACTACAAAATAATGACTCTTATAAATGTTATATTAGAGTTTTCAAAAAACCGAAGAATTTCAAAACCGCGGTTTCGTTTTTAAAAAATTGAAAACCGATCGGTTTCCGTTTTGTGATAATTTGTTAAATATAAAGTGTTATCGAAACTAAATCAGTTAATAATATAGGAAATGCTATAAAAATTAAAATGTTTTGAATTTTTTATAATATTGAACCTAGAATCAGGAAATTTCTTTGATTTTAAACTTGACGGTTGTTCAAGTGTGGAATATTGGTACTTTCTCTTCTAATGGTACTTTTTATTATATTAAATTATTAATTATTTGTATACATAATAATTGGCTGATATGCTTTTGAGTAAAGAAATAATAAGGGTCCTCATGTAAAAGCCTCGCAAACTGTGCAATCTGTGCATTTTTACACTCTCGAAAATGAACTGTCAAAAAATGTATGGAAATTCGTTTGCACAACTCCGATAATTTTGCGCGACAATTTAGACTCGCAAACTTGAATTTATTGTGCATTTAATTAATCAGCTGCTTTTGTTTACTTTTATTTATGAAAAATAAAAATCAAATAAAATATAAATATTTTGTGCATGTGAAAATTGTGTAACTTTGGAACAGAATGATTGGATAGAATAGAATGGCAATGTGTATGGAAACATTAACCATCAGCTAGAACATAAACAAAATCTTCAAACTTGTATATCATCGTTTGTTCCAAAGATTTAACTTTCATTCAACATTTTTAGAATTTAAATTTATACAATTTAAAAAACTTTTTTTTACAGCTTTTGTTGAATTTATTTTTATTTGACATTTTTAACAAATATAAATTTTCTATGTAAACTTGCACAAAATTGAAAAGGTGGGTTCATGAAACACGTCGCGCAAATTTGCACATTTACACAAATGGGAAACTTAAGCGTTTAAATGAGTACCCTTAATGACTTTCTTTCTTTATTCAAAAGCATATCAGCCAATTATTATGCCACCTATATGACATTGAGGTAACAAAAACTATTAGCACATTATTCTGAATTCACAAAAGGTACCTTTCTTTAGCATTTTCTATAATAATGGACCCAGAATCATGATGCTAAGTGGGAATAAAAAATGTGGGTCTTTATGGTACTTTTTTTATTCTATTAATACATTTGGAAACTCTACGTTATATGTCTACAAAATTATGCAATTCAATAATAATACAATCACTGGATAAGAATGCGGCAATTCTAAAATCTGTTACAGAAATGATATTGATGTTGTAATATGGAATACCTTGGCTTATGTCGTGACTTTCTCTAGGTTTTCTGTTTTTACCACTCACCACCATAGTGGGGAGAGTATAATGCGTTTGTGCTGATGTTTGTAACGTCCAAAGATATGTGTCTAAAACCCACCTTAAAGTATACCGATCGACTCAGAATCACTTTCTGAGTACAGGTTGCAATCATAGCTCTCATATAAGGCCCGCTCCCGAAAATCACTTTAGCGAGCATAAAACTCTTGGTTGGTATCCACATAAAATTCAATAGATATAAGTTCCATATAAATATAATACACACGACCATTTTTCATGGTGATCGGTCCATAATTAGTCATAGCTCCCATATAAAGCCAACTTCCGAAAATTATTCACGAACATAAATTATTCAAATTTTAAAAGAAAAATGTTTTTGTTCATTTACTTGGTCAAGCCCGACCATACTTTCTTACTTGTTATACCCTTCACCTTCGTGAGAAGGGTATATATAAATTTGTCATTCCGTTTGTAATTTCCACAATATAATTTTCCGACCCTATAAAGTATATATATTCTGAATCCTTATAGATAGCGGAATCGATTTAGCCATGTCCGTCTTTCTGTCTGTCTGTTGAAATCAATTTTCTGAAGACTCCAGATATCTTCGGGATCCAAATCCTCAATAATTCAGTCAGACATGCTTTCGAAAAGTTTCCTATTTAAAATCAACAAAATTCGTCCATAAATAACGGAGATATGAGCAAAAATCGGAGACAACCTCTTTTTTTGCCTATTTTTTTTATCTATATCTTGATTACTAAGTCATAAATATAGACAATATGGATATCTAATGATAGATATTTCAAACGATGTATATAAGGCTATACAAAGTTTTTTAACCCGATTTTTTTTTTTACAGAAAACATTCTTTTGTCATAAATTTTTTTCACTAATAAATTAAAAAAGAAATTTTTTAAAACTTGGAAAAAACTTTTAAAAAACAATTTTGAAAAAAAATATTTTAAAAAAATTTTTTTAAAATTTTATTTTAAAGTATAATTTGGTGAAGGGTATATAAGATTCGGCACATCCGAATATAGCTTTCTTACTTGTTTTTTATTATTATTTGCGTAAAATTCGATTTATTGTTCATTTGATATCAAATTGAGAATTATTTGAAAACAAACCACTTTCTCGAATCTCAACCGTCTTTTAAAATATTATATTGGGTATATGACTTAAAAATGCGGAATTTTTTAAAATGTTAAGCTTTTATTTTGAAACATTTATACAATATAAATTAATTCAAAGTATTGGGTGATCTTGTCCCTATTGAGGTGAAGAACGAATCAAGCCAATATGGGATACCATGTTCCAAAGTGAAGTGTATCCCAGAGACAAAGCGTTCTGCATCGAAAATAGTGGTCGGTCGGGGCACGGTCTGGACTATAAAGCGGGCTCATAATAGATAGGGCCCTTTTGCTCCCACCAAATACAGAGAATTACCTTAGCGTCATGGATATTTGGCTTTGGTGTCGATTCAGCTGGTAGGCCGGGCTTCACTTACGATCTCGTGCGCGTTGGGTTATCGTAATGTATTAATTTTTCATCGCAAGTAATGATTCGGTGCACAAATGATTTTGTTTTATAGCGTTCAAGCATAATTTTGGACATGCAAAATCGTTTATCAAGGTCTCACGGCTTCAATTTGTATGGTACCCAATTTTCCTTCTTTTTTTAAGAATCCTGCTGCTCGCAAATTGCTTTTGAAATTGCTGCTTCAGTAGCTCCCAATGATTTTACAAGCTCTTGTTGAGTTTGACAACAATCTTCATGGAGTAATGCCTCCAATTCTTGGTTTTAAAACTTTTTTTGGCTGGCCTGGGCGATCTTTGTCTTCCATTTCAAAATCACCATTTCTGAACCGCAGAAATCATTTCTCGCTCGCTGAAACCGATGGAACACATTTACCATAAGCTGTGGTAAGTAATCGCTTTACTTCAGCGGCACTTTTTTCAAAATAAAGAAGTAAAGCAAAACTTCTCACATATACAAAATTCGACATTTTCGAAGCAAAAAAACTTTATTGTTTACACTATAATGTTCAATAACTGTGAGAATAAATGACAGATATGTACCAAAATGACATATAGTTTCAGGAGCATAACCTTTTCATGAAATTGTCCATAACCAAATCTATCTTTGTGGCCTTGAATCGACGCTGGGCAGTTGGCGTAGACCTTATCTTTCACGTGGCCCCAAAGGAAGAAGTCGCAAGGTATTAAATCACATGATCTCGGTGGCCAATTGTGATCACCTCTTCGAGAGATAACATTTTCATGCATTTCAAGGACCCAATCAGCAAAGACACGACGTTGTTGATGATCGGCCGGCTTGAGTTATTATGTTAACTGAACTTTATAAGCATTAAGACCCAAGTCTTTATGCAAAATACGGTGTAATGACGTTTGTGGAATGCCCAATTCCAAAGAACGACGAGGAATGGACAAACCTGGGTTTTCTTCAACACTTTGGGCTACAGCAGCAATATTCTCAGTTATTCTTGAGCGACGTTCACGGGTTTAATCTTCACATCACTAACTTTTCCCAACAGCTCGAATTTTTCCACCAATTTCTGTATTGCGGTCCGACAAGGTGCTTCACGACGACCTAAAAATGCTTTAGTTTTGCAAACTGCGACTGCAAGATTTTTTCCATTTTTGTAGTGAATTTTAATCATTTCAATGCGTTGTTGAAGCGTGTATCGTTCCATTTTAAGTAATGGCGTAGTTTCTACTTGTCAAATGTCAAAGAAGAAAAGCTTCAAAAGTGACAGCTACCGAAATACCGGGTGATTCAAAATAACACCTCTTGTTGGAAACTCCTTTAGTTATACTGTCGGTTAAAATTATTTTTGTATAAAAACTGTCACTATAACTATTAGTAAACACATAACCAGACTTTGTGTTTATGGAGGTTATAGTTACAAACTAATATTGCTTTGGCAATATTGTTTTACAGCAGTGATCGTCATGGATTAAATAATATGTTATTCATTTTCTTTCTCTGTTGTAATGCGATTTCTGGGCATCTAATGATTGTGATTTGTGTTTTTTTATTTGGGAATGTTGATGAATTTTGCTGGCATTTGTGTTGTTTACACGAAAATAGCTGATTGTGATCGCTCCTTTACGATACTGATGCCACATTTGACGTTTAAAGCACTAGTGTTGCTATTTTACAAATACAAATACTTATATTAATGTTATTAATAATCTTAAAATGAATTTATCTCTTGAATATCAACTTTTTCAAAATCTCTTGCATCTTATTAATCACCAAAGAAATATTTCGTTTTTTTTATTTTATTAATTTACATATTTCGTTGCCTTTCGAATAGCTTACATTTGTTTTACATCATTTTTATAATAATTATTCATATATTTAGTAATTGTATGTACACGTACATGGTAAAACAAAATTATCTTAATAACTTCTCCTACACAATACAATAACATCATAGAACAGATTATAATAAAAACCGCCACAAAGATAAATCTCATCTCAATCACAACATGTCTAAAATAAAAATAAAATAAAATACATACAATGATAAAAAAAAATTATTAATAATAAGTGCGCAAAAAATGTGATTAATACCCGTAACAAACAACGGCAGCAAAAACCGCAAAAATTATTATAAAATGTATGTAAAAATGTTTAAATTTATATTTATAAATAAATGACAATTATAATTGTATTTGTTATGTACTCTACTCTTAGCAATTAATAGTGTACTTTACATGGTTTCTTATGGTACATGGAAATAGAAATATAATAATATAAACTTACTAAATAAACTATAAAGTAATTGTAACTTATTGATACTACTGCAAATTTGAATAAAATACTACTTACTTATGTTTGTCATTTTAAATAATCAAATTTATCGTACCAATTGGGCTACTGGGGCTTTGAATATTTTATTCAACGAATTATTGGGTGTATGACTTAAAATGCGGGATTTACAATAGATGGCGTATCTTTTGAATGCAGTTTTTGTTTTTAATAAGTTATATGTCATTTTGATGGGTACATATCTGTCATTATACCCTTCACCTTCGTGAGAAGGGTATATATAAGTTTGTCATTCCGTTTGTAATTTCCACAATATAATTTTCCGACCCTAAAAAGTATATATATTCTGGATCCTTATACCGGAGTCGATTTAGCCGTGTCCGTCTGTTGAAATCAATTTTCTGAAGACCCCAGATATCTTCGGGATCCAAATCTTCAATAATTCTGTCAGATATGCTTTGGAGAAGTTTCCTATTTAAAATCACCAAAATCCGTCCATAAATAATGGAGGATATGAGCAAAAATCCGGGACAACCTCTATTTTTGGCCTATTTTTGATCTATATCTCGATTACTAAGTCATAAATATAGACAATATGGATATCTAATTATAGATATTTCAAAGTCCATTGCAACGATGTATATAAGGCTATAGTAAGTTGGACCTACAATGGGTCAAATTCGGGAAAAATATTTGTTAACCCGAATTTTTTTCACAAAAACCTTTTTTTTTGTCATAAATTTTTTTCACTAATAGATTAAAAAAAAAAAAATTTTTAAATTTAAAAAAAAAAAATTTTAAAAAATTGGAAAAAACTTAAACAATTTCGAAAAAAAAAAATTTTAAATTTAAAAACAAAAAACAAATTTTTTTAATTTTATTTTAATGTATAATTTGGTGAAGGGTATATAAGAGTCGGCACAGCCGAATATAGCTCTCTTACTTGTTTATTCTCACTTAGTTATTGAAAGTTATAGTGTAAGCAACAAAGTTGTTTTTGCTTCAAAAGTTTCGAATTTTGTACTGGGAAGTTTTGCTTCACTTCTTTAATTTGAAAAAAGTGCCCCTGAAGAGCACACCGATTGGTCACCAAAGCTTATGTTGATTGTGTTCTATCGGTTTCAACGTGCGAGAGATGGTTTGTGCGGCTCAGAAGTGGTGACTTTGACACGAAACACAAAGATTTCCCAGGTTAGCCAAAACAGTTTGAAGACCAAGTATTGCATGCATTACTCCATGTAGATTGGGAACTGCTCTATCAGCAATTTCAAAACATTTTCAAGCAACAGGATTTATCTCAAAGCAGGGAAATTAGGTACCATACGAATTGAAGATATAAAACAAATTCATTTTTGCACCAAATCATTACTTGCGATGAAAAAAGTATTCACTACGATAAACCGAAGCGTAAGAAGTCGTGACGTGACGCCCGTCCAACCAGACGAATCGACACCAAAGCCAAGTATCCATGACGCTGAGGTAATGTTGTGTATTTGGTGGGACCAAGAGGGTCCTATCTATTATGAACTGCTGAAATCTGGCCAGACCATCACAGGGAACCTGTACCGAACGCAACTGATTCGTTTGAAGCGATCATTGGCCGAATAACGCCCAGAATATGCGACCAAACATGAAACCGTAATTTTCTATCATAACAACGCTAGGGCACATGTTGGAATATCTGTTAAGAATTATTTAGGAAGAAGTGGTTGGGAAGTTTTCCCTCACCCGCCTTATAGTCCAGACCTTGCCCCGTCCGACTACTATTTGTTTCGATCGATGCAGAACGCTCTCTTTGGGATACGTTTTACTTTGGAACAGATGATTCAATCTTGGCCTCAAAAGATGAGCAGTTCATTTGGCTTGGAATCAATATGTTGCAAGAAAGATGGGAAAAGGTCATAGCTAACAATGGAAACTACTTTGAATAATTTTATACTGTACAAATGTTTCAAAAGCTAAACATTTGAAAAAATCCAGCATTTTTAAGTCATACACCCAATATTATGATCATTGTTATTTATCCCAATAAATCTGTTTGGAAAAAAGTATTTCAATTATATTTTTAATAGTTCAAAAGTAGAAGTTACTGTATGTTTTGCGGATCTTTAGAAGTAATGCCTAATGCTTCCAAATATGTCAATATAAATATATTCTTTACTAAAAATATGAAGCAATACAATTGGTCAATTCACAAGGTCGCTTATCAGTCATACTGTCATAATGTCCTAATATATCACGACTCGGCGGCTCGGCTTAACCGACTCTTAGGCATTCGGCGTTGGTCTCTGCTGGTTCGTTACGATAACACAATAAACATAGCATAGAAAAAAGTAGTTTGCTTGAAAAGCATTAAAAACCATTGTGAAATATTAGGACATTATGACAATATGTAATGATAAAAGACCTTGTGAATTGACCAAATATATAATATATATATGCTATTTGTTTAGCATCTCCGAACAATAAATTCCTAATATTTTTACTTTTTTTTATAAGTTTTTTCTTTTTAATTTAAGTAATTTAAAAATTCGACTCCAACCATTATTATTTAACACTTTTTTTTTTACAAGATTTATAGAAAAAATCATATAAGGAAGCGCTTTAATTTTAATCGATTTCTAAGAGGAGCCACAATAAATTGTAAAAAAAACAACAAATGGTTTAACGCCCTTACACAATATGTAAAAAAATACAAATAAATAATTAAAAAAACATATGGAGGAGGAAGGTCCAAACACTTTGTGTTTGTTATCACCCAACACATACAACATTCAAATGACGTCATTTATCAACAGAAATTTTGAAGCAAAAGAAAAAAAATTTAATAGAAAATAAAAGACAAATAATGGTGGTAGTTTAACAACAATTACATTTAAAATAACATTTTTGTTGGGTGTTTTTGTTTGCTATTTTTTTTTTCATTTTGGGTATAAAAGCACACGCATTAAAATTTAACAAATAAAACAAAATAGTATATAAAAATAAGAAATAATGATTATTAAACCATTTAAAGAGAGTTTGTTGTACGAGAAAACTAACCAATCCAAGTCAATGAACCTTATTTAGTTTCATTAGTTTATGTTACTGTTTTATTTCTATAATTTTTTTTTTCTTAATTGTTTAATATTGTATATGTATAAACAAAATGTGCTCTGGTTTTATTTTTGGTTAATTTATATTGATTTTTCTTGAACAACATTGAATAACACAGCTAAAAAAATTTGTTGATTTGTTTATCAAGGAAATGAAAATTAATACCCGGTCTCTCTAGTATTGGTTAAAGGTAGAAATAATTTCGTTATTTTTTATAATTATAGAAATTCTGTCTGTAATTATTGGTAGACAAACACTTGTCGTATATTAATTGTTGTAACAGTGTATTAATGTTGAAAACAGAGTATAAATTATGACTTGGGTTGCTAATTTCCCAAATTTTAACTTTCTTGGAAAATAATTTTAACTGCGTTTTTCATAAAGAATTATCTTTCATTAATAACAGAAATCCTCAGAATCTATAAAAACTTGTATTACCTTGAACTAGTTCCGCCACGTCGAACTACAACTAGTGAATTTTCAACCCACTCGCAACGTTATTGACTCGTTACTCTTCATCGAACATTTTAACATCCTCCGCATGAAATGAAGCTATTTATTGCTTCTTATACTGCATTGTTGTTAAATTAAATTCGCCTTACTTTATAGACAGGGGCAACAAAAGTTTGGTTGCTTCAACCGAAATTCTTCTTTATCAACTGATTTCCTGTTGATAGAACCGACAATTTCTATATCTGCAACCAAATCATTCGATTGGTAAAAAATTGCTACTACGAATCTGTTTTCTGTGTGTACTGTTCTCTATTTGTTATAAAGAATTACATATGAGTCTACGCTCCATTGTTGCATTTTTTACATCATCAGAGAGAACGAAAATTCCAATGGCCACATTCAGCATTACATGTGGTCATCGAAGTGGTATATTTTAGAGGATTTTGTTTTACTTGAATTTATTTTCCAAAACTTAAGGCGAATATCTTTTTTTTTTTTTTTTATACGCTTTTATTAGTTTATTGAATCTGCCTTTTATAGGCCTAACAATAAGTATTTAAATCTTATAACTAAAATTAAAAATAGTTGCTCTCCACCAACAGAGCCTTCATGGTTAACTGGCACTCATCTTAGCGGGGTGGTAGATCAGCTCTACGGAGCCTGGATCGGGTTTGGATCTGCACAAGTTGTCTTGCAAACGTATTGGGATGGTTTTGCAGCTTAACAATATATTTCTCACGGACTTTCTTGAACTCTTCCTTTACCAATGTCACATCTAAGTCCCTGTGGATGTTTTCATTTCTTATATACCATGGTGCTCCCGTCATGGTCCTAAGAATTTTAGATTGGGCCCTCTGTATAAGATCAATACTGGTGTTGCTAGCCATTCCCCATAATTGAATTCCATACGTCCAAATTGGTTTTAAAACGGTCTTATACAGGATGACTTTATATTCAAGGCTTAATTTTGATTGATCACTGATTAACCAATGAAAGCTAGAGGCTTTTAGCTTCATGTGAAGTCTCTTGGTTTCTATGTGACGGCGCCAAGTAAGCCGTCTATCAAGATGAATACCAAGGTAGGTGACATAATCAGACTGCGGTATATTAACGTTGTTGAGTGTGACAGGTGGGCAATTTCCTCTCCTTAGAGCGAACGTAACATGTTTACTTTTCAGCTCATTCACCTTTATTCGCCAGTTTTTCAACCATGTCTCCACACGTAGGAGATAATTTTGCAGTTGACTAGATGCTATGAGTGGGTTTTCGTGTGAACTAATAATGGCGGTATCATCCGCAAATGTAGAGATTGTTAATTTATCGCACGTAGGCAAGTCAGAGATGTAAATCAAATATAACGTAGGTCCCTTCCTTCTTCCTTCTACACTTCCCTGTGGAACGCCAGCTCTAATCTTGTATTCTCTCGTCACATAATCATTGAACTTAACTCTGAAAAGTCTATTCGATAGATAAGACTCCAGCAATTTATGAGTACATAGTGGTAGTAAACATTTGATTTTATGTACTAGACCTTTATGCCATACCTTGTCAAAAGCTTGGGCAACATCTAAAAAGACGGCAGAACAATATTTCTTTAATTCAAAAGATTTTCTAATCTCTCCAGTTAAACGATTGACTTGTTCAATGGTGCCATGATGTTCACGGAAACTAAATTGGTGTACTGGGATAATATTTCCATCATTTAAAAAAGGTATGATCTTTTCCTGGAATATTTTCTCGAACAGCTTCGGCAAACAAGGGAGTAGGCTAATAGGTCTATAAGAAGATGGCAGGGTTAAATCTTTACCCGGTTTCGGTATCATTATTATTCGAGAAATTTTCCAATTTTTTAGATAAATTCCAAGTTTCAAGATCGCATTAAACAATATACAAAGCACAATTATTGCCACATTTGGTAGGTTCTTAATCAATGATGGAGTTATTAAATCATATCCCGGTGATTTTTTCAAGTTCAATTTATTTTTAATTACTCTATTAACATCCTCAGGCGAATATCTGACTATGTTTTGTTACTGAATACACCGGTGAAATGTAGTGCAATAATATCTAATTTAACTACTTCAGCAGCTACTAGTAGTAATATACCTAGTGTCAGGTTTCCATATGGCACTTCACTACTCACACAAAAGCATTATACCTCATTATTTTAAAACGGTAATGTCATTGGGGTCAACTACTTACCACAATCGCTTATCAGTAAGTCATTACTTTGATATAACTAAAACTAGTTACATGTAATGAATAACTTATTGATAGATATCAGTAGAAACAGAATGTATTTATTTAAATTACTAAAAAAGAAGCACTTATATAACTGATTATAAGTAATGTACTAGTCATTGAAAAGTATGTTATTCATGTCATTACCATTAACTAATCATTATCAATGTAAATTTTCTTGTTTATATTACACTTTTTGCAGAAATAACATCATATTAAAAGAAATTCTCGAAATTTACCGGGAATTTCCCGGAAAATCCCGTAGAATTTCCCTTACATTGATTACTCGGAGAGTATAACGAATTCAATAATTCGACAGGATGATCTTTTGGTATCGGTTTGCAATAACATGACATTTTTAATAGTAAATCAAACTTCATGAATTTGCTTTTAATTTTAATTGTACTATAGTTTTCTTATGTTTACCGGCCCGCTAGTTGGCATAAACATACGACGTAAATAAATTAAAACTAACTAGGTTAAATCGTATGAGCGAAGTTCAGATTCGTTTGAAACATTTCTCCAGACGATTATCAATAGATGAATTGTTTGCAATCATTTACAACGACGAAAAATATAAATACAATTCCGGGATGAATTCCAAATCTCTCGGTCACTTTTTTTCTTTTGACGTGCTTATTTGGAAAGTTTTCCCAGTAGCCATAATTATGGTTTTGATTGTTCCCAAATCAGCATCACTAAATTGATTATAATCAATAATTATTGAAGAAAAATGTTCTTAATATTTTGTAAATATTAAGTTTGTAATTTTAACAAAATTTAATAAAAAACAAGTAAGAGAGCTATTTTCGGCTGTGCCGAATCTTATATACCCTTCACCAAATTATACTTTAAAATAAAATTTAAAAATTTTTTTATTTTAAAATTTTTTTTTTCGAAATTGTTTTTTAAAAGTTTTTTCCAATTTATTTAATAAAGTTTTTTTAATTATAATTTTTTTTTTTTTATTTATTAGTGAAAAAAATGTTTTTTGTTAAAAAAAATTCGGGTTAAAAAATATTTTTCCCGATTTTGACCCATTGTAGGTCCAACTTACAATAGCCTTATATACATCGTTGCAATGGACTTTGAAATATCTATCATTAGATATCCATATTGTCCATATTTATGGCTTAGTAATCGAGATATAGATCAAAAATAGGCCAAAAATAGAGGTTGTCTCGGATTTTTGCTCATATCTCCTTTATTTATGGACGGATTTTGCTGATTTGAAATAGGAAACTTTTCGAAAGCATGTCTGACAGAATTATTGAAGATTTTGATCCCGAAGATATCTAGGGTCTTCAGAAAATTGATTTCAACAGACAGACGGACAGGCAGACATACAGACGGACATTGCTAAATCGACTCCGCTATCTATAAGGATCCAAAATATATATACTTTATAGGGTCGAAAAATTATATTGTGGAAATTACAAACGGAACGACATTTGCCATTAAGCAAAAAAATTAGTTTTCAAGTAACCTCTATTTTAAAGTTGCTACAATAAAGTCAGAATTTTAACAGTCATTTCTAATAATTTCAAAACATTGGTAGTTTAAGAACTTCACCATTATGTATACTGACTTTTTGACCTCATAAAAGAATTTACCTATGTCCAATGTCCCTATCGAGAATCTGTAACTCTCTATCACAACAACTAACCACTTTAGATCTAAAATACCTGCTACTAAGTGTTATTAAATTTGCTAGACTACCTCCGTTTACTGCTTAAATATACAATTGGTCAATTAAATATACAATTGGTCAATTCACAATGTTTCTTATCAGTCATATTGTCATAACGTCCTAATATATCACGACTCGTCGGCTCGGCTTAACCGACTCTTAGACATTCGGCGTTGGTCTCTGCTGGTTTACGATAACACAATAAACATAGCATAGAAAGTAGTATTATTTTAGGACATTTTTTGCTTGAAAATCAATAAAAACCATTGTGAAATATTACGACATTATGACAATATGACATGATAAAAGACCTTGTGAATTGACCAAATATATATTTCTTATAGATAATATACGATACTTTTTAGGCGTATCACAAATTTCTGACTGGAGTCCATGAGTCCATATCCTCGCAATATATTGTACCATTATCTTTCATTTAACCATTCTTATAAGCCTCAATTTCTTTGATGTTACAATTAGCGGACACCCAATTATTTCTATCTGATATAACTTGTGTTATCTCCTTGTCTTGAAGAAGGAGAGATGATATAACTTTAGTCGGTTCTCTGATATTTATTAGATAATAGCAATGATTGACCAATATCTTCTAACGTTTAGTTGATTATTTAGCTTTAAACTAAAAAGTTTATTCTTTGTTTTGGGTAACCATTACTACCACAGTAGCTGTAGTTATTCGCGTTCCTGTATTGCTATATATTACTATTGTATAAGAGAAACGTATACTGATATGTCCATTCTCGGACAGTAAAGCCGTATTTGTATGAAAAAAAGCTAAAATTGTTTTTTGGAAATGTTTGTCCCACAAAATATGCTTTATAAAAAAAGGCAGTATATGCTCTAAAATAAGGATTTCATGTAAAAGTTTGCTCTAAAGAATAAAATATGCAGTTATGTCCAAAATAAGCCAAAATGTGTTTTAACAACTATATGTAAAATGATAGCTTTTTCCATGCCCTGATGGTAGCTGCAACATTTTTAGTAGTACGTTGTTGATTTTTTTTATATATATCCCCCATTTATAATTAAGTTAAAAAAGTCAACATTCTCACCCTGTGAAACAGTATAGGGCAAACATTTTGCATTTTCTCTCTTTAAAGGGCAATTTAAGAGCAAAATTGCCTGAAAAAAACTTTAAATAAAATGCTAATAATATAGAGCTAATATCAAAATAAGAAAATCTTCAATATTAAAGAAATTACTTTTTCCCATCGCCCTTCTTTTTCACCCCAACCAAAACTTGGCCAATTGGTTATTGACTCTTGTAAACACAAGCAACACACACACAATTTCATTGTCCCCAATTATTAACGAATTAATTTATGAAATTTATACAAATATGTTTGAGTGTTTAAATGTATACATTGTATATCAATATTGCAATTAATATTGTTTGGAAAATATTCAAAAAAAAAAACCAAACCACTAACATTCGTGCTAATTATAACAAAAGCCATAGATAGTTATTAATAAATATTGCGAAAAAAAAAAAAATAAATCACTAAACAATATTCACACAATTTGCTCAACAGAAATATTTCTTCCAGGCACGCATGTCATAACTCCTCATTTTACTATCATTCACATGTTGTTATAACTCACTCAATGCCATCACACATATAAAACACCATAAAATCTGCGACCAACCGACCATACGTCCGTCCCGACCACATTAAAGAAATCAACTTTTGTCATGATTTCTTTATTTTGTCTTCTACTATTTAGTTTTTTTTTTTTTTCAATATTTTCTATAGTAAATCATGGATTAAAGTGCTTTAAGGTGTAAACGATTGTATTTCTCGTGATACGTTGATGTGTGGTGAATAGTTCGAGTGAAAAAGGGAGGAAAAAAAATTCCAAGATTTATTATGTTGAGGTATTAACAGTTTGTTAGTTAAAAGATTTTGAAATTTAGTAGTTTGAAAGAAGCTTAATATTATTAATGGAATTGCAATTGCTGGAATTTGGGTTTTGAAGTGCTGAAATGTCTATAAGGAAATTGGGTCTTATGCCAAACTGTCACTATTGACATTTTCTTTGTTTTTGAAGTTTTCTAAACTAATTTCCTTGTGTAATTATTAATGTTAAGTCCACTAAACGCTTTTCTCTTATATGTACTTTTATCTTGTTTATAACTTAGACTTTATTCCGGACAATACTAAACTCATTCCCAATTTAATATCAAAAGTTTTACATTTGTGAGTGATTTCATAATGATTTATAGAGTTCGACCGAAACCAATTTGTCAGGCTGAAACCGAGCCTAATGTTCAAATCACTAGGGTATGAGAAAGCTTTCCGCAAGATGGCTGCCGCGTTTGCTCACAATCGGGTGCACAAAAGGGTACACGCAAGTGCAGTGTCCATGGTCAAAATCTGTGAATTAAGCTACGAAATGCTCACTCTTCCTCCATATTCTCCGGATTTAGCCCAAGTGACTATTTCTTGTTTCCAAATCTGAAGAAATGTATCGCAGTAAAGAGATTGGACTCCATCAATGAAATCATCTCACACAAATTACCAATTTCGATGACCTCGTCTATTATTTTTGGGAAGAAATAATCAAATTGAAAAAACGTTGGACAAAGTGCATAGAGCTCAAAGGAGACTATGGAAAAATGCCGAATACTGGTTTTTGGCCTAATCCAAAAACAAAACCCAATATTCGGTAGGACTTTCGGAATAACAGTTTTTTCAATAATTAGTATGTTTTTTTAAATTAATTTAATTAAATTTGTTTTTTTTTTTCAAACATTTCACTTTGTGTTTGCTGATCTGTGAACACCCCTATTATAGCCAGGCGTTACA
Organism: Calliphora vomitoria; assembly: GCA_942486065.2. NCBI lineage: Eukaryota > Metazoa > Arthropoda > Insecta > Diptera > Calliphoridae > Calliphora > Calliphora vomitoria. The sequence goes on along the minus strand of OW818031.2, from coordinate 15,121,275 downwards.
TTAGCTAAGGTAAATTGATGTTATATGATGTCCATTTATTTATTATTTTTGTTTGTCCCTTTTGATCTATCAAAATTAAAATAACAAAAAAAAAAAAAAAAAAATTGCTATTATGAAACGTAACATCCAATAAATTAAAAACTCCATCAAAACATAATAAAATTCATATTAAATTAAGTTTGTTTTCTATTGAAGCGAATGAAAAAAAAAAATACAACACAATGTATAACAATTTAAAGGTTCGTTAACTTTTGATCCGTTAAAAAAAATATATACATGTATTCATATGTATTGAAATGTTAAATTCAATAAAATTGAAAATAAACATGGGAATCAACACAAAAAAAAAAAAAAAAAATAAAAAATTTCACTTGGCAAATCAAAAAGATAAAAAAGTGCTTTAGTTAATTTTTATAAGACACACTATACTCACTTTATTTATACGTTTATTAAAACCAAAAATTTGTTATGTTTATTTTTGTTTTCAATTTAAAACTAATAATAAACGTCATGCTAAATTGAATACAATGTCTTTTGATCCGAAAAAGTAAATGCCGACAACCAGACAGAGACGCATGTGTTTTACTACGTGTTAATATATGGTGCAACAAATGGGCGGTTGAGAGTGAGAGGTGTAGCATCTAGTTAATTAAAATAATTGTTGTAACTTTTAAAATTGGGGTTTGTGAGTAAAATACAAGGTTGGCTACCGTTACCGCTAAGCCATCGTTACCGATATAATCAAAAATACCGCTATCGAAATTTAAAAAACAATTCAAATTATGAAGAAGCAAATGTTTGTTTTCCATAGAAATGTTAACTTAATCAATAAATTGACTTAATTAGTCAATTTATTTTTAATTTTTGCAAATTTAGTTTTAAATTAAGTTGGGCCAAAGTTACCGGTAACCGAAACAAACCAAAATACCACTATCGCTAAAATATCGTTACGGAAATTAGCTAACAATAAACTTTTAATAATTTCAGATCGGTAGCTATCCTTGGTAAAAACTGAATTAGGCAATCAAGTAAAAATTTTGGAAATTTCTTTCGGGAAAGGAGTTCTTATAGACTTTTGTTGTAAAATGTGATTGTGCAATGAATCCTTTCAAGGCGTGTCAGAGCCTCTACCAGTTCCAATTAGCTTTCCTCCCTCCCTTACAGATATATAGACATTTACACAGAATGGTTCACCTGGACCTGTTAATAAACAAACGATTTTTTTCTAAAATTCTATTCAAAATAATGTCTAAATTTGTATAATAAATTGGCCAATTCACCAGGTCTCTTATCAGTCATATTGTCATAATGTCCTAATATATCACGACTCGGCGGCTCGACTTAACCGACTCTAAGGCATTCGGCGTTGGTCTCTGCTAGTTCGTTACGATAACACAATATACATAGCATAGAAAGTAGTATTATTTTAGGACACCTTATGCTTGAAAAAGCAATAAAAACCATTGTGAAATGTTAGGACAATATGACTTGTGAATTGACCAATTGAATTTTTATGTTACATTATTGCTCTTTGTTACTTTTAATGAAATTTTATTTATTATGAATGTACTTATTTCATGAAATCTTTCTATCAAGAACAAATTAATACAAAAAATTAAAAGAGGGCGATGTCGCGTTCTGGTACCTAAATCATCATTTGTTATCAGTACTCCACGATCTTACGAACCTGGTGGCTTAAAATTCATACCAAAATTTGGTGACTTTAACTAAAAAAAGTTTTTGCATATAATAATCACACCAAGCATTTGATTGTGTCTCCTTCGCAATCATCAGTCTATCTTTTTGCAAAAACAAATGTTTTTTATTATTTTAACATGCATAAAACCTCTGATAAAAGAAGGAGGGAAACAACAAGACGATACTTGTGAAAAATTAATAGATATCCACTAAAACATAAAGAATATTTGGAAAATGCAGCTGAGACGCGCAATCGATATCGGCAAAACCAAATAGCTAGCTGCTGATAGAAAAAAGGGAAAATTATTGTATAAGGTAGAAAAAGTTGTGCGATAGAAAGACAAAAAAAAAACCACAAAAAAAACCCAATTTTAAAAATGCTATAGAAAATAAAAAGTTTGATCCTAATATGTATTTGCAAACAATGGAAAAGTCAAAAAATCAATCCATATAAATATATAAATGTCTTTGTAAGTTTGTTTGTTTGAGCATCACGCCTAAACGGCTAAATCGATTTTATTGAAATTTGGAACGTATATAGATCCTTACTTAGAAGCGTCAGTAGGCTATAACTTTTTCAATATTTTTACCAGAAAGAGATAAACTGGTAAAATTGGTACCTTTAGTTCTTAAACAATAATTACTGAACGGCTGAAACGATTTTTACTACGACAGGGGTAGCGAAGCGCACCGGGTCAAGCTAGTAAATAATAAATAAATATTAAATATAAAGCTTTTGTTGAAATTACTTGAACTAAACCTTAAAATAACTTGATTGACGAAAAAATGTATCTCGTTATAAGTGTCGCGTGCTAAATCATTAAATCATGTTATAATAAAACCAATGAAAACATTTTAACATGACATACTTTAAGGAAAATTTATTTAAAAAACTATGTTCCTAATCGCTGATTCTTTTTTTTTTATACCCTTCACCTTCGGGAATGACAAATTTATATATAAATTTGTCATTCCGTTTGTAATTTCTACAATATAATTTTCCGACCCTATAAAGTATATATATTCTGGATCCTTACAGATAGCGGAGTCGATTTAGCCATGTCCGTCTGTCTGTCTGTCTGTTGAAATCAATTTTCTGCAGACCCCAGATATCTTCGGGATCCAAATCCTCAATAATTCTGCCAGACATGCTTTCGAAAAGTTTCCTATTTAAAATCAGCAAAATCCGTCCATAAATAACGGAGATATGAGTAAAAATCGGAGACAACCTCTATTTTTGGCCTATTCTTTTATATATATCTCGATTACTAAGTCATAAATATAGACAATATGGATATCTAATGATAGATATTTCAAAGTCCATTGCAACGATGTATATAAGGCTATACAAAGTTGGACCTACAATGGGTCAAAATCGGGATAAATATTTTTTAACCCGAATTTTTTTTTAGGAAAACATTCTTTTTTTCATAAATTTTTTTCACTAATAAATTAAAAAATTTTTTTTTTTTAAAACTTGGAAAAAACAATTTTGAAAAAAATATTTAAAAAAAAAAATTTTTTAATTTTATTTTAAAGTATAATTTGGTGAAGGGTATATAGATTCGGCACAGAATATAGCTCTCTTACTTATTTTTTTTTAACTTGTTCCATTTTTGTCTCGTTTGGTATCCTATGTTTATTGCTAATATATTGGAAACAATTTATAGATAATACCTATTCTTTGCTCCAAGTATAGTCCTACAAATATGCTATCGAAAAATGTAAATAAACAAAAAAATATTCTTAAGATTTCTTTATTTTTTCACTTTAAAAGTGTAAGAATGTCGCGTTCGGGAGTGTGCAATTTCTTTTCTTATATACTTTTTACAACTAAAAATCTCAATAAGTTGGGAGCAACCAAATCAGGAGAACTTTCGATTAAATATACAGCCCAATTATGAATAAAAAATTCCCCGGGAATTTGTTCCCTGGGAGTTTTTTCCCATTGAATATGAATAGGAAAAATGAGAAAAGGGAAAAAACTCCCGGGGAATTATTATTCATAATTGGGCTGATAAATTATCAATCCAAAATAATGCCTACCAAGTTGCTAATTTAATATTATTTCCCAAATATATCTCTTAATATGATGCTAATTGTACTAAAATATCTCATTTAAATTAAATATTCTACATTTTTAGCTCTTTAATGCACCGCGGGATTTGGTCATAAATACTTGGCATCACTGTTTACTTAATGTCACCACTGTCACAGTTGCAAAAAAAGTGTAGTACTCGAAGCTGTATACGAAAGTAGCATGAACTAGGTAAATATTATCAAATTTAACAATACATATTTAAATTGTAGTGGAGATTTTGAAATCCAAAATTTATTTATTAAGCTCCATATTAATCAACCGATTTTGAGTATAAATTTTGTAAAAAAAAATATATAAATTTCTTTCATACATTTCTCCATCAACTCCCCATAACAATGTTATCACCTAAAATGAACTTTGTATTAGCCATAACGTCAAAGAGTCAGTTAATTTATTTCTTTGATTTTAACTTTAATCACTTATTATCAGTTGTGTTATTTGTTTATGTATTTTTAATTATTTACTTTCGTAATTTTGTGTTTTCGCAAGAGATAACTATGACTTTATGGGCAATCACATTTAGTTTGATCATTTGTATAAGTATTAAGTATTTAAATTAAAATATTATCATGTACTCCTTTTGGTTAAAGCAAGTAAGTAAAAGTGATATAATGAAAGTTTATTTTTAAACTTTTCTTTATGCAAGTTTTAAAACAAGCTAAATATTCAAGCCAAATATATATACCCACATTTTTACACAAATAACAGCTAGTAACAATAACGGCAAAAATCAGGCTAATAATTCACTTGAAAAATTTATTGCAATTGGTATCAATTGCTTTTTTAAGTAGCGAAAAAAAAGAGAAAAACTTCCAACTGAAATAAATAAGCAGCGAGGGGGAAAAAAGCAAAAGCTAATTATGAAAATTGTAGGCAATAAAATTGAAAAATAAAAAAAAAGTTAACTGAAAATTTTAAACGTACAGAAATTTAAGTAGAAGTGTTTTGTGGTTAAAACTTAAACTAAATATAAATGTAAAGATTTCTATCAAATTGTTTAAAACAACACAATAACAAAATTAATGCGCTCTAATAATTTTCTCTTGTTTTTGTGTGTGTTTAAATTTTTTTTTTTTTTTTTTTTGTTTGAAAAATCTTACTTAAACCTAAAAAATTATGTTATGATTTTTGTTTTACTTTGCTTTTGTCTAAACATACATAATTATTATCTATTGTGTTTATTATTTTTGTTTGTTTTTAACAAAAACAAAATTCTATTGCAATTAAACTAATTATCACATTATGTAAAACATAAAAATGTAATGTAGTTAAAAATTACATATATAAAATTTATTATTAAGTCAATTATTGTAATGAGTTTTGGCCTTCATTAATGAACAAAAAAATTTAAATTTCCAAAAACAAAAAAAGAAATCTAAATCTAAATCAATTTAAATAAATTGCGATGTTGCAATGTATAGAAACTTTGTAAATTACATCATGCATATTGAGGGAAATTTTATTGTTTTTTTTTTTACAATGAAGATGTTTAAATGCTTTATTTTAAAACGCATTTTAAAAATAATAAATAAGTGCCTTTCTAATTTGACCCATATAAGAAGTATTCAGTTTGGCGTATATTTGGAATTTTATACATTGGCATTTCAGTTCATTATTTCAACCCAGTAAAAAATAATGTAATGTTATAATTATTTGTTTCTTGGTAATCATAATATAGACATGTGTAATCAAATTATGTTTAAACGATCATATTATTATTATTATAGTAGCACAACCATAAGATGATTGTGTCCAACCATAATATGACATTTATAGCACAATCATACCATAGTGTGATCAAACATATTATGGTTCAAGCTCAATCATAATGTAATTATTTTTGATTATTATCGAAATAAAATGCATTTAACCCTAACGTCGTTTGGGATAAACTTTTATGATTGCATAGAACATAGCATAGTTGCCGCAACTATGTATTTTATCTGTATGTGTGTAGTTTACACAGAGGGAATGTGAGTGGTCACGTTTTATTTTGTGAACCCCCCTACCTCAAGGCAAGTGCTATTTAACCCTACATTATTGCTTATTGTCTGAACATTATATCAACACACAATTGAACATTTCTAGTTATATGTCATAAGTAGTGCACGGATTTATATGCAAATTCATGTCCAAATGAAATCATACATTTTTCTGCATATTTTGTTATATTTTACTTCACAAATGCATACGAAATAATCTAACTTCTTTCGACATCGAGAAACTGGCAGCAATTGAAAATTATCATTTCAAACTATTTTGCATCAAAAAACTTAGAGATTTTTTAAAGTATCAAAACTTCATTATGTACGTATATCAAAAACCATAGAGAATAGACATAGAGCGGAAACTCTCCTGTCAAAGACCTAACTCCGTTATCAGAAACTAAGTGGTGAGAATGTATTAGTAGAAAAAACTATGTGAAGACGTAAACAACACTCGTAAGTGTAATTATTTTGAGTAATTTTTTTGTTTCAGTTTTTTTCTAGTTTCCGCTCTATGTCAAAAACTTTTATATTTTTTATTGTAATTTCGATTTAAAATTTCGTTACCCAAAGATTTTGTAAAATCACATTCACAGTTACCGCTCTTCACACTCATTTATTACGATATTAAACTTATGGTTTAATGCTTCTTTACAGCATGATCTAAAGATTATGACATTAAACAAGAATTAATCACAATATATTCGAATTATTTTAGCCATGGTTTTCTCGAAGAACAATTATAATTTTAAAACTTTAACTATTTAATTGTTAGTATAATTTAAAGAGTCTATCTGCTGGGATATCTACTGAATAATTTTTGGACATGGTGCGTAGTTAATTCTTTTATGTTTCTTAACAAAAATATATGTAAATGCATATCTGTGGACTTTTGACAAAACAACTTAAGTGGAATTTTAAAATTTTTAAAAAAAAAATTTTTTTTTATTTTTTTTCGAAATTGTTTTTTAAAAGTTTTTTTCAATTATTTGTGAAAAAAATTATGAGAAAAAATTTTTTTTGTGAAAAAATATTCGGGTTAAAAAATATTTTTCTCGATTTTGACCCATTGTAGGTTTAACTTACTTGTCTATATTTATGACTTAGTAATCGAGATATAGATCAAAAATAAGTAAAAAATAGAGGTTGTCTCGGATTTTTGCTCATATCTCCGTTATTTATGGACGGATTTTTGCTGATTTTAAAGAGGAAACTTCTCGAAAGCATGTCTGACAGAATTATTGAAGATTTGGATCCCGAAGATATCTGGGGTCTTCAGAAAATTGATTTCAACAGACAGACAGACGGCTTAACCATTAGTATTTGAATTGGAAATGTCTGAAATACAATTTCTTAAATACAATTAGATTATTCTGAAATTCAATTAGAAACAGATGATATACAACTGGATGCAAATCATAAAATGGCGCCCTAACTTTTAACGAAAATATAATATTCTTAACAAATTATAAATTATATTGATTCTGTCACGTTAAAATTGTTCGTGCTCGTACTAATATGAAATGAGAATGTTATAAAATCACGCAGGTATATAATAAAAAGGTATTTATTTGTATGATTATATGACAATCATTACTAAACTATTTCTATAAGTAATGGTAAATATTTACTCAAAAAAGAGTAACCACTTTTTTAGCGCAAATTTGTTTGACGTTGTTTACTCTTACAAGTGTTTTGTAAGACCGAACATCATCAAATAAAATAAAACTAAATATTTGTTTTGAATCATCCTAAGTAAGATGCGCTTTTGAAATAAATAAATGAATTTAAATATATTGGCCCATAATCATAATCAAACAATAAAGTCGGTTTTTTTTTTAAAACAACTTTAAAATAAAAAAACACCGCTTTTTATTATTTTCTAACTATAGTCAAAATTAAAGCATGTTTTAAATTGAACCGACTTTAACTGGGTGTCACCTCAAATGTAGAAAATGTTTTCATACAATAAACAACAAAATATAGACAAGTGGCATCGCTGAACAGCTGACTTAGAAAATTAAAAAAAAAAAAAAAAAAGTGACAAACAGCAAATGTAACCGGGAAACTAAAGGAAAAAACAGTTTGTGGTGGAAAAATAGAAAAGGTAAGATTAATATCAAATTTATTTTATTTTGGTACTAATTTTATTGATTCAATATTCAATAATTGCAAAATCTCTGCCAATATCTTGTAACTTAAACATTCTTGACTATTTGTCGAACTTTTTTTACATGGCGAAGAACAGCTGATGCTGTTGTTAAATGAGTTAAAAACAACTTCAGCTAGTTTTATATTTACAGTCGACTTAAACTTCAAAAGTATACTTTAATTTGTCTATGGTAGACCTAAAGTCCACTCTTAAGTAAAGACGACTTTATTTCTCTTAAAATATACTTTATTTTTGACTATGATTATGGGCCACAGTTTTAAATCTCTTTTTATTTCATTGAAATTATTGTTACAATTTCAAAAAAAATATATTTTTACAGTTCTAATCTTTAATGATAAAATTTTGAACCTTTTTCAAAAACCCTTCCCTTAGCGTTTTTATAGTGCTTTATGTCACTTTGTTCGAACAGGTTGTCCATCTCCGTTTAAAATCTACCACACTTTTGGACACCTTTTTTGTGCTCTTAAATTCTCTTTTAACAAGAGCCCAATATCTCACCACTGGACTCAGCTCCAGGCAACTTGGAGGAATAGCCTCTCTTGTTACAAATACCTCATTATTGTTCTTGTACCACTCAAGACCTTTCTTACCATAGTGACAGATGCCAAATTAGGCCAAAAATAAGTGGACACATTAAGAAGTCTTATGAATGGAAACATCCTTTTTTGTAAACATTCCTTGATGTAAATTTCGATATTTATAGAGTCTTTTGTAACAAATGTTTGGCTTTTTGCCGCAACTGCATATTGCTTGCCATTACCAAGAACTTTTTGGGAAATATTGTCTGCTTTTGGGTCCTAAGCTATTCTTTAACATTTCCTCGAGCATCTGCAACATAAAAAAAATTGACCCAGAAGCTGCGAAAAATTTTCCATACCTACATTTTGTCATCCATTATGCAGCAGATATATTTTTTGTAAAATTTTGACTTCAATTTCCGTGCTCTGTCTTTGGCCTCTAAATTTTTAGCAGAGTTCCTGTCAGGAACTTTTTGAGCCGTGTATGTTTTTAAACCTGCATTGGCTTTAACTTTTCGTACCAAATAGTCCTAACCGGACTGCTTTCCTACCGCAGGTGTTGGGAGCTCTTTTGAAAAAGCTTTCTATTCTTTTGGCTTTAGAAACATCATGTGGATCATTCCTACTACCTGAACCAAGTTTTCTATCAACGGACAAGTTCTCCTGGTACTGTTTAATAACATTGGAAACAGTTTGACGGCAGACCTTTGATTGTTTGGCCAACTTTTTTTAGGACCAAGTTGGATTTCGTTGAAAATATTTAATAATTTTAGTACGCACATTTTTCTCGTTACTCATTTTAATCAGATTAACAACAAATGAACATAATTGACATTAAACATAATAACTGACATGCTTTACAAAGCTAACTTGATCAAAAAAATTAAAAACGTGTGTTAAGAATTTTACGATCTCAGTCCTTAAATAAATATGTGTATCCTTTCATAGTTAATTTTTTACTATTTCAAATGTTTGTATTACTATTTAAATCAATTATTTTATTTCCCCCCTGTTTGGTAAACCGAATCCGGGTAACGTTTTCGTTTTTGAAACGAATTCATATGTTTTGCTGTTCTCATAATCGAATCCACATTATTTACTGGCTTTACATTCGAGTAAACAAGCAAAACAATATTTTGACAATTACATATTCGTTTTTGAAAATCACACGTTTTGGAATAACTCGATTTACGGAACAAGGGCGTTTGTTTTCACTTTAATTAACTGAACAATAGGCGGCATTTTTTTCGTTTTTACTAGCAGCTTTTTTAAATACGTAGGATCTATTCTTTATAAATATAAATAAATATTTTATTTAAAAAAAATCTCTTCTAAATACGTTAGTATTTAAAGCAAATATTTTCTCCCCTTTCTTTGCCTCTAAATATTTGCCTCCTATCGCCATAGTAAAAAGTGCGTCTGTATTGCGATTTCACTTTTATCAAAAATAAATATTTCAATGACATACAAGTGAAAATACAATTTTTTTCAAAAAAAAAAAAAAAAAAAAAAAAAGATCTCTGCAAAAAATAAAATAAAACTGAAATAATTTTTAAATACAGATACTACTCGTTTTTGTTGTTATATTAAATATAACTTATCTGTACAAGTATCTGTCTATATGCTAAATAAAAAAAAAAAATTGCACTTATTTTCAAGTCAATCATATTATTCATGTTGTTGTTGCAATGCTTGTGGCTGTTACTTGTTGTTGTTGTTTTTGTGTTATATTTTATGTGGCGTATAAATTCATACTACACTTGACACTGAAGTAGATATTTTCATTGCTGCTGCTGAGGCTGCGGCTGCTGCTGTTGTTGTTGCGGCAAGTGTGGATGGCAAAAACCATAAACCAAACAACACACACACAATTTGATCGTTTTTACAATGCAAAACCGAGACTGAGAGAAGATATTTCAAATAATAACGACAACTGCAGCAGCACCATCAGCAGAATATATATACATATATCGAATTAATAAAAAAAATAAATATGTGTGTTGGCAGACGTTATCGCATTTTCTTGACAAGTGAATATTACAAATTTATTTATTTAATTTTTTTGTTTTATTTTTTATTTTTTTGCTTTTAAAGAGCAAGTTGTATTTTTTTTTCGCAATATAAAATGGAGTGACCAAGCGAAATTGAAAATATTGTAAGTCTTCTTTTTCTTTTGTACCACATAAGGATTCCCCAAAGAGTAAAAAGGTTTGAAGAAAAAAATGTAAATATAAAAATTACTTGTGTCACACCCTTAAAATTAACATAATAGGAGTTTTATGTAGATTAAATGATATTTTATTTTTTTTGGAAAACTAGAAAGAAGCTGGAAAATGTATTTTTCTTAAAATTTACAGAATTAGGTCTAATTAATGGGTTGGCCATGGGCTATACACAAAACGATTTAAACAAGTTGTTACTAAAAAATTACAAGATTTTATATTAATACATACATACTTTGCAATTCCCTCATATGTAAATCATTGATTGGCACTTATAGCTCTGCCAGGGGCCGTACATATTTGGTTATTTACCAATGTCAATGATGTTCATTAAAATTATCCAATATGAAACAAAAACCACAATGCTTAACATGTTATTGTAACGTTTTCACCTTTTTGAAACACACACACTTTATAATGTACAAGTATACACTGGCATTGCAGTTGATGTCTTTACTTAAAGGGCACCATACACTATCAAAATGCTTGATGTCACTTTCGTGTACGTGTAATTTGATGCTTTGATGTACACTAGATTGATGACTCGTCAATCTGCATTTTATTTTTGATTTTGTGTTGTTAACACCAATAGCGGGAATTATAATCCATTTTTATTTTCACTAAAAGTGTGTTTAAAAATGTTAATATCGGATGAAACTTTAATTGCAATAACGACAGTATGTTTAGAAAAAAGAAAAAACAAAAATAATAAAAGAAATATGTAATAAAAAAATATTGTCTTCATCTGACACACTTATCAACCTCACGCCTTGAAATATTTTTGTAAATGCCTTCGTGATTGATGAGAAAACACCATACACTATCAAAAAGTGACATCAAGAGTGCTAAAAATCAAAATGTTTTTGATACAAACATATTTTTACTAATACTACCACAGTGCTTGATGAGTATTTTGATAGTGTATGGTGCCCTTAACGATGCTTCAAATTAGACTCACTCTTGTGGTCTTCTCACGGCCAATTTATATACGCTGCATTACCATCTAGAAAGGTCTATTTCTACAATGATCTTAAAACTAGAATATTCGAATTCTAGAGCTTTCGATGTTAGTCATTAATCATTTGGTGTTGCCATACCTACAAACAATGCTCAACACAAAGCTTTTATTCAATGTTGTATGTTCTACAGCAATGTTAATACAGTGCACTCGCGGTAACGTGAACTAATTAAAACCAAGGGAGTTCATGTTAGTGAAATTGTTCACGTTAGCGATTGTCGGATTTCATGGAAAAAATATAAAATTTTATATTATAAACCTGTGTTTTACATGCTAGAACGTGAAATTCTTTTACTATTATTTTTATTATTAAAATATAAAACAAAAATTATTGATTAAAATGCATTACAAAACAAAACGAGATCATGAGAAAATATACATTGAAATAAAATTACTCAAAAAATTAAATTAGAGGATAAAAAGACATTTTTTATATAAGGGGATTCTCTAAACTTTAAAAATCGAATTTATGTATGTATTTCAGTGTTGTCTACATGCTTAGAAAACAAATGCAGTGAAAAAAATTGTTCACGTTATAGAGCTTTCTGGGTTTGTTCACGTTACAGAGTAGTCAATGTAAACAAAAGGTTGTTCACGTTAGGCGGTGTTCACGTTAGACGGTGTTCACGTTACCGCGAGTTCACTGTAATACCCTAAGATTTGTTAAAGTTTGAGAAGCACTGCAGTTTAGGGGCATTATGCAACTTTAAACCAGCCGTTAAAACAGTTATATTTAAATTCAAGTACAATTTCGTAACATGATTATAATCCGTGTTCCCTTTATGCCTTTAATTTGAAAACAAGTAAGAGAGCTATATTCGGCTGTGCCGAATCTTATATACCCTTCACCAAATTATACTTTAAAATAAAATTTAAACATTTTTTTTTAAATATTTTTTTCAAAACTGTTTTTTAAGTTTTTTCCAAGTTTAAAAATTTTTTTTTTAATTTATTAGTGAAACAAATTTATGACAAAAGAATGTTTTCTGTAAAAAAAAATTCGGGTTAAAAAATATTTTTACCGATTTTGACCCATTGTAGGTCCAACTTTGTATAGCCTTATATACATCGTTGCAATGGACTTTGAAATATCTATCATTAGATATCCAAGAAGTAGAAAAGGGCAAAAATAGAGGTTGTCTCGGATTTTTGCTCATATCTCCGTTATTTATGGACGTATTTTGCTGATTTTAAATAGGAAACTTTTCGAAAGCATGTCTGACAGAATTATTGAGGATTTGGATCCTGAAGATATCTGGGGTCTTCAGAAAATTGATTTCAACAGACAGACAGACGGACACGGACTTGCGATTTCGAAGTCACATTTCGTCTCTTTTGTGCTGCGATCACCGCCGATTGACTACTACCAAGTATCTCGAAAATGGTACGTGAAGAATAGCCTTTCTCGGTCAGGCACACAACACTATTTTAAATTTCTTCAGATATTTTTGTAATTTTTATACAAAAAATCAATAATTTATTTTAAATATGATAGTAATTGACAAAATCGTCATTAATTCGCAAGAAACACACTTTAAACTGCTCTACGAACAAGGAGAATAAGATAACAACAAACATAAAGGTAAATCTGCATGATTTCTGCTGATAAGAGAAGTGAAAGGTCGAAAATATGTGTAATTCATAAAACGTGCAAAATTGAGTTTATGCGGGTTATTTTCGTTTTTTCTTCCAAACTCTTTGAAATTTATTATTGTTTCTTTACTCCTATTTGTTACGAATAAAATAATAAAAATAAAACTAAAAAATATTTTTGATTTGCTTGTATGGTTTTGTTGTTATGGATGACGAAAGTCAGTGTCGTGAACATGCACTCACTTCTGCTCGCCACTGTATATACTTTATAGGGTCGGAAAATTATATTGTGGAAATTACAAACGTAGTGACAAATTTATATATACCCTTCTCACGAAGGTGAAGGTTATAAAAAGTGCCGCCTATTGCTCACCAGAGCTTATGATGACTGTGTTCTGACGGTTTGTGCGGTTCATAAGTGGTATTTTTGACACGGAAGACAAAGATCGCACAAAGACCAAGAATTGGAGGCATTACTTCATGAATATTGTTGTAAAATTCCTCTTTTGAACGATGATTTTGCATGTCCGAATTTATGCTTGAACGCTATAAAAAAAATAATTTTTGACCCAAATCATTAATTGCGATGAAAAATTTATCCATTACATGTATTTGGTGTGACCAAAAGTTCTTTTGGCTCGGAATCTATATGTTGCCAGAAACATGAATAAATTTATATTGTAAAAATTTTTCAAAATAAAACCCAATAATAGAATTTTTTTTCAACAAAAATTTTCAAAACAATTTTTCATCACAAACAAATTTGTTTTTAACCAAAAATTTTATCCAACAAATATTTTTTTTATCCAAAAATTTTTTTCTCAAAAAAATTTTTCACCCAAAAATATTTTCCAACAAAACAGTTTACAATCTTTATCTTAAAGTATACTTTGGTGAAATGTATATAAGATTCGGCACAGCCGAATATAGCTTTACTTAATCCGAATATAATTTGAAGTTTTAAACTTAAGCATCTTAGAATTTGAATTTATATTAAGTCGACCTAATAGAAAATTAAATTTTAAACAAAAATTTTTGTAGTATTGGTTGTGATAACTGAATTTATTGTCTATCAAATGATTTAGTCTAAATGAACGAAATCTATTGTGGCTGAAAAAGTTTAGTTGGAATGACAAATCGTAATTTTTCAGTGTCAACTGATTTTCAGTTGCTAGTATCGAAAAAATCTATTGATATAATCGAATCATTCGATTAGAATGAAATCTTAGAATAAAAAAAAATGAACGCAATTTCCCGGGAATTTCTAAAAATATATTTCCCGCTAGAAATTTCTTTTTAGAAGTACAAGAAAAGTTAATTTTCTTGGTTTAAATGAGCATTTTTTTCTCACACAGAGAAAATAGTTTTGGTTGTGATAACTGAATTTATGGCCAATTAAATGTTTCAGTCTAAATAATCGAATTTTTCAGTTGTAACTGAACAGATGTATGGAACAAAATTCGGTTATTTAAATCGTAATTGTTCTGTGTCAACTGATTTTCAGTTGCTAGTATCGAACAAATCTATAGATATAATCGAATCATTTGAGTGGCAAGAAATCACAACGAATCTGATTTATCTGTGCAGAAATAATACTGTAATTTAAGAAGAAAACTTATAAAGAAATCCCCGAAATTTTCCGACAAAAATTTAACGAGAATTTAAAATAATTCAATTTTGAAAACATTTATCACCCTTAATATTTCAATTATGGTAATTTTTTGTATTCAAACTACTTTTTCGTATAGTTTGGTTATGTAATTTAAATAAATTTTCAATATTTTAAAAGTCTCTTACTAAAGAATAATTTAAAATTAATTATTCGTATTTTTTTTAACTTAACTTAAATCAAATCTAATAATAGAATTTATAATAATCAAATAAAAAAAAAAATGGTAGTAGTAGTATTATATTAAACTTAAAACAATACAAAAGTAATAATAATAATAAAAAAATACACTTCCCTACGTGCATAGAATATTTTCCATTCTACATATAATTTTTTATTTTTTTTTTGTTTCTCTCTCTCAATAGTAAAAGTATAAAATTACAAACTGTGAAAATATTTCTGCCATTTAATAAAATGAAAATACAACAACAACTACACTAAAATGACATCATCGTGAAAATTTTATAAAACCAACAAACAGCTAACAAATGAACTGACAGACACCAGCACCACATATGTGGCAAGTGTTGTCGCTGGGGTGGTGTTTATATTTAATAAGCATAAAACCACCAAACCCATGATTTTCCACTATTTAAATCATAGAATTTAAATGTAATATTTTCATTAAATGTAAGACTTGTCTATAAAATTGTAATTAATCAATAGTTTCCCGCTTGTATTTCTTTAATCGATAATGTTAAGGAAGTTATTTAAATTCTGTAGTATCCACTCATTGAGTTAACCTACGATGCATTTTACATACATATAAAAATCATTTTATATTTTATTACCTTGTCTAGTTTTTGTGTGTGTTTTTAGTTTTATTTTTATTTCTATTAAAAAACAAATTGAGGCAGGTTCTGTATTATAAAATAGAAACTAACTTGTGCCACTTTTAATATGAAAACACCTTTAAGTATAATTCACGTTAAACCCATCAACAACAAACCTATAAAATGATAAAAAGTTCATAAACTATTGGGTTAAGTAATAAATAATTTCTTTAAAATGTTATAAATTACTTATATAAAAACTCAACTGATAAAGATAATAATTCAAACTAGCAGTAACATACTGGTTTCCACGACAAGTATCTCACTCGGCCAAAAACAATACCCAGGAAAAAAATTTCGATAACAACGATATTGAGAAAAATTTTAAACTGAAGAATCATGTATTGAAAGTCTCGTGCATAGAAAAAACGCATAGAACGGAAGAAGAGAGAAATATCAATGGAAAAAATTACTCTCTTTTCTCACAAACGGGTTATACAATAACCTGTTAGAGTATTGTCATCTATCTAGTTGTCATCTATAGTTTCGTGTTTATATGAACAACCAACAGAACATCGATGTTTTATAGAGGAAATAGCTAATATTAAGAAAAGTTAAGGTAAATTATGTCAAACAGTGCCGGTTGATCATTAGCTCTGACTTTAGCCACTTTGCTTTAGTATATGATCGAGCCCACATCTGAGCCCCCATCTTGTTTAAAACAAGTAAGAGAGCTATATTCGGCTGTGCCGAATCTTATATACCCTTCACCAGATTATACCTTAAAATAAAATTTAGAAAAATTTTTTTTTAATTTTTTTTTTTTCGAAATTGTTTTTTAAATGTCCTTTCCAATTTTTTTAAAAACAATTTGTTTAATTTAAAAATTTATTTTTTTAATTTGTTAGTGAAAAAAATGTATGACAAAAAAATGTTTTTTGTGAAAAAAAAATCGGGTTAAGAAATATATTTCCCGATTTTGACCTATTGTAGGTCCAACTTACTATAGCCTTATATACATCGTTGCAATGGACTTTGAAATATCTATCACTTGATATCCATATTGTCTATATTTATGACTTAGTAATCGAGATATAGATCAAAAATAGAGGTTGTCTCGGATTTTTGCTCATATCTCCGTTATTTATGGACGTATTTTGCTGATTTTAAATAGAAAACTTTTCGAAAGCATGTCTGACAGAATTATTGAAGATTTGGATTCCGAAGATATCTGGGGTCTTCAGAAAATTGATTTCAACAGACTGACATGGCTTAATCGACTCCGCTATCTATAAGGATCCAGAATATATGTATATACTTTATAGGGTCGAAAAATTATATTGTGGAAATTACAAACGGAATGACAAACTTATATATACCCTTCTCACAAAGGTGAAGGGTATAAATATAGTGTAGTCTAAAAACAGATTTGCTGTATCTATACATCTAAGAAGCCTTTCTAAACGGCTTCAGAATAGATTCACCCTCTGAATGCTTATCAATTATTCAACTCAGTGTGCTTAACTGACAAAAATTCAAGTTTTTTTTTGGAATGAAATTCTTTTAAAATTGTTCACTTTTAAATTTGAAGAAGCTGCAGCTCTAAAAGAGAGATTTCAAAAAAGGTAATTGTGGAGAAAATTCTGGCGAACAAGTTAGACACTGCAAGAAGATTGCATAGGGTTGCTTTGGCTTATTTTTAGAGGAAAATTATCCAATAATAAATAAAACTTAAGTGATCACAGTGAAAAATAGATAATTGCCTGTAATCTCCCGAGTCATATTTGATACCGATAAGGTTTCGAGCATGTAAATAACTATACAAGACAATATTTTCCCGCACTTCTACAGAAAGGTTTAAATTGTTTTGTGCCATCGTTTCTATATATAAAGACATCATTATTTTCTCTCATTTAGAGATGGATTTGATGAAATATTAAAAACCAAGAGTAGATCCTTGAAAGAAACAACATTGTGGTTACTGACAATACGGTCTAGGCTTCTCATGTGGGTTCTTTCTCCACTTATTAGATCAATCGCCATTGATGAACGTTTCAACGTTCTGAGTGTATAAGGTTTTGATGCAATCGGCTACGTTCATCTAGAGAAAAGTCATGATAATATTCAAAAGACTATTCAAAAGAAGATTTGATAAAATAATAAAAACCAAGAGTAGAGAATTGGGTAATTTCATTCTGAGAGAAAAGTCATGATAATATTCAAAAGACTATTCAAAAGAAGATTTGATAAAATAATAAAAACCAAGAGTAGAGAATTAGTTCATTTCATTATGAGATGTATCATATCCTTGAAAGAAGCAACCTTATGGTTACTGAGAATTCGGTATCGGGTTGTTATCTGGGTAGGGTCCTATCTCCACTCCTTTGATTGTCATCTGGGTGTTAATTTTTTGCTCTTTCGATGAAATTTGCAACGTTCTGAGCGGACACGGTTGTGACGTAATCGACCCCAAACAGGCCAAAGGATTTTATGAAATATTAAAAGCCAAGAGCAGAATATAAGTTAATTTTGTAGTGAGATAAATCAAATCCTGAGCTATGCAACCATGCGGTGACTGACAATTTGGTCTAGAGTTGTTGATCAAACGTCATTGTTGAACTTCTCAACGATCTGAGTGGATAAGCTTTTGACTTCATTGCTATAGTAACTAAAGCTACGTACACACGGTTGTCAGATTGTACAATATTGTCAGTAAAATTTTCAGAAAATGTCTAACAATCGTGTGTACTTACAATTTTTGTCTTACAACGATGTCAAAAAAAGTATTGTAAGTGCATTGTGAGACAATACTATTGTCAGACATTTGACAATCGTGTAAACACCTTACGTTGCCATTGCCAGATCATTGTAAGATCATTGTCAGAAACTTTTTATTGTCATATGTGCGAAGTTTATGCAACTGACAATGGCATCATTGTCAGATAAATTATTTCTATTGGCATCACTGTGCATATGTATTTAAAATAAACGAAAGTAAACCAACCGTGTGAACTGACAATTTTTGTTGGCAGATAAATTTATTGTTTGACAATTGTCTTATAATGAAATTGTAAGGTTTTCTTACAATCGTCTAAACTGACAATTTACCTTTTGCTAATAATATTTCATTGGCAGTACATTGCGAGCACATTGCCAGATTTGACAACATTGTAAAATCTGACAACCGTGTGTACGTTGCTTAACTGTAACTTTTATGATGTTATGTTGTTGTTCCCTTTTACCTTAACAGAAAACTTGATCTGAGAATAGTTCCAATGGAAGGTTGTGGTATCTCTTATCATCTGACTTCAAATCGCCACTAGATTAGTATCTTCAAAATTGCACTTGATTTTCGTTGATAATACGATTACCTGGTGCTTGAGTACGAGGATGATCATATAAAACTACAAATTGCCAGACGACTACAATTGCAAAGCTTTACAAGACAATAGAAACATTTGACTTCTCAATCTTGTAAGTTGTCTGATAGCCAAACGTGTTTCAAATTCCTATCTTTATGAAACTATCGATCCAGTATTGTTTTGAAGAGTTCGTTTCTCTTCAGTAACTGGTTGTGACAAAGTATCTTTGGATACTATCTATAACTGGCATTCTGTAATGAAATAGCGGTTGAATTATCAGCTAATTTGGTTGTAAACTCGTCTAATATTATTGAATATGAAAGGGACTGTGCTTATACCTAGATGAGAACGAAACGAATTCTATAGAAATTGTCATAAAATAAGTGATGAATAAGAATGCAGATCTTGAAATAATTGATGATATGTGGTATAAAATATCCAGAACCGTTCAACAGGTCTGTATTATAATGATAATAAGATGTAGAATTCATAGAATAAATACGTAGAAGGGAAGAAGAGAGAAATGTCAATGAATATTAATTAAATAAAATTACTCTCTTTTCACACATACGGGTGATACAATAACAAAATACATGGAAATACATTCTCACAAATTAGGTTTTTGTGTTCCTCCATATCTAGTTGTCATTTACGGTAGAAATTTTCGAATGAATATTTAAACCATAGAGAAACAACAAGAGGGGAAACTAGAAAAAAACTCAAACAAAAATTTTACTCAAAATAATTACACATACGTGTATTGTTTTTGTTTTCACATAGTTTTTTTTACTGAGTTAGGTTTTTGACAACTGAGTTAGGTCTTTGACAGAAGAGTTTCCGCTCTATGTATATTTCTCTATGATTTAAACTTAGTAACGCACAAAAATTTCAAAAATCGTATAAAACGGTAATAAGCCAACAGTTAATACTTCTAATTTAGGATATATTTGACTTATCTTTGGTGCAAAATTCTATGACAAAACTAACAAATCTCCAAATAGGTTTCAGCAAAATGGAAATTTTGTTTCCCTTAACCCAATACTAAACATATGTACAAATGACGATGATGATGATGGTGATGTGTAATATGTATTAAGCTTAAGTGGAACTCAACCATAAATTTTTTTTTGCTGTTGTCATATATTGCGGCATGCAAACACACATCAGCAAACACCAAACGATGATCTTCATCAGCAACATAATCGTCACCAAAAATATAAAAACAAACAAAACAGAAATGAAAAAAAAAAAAAATTTACTGTCAAAAATTTGTCAAATTTCATTTAAAAGTTTGACTGACTAACTTGTTTTTCCAAATACATAGAATGAATGGAATACCTATAACGTGCTGTTGTTGGGTTTAATGTTTGCTCCAATGGTGTCTGGCATACTGACATGTGTTACAGCGAGTGTTTGCTCTAAAACGGTTTGTTTATACTTTGTATAATATACTACTTTTTTTTTTATTATTTATTTATTTATACTACAATTTTGAGTTTTTGTTACTTTTTTTTTTTTTTGTTTTTAGTAGAAAATTTTTAAGTAGGTTAGTACTTTAAAATTGTCTGATTCGTTTGGTTTTAGTTCGTTTAGCACTTTTTAACGTAGCGGAACTGTTTTGAGTGTGTCGGCTTTTTATACGCCTTTGTGTCATTCATTAGTGTTTTAATTATTTCCGAATTTTATGTGAAATTAAATTTCAGTTTTTGGAAGTTTTTTTAAATAATTGTAATTCAATAGTTGGTGATAGTAGTGTCCATTAGTGTTGTGTTTTGTTTATCTATAAATAGAGATATCGAAACAAATTACTTACTTGTACATAAATATAAAAAGAAAAAATAATTAACTTTCAATTTTATTTTATTTTACTTTCAATTTAAAATTTCTTTTTGTTTCTATTTAAAATAAATTTGTTATGGTGTCTTGAATTGATTTGTTATAAAAAAAAAATAGTAAAATTATCTTAAAAAAATTTTGTAATATAAAAGAAAAATCACACCTTCCATTCCATTCACATTTATTTCTTCGAAATTGTTGTTATATCAATATTATGTTGTTGGTTTTAGTTCGTTGATTCTGCGGAAATTCAATATTTTTCAGGTAATTCATTCATCCGTGTGTTATTGTTGTTAAATATTAGTAAGTATTTATTAATATACTTACTATATATTCATTTGATACTTAATTTTAAGTCAAGCATTAAATTTTTGAGAAAACAATTTGACGTAGTTTTTCTTTGGTGTTAATTTGTTAAGTCTGTGTTATATTTGCATTATTATAATAGATAAATTCTTCATAATGCGATGATCAACGAGATAAATTGAGTTGAATTAATAATATAACAATAACAATTATTCAAAAAAATAGTTTATTTCGAATATTAGCGATTACTCACATCTGCAGTATCTGGAAGAAGTATATTGTCAAAAATATCATTATAATTATCAAGTTCGATACAATTGTCTCGCTAAAAAAAGTTGAAAAAAAATATTTTTCTTAATAATTTCTTGTGCATTTTTTCTGAATCAAAATATATTTCAAAAATATGGTAGATAAAACTCTTTCATGTTTGTAAAGCTAAAAAAAAACAAACTATTCAACTCATTCGAATTGATGTTATATAAAAATTTCAATGGGTTATAATAATGAACCTAAGAACTCTGGAATGGGTAAATGATAAAAGCTAGGTGATGAATAAAATTAGTTGAAAGACTTTTGAGGATTCAACTAGACTTTTCTGGGTCTGATTTCAACGTTGGGATTATATATTCAAAGTAGGGTTCCTACTAGGGTATTCAATCGATTAACCGCCAATCGGTTAACCGATTAATTTTGGTCGATTAACTGTTCGAATAATTTAAAATTGGCGATATTCAAATAACAAATAAACCGATTAATTTGTGTCGATTAACCGATTAACTGAAATTTCTTTTTTTTTTTGCACTTTATATAGAAATATAGTTTTAAGCACACTAATTTTATGTATTAACTCATGAACATTAACTTCTAGTAATAGTTTTTTAGAATTTTGGCACAAAAATTAAAACTAAGGAATTTGGACATGAACTTTTTTCTAGAATGTACTATGATTATCTTTGTCCTAATAAGTCGGAGGACGACTTGATAATAGATAAATCTAAAGACATTATTGAAACGAATCTTTTATCAGAAACTATTAAAAGTATTCATAATCTAAAAAAATACAAAAAGGACTCCAAATATATATATGAGGATTTTATATGAGAAATTCATGCCTTACTTTTGATTTCTCCAACATCTAATTAGTGAGAGAGTTCTTTCCAAGTCAAGTTTTATTAAAACTAATGAAAAAAATCGTTTAAAAGGAAAACATTTCAATTATATTCTTTTTTAAAAATCTTATTTCAGAAGATCTCCCTAAAATCCTAAAAAAACTCACATGTGCATAAAAAGGTCTCAGATACCATATTTTTGTTTTACTATTACTTATTTAGTTTTGTTGAATTGTTATGTTTTATTTGTTTTTTATGTTTTTGTTCTTTTTATTAATAAAATTCTTAAATAGGTACACAAAATTCGTTGTTTTATTCTCAATTTAAAATTAAAATAGAAATTACTCGGTTAATCGAATAATTTAAAATTAACCGATTAATAACCGATTAAATCTAAACCCCGATTAATTATTTGCTCGATTAACCGATTAAATCTGAAATCCGATTAATTGAATACCCTAGTTCCTACTTTGAAAATTCCCGGGAATTTTTTTAATACTAAATTAAACCAAAACCAGCAAAGTTCTTTCGAATAAGTATTCTTCATAGACTTTTACCAGTGTTTTAAAAGGAGTATAAAATAACTACATTTAACTGTCCAATGTTGGTTCAACGATTTTAAGGCTTAAGAATATAATAGTGGCAATTGACCGATGTTATCACACTCGTAGTTTTAATCGGTATATAATCAATTCCGACTATGTTAAATCTGGAAAACACGTAAAGTTCGTTTCGAAAGAGAAAATTTTAATATTAGATTTTATATAAACAAATTTAAACCACTAATCTTGTGAACTACTATTATTATTATATACGCTAAATATAAATATCCCTAAATGTTGTAATGTTTTTTCGCTGTGGCTCAAAAATTGTAGTTGAGTGGCAAAAATTCGGTTATTTTAAACATAAATGCTTCTGGAATCATTCGATTAGCAACAAATTTGGGCATCGCAACGAATCTGAATATTGTAACTTTAAGAAGAAAACGTATAAAGAAATTCCCAAAAAATCCCGATAAAAATTTGACGAAAATGTGTAAAAAATTACTCCCGTTTAAAAAGATCATGATATTAATGGTAAAAACAACATTAAGGTCAACATTTTTTTATTAACTTTGAATGTAGTGTTATGAAAAACTAGCTTATTGCTGACTTCTTTTCATAGGTTGTGGTCAGTAGTTTAATACATCATATATCTGAAGAATTGTTTCAAACAGCTGAAGATATTTCGATAAAATTTGACATATGCACTTTTTTTCGGCCCAAGGACAAAACCTATTAATACTGGCTGAAATCGGTATATTATTTCACATAGCCCCCATACAAATGTTCTCTCAAAATAGATGGTTAATTTATATAGGTATCTTCACAAATTTCTCTCCATATATGTTTTATATATACGGAAGTCATGTCACGTAATTTTATGATGATCGTTCTATAATTAGCTCCCATATAAGGTCCACTTCCGAAAATCATTTTAACAAGCATAAATAAATTGAAAATGTTCGTATCGACATAGAATTCTACAGAAATAAATTTCATATAGACATAAATCAAACCTAATTTCTTGGCGATTGGTTCATAATTGCTCATAGCCCACTCAAGAAAATTAATTATTGAAATTTTAAAAGAAAAATGTTTCACTCATTTACGGTATTATATGGCGGGCTTGACCTACCATACTTTCTTACTTGTTTTTATCCTAAGGATTGTATTTAAAAGAAATTCCTTTCATTATTGTATTATTGTCTTTATTTTATCTAAATATGAATATTAGAACGGATCATTTAGAAAATGAATTCTGATGTTCCTTATTTTGACCCAAAGGTCAAATTTTGAAAAATCCGACTTTGACCAATTTAAAGTGCCCCAATCAAGTCTAAATGTATGACCGATCGCCACTTACTTTGGAGGGCCGACCAACCATTGGGGGGTCCCCATACAAAAATTTCAAACAATCACAATTTTTGGCACTTTACATGTGATGTATGTATTAGAGTGTCCAAAAAACCGGTTTCCGGTTTAACCGAAAACAGTGTTTTATTAAAAAAACGGTTTCGGTTTTCTCATTCTAAAAACCGGTTAACCGGTTTTATATTAATTTTTATTTAATATGAAAAATGCCAATTTAAATGTATAATATAAAAATAAATGATTTTAATTCCATTCATTTAATTTCTTATCAACCATTAATTTGATTTCGTTATTGTTTTGCCGTCATTTTTCAGTTTTTTTCAGTCAGACGCTAATAAGATATTAAGAATTGTGTACTAAATTCCAAAATTTTGTCAAATTCAGACATTTTCTAAAAAATAAATGAATATTTTTAAAAATGTTATCAAAATATTTTTAATTAACATGTTCAAATAAGCTTTACAAAATATTTCATTAAAATCGGTTAGCCGTCTTAAAAAAAACCGGCTTGTCAAAAACCGAAAAGTTAAAGAAAACCCAAATCGGTCGGTTTTACAAAGATGAAAAAAACCGGTTGAGCGATTTCGGTTTTGGATACTCTAGTATGTATTGTGTATTAATTATAAATGTGATGTAGGTAATCAATAATAATAGTCATGCGTCTATGACAATCAGCATAGCTTTATTTTTAAGATTTAGTTTAAACTTTAAACCAACATAACTTTTGCTCGCAATGTAGCTGCTTAAGTTGCTTAAGCACAAAATGGCATTCGTGTCATAATAAACAAAGTTGGAAAAATATATAAGGAACATCAGAATTAATTTTAGAGGTATGATTCCTTTGGCAAACTTTCTTATTTTGATCCCTAGAATACGATGTTCCTTGTCATTTGGGCGATTTTTTGGCGTCCCTACAAATCCACCCGCCCTAATGAATGTCCTTATAAATTTTATTGTTAAGTATCTTAAAACCACCTTTTAGAACATAAAATTTCAATTTGCATAGTCAATCTAATAGAAAAGTAAATTTTCCTTTTTGTGATAAGCAGTCAAATTGGGTTATTTACATTGTAATTCTTCTGTGACAACTGATTTTCTGTTGCTAATATCGAATCTATGGATATAATAATCGATTGATAAAAAATCACAACGAATCTGTTTTATATGTGCAGAAGTAGTACTACGTTTTTAAGAAGAAACCTCATTTTGGTAATCGTTTTTTGGCCGTAATTCGTCGAGCTGAAAGTGTATTTTAGGTGTAACTGTAGATTATATGTAGGTAACGGTAGCTAACCTTGTTTACCATTGCCGAGTAACAAAAGCTACGTACACACGGTTGTCAGATTTTTCAATGTTGTCAGATCTGGCAATGTGCTCGCAATGTACTGCCAATGAAATTTTATTAGCAAAAGGTAAATTGTCAGTTTAGACTAGTGTAAGAAAACCTTACAATTTCATTGTCAGACAATTGTCAAACAATAAATTTATCTGCCAACAAAAATTGTCAGTTCACACGGTTGCTTCACTTTTGTTTATTTTAAATACATATGCACAGTGTTGCCAATAGAAATAATTTATCTGACAATGATGCCATTGACAGATGCATAAACTTCGCACATATGACAATAAAAAGTTTCTGACAATGATCTTACAATGATCTGGCAATGGCAACGTAAAGTGTTTACACGATTGTCAGATGTCTGACATTTTTCTGACAATATTGTACAATCTGACAACCGTGTGTACGTAGCTAAAGTTTTTAAAACGAATTCACACATTTTGGTACTTTAAAAGTCACATTTATTACAAATCTCGTGCGATTCGCAGAATATTGATTTATTAGAATGTCAAAATCGCTCGTTTTTTAAATCACTCAATAAATGACTAAAATATATCTAAGATGACAAATAATATAAATCTGAAGAAAAAACCACAATAAATAAACATATTTACATTTAATTATCACTGACTCCAGTTATACTCATATTTTATTGAAATTAACATGTAAAGTTCTTAATGAATGCACTCCTTAGTCACGCAACTTTACTCATTTGCCTTTTAGATTATTGTCATGAATTATGGTCATATATTATTTTAATACTTTCACAGTTTTAAAGTTAATAGTAAGATGAACTTGGAACTTAACTGATTCTACTATAAATATGAAACCAAAGGTGATAAATTTTAAATATAAAGACTTAGACTGTTAAATTTTTAAATTGCAAACATTTCTTAGAATTTAACATACATATTTTGAATTTTTTTTCTTTCTCTAATTTTATCTGTGCTACAAATATAACGCTATAATTTCACTTAAAAGAAACACTATACACTTGACACTCAATTATAATTGTTTAAATAAATTTCTTTATTTTTTCTTTACACAATATTACTTCTTAGTCATTTGTTGAAAATAATATCATTTCTCAGAAAATCATAATTAACCTTGTGTAAATATAATTTTTATCAAAAATATCAATTAAATAAGTTGATATTGTTTTTTTTTTTGTTATTTCGACTAAGTATTTTCCATAACTGTTTTTCTAAACTGAAAGCTAGTCATAAGTGATGAAATTTGCTGTTAAATCTTCTTTATTATTCATCTCACTAATATGATGTCAATATGATTATAAATATTATATCATTTTATTTGTTATTATTATTATAATTAATAAACAGATTTTGTTTTTTGGTCATCTCTCTAAATATGACTCATCATCAATTTGATATTATTTGATAATTTTTTAATATTTTGGTTGTTTGAAATAAAAAAAAAAAAACCTTTTCAATAACATATAATTTGAAATTGTAAATGTTTACTCAATTACAGCGTAGTATTATGTATTTATTTTAATAATTGTTTTTTTTTTAACTAAAAGCTTAAGATAGCAAGTTGCGGGCATAACTATAAGTAGTACGTACATGTATAAAAAAAAGATCATATTGATTTTTTATATTATATATATATGTATTTACTTGTCATCGTTATAAAATTTTATTTGTTTTTTACTTAAAATATATGTAATTCTGTTCAAAATACTATACTATATGTATTAATAAATAAAATATATAAAAAAACACACACAAAATTTCAAGGGCTTAAATAAATTACATACATACATATATGTATGTATTTGACGCTTGACTGAAGTTTGGATACTTTACAGTGGAAAAAACAGCTATAGAAAATAAAATACTACCGATTGGGGGAAGGAATTCTTAAAAACATGTTTTGTTATTGTCACAAAATGTACATACTCGTATTAATAAATTACTATGTAATTATTATTATTGGTTTTTATGCGATCAATATATCGAGCCATAACCCCCAAAAAAGCTCAAGCGACATATTTTTCATATAGCGTTATTTTGTTAAATAAATAAATTCATTGGCATCATTATGAGAACGGATTCGATCCATTACGACCTTTATTTTTTCGGGAAAACAAGAAAAACACGCATTTACTTAAGAGCGTACTATGAACCATTTTAGTTCATAGTTCAATAATGAACTAAGTGAGCAAATGTTTTGAACTAGTTCATTTAGTTCGAATAATGGAATCGTTCATGAACTACCCAAGTCTAATAATAATACTAAAACATTAATTTAATATGCCTAAGAAAGATAAATGTTCTACTTGTGAAAGTGTCAAGAGCTTGAATAGTGAATCGAAAATTGAATTACAGTCAACAAAAGAATATCAAATACACATAATGAATAAAGAGAAGCCAAAGGAACAAAGCTGATTCTTCATTTCTGTGTGTTATGCTATGTTCACACTAAGTTAATCAAAGCCATTCACATTACATTTGAGATGATTAGGTTGACAGTAAAGTGATTAAGTTGACAAAAACCAACAAACAAATTTATATTTCTTAAAAGCATTTAAAATGGAAAGAAATACTTTAATAAAGTTATCAGCAGATTATTTAAACTTATTAACCCATTTTTCGCCGCACCAAGTTCCCGTTGACCGATTTTCCTAAAATTTTATATTGAACCTATTTTTATGCTTATTAAGAAAATTCCAAACTTTGGAGTCAGTGGGTTTTCTAGTTTTTTAGAAAATTGGTGGTAATTATAGTCACCATCGGCGGAATATGTATGCAAGGATGGTATTTCTTAAAGGTACCTAAAAAACATTTTTTTAATGATATAAATTACTTATGGCAAACTTTAAAACATTTTGTATGTAAGTGCACGTATACACAATAAATAGAGTATGACTTTGACATTGCTTGCATCATATTCTTTAAACCTTATTCATGCTTTAGAATGGTGTGTTGCATGTCTTTTGTGAGGTTTTTTCTTGGCCACTCTGCTTTCATTTCCTGCACGTCTGTATTCTCGCAAAGAAGAACTCTAGCAATTTCTGACCGAAATTCCAGTTGCATTTTTCCTGTAGCTTTTTCAATTCTGCTCAAAAGACTGTGCAACTTTCAGACATTTACAACAGCTGAGTCTACAGCATTAGAAAAATAGTCCACCAAAAAATATTTTGCCTATAACACTTATACGGTAGTTTGATATTACATTGTCAAAATACTCAAATTGTTGGCTGCTACACATTTTTTTTAGCAAACTGAAGACCACGTGAGCTCCGTGAGTTCAATTTCTATGCTATACAGTTCCTGAGAACTAGGATAAGGCATACAGCAAATCATATTTCCATCTGATGAAGCCACCCACGAATTGAAGCCGAAACAAATGGGCTTATTGCTTATATATATTTTGCTCGAATGCCTTCCAAAAAATGGCACCGTTCTTCAATTGTCATGGCTTTTACACAATTGGAACACTTTGGCTCCAATAGTTTTCATATTGTAGAATAGATAGCCATTCAATATCCAAAATCCAATCAAACGCCGCGGCGCGCCTAATCGATCGAACTGTGCGTATATTGTCCAAACTGTTATTTTGTCTCGGTTGCTTCTGTTTTTGATGACAAAACATATGTAAAGTTTACATTGTAAACGCATGTTCATAAACCACATTAAAGACATACGTTTTTCGCCAATGGTTACTATAATCACCACAATATTCATCATGCAATTTTAGATGATACGTGTACATTAAATATCATGAATAGGGCTCAAAACAGAAAAGTAAAGATTTAATTTTATAAATATAAACATAGTTGTTAGATTTTATAGAATCTTGGTTAAATTATTTCTATATATTTGATGACCTTTATTTACCAATTTCTAAAAGCCGCAATATAAATAGTTTATGCTACGTAAGGAAATAAAATGAGTATATAATAAATAAATAAGACCTTAAATAATTGATAAATAAAATTATATTGAATAAAAAACTTTTTATTTGTCAGTTATGAATAATAAAAGTGCTGGTAATTAAAATCACCGGTCGGCGAAAAATGGGTTAATGATGGAATTGTGAACATTGATGGATTATTTAAGGTTGCTTATGAAAAATTTATTTGAAGTGATTAACAAATCATTTAAATGTATGGATAATCATCTCGATTTTGAAATGATTAGAGCTTAATCACGCTTAGAGCTTAATCACGTTCTGCAAATGTGAACATAACAGTAGTTTCGATCTGCAAAAGGTACTTAATACACCACATGGAAACGCTATAACACTGCTTTACTCTAGAAATTATGCATTCTATAATGAAAGCTTTTACGAAAGTGGCACCAGAAACTTGTATTGTTTTTTTATCTGTCTTCAAATATTTAAATCTTGTTGAAGAAAGAAAAACTTGTTCGTTGTGACAGCTGTACGGTACAAAATCGAAACAGTCCCATTCTTGCGACATTATTCGCAATACAAATTTCGTTCTACGATTTAGGAAAAAAAATCTCGACTTAAAACAAGTAAGAGTGCTATATTCGGCTATGCCGAATCCTATATACCCTTCACCTTTGTTGTGGATGCATTAATTGCACACTTTCAGCGTATAGCATCCTAAATATATCAAGAAAACTTTTAAAAATTTGACATTTAATCTGTTCATCAGCAATTAAATTGTAGAAGTTACAAACGAAATGACAATCTTATATATACCCTTCTCACGCAAAGCAATGATACCAACACACATCCAAACATACGTTTTGTTGCTTTTTTGTCAAAGCATGCAATAAATTGTCTTTTTTGAAGAAATTTTCAAAGGTTGTCTCGGATTTTTGCTCATATCTCCGTTATTTATGGACGGATTTTGCTGATTTTAAATAGGAAACTTCTCGAAAGCATATCTAACAGAATTATTAAAGATTTGGATCCCAAAGATATCTGGGGTCTTCATAAAATTGATTTCAACAGACAGACGGTTAGGGCCTTTCTATATTATGGCAACGATATGTATGCATGCATATGAAAGAAAAAATAAAATATTTAATTTCTAGTATAAATAAAAAGGCTTATATATGTAAATACATACATTTATGTATAAAATTATATAATCATTACCTAAAAAGAAAATGTATTTCAAAAAATATGACCCTTCGTCAAAAGAATATTATATCTCAACCAACATAACTTTTTTCCAGTAGTTCATCAGAATGACAGCAAAAAAAACCCCAAAAATTGCTGTTATTCTGCTGATATGAGAAAGCAACTAATTATTTTATGCATTGGAACAAAGTATGTCTTCATACTAAATTTTGTTTTTGTCGCTTGAGCTTTTTGTGCGGTTATGACTCGATATTGCTAAAAATATAGCCTAATTGTTTTCATTTTCGATTAAATATATCGTTGATCTCATGTAGTAAGGCCCTAACTCAAATAATTTGAAATTTTCAGGAGAAGGTAAAAACATAATAGAAACTGTATTATCAATATGTAATTTTTTTTACTATTGCTTGTAAAACCGTTATTTTCTATTTCGTTTTTGTCGCTTGAGCTTTTTTGCGGTTATGACTTGATATTGCTAAAAATATGGCCTAATTGTTTTCATTTTCTATTAAATAACTCAAATAATTTGAAATTTACAGGAGATGATAAAAACATAATAGAAACTGTATTATCAATATGTATTTTTTTACTATTGCTTGTAAAACCGTTATTTTCTATACTATTGCATTACATTTATGTGAAATAGTTAAAAAACTCAATGTTGAAATAATGCGAGTTAGGGCCTTTCTACATGAGAACACAGATATGTATATTGTTATGTTGAAAATGTTTTATTTTTACCAAGGTGCTTATAAATTTCCTTGCCTTCATGTTGAAAGAGCAACTCTTTTTTGATGCTGTCATGACAGAGTTGCATTTTTGTATGTCTTTTTGTTTTAAATAAACTTTCTTCTGGTTTTCTCACCCAGAGAAAATAGTTTTGGTTGTGATTACCGAATTTATTGCTAATAAAATGATTCAGTATTTTATATGAGTGGAAATAATACTGTAACTTTAAGAAGAAAATTCCCGACAAAATTTTCCCTGGAATTCCCAGGAATTTTCCCCTATAGGAACCCTACTATTAAGAGACAAGTTCTGTTTTAGATTATCAACATTAAATGAAGTCTCTAATTATACCCAAGTGTTGGCTTTAAAAGCTCAATATCCAAGTTTCACTAAAGGCATACTTCCCTACATTTTTAAGGTTTAGGGTAAGTATTTGTATACACATGTGGTTGGCAGTTTTCTGCTTTTTATTTATTAAGCTTTAAATGTCAGACACACACTCACAGAACAGATAAACAACCATAACGAGAAGTCTTTTTTTTTTTTTTTTTTTTTTTTTGTAATTCAATAATTTATCTATAGTTAAACGTTCAGTTTTTTTTTTTTCAAAACTTCTATCTATTCAATACAAAAAAAGACCTTTGCTGTTATTCGATCTATTTGATTATTTTCAGTTGTATATTTTGTAACAAAAATTAAATTAAAATTAATTTATCAGATAAATGTTGTTTGAAATTATATTACCATTGTGTTGTTATTCTTCTTTTTTTGTTAATTTTGCGCTTCATTAATTTGTTATTTCTAGCTTGGCTACATCTCTTTTCTAGTTTTATTTTAAAAATCGTGCCGTTATCATTAAATGTCAATGAAAAAAAGCCTAAATTTTAAAAAAAAGTATACACAATTCCATCACAAATTCATGTTGATCGATTGATGAAGTTCAATATCTAAACCATAGAAACAAATCATTAAAAATAATCTATTAATTAATGATGGATTTGTTTAGGAATTAAACATTTATAAGTTTTTGGGTTTTTTTTTTTTTTTTTTTGGCATTTAGGTCTATCTACTTAAGTATTTAGAAATCTTTATCATAAAACCTTTTTAATTGCATTTAACAAATTAACATAATTTTTAATTTTTATTGTTTGTACCTGTATTGTTTTTTATTATATTTAATATTTTAATTTATTATGTAAATATTTGTAAAAAGATTTCATGTCTTTTAAAGAAAATAAACAGAATAATATTTATTTATTTATTAAATTCTGTAAAGTCAATAAACTTAAGAGTTTTTGTTTTCTTGTGTTTATAATAACAACGTGCCTTTTTTTAAAACTTCACTCGTTTAATTTTACACCCATAATTCGTTTGACGGTATTTAGTTGAATAAATGCATAAGAAATTATTTAAAAAATATAGAAGAAAGTTTTAAATGCTGCAGTATATTTTGAGTAAAACTTGGGATTTCAAGTTATTTATAATGAAAGCTTTATTTAGCACTAGAATGATTGATTAGTTTTTAGAGTTTAAAAAAAAAAAAATTGCAATATAGAACCAAGCTAGTATTTTACGAAATAGAAGAAAGCACATTCAGTAAGCTAATTCAAATTACCACCCAAAAATAAATATGTAGCCATATTAAAATATGGCTGCCAACCTGTTAATATCCCGTTACTCGAGTCTCTCTTGTATAATTTCATGTATTTT
This sequence comes from Calliphora vomitoria, assembly GCA_942486065.2. Taxonomy (NCBI): domain Eukaryota; kingdom Metazoa; phylum Arthropoda; class Insecta; order Diptera; family Calliphoridae; genus Calliphora; species Calliphora vomitoria. Next base: position 15,088,142 of record OW818031.2, on the reverse strand, counting down.
TAACAGCCACTAGAAGAAGAAAACATTCAACATTTTATGTTAGACACATCTCAGGTAGAGTGTCCAAAAAACCGACAAATTCAAAAAACCGGTTTCCGGTTTAACCGAAAACAGTGTTTTATAAAAAAACCGGTTTCGGTTTTCTCATTCTAAAAAAACCGGTTTGGGTTTTGTCATTCTAAAAACCGGTTAAACGGTAAAATGCTGAAATTTTCTAAAAAATAAATTAATATTTTTAAAAATTTCAAAATATTTTGAAGTTATATGTTCAAATAAGTTTTACAAAGAATTTCGTTAAAACCGGTTAACCGTCTTAAAAAAACCGGTTTGTCAAAAAACCGAAAAGTTAAAGAAAACCGAAACCGGTCGGTTTTGCAAAGATGAAAAAACCGGTTGACCGGTTTTCGGTTTCGGTTTTGGATACTCTAATCTCAGGTCGTGTACATACTACATACATACCTACATATTTTGTATACAAACAAACACACAAATAATGTTAAATCTATGTACTGCATGTGTATGTAAATATTAAAGAAACAAATTGAAGATACAACAAAGACAATTCAAGTTTTAGTATTTTTTTTATTATTATTCTGTTATTTTTTCACTTTGTGTTTTGTTAAAATTTTTAATTGAGTTTGGGCTCATGCAACATGTTAAGATTCTTTGGGTTTTTAACAAGAATTTGTTATATACGTTTAAAAGAAATTAGACACGCAAAAGTCTAAATAGTTTATTAGAATTAATAAAAAATTCCTTTTTTTTGAAGAATTTGCTGTTTTTGTTGTTGGGCATTTGTTATAAATACAGGGTTAGGATTGTTAAATAATAGAAAGAAAATTTAGTGTTTAAAGAAAACTTTATATTAAATAAACAAAAATAAATTAAATAACTTTAAGATTTATTACAAATAAACCTAAACTATTTGAATGAATTTTTGAACAAGAAATTCTTATTTGTGTACCCTTCCTTCACCATGAGTTGTTAGGCATACATATTAAAGTTTGTCATTTCGTTTGTAATTTCTACATTTTTCATTTGCGACTCCCTTAAATTTTATATATTCTGGAGTCAATATAACCGGTTCCGTCTGTAAGTTGAAATCAGCTTTCCAAAGCCCCCATAGTTCTTACATACGTGAGTGATACATTAATATATCGGTTACAGTCCCGCTTAGGATGGTATTTATATTCGGGATAATCGCCCAATAAATGTTTGAGATATTAGTAAATAACCAGGACCATAGAGAAACATAGAGCGGAAACTAGAAAAAAAATTACTCAAAATAATCACACATACGAGTGTTGTTTTTGTTTTCACATAGTTTTTTCTACTAATACATTCTCACCACTTAGGTTTCTGGACATCAAATGATAGATATTTCAAATACATTTGCAACGAAGTGTATAACGCCATAGTAATTCGGAACGACAATGATTCAAAATTAGGAAAACTGCTTTTTTTTTGATAAAATTTTTTTCAACAAAACAATTTTTTTCAATCATTATCTTAAAATATACTTTGATGAAAAAGACGTAACCACTAAATAAAATATATTTGAATTCTTTTATTTATTTCCAAAACGTATCTTATTTTGGATAATTCAAAACAAATATTTAGTTTTATTTTATTTGATGCTGTTTGATCTTACAAAACACTCGTAAGAGTAAACAACATCAAACAAATTTGTGTTAAAAAAAGTGGTTACGCTTCTTTTTTAGTAAATAGTTGCCGTGTCTGACCCTACCTTAAGATTCGGCACAGCAGAATATAGCTCTCATAGTAAAAGTACTACTTATTTAAAACATGTTAGTAAAAGTACTAAAAACGTATTAAAAATACTACGTTTAAAAAGGTTGTTTATATACCACGTAGTTCTTTTAGACACAACATTTTTAAACAAATTTAGTAAAAATACACTGTAAAAAAATGTAGTTCTTTTTTAGATAAAAATAATTATTTTTTAAAAAAAGTTAGTAGAAATGCTTAATTTTTAATAAAAAAAAGTAAAAATACTATTTTTTAAAGAAGGTAGTAAAAATACTACTTTTGTATTAAAATTACTCAAAGGTATAAAAAAAGATAGTAAAAAGACTAATTTGTTTAAAACAGATGAAAAAATACAACTTTTTTTAAAAAAAGTATTAAAAATACTACTTTTTTAAACAAAGATAATAGAAATACATACTAAGGACTGAGATCGAAAAATTTGTAACATACATATATGTTAATAAAAATGAAACCACTAAACTTAAAGTTTTGAATCTTTTTTTATTTGATTGAAATTATTGTTACAATTTACAAAAAAAAGAATTTTTATAGTTCTAATCACTAGTGATGAAATTTTGAACCTTTTTCGAAAACCCTTCCATTATGGTTTTTATAGTGCTTTATGTCACTTTGTTCGAACAGGCTGTCTATCTCCGTTTAAAATCTACCACACTTTTGGACACCTTTTTTGTGCTCTTCAATTCTCTTTTAACAAGAGCCCAATATCTCTCCACTGGTCTTAGCTTCATGCAGTTTGGAGGATTTGCCTTTTTCTTTTAGGAACTTTTTATGCCTTGTATGTTTTTAAACTTGCATTAGCTCTAACTTTCCGTACCAAATAGTCCAACTACCGAGCTAACCGGACTGCTTTCCTACCAGATGTGTTGGGAGCTCCTTTGAAATTTTTTATTTATAGGCTTTAGAAACATCATGTGGACCATCCTTTCTACCTGATCCGGGTTTGCTATCAACGGACAAGTTCTCCCGATACTGTTTAATAACATTGGAATCAGTTTGACGCAGACCTTTTATTGTTCGGCCAACTTTTTGTAGGACCAACCAAGTTGGGTTTTGTTGAAAATATTTAATAATTTTAGTAGGCATTTTTTTATGATCACTCATTTTAATCAGATTAAGAACAAATGAACATAATTGACATTAAACATACTAACTGACATGCTTTACAAAGGTAATTTGATAAAAAAAAACTCAAATAATACTTGGGTTAAAAGTGTTAATGGAAAACGTGTGTACAGAAATAAAGATAACTAACTGTTTAAGCTGAAAATGACATTCATTTGTTGATAGATTTGTAAGTATTGTTTTTGTTAAGAATATCAAAATAATATTTATGAACTTTTTTTAGTACCTTTTCATTGCTTTTTTTGATATGAAAGCTTATACAAATTGAAACTAAGTATAAAGAAAATTTAGTTCTTAACAAAACATGTTTTTAATTTTTCAAATCGGATAAAAATTGTAAAAGTTATTCAACTTTCCAGTAACACCAATTTTAGTATTTTCTCCCCCATATGAATAAAACAAAAAACTATACAAAAACAAGTAAGAGTTCACCTTTGTTGTGGATGCATTAATTGCTCACTTTCAGCGTATAGCATTCTAAATATATCAAGAAAACTTTTAAACATTTTACATTTAATTGCTGACGAACAGATTATATTGTAGAAGTTACAAACGAAATGGCAATCTTATATATACCCTTCTCCCGAAGGTGAAGGGTATAAAAACAACAACGCCAAACGAAACGAAACACCAAAAAAACAAAATACGCAAAGCAATGAAACCAACACACATCCAAACATACGTTTTGTTGCTTTTTTGTCAAAGCATGCAATAAATTGTTATTTTTTTTAATGACATTTTCAGAGGTTGTCTCGGATTTTTGCTCATATCTCCGTTATTTATGGACGGATTTTGCTGATTTTAAATAGGAAACTTTTCGAAAGCATTTCTGACAGAATTAAAGAAGATTTAGATCCCGAAGATATCTGGGGATGGCTTAATCGACTCCGCTATCTATAAGGATCCAGAATATATATACTTTATAGGGTCGGACAATTATATTGTGGTAATTACAAACGGAATAACAAACTTATATATACCATTCTCACGAAGGTGAAGGGTATACAAATTATTTGTACAGTTTTTAATTTACAAGGTAAATTTTTTCCAAAAAGTTTAATAACTTTTGCAAATATAAACCGATTTCAACAAATAATATCTCGTATATTTCTATATAAATTGTCTTTAAAACACAGTGCAAAAAATAATAGGTTTTCATAGAAAAAAATTAAAAAAACTATTGTTGAATTTGAAAAATTGCGAAAAAAATAAATTGTAACTTTTTATAAAAACAATTTCTGAGAATATACATTTTATGAAAGCTTAATTCTTTGCCTTTCCATAATTGTTTAAAATTTTGAAATCGATCTAAAAATGTGTGAGTTAGAAGTTCCAAAGTCTAAAGGTATGGTCACACATGTCAAATATTTATTCAAAAAAGCGTAACCACCTTTTTTTAGCACAAATTTGTTTGACGTTGTTTGCTCTTACAAGTGATTTGTAAGATCAAATGGCGTCAAATAAAATAAAACTAATTATTTATTTTGAATTGTCCTAAGTAAAAGGGGTTTATGAAATAAAAGAATTGCAATAAAATATATTTTATTTAGTGGTTACGTTTTTCAAAATATCTCAAAATTTTGAGGATGTTTCAAAATCTTTGAAAACGGTTTTAGTATGTCCTCACCTAGGCCTACAGCCCCCATTAGGATGCTTTTCAAGTTCTGACAAAAAGTATTATTTTATAGCAGAGTGTTATGTTCTAACAACATATTTTCATAACTACATTTTGTTTTATGTTTAATTTAAAAATAATAACAATAAATCAAAACCTAATTAAAATTACAATTTACAATTTGCCAATAACTATTATTAATTAAAAATGACGTTTAGATCAAATATCATTTTCTTTATAAAAGTTTGCAGGGTTAGTAATTATTAGCATAGACACGCCTCTGGTTATGGATCGTGACAATATTTTAATCTTACCTCACATCTCTTCACCACACCACACCACTAAACTTAACTCAGCTGAAGTGAAAAATAAATATGTAAATAAAAAATTATGTGATAAAATAGTTTGTTTTTAAATAATGAGTATTTTTTCTTAACAACGTTCTATTGTGTTGTATTATTTAAATAAAATTAAATAATTTTATTGTCATGCATTAAACGTAGTAAACAGATTTATTATTGCTTTTTCGAAGGTGGATTGTATTATTGGGTGTACAGTGGCATTGGTGAAATAGAAAATTGTTTAAATCTGCTTCTGTTCTTTGCAAAAACTTATTGTTTATGTGCTGTTTTTCTAATCCAAACGAGTACTTTGAGTGGAAATTTAACATGTGTTTTGTTATTGTAACAAAAACAAAATACATTTAATATTTCCACTCAAAGCACTCGTTTGCTATAGAAAAACATTACATTAATGTTTGAGTTAACTAATTACAATATGCATTACTTAGTAATGGGAGGTCATTATATTATTGCACTAATTATTGTTGTAAATATGTACTTACATTCTAAATACTGTAGATAATGCATTTGTAAAAGCTTTTTAAATATTTTAGCAACTACACTTTTAAATGAGCTTTTTCCTCTTAATATTTAAGACACCACTGTTATTGTGATAAAAGCAGTTTAAATCAATTTATATTTACACATACAGTACATGTTTTGGCACGTTTTACAACAAAACCTAAAACTAAAGTAATCTATTATTTATGTAAAAAAAAAAAAATCGAAAACAAACTAGACAATTTACGGTGATTTATTATAATCGCATTTTTCTTAAGTGAGACGAGAGAGAACAATTGGAAAAGAAATTAGTTTACCAAGAAATTTGTTAAATTACACTGCTTTTTTGTGGGTGTTGAGCAAAAACAAAAACTTTTTTTTTAATTTTTAAATTGATGATGGCTTCTTTTAATCTTTTAATAGAACTTTTGTGTATTTTACACAAACATTTCAATCCTTTTTTGTAGATATTGTGTGTGCGTAGTTTACAAAATTGTATATTTTAATGTCAATTTTAGTTGATTCGTTTTCTTTTACAAAGTTTATTGTTAAAAACAGAACCTTGTCCCAAACAATGTAATTTTTGCATGTGTATGTATGTATGTTTATTTGAAAATTTTGTTGACCTCGTTGTTATTGTTGTTACTCTTTCTCTTTGTCTCTAGCTCTGGCTGTGGCTTAGCTAACTGCACTTGTTTTAGTGGCCCCCTGAATAGCAAAATTCGGTTGGGCAAAAATAAAGTACGTATTTTATATAAATTGTTCTAATAACAAATTTTCTAAGAATTACAAGTGTAATCTATTATAGTTTGTGCTACTGAAAGCTTAGAATGTAAGATTGTTATGGCCGTTTGAGGTCCTCAAAATCCTAATTCGGTGGGTCACTAAACTTAGGCCCGTTTTCTCAATGTATCGACAAACTGTCTGTTACTAAATGTCGACATAAATTTATTAGGCCGATAAACTGTCCGTTAACAATTTTGGCTTTCTCAATATACCGACAAAAAACATTATTTTCTGTTGGCAATACCTCTCAAAATAGATGTGAAAGGTGGGAACCCTGCCTTCAAGTGACAACATGTTTACATAAATCAGCTGTTAAATGTGGCCATCGACAGCCGGAATCTTTTGAAAAATGCATTATCCTTCATGTCTGCCAAGTAGTTAGGGCTGGCATGATAAACTCTTTCAGCATTCACTTGGAACTCATGTTATTTGAGTTCGTCCTCCATCAAATTAATGTTATTAAACTTTTTTTTATAAAATCTATTTAATTTCGTTTACAAAAACACAAACACATAAAAACTATGAACAGCAGTCAGCTGTTATTTATTTATCTGTACGATATATACTTAAATAATTGGCAGATGAGGTCGGGTTAGCTTTGCGATAGAATAGAAGCAAATGAGACATTGAGAAAACCAAATTTCTTTAATCTGCAGTTTTTCGTTGGGAAAAAAGATAATCACCTAATGAGAAAACGGCCCTTAATGTTTTTGGTTATTTCGCTTTCCTTTTCTCTAGTTGCCACTTTAAACACATACAGTCCATTTGTTTGATTGTTATTGCAGCTACTTGCAACATAATATGAACAATATTTTAAATCTTATACCAGTAGAAGACCTACATTCCTACATAATTTTTCTTTTTTTTTTCATTTCTTTATTTTACAATTTAAGTTTGCATGATTTGCTTTCCAACAGAGAGAAAAAAAAAACACCAACTTGCCATAATAAAAGGGTTAATTGGTGTTAAGTAGCGAAAACAACAATAGATATTTTATTATTTTTCTTTTTTTTTGCTTAAAATCACTATTCATCAAGGATTTTTAGTTGCCACAATGAACATTAAATCTAGAAATTTTACATCAAAGCAAGGATTTATTTGTTTTTCGTTTTCAGAGCAGATAAAAATCTTTAATAAACATACTGGGTGAAAATCCTTTAAACAAAGTTTAAACAGCTTATACTTTCACTAATTTGTTAGCAAACACAAATTCAACCAATATAATTGTAACAAAAACCTTTAAATAGTAAATTTGTTGGAAAATCAGAAAGAAAAAAAATTCATTTAAGCAGCTTGTTATTTCATGTTAAAATTCACAGAAAATCTTTTTATTTCTTCACCATGAGTGGTTAAGAGTTATTTTTGAAAAATTCCAAGAAGTAAGGCTGTTATTAAGATATAAAAGTGGAAATTTTGAAATCGTTTAGAAAAATATTTGTCAAAATCATAAAATGGATAATAAATAATAAAAAGTGACATAAACTTAGTTGCTAGAAACGGAGTGAAAATATCTAAAGGCTTTTTTAAATATTTTTTTTTTTTGGATTATTTGAAAATTGGTACTGTTTTTTGGCTTAATTTAGTATAAAACAAGTAAGAGAGCTATATTCGGCTGTGCCGAATCTTATAAACCCTTCACCAAATTATACTTTAAAATAAACATTTTTAATATTTTTAGGTAAACAAAATTATTTTTTTTTTCAACATTTTTTTTTTTAAATTTAAAAAAAAATTTTTTTTCTTTAAATTAAAATTTTTTTTTTCGAAATTGTTTTGTTTTAATTTTTTTTTTTTAATTTTTAGATTTTTTTTTTAAATTTATTATTAAAAAAAAAGTTAATGAAAAAAAATTCGGGTTAAAAAATATTTTTCCCGATTTTTACCCATTGTAGGTCCAAATTACTATAGCCTTATATACATCGTTGCAATAGACTTTGAAATATCTATCATTAGATATCCATATTGTCTATATTAATGACTTAGTAATCCAGATATAGATCAAAAATAGACCAAAAATCGAGGTTGTCCCAGTTTTTTCCTTATATCTCAGCCATTTGTGGGCCGATTTTCTCGATTTTAAATAGCGACCGAGCCGGAAGAATTCCCGACATGTTGATGTATAAATTATGTTTGTAAGTTATTTGGGGGCTACGGAAAATTGATTTCAACATACAGACGGACAGACAGACAGGCTATGAAAAATGTAGAAATTACAAACGGAATGACAAACTTATATATACCCTTGCCACTCATGGTGAAGGGTATAAAAATTCCCGGGAATGAATCAATTTTTTTGGAATTGAAATTTTAAGTTCTTAAAGGAATTAATAAGATGTTTAACATTAAAACTTCTAAGGATATTTATATTTATTTAAAATAATGACAATAATACTGGTTTAAATTTGTTAATTGGCTGTATGACTTAAAAATGCGGGATTTTTTTTAAATTTTTAGCCTTTATTTTGAAACATTGGTACAATATAAAGTTATTTAAACTATTGGCCATTGTTAGCTATGACCTTTTCTCATCTTTCCGGCAACATATGGATTACGCGCCAAAAGAACTGCTCATCTTTTGAGGCCAAGAACCAATCATGCCATTTTCGGATACTCTGTTCTGAAGTGAAGCGTATTCCAGAGAGAGCGTTCTACATCGATCGAAACAAATAGTAGTCAGACGGGGCAAGGTCTGGACTATAAGGCGGGTGAGGCAAAACTTCCTAACCACTGCTTTCTAAATAGTTCTTAAGAGGTATTGCATAATGTGGCAGAGCGTTGTCATGATGGAATTTTACGGTTTCATGTTTCTGGTCGCTATTCGGCCAATGTTCGCTTCAAACGAATTAGTTGCGATCGGTACAGGTTCCCTGTGATGGTCTGGTCCGATATTAGCAGCTCATAAGAGATAGAACCCTTTTGGTACCACTAAATACAGAGCATTACCTTAGCGCCATGGATATTTGGCTTTGTTGTCGATTCGTGTGGACGAGCATCACGTACGATTTCTTACGATTCGGTTTATCGTAATGGATGCTTTTTTCATCGCAAGTAATGATTTAGTGCAAACATTAATTTGTTTTATAGCCTCAATTCATATGGTACCCAATTTCCCTGCTTTTGAATGAATCCTGCTGCTCGCAAACGTTTTGAAATTGCTGATTGAATAGCTCACAATGATTTTGCAAGCTCTTGATGAGTTTGACAACAATATTCATGGAGTAATGCCTCCAATTCATGGTCTTCAATCTTTTTTGGCTGGACTAGGCGATCTTTGCTTTCAGTGTCAAAATAACCACTTCTGAACCGCCAAACTATCTCTCGCACGTTGAAACCGATGGAACAAATTCACCATAAGCTGTGGTGGGCAACCAGTGTTCAGCGACACTTTATTTTTTCAAATTAAAGAAGTAAAGCAATACTTCCTGCATTTGACGCTTTGTTGGCACAAAATTCGACATTTTTTTTGTTGTTTACACTATAATTAGTGTTTATAAAAAACCAACTTTTTAAAAAACCGGTTTGTCGGTTAAACGAAAATTGGACTTTTTTAGAAAACCGGTTTTTCTGTTAACCGACTTCGGAAAAACCGGGTTTTTAATTTTAATCAGATTAACAACAAATAAACATAATTGACATTAAACATAATAACTGACATGCTTTCCAAAGTAACTTGGTCAAAAAAAAAAAAAAAAAAAAAATAATACTTGGGTATTATTCTTATACCTTCAAAATCTATATATATATAAAAATGGATGTTTGTATGTATGTGGGTATGTATGTATGTTCCGAATGAACTCTAAAACGGCTGAACCGATTTTGATGAAATTTTCAGGGAATCTTCAGAATAGCCTAGCGGGTAACACTGTAGTCAGATTTTTGATTTTCGGTCTGTGGGCGGAGGGGCGTGGCAAAATTAAATTTTTACATCTTACCGCTAATGCCATCTATATATATAAAAAACGGCTGGACCGATTTTGATGAAATTTTCAGGGAATCTTCAGAATAGCCTAGCGGGTAACACTGTAAGTCAGATTTTTGATATTCGGTCTGTGGGCGGAGGGGTATGTAAAAATCAAATTTTTACATTATACCGTTAATGCCATATATATATAAAAACAGATTTGTGTATGTACGTTCCGCATGGACTCAAAAACGGCTGGACCGATTTTGATAAAATTTTTACGGAATCTTCAGAAAAGCCTAGCGGGTAACACTGTAAAGTCAGATTTTTGATTTTCGATCTATTTTTATACTATACCGCTAATGACATAAAAAAAGATTACTGTATAATTGTTGATCGACCTTTTCATCAATTCTTACAGATAGTTTATTTAGTTTCCTATATACAGGCTTACAAAGTCAGTGATTGTTGTAAAAAAAATTTTGCAAAAAAAAATTTTTTAAAAAAAAAAAAATTTTGTCGACCAAAAAATTTTTTTCAGTTGGAGAAATACATAAATACTTTTTTTTATTCCCAACGTTCAAACAATGACAATTTTCATTTCGTTGCTTAACATTTTAACATTCTAAAAATTTTAATTCAAAGTGGTGTACTCTGTAGCGAATTATTTGGTGTAAGCGAAGAAAGGAATACATTTCAACACATATTCGGTACTATAAAAGTTTTTTTATATTATCAATCGATGATAAACAATTTTGTTTACTCTTGCATTAGGTGCATGAATAAGAAATTTTCATATGAAATCTATGAAAAAAATAATATTTTGAATAACTCTCCGCATTCCACTTTTAATAAAAAATAACGGTTTTATTGAAATAAAATTTGTTTTAGAAAGGGCATCTACGTCCAGAGCCGCAGAAACGGGAAGAGAACGAGAATCACGGCTTCAGCAAATGCGTCGCATTGCATCTTCATCGAGTGCTGCAGAGACACCTCAACAGCATATCGAAAGACTAGAAGCCAATCGCTCCCAAATGGCTCGATCAAGAGAAAGAATCGATTTAAAGTTGCCGGCATTTTATTACAATAAGTATGATGACTACAGGAATCACAAGGACGTACTGATTGCCGCAATGGACAAACATTGCTTACATTGACGCGTTTTGAAGTTCCATAAGGAATCCCCGGGAATGTGCTGTTCGAACGGTAAAGTTATTCTGCCACCAGTTATTGAGCCGCCTAAGCTGCTTCTATGTTAAATTTCCGGCCCCAATCCTATTTCCAAGCACTTCACTTTCAAATGACGTCGGCTTCATGCCCACCTTTTAAAGCTCAAGGCCAAATGTACCACAGAATTGGATCATTGTTCCCGCTTCCCAGTGATGATGCGAAGTTCCTTCAAATTTATTTCACTGGAAATGAAGCTACAGAAGCCGAACGCTATCAACGAACATGCGTGTGCATTTGCTGCAATACCCTTCTGCCGAAACATTCTCAAAACAGATGTTTTCTAAGGTACCGGGTTCAGCAACGCGGACCGGGTTCAGCTAGTGACAGATACGCCATCTATTGTAAATCCCGCATTTTTATGTCATACAGCCAATATTTAAATTTAAAGTAATTTTCTTAAACAATTTCAATTAAATTACCTTTAAACAAATTTCTTATCAAAGTAAAAAAAAAAAAAAAAAATCTGCATAAAATTATCGTTAATATCATTAAAATCATGGCTCAAGGTTGTCATCACACTATCTTGTACATTTCCATCTATTAATAACAATAATTTATTAAATTTGTTTATAATCTCCCACTAAATCGAATATCATTTCCTCGACTTTATGACAACTAATGCGATTATGACAAATAATCGGTTTTATTTGTATTCAAAGAACATCATCATTATATTTTTTTGAGGTTTAATAAAATAAATTCAATTAAATTCGACTTAACAAAAAAAATAAATAAAAAATACCCACCATTAAGCACGCGTGAGTATGTATGGCAACACTTAATGCATACTTCAAGTGCATTCCCAGCAAACAATGTATGTAGATAGTAAATGTATAATAACAGTTATAAAAGTTAAACAACAGATAATGTATGTTATGTCCAACTTCTAATGCGCCTTGGTAGCTTGTGAGTTCTTTCCTTTGCCAGATGTTTGCAAAAAAGATTTACTCACTTTTAACTATTGTAGGGTTAATTGACATCTCACCGACCCCAATTTATGGAATATCTACCTCTATGTTACCTAAAAGTGAAAGTTTTGCCACCCCTTGGAACACCTATATTAAGGTATCCTGAAACATTTTCAGCATCAATTCAACAACTTTTCTTTGATTATAAAGCTTAAGTTTATGTTTACTGGGTTGTGTTTGTGGTGAATAATAATGCAACACCAAAATAAAACTCAAACTCAATACAAAATACAAAATGTACATGTAAATATAAATAAAAATAAATAAATTGCAAACAAATTATATTGAATGTGCTTGTTGACCATTTGCAGTTAAATAGCGACAAACGATGGACAGACACACTGTTTTTATTATTTATATATTTTATCAACCAGCAGACAAGACACTTTGAGGTGTAGAATATTTATTCTATTTTTGAATAAATTAATTTTTTTTTTCTACAAATTTTTGTTATTGCTGCTGTGTGTTAGCCAAATGTAGTCAATCGATAAAATATCGTAAAATACGTTACATACTTTTTTTTTGGTGGCAAGGAATTTAAATTGTTTATTTCGTGTTTATTTATTTATTATTAAAGTGGTCATGAAGATAACAAAACAATGGGTGAAAATTTATTGTAATGAATACAATTGAGATAAAATACAATATAAAACAAAGAGGTAACACATTAATGAAATTTTAGCAAATTAACTAACGTACATATTTTAGCTGTACACGTAAAAGTAAATACTTAATTCGTAGATTAACTCAATTAGGTTATTTTGAGTAATAAACAAATCAACCATGTCAGAGATATTGTATGAAATTGGAGTGATTTCGTAAATTTTTTTTTAAATTTTGGTTTTTTAGTGATCATACGAATTTGTAAAGTTTGCATAAAATGTATAAAACCATCCTAATAATTCCTTTAATAACTTAAAATTTCAATTTGTATTAAGACCACCGTCCTACTAGAAATATTGGCCCATAATCATAGTCAAAAATAAAGTATATTTTAAGAGAAATAATGTCGTCTTTACTTAAGAGTGGACTTTAGGTCTACCATAGACAAGTTAAAGTATACTTCTGACGTTAAAGTCGACTGTAAATATAAAACTAGCTGAAGTTGTTTTTAACTCATTTAACAACAGCATCAGCTGTTCTTCGCCATGTAAAAAACTTTGACAAAAAGTCAAAAATGTTTATGTTACAAGATATTGGCAGAGATTTTGCAATTATTGAATATTGAATCAATAAAATTAGTACCAAAATAGAATAAATTTGATATTAATCTTTCCTTTTCTATTTTTCCATCACAAACTGTTTTTTCTTTAGTTTCCCGGTTACATTTATTGTTTGTCACTTTTTTTTTTTTTTTAATTTTCTAAGTCAGCTGTTCAGCGATGCCACTTGTCTATATTTTGTTGTATATTGTATGAAAACATTTTCTACATTTGAGGTGACACCCAGTTAAAGTCGGTTCAATTTAAAACATACTTTAATTTTGACTATAGTTAGAAAATAATAAAAAGCGGGTTTTTATTTTAAAGTTGTTTTTAAAAGGAACCGACTTTATTGTTTGACATTAATAAGAGCCATGTTTACAAACTAATTAAAATCAAAATGGAAGCCAATCTTTTTTTCGTTATTTAGTAATTCAACGTGTTTGTGTTGGGACACCGGTGTGCTCGTGGTTGTCAAAGGGTTAAGTAACTTGTCTTAAGAAACTTATATGACACGTATCTGTCATTTATTCTTACTTAGTTATTGAACACTATAGTTTAAACAACAAAGTTTTTTTGCTTCGAAATTGTCGAATTTTGTGCCAAAAGAAAATAATTTTTTCACCGAATCATTACTAGCGACAAAAAATGGATCCATTACGGAAACCTGAAGCGTAAGAGATCGTATGTGAAGCCCGGCCAACCAGCCGAATCGAAACCAATGCCAAATATCCATGACACTAAGGTAATTCCCTGTATTTGGTGGGACCAAAAGGGTTCTATCTATTATGAGCTATTGAAATCTGACGAGACCATCACATGGGACCTGTACCAAACGCAACTGATTCGTTTGAAACGAGCATTGGCCGAAAAACGCACAGAATATGCTCCCAGACGTGAAACCGTAATATTCCATCATGACAACGCTCGGCCACATGTTGCAATACCTGTTAAAAATACCTTAGCCAATCCGACTACTATTTGTTTCGAACGATGTAGAACACTTTTCGGGATACGCTTCACTTCCGAACAGAGTATCTAAAATTGGGTTGATTCGTTATTGGCCTCAAAAGATAAGCAGTTCTTTTGGCGCGGAATCCATATGTTGGCAGAAAGATGGAAAAAGGTCAAAGCTAACAATGGTTAATACTTTGAATAAATTTATATTGTGCAAATTACTTACATACATGATTCATAAGTAAAAATATCCGCTATAGTCCAACTTAAATTGCTGTTTAATATCGCGAAACCGGCTCACAAAGTCACAAAGTCACGATTACCTCGATTTTTCATCAAGTTTTAACCAAAAATTTTTTCCCCAATTTTTTTTCAACATATTTTTCACCAAATTTTGTTTTTTAGCAAACATTTTTTTATTGAGATGATTTTCAGTCGGTCGGATTCTACTATATACCGTCAAAACATATGACAACTTAGCATCAATTTATGATATGAATTTGACTATTTATATTAAAATTTAATTTAGTTTTTAATGAATTAATAATAACGATATTAAGGAGTGAGATCGAAAAAATCGGTACATACATATCTATATATATAAAAATGAAATGGTCCATGTATGTAATGCCATCACGTGAGAACGACTGGAGCGATTTGGCTGATTTTTTTTTATTCGATTCGATATTTTTTGGAGAAACTTGAAGAACTAACATTAGTAAATAGCCACCGAGCGGTCAACTAGTATGTTAATAAGAACGAAACCACTAAACTTACAGTTTTAATTTTTTTTATTTTATTGAAATTATTATTACAATTTACAAAAAAAGAAAAATATTTTTATAGTTTTAATCACTAGTGATGAAATTTTGAACTCTTTTCGGAAACCCTTCCATTAACGTTTTTATAGTGCTTTCTGTCAGTTTGCTAGAACAGGTAGTCTATCTCCATTTAAAATCTACCACACTTTTGTACACCTTTTTTTGTGCTCTTCAATTCTCTTCTAACAAGAGCCCAATATCTCCCCACTGGCCTTAGCTGCGGGCAGTTTGGACGATTTGCCTCTCTTCGTATAATTACCACATTATTGTTCTTGTACCACTCAATAACTTGCTCAATAACTCAATAACTGAATGGAAGCATCCTCCTTTGTAAACATTCCTTGATGTAAATTTCTGTATTTATAGAGCCCTTTGTAACAAATGTTTGGTTTTTTTTTTGGCGCAACTGCATATTGCTTGCCATACCAAGAACTTTTTGGGAAAATTTTCTGCTTTTGGGTCCTAAACTTTTCTACAACATTCCCTCGAGCATCAGCAACATAAAAATATTCACCCGGAAGCTTCGAAAAATTTTCCATACTTACGTTTCGTCATCCAGGAGTATTTTTATACCCTTCACCTTCGTGAGAAGGCTATATATAAATTTGTCATTCCGTTTGTAATTTCCACAATATAATTTTCCGACCCTATAAAGTATATATATTCTGGATCCTTATAGATAGCCATCTCCGTTTGTCTGTCTGTTGAAATCAATTTTCTGAAGGCCCCAGATATCTTCGGGATCCAAATCTATCCTATTTAAAATCAGCAAAATCCGTCCATAAATAACGGAGATATGAGCAAAAATCCGAGACAACTTCTATTTTTGTTGCCTATTTTTGATCTATATCTCGATTACTAAGTCATAAATATAAACAATATGGATATCTAATGATAGATATTTCAAAGTACATTGCAACGATGTATGTATATTAGGCTATAGTAAGTTGGACTTACAATGGGTCAAAATTGGGAAAAATATTTTTTAACCCGAATTTTTTTCACAAAAAACTCTTTTTTCACTAAAAATTTTTAAATTAAAAAAAAAAATTGGAAAAAACTTAAAAAAAAATAAAAATTTTTTAAATTTTATTTTAAAGTATAATTTGGTGAAGGGTATATAAGATTCGGCACAGCCGAATATAGCTCTCTTACTTGTTTGTATAAAATTTGACTTAAAGTTCCGTGCTCTGTTTTTGGCCTCTAAATTTTTAGCAGCGTTCCTGCCAGGAACTTTTTGAGCCTTATATGCTTTTAAACCTTCATTGGCTTTAACTTTTCGTACCAAATATTCCGAGTATTGACCTAATCGGGCTGCTTTCCTACCGGATGTGTTGGCAGCTCTTTTGAAAATGCTTTAAATTAGTTTGGCTTTAGAAACATCATGTGGACCATTCCTTCTACCTGAACCAGGTTTTATATCAACGGACAAGTTCTCCCGGTATTGTTGAATAACATTGGAAACAGTTTGATAGCAGACCGTTGAATGCTTGGCCAACTTTTTGTAGGACCAAGTTTTTGTTGAAAATATTTAATAATTTTAGTGCGCACTTTTTTCTGGTCACTCATTTTAATCAGATTAACAACAAATAAGTATAATTGATATCAAAAAAACGTTGTGTTAAGAATGTTACGATCTCACTCCTTAGTTATTAATTAGAAGTAGATGTTGTCAGTTCTTTTGAGATAAATTACATATTCTGTTTACTTTTTGAAAGTATATTGAAAACAAACTAAAAATAATCACATTTTCTGAAGAAGTTTTTACTCATGTACGAAATGAAATTCTGTGAAATGGCTGATAGTTTGGCACTTCAAAATGTCTCAAAACATATAGGCCCATAATCATAGTCAAACAATAAAGTCGGTTCTTTTTAAAAACAACTTTAAAATAAAAACCCGCTTTTTATTATTCTCCAACTATAGTCAAAATTAAAGTATGTTTTAAATTGAACCGACTTTAACTAGGTGTCACCACAAATGTAGAAAATGTTTTCATACAATATACAACAAAATATAGACAAGTGGCATCGCTGAACAGCTGAATTAGAAAATTTAAAAAAAAAATCAGGAGTGACAAACAATAAATGTAACCGGGAAACTAAAAAAAAAAACGGTTTGTGGTGGAAAAATTGAAAAGGTAGGATTAATAACAAATTTATTCTATTTTGGTACTAATTTTATTGATTCAATATTCAATAATTGCAAAATCTCTGCCAATGTCTTGTAACTTAAAAATTTTTGACTTTTTGTCGAACTTTTTTACATGGCGAAGAACAGCTGATGCTGTTGTTAAATGAGTTAAAAACAACTTCAGCTGGTTTTATATTTACAGTCGACTTTAACGTCAGAAGTATACTTTAACTTGTCTATGGTAGACCTAAATTCCACTCTTAAGTAGAGACGACTTTATTTCTCTTAAAATATACTTTATTTTTGACTATGATTATGGGGCATACATTTTAAAAAAAACTTAAAACAAATATTTTTCCCTTGTAAACGCATCTCCAAACTTCAGAGCAGCACGAATCATTTTTTGCAGATTACATTCTTGCAATAAGAGAAATAATTCTAGGAGAAGTTTTGCAAATTCTTTTCATGGAACAGTCTAATATTCTTTAAGTGTAGTGAGTGAACCTCGTATCATTTAAAACCTCGTGCTTAAAACCGAAATACTTAAATTACAAATATGCATTTTCTACAGTGTAGAGCTTTAAATCTATTCGCAACAAAAGAAATAATTGCCTCTTGCTACTTCTCATCCTCACTGGTGGGTGGGTGGCATTTACAAAATAGAAACAAAAATGTAGGTTTGTATGTTTCTTGTTTTTTTTTTTTTTTCCTTGTAAATGCACTCATGTGTGGATATTTCTCTTTTTTAGTTTTCAAAAGAAAAAGTATGTGTATACATGAGATTTGTAAAGTAAGCGGTTTTTATTTGGTTTTTCCTTTTAAGAGCAGAAATGAAAATAAAATAAAATACATGAAAAACAAATAGCAAGATATGTTAAATTTTTACACCAAATTGTATGCAACTATTTATTATACATTTGCAAAAGTTATATAATTCAAATATTATTGATTTAAATTTCTTTTCTTTTTTCTCCTAAACATACAAACATTGTTAGATTTAATATAAAATTACACATACACACTTACATTATAAAAGTACATACAACCAAACATGCGGAAGTTATACTTATAAAAACATGGTGGGAAAAAATATGTCATGTCTGTTCTCTTCTCTTCTCATTTTGTTTTGTTTAACAAATTCTAAAGCATTCAATACTTTTTTAACAAAAAACAAATTTGATCGTTTTGTGTCATTTGTTTAAATAAGGTCTAATACAAACACTAAATGCAAATTAAAATCAATAACACATTTTTTTTCTATTTCAAAGGTCAGTTACAATATTGAAAACATTTATTTTGTTTATAAGTTGTTGTTATGTTTTTTTATGTTTGTTGTATCCATTTGTATATTTTTTAATTTATTGTTTTATTTTTTCTTTATTTTTAAATAGTTATGTTGTTTTAATATGCAAAAACGTTAACAAAATAATCATACTTAACAACTAAAAACAATAACTATACATTTCCATATAAATTTCTATAAAAGGAAAATCAAGTGTAAATATGTTCGTCGCAATCAACAAAAAAAAAAAAAACAACAACCACAATAAATTAAAAAAAAGATACAAAGTGACGTATGTGTATACGAATATGCTACCAAAGACATTCATATTCACACTTAAGATACCGAGCAAAACCATATTTCAGCGATTCCCAATTTTATGTTTGAGTTCCAAAGATAAATTGTCCATGGTACAATAAATAGAAAGAGAAAACTAATTCGTAGTCTGAACCGAACTTGTTGCCATTCAAAGGATTCGGTTGCATACAAAGAATTTGTCAGTTCTATTAACAGAAGAAGAATTTCGGTTGAAGCAACAAAACTTTTGTTACCCTTTTTTAAATTTTGTAGCCACAACTGTATAATTCGTTTACTAACCCTGCAGCCACAGGTTCAAGTTTAGCTTTCAAGTTTTTTATACATACTGCTTGTCAAAATTAATTTAAATCGAAAACAATTTTAGTACAAATTGTGAAAAAAAAATCTAATCAGCTGTTCTTGATTGTAAATTTAAACACCAACTTGAAAAAGAAATTGAAAGCAATTTCGTTTCAATTTTTAAAATTGTGAGTGTATTAACCCAACAGTTTTAGGAGACAGTCCCGAACTAGTGATTTTACCCATCATTTAGGGTGGGAACTAGTTACTTCAATAGCAACGTGACTAGTTATTTTAACACGTGCCTGTCCTAAGCAGAGGGTCAATTGACCCTTATTGACTACAATGAGACTGTCTAATAGCTGGTCCAAAGTAGTCAATGCATTGGATTCACATACTGGTTAAAAAACGTCAGTTACCTTACTAGCTACCTAAGTGGTAACTTGATCAGCTGCATATCTAGTTATTTTAACATGTACGAGTGCTAATTGACCTCAAATAGTCAGCTAAAAGGCATATCATAGCCAGTCCAATAAACGATAGCTTGTAAACAAACCTTTCTTCGACAACTCTCCAATGGATTGCTTCTAAAGTGCAGTACAAAATAAACGTTTAAAGTGACTTCACTATAGGTTACTAAGAGGCACTAAAGTAGCTATTGACTTCATGCTATGTTACATGGGATATCAGTATACTTAAGCAAAAATAAAAATTAACTGTATGTGAATTATATCAACACAATTTGTATTAAACCAGTTTGAACTCCAGATTACTTAGAGACACTTAAGTGACAATTGCCTTCACGCTAGATTACCTGGGATGTATAAAATCACCAATTGTCTAACCAATCTCTGCACTACAAAGAGCACATACGTGTCAAATGACCAAAATATATAAATTGGCGTCAGCCAAGTGATAAGACATTTGTGACAATTACTGTCTATAAGGGATACATTGACTACATGCTTAACTGCTGGGAAAACTTGAAAGGCAAAACTTGAACGCGTAACCCCCATGTAAGGTAGAATCATTCGATTGACAACATATTCGGTTGCCACCACAAATCTGTTTTCTCTGCGTAGTTACTATTCTGATCTATTATGTGTTGGCTTCTTCAGATTCCTTTAAATTCTGTTAAGTCCCAAAAATTTTTAAAAAATGTAAAACTTGATTTTGTTAATAAAATTTCGCAAAGTAGAATTCGCTACAGACGAAATTTGTTTTACATTTTAAATATCGACATAGGAGAAGTAAAGTTATCACTATATCTTAATATCACAGTAATCCACAATGAACTAAACTTAATCATATCGCCAGAGAAATTCTATTACTGGCCTACCTAAATAAAAGCGTAAGGCGGAACGTTTTTTTCCGCTTAGCCTTAACGCTGAAATAAAAGCGGCAACGCTACGTGAAACAATAAAAACAAGGTTATCAAAAAAATAAATATAACAAACCGGATTATTTAAACAATAACGTACATTGCAGTATTGGTGTTTCTGATTTTTGTTTCGTGATTTGTAAACTAAAATTTTATCAAAAAAACTAAATATTAAAGTTTAAAAAATAAGTTTCTTGCATATCTGTTTCTCCTTTTGTATGTATGTGTTTACAACTAACTTCACTATTAAACGCGCTGTCAAAATCGGATTTTCCAATTGCAAAGCGTTGCCGTCGCGTTATTTCGGTATGCTGCATACAAATTGTATGTGCATGAGAATTTTTGACAAGTAAATAACGCCTTCCGCTCCATTTTAGGTATGCGTGTTAGAAGTTTGTAATTTTGACAAATATGAACTGATTTGAAGATAATTAAAATCTTGACATTTTTACAGCCATACCTAAACAAGAGCGGAAAGCGTATTCTAGGTGTCCAAAACTCTCATGACCATACAATGCTTTGCTATTGGAAACTCCGATTTTGATAGCGCGTTTAATAAAGAAAATAGTTGCAAAACACAACAAATGTAAATAAATAATATTTCAGTGTTAAAGAAAACGTTCCGCCTTCCGCTCTTGTTTAGATAGGGCTGTTAAGCGTCTCACGTGGATTACTCAAATAAACACCTTTTAAGAACCCCTGATTAGATTCTCAAAGGTACAAGTCTAAATGAATGTCTTTCTGTCCAATGTACATAAGAACAATAAGCTACATATATGTACTAAAGATACATTTTAGTTTTAGTTTTATATATTTTTTTTTTTTTTTGATTTTTGTTTTAAACTCGTATTACATGTTGTTGTCTTTTAACTAGAATGCGTAGGTTGTTTATAGTAAATTATATATTTATGTATTCGCACATACTATTTAACATGTGGATGGATGGTAGACGTACTACATAAAATCGAGAAAGAGACACAGATGAAAAAGGTAGTATGTACTTTGTAAACAAAAAGGCTTGATTTATTTGCTTATTTTTTGCAGATTCAACCTTTTGTTTTTTTTTTTTTGTCAACGTTGTCGTCGTCGTCGTTTTTGATTATTTTCAAGGTAACACAGTTTGTTAGTGGCCTTAATGAAATCCTTAGATAATATGAACAATTTTCAACCGGAGACTATTTAAGCAATACAACAAGCAAAGTTTTAATTAACTTGTAGATGTTTAATATATATTTGAATGATGTCAAATTGTGTATGAATATTTAATCAAATTGCACTTAGCTGAAGTATTGTAGTTTTTAAGATTTAAATTGATTAAAATTCTGGAATAAAGCACCAGCAAGTCGTAATCGGAGTTAGAAATTTTAATTAGCATGATTTTTGTGAAAGTTTTTTTTAAAATCGGTTGCCATAAAACATTAGCCCATAATCACAGTCAAACAATAAAGTCGGTTCTTTTTAAAAACTACTTTAAAATAAAAACCCGCTTTTTATTATTTCACAACTATAGTCAAAATTAAAGTATGTTTTAAATTGCCGACTTTAAATGAGTGTCACCTCAAATCTAGAAAATCTTATCGTACAATATACAACAAAATATAGACAAGTGGCATCGCTGAACAGCTGACTTAGACATTTTAAAAAAAAAGTGACAAACAATAAATTTAACCGGGAAACTAAAGAAAAAACAGTTTGTGGTGGAAAAATAGAAAAGGAAAGATTAATATCAAATTTATTCTATTTTGGTACTAATTTTATTGATTCAATATTCAATAATTGCAAAATCTCTGCCAATGTAACTTAAACATTTTTGACTTTTTGTCGAACTTATTAACATGGCGATGCTGTTGTTAAATGAGTTAAAAACAACTTCAGCTAGTTTTATATTTACAGTCGACCTTAACGTCAGAAGTATACTTTAACTTGTCTATGGTAGACCTAAAGTCCACTCTTAAGTAAAGACGACTTTATTTCTCTTAAAATATACTTTATTTTCGACTATGATTATGGGCCATTGATGTTGTGACTGAAACTGATTTTGCAGGATGTCATGTGACTTATCACGAAGTTGTGGCATGATTAATCAAAAATTTCACACTCATGGATAAGGCCGTCAACAATATTTTTACCGCCCTTCGACTTGTTCAAAAATAAATGTTGAAAAAATCAAACATATAAAAACTTAATATTAACCAATAAAAAAAACCAACGCAGAAAGCTATTGTTACGAATGTGGAATAACGATTTGAATTTAACGGTCTGTAACGACTGCCTGCAACATTCATCATGATTATAAACACGTCCATCAGTAGCATGCGGTTATTAGAATTGTTTATAAGTATGGCAACACTAAATGTTTAAGCTGCTAACATTGACATCGAAAGCTCTAGAATTCGAACATACTAGTTTGTCCTTTAAGAGCATTGTTGAAGATTCCCGAAAGATGGCGTTTGTATAAATAGTGGCAGAGGTTGTAGTCTTGAGTTGAGTAGATCATTGACGCTGTTAGAGTAAACATCAACTATCGTGTACATTTGAGTTTGTTCATTATAAAGTGTGTGTGCATTTTTGCGAATTGATAGGCGTGTGTAGGGGCACTGAGTGACTGTTTGGACTGTTGTTGTTGTACGTTTTAAATAAATAAAGAGTTGTTACAATTTTTAACTACTAAACTGCTTTTATTTCCAATCAAAAATATCCGGTTTATTTAAAGGAAATAAACCAAAGTTTTCAAAAGTTGAAAACCTAACACTATATTCAATTGTACTGAATCTAAAAAGCTATCCATAATTAATAATTTTGTATTTTAGGGCTTCTTTAGACAACTTTGTATTAACCTCTGATCGTATCGTAGAATTATATGGATCGTATAGCCATGTCCGTGTGTCCGTCTGTATGTTGAAATCAACTTTCCTTACTGGCCTACCTAAATAAAAGCGTAAGGCGGAACGTTTTTTTCCGCTTAGCCTTAACGCTGAAATGTCATACCTAAATAAAAGCGGCAACGCTACGCCAAACAATAAAAACAAGGTTATCAAAAAAATAAATATAACAACCCGGATTATTTAAACAATAAAGTACATTGCAGTATTGGTGTTTCTGATTTTTGTTTCGTGATTTGTAAACTAAAATTTTATCAAAAAAACTAAATATTAAAGTTTAAAAAATGAGTTTCTTGCATATTTGTTTCTCCTTTTGTATGTATGTGTTTACATTTATTGTGTTTTGCAACTAACTTCACTATTAAACGCGCTGTCAAAATCGGATTTTCCAATTGCAAAGCGTTGCCGCCACGTTATTTCGGTATGGTATAAAAAACGCCTTCCGCTCCAATTTAGGTGTGCGTGTTAGCCCCCAAATAACTTACATACATTGATTAATACATCAATATATCCACTAGGGTATTCAATCGATTAACCGCAAATCGGTTAACCGATTAATTTTGGTCGGTTAACTGTTCGAATAATTTAAAATTTGCGATATTAAAATAACAAATAAACCGATTAATTTGTGTCGATTAACCGAAATTTCTTTTTTTTTTTGCACTTTGTATAGAAATATAGTTTTAAGCACACTAATTTTATGTATTAACTCATGAACATTAACTTCTAGCAATAGTTTTTTAGAAGTATAGCACAAAAATTGAAACTAAGGAATTTGGAAATGAACTTTTTTCTAAAATGTACTATGATTATCTTTGTCCTAATGAGTCGGAGGACGACTTGATAATAGATGAATCTAAAGACATAACTGAAACGAGTCTTTTATCAGAAACTATTAAAAGTATTCATAATCTAAAAAAATACAAAAAGGACTCCAAATATATATATGAGGATTTTATGTGAGATATTGGATATTCTTTATCATGCCTTACTTTTGATTTCTCCAACATCTAATCAGTGAGAGAGTTCTTTCCAAGTCAAGTTTTATTAAAACTAATGAAAAAAAATCCTTTAAAAGGAAAACATTTCAATTATATTCTTTTTTAAAAAGCTTATTTCAGAAGATCTCCCTAAAATTCTAAAAAAAAAACTCACATGTGCATAAAAAAGGTCTCAGATACCATATTTTTGTATTGCTATTACTTATTTGGTTTTGTTGAATTGTTATGTTTTATTTGTTTTTTATGTTTTACACAAAATTCGTTGTTTTATTCTCAATTTAAAATTTAAATATAAATTACTCGGTTAATCGAATAATTCAAAATTAACCGATTAAATCTAAACCCCGATTAATTATTTGCTCGATTAACCGATTAAATCAGAAACCCGATTAATTGAATACCCTAATATCCACTATAGTACCGCTTAGATTGCTATTTAAATTCGGCCCACAAATGGGGGAGATATAAGCAAAAAACTACATCTATCTCGATGTTTGATCTACTATATATGGATTACTAAGTCATGAACATACACAATATGTATATCAAATGATAGATATTTCAAAGACCTTTCCAACGACGATATAACGCCATATTATGATTTCATCATGATTCCTTTTCCACAGTTTATCTTGCTAACCGATTCATTCGACAACTGAGTAATTTTAATGACCATTGTCTCCGTTATCATCAGCACCGGGCAAAGGCTTCATGAAATGTTTCTATTTTTTTTTGTAGGTGAGTTATAATCTGCTTCATGACAAGGGATTAATGGTCTCCACATCATCGCGCAGCAAGTAAGCATCAATGAGACAAGCAATATTCTGAGAGGCAGTTATGAAATTTTGCAGTTAATGTGAAGAAGTACTACAGCCATAGGGTAACATAGAATCTCGTAATTGTCGAAAAACCTAAGTCTGTTGTCAAAAGCCTAACTCTTGCAAAAACAAAATACACTCAGCCAACAAAGTCTGCGTTCACCTTAGACATTTTTAGGAAAGATAAAAAAAACACATAATAAATATTGAATTCAAATCAAAATTGTTTCATACTTTATTTACATTACGTACTTAAAAAAACATAAAAAAATAAAAAAAGAGATCACTTCATTTTTAAAACAATTAGTCATTATTGCATTATCAAATAAATATAAAGACGAAAAAGTCTGCGTTCAAGGTTTAAACAAATTTTAAAAGTTTTAATAAATATTAAAAAATTTAAAATTTAATATTTTGTTGGATAGCCACGCTGTTTTAAGACTTCACTCAATCTGTTTGGCATAGAATTTATAAATTTCTCTGTTTCCTCTGCTGTTATCTTCTCCCATTCTTCCTGCAAAATACTTCGTAAAGTTTCCTTGCTGGTAATTGTATGCTGGCGAATTTTTTTCTCTAAAAGATCCCAAAGATGCTCAATAGGATTGTGATCGGGTGATTGAGGGGGTGTTTTAAGCTGTCTTGGAGCATTGTACAGGAGCCAAAGTCTTACAACCTCCGCTGTATGGATCGTTACCTTGTTAGAACCAAAACGTCGATGATAGGTTAAGTTTTGCTGCACTTTGTTTCAGGTTTTGTTTTAAAATGTTCAAATATCCGTATTTATCCATTGTCGATTCAATAAATTGAAGCTGACCCACTCCTGCAGCCGCCATGCATCCCCAAACCATAACTCCACCACCACCATGTTTTACTGTACCAACAAGATTTTGTTTATCAAGCGCGGTTCCTGATTTCCGCCACACAATTTGACGACCTTTTATTCCAAATATACAGAACTTACTTTCGTCTGAAAATAAAACTTGTTTCCAAAATTCTGGGGGCTTATTTATGTATTTATGGGCAAATTCAATGCGCTTCTTTCTGTTTACAGCAGATATGTATGGCTTTCGTCGAGCGCC
This sequence comes from Calliphora vomitoria, assembly GCA_942486065.2. Lineage (NCBI taxonomy): Eukaryota > Metazoa > Arthropoda > Insecta > Diptera > Calliphoridae > Calliphora > Calliphora vomitoria. The sequence goes on along the minus strand of OW818031.2, from coordinate 15,061,734 downwards.
TCTACCATGATATCCAGCTTTGCGGAAAATTTTTCTAGCAGTTTCGCAACAAATATTTTTTTAAATGTTTGATTTACATTTTCAACAATATTTGATGATGTAATTCGAGGATTTACTTTCACCATATTGATTATTTTGCGCTCTTCTCGTTCTGATAGTATTTTTGGTCGACCAGATCGTGGCTTGGATGTTAAAATTCCGGTTTCTTTGAAGTTATTAATTACACGCTGGACAGACGAATACGTTCTTCCAATAGTTTGGCCAATTTTTCTGAAGCTTTTCCCTTCTTTCCACAATTTAATAATAATTTTTCTTTCTGAAACACTAATTTCTTTACCTTTGTTATCCATTTTTTATTATTCTTACAACTTTTATACAAAAATATGCAAATGATGTTGTTAAACGATCTATTGTAATAAAAATTAACTGAAATAGAGCAAAAACAAGAAAAAAAGGACAAAAAATTTAACGGTACTATCAGAACAAAACAAATGAACGCAGACTTTTTGGTTGCCTTATTCACGTGTTACCAGACTTACACATCTCGCTATTAAATAAACGAAGAAAAAAATATGGGTTTTTTGATATAAAGATTGCTATGAACCAAAATAAATAAAAATAACATATTTTAATTACATATATATATCTATATTTTAAATCGCTAATAAACATTTATAATGTGAACGCAGACTTTATTGACCAAGTGTACATGCTAGTCAATGTATTTTGTTTTTGCATCAAACATATGATTTGTTGTATTTCTGATATTTCTGATTACAACCTTTTATCAGAAAGCTAGTGTCTGCAGTTACCGAGTGACAGCAGAGTACGTTCGTTCTCTTGCTAGCGATTCTAAACACTTAAAATCCTTATTTATTATGTGCGTTTTTTATGGGGTTTAAAGTTTAGATCGAATTTTTTAAATTATTTCATATTTTTATAGTTATTTTATATTTTTCCATATTTTAGAAATTGACAGAATAAAACCGATAGCTGCTTTGTAGCGATTTAATGACATTTTGAACTTTAGTTTTAAAAGAACATGTGGTTAAAATTTACTTACTTGCATTAAAATTAATTAATACATATTAAAATATATGAAAAATGCTGACCAATTATTTTCTTAACCAATTAATAATACTTAAGATCATAACAAAATTTTAAGCAAAAATGTTCATGCAAACTTTAAAATTAAAAACTTTACCATAATTCAAAATTCTCTTTGAGAGACTTTTTTTGATTGTTTGTCATGTCGTCTAAATCAGTTCCTACAAAAATAATACTCATTAAGATTCTTGGTTTTGTACAGAAATCATAATTTAAATATCTTAAAAATTAAGAAAATAAAAAAAAAAAAAAAACTTTGACAAATTGGTTTTTTAGTTGTACGCTGGTGGCTATAAGTGTGACACTTGAAGTATCCAAATATTTATTTCCTTTTAAAATATGTATGTATGTATTTTTAAACATTTCTACTTAAAACTGTATGCGTTTTTAAGAACATAATACACACTCTTACACACAATTAACTAATTGTATTTTATTTTTTTTTTCTACTAATTTCAGATACAAAACAACAACAAGAATTATAAAAAAGATTTGTAAACACAACGAATTAAACGAAAATATTAACAAATAAACAAACAAATAAACAACTTCATTTCGAGATACACACAGAAACAGCAATCTTTACAGATGCAAAGAGTTTTTACATTTTCGAAAATACTTCATCATCAGCAGCAGCAGCAACAGCAACAACATCATCATCCACAACAAACAAAAAAGTGACGTTATAAGTATCTTGAAGATTAACTAAAAACATGTTTAAAAAAGTACTTAAAATAGCAAAACTTAACAGAGAGATACGCGGAGCGAATTACTAAAGCCAAGAGGAGCTAAGAGGGTATTAAAGCAAAGAGGTGGCTGTTGAAGTTGTTTGAAAAAAAGCAAAAATTCAAACGACTACTAGTATATTCTTTACAGGCACACATAGCCAGTCATACATCCATCCATCTATCTATCTACTAGAAAAATAAACAATTAAGTGTTATTTTTATAATAAGAAAGAAAAAAAAAAACACACACACACGCCAGAAATAAAACAAATGATAAGAAATTGGGTGCTAAAATGCATTAAAGATACAAGATAAATTGTTTAAATACGTTGTTGGATCAAGGCATTTAGGCAGATTTAAAACAGCAAATAGAACAACAGCCGCAGTCGCATACCCAGCCCCTGCCCCATCAGCAGTAGTGGAAACCACAGAACCATTACAACACTCCGAACAATATCGATTTCATGAGTGTGTTTGAATGCATGTTTTGTATTTTTTAAATATAAAACGAAACAAAAGGAACTTTATTTTTTCTGTTACAATAGAAGTTTTTTTTTCACTCACTCACTCACTGACTCAGGCTGCTGAGATGAGAAACACAAATCAAAGTCTGACTGTTTGATTAACGTACATTGTAAGCCACTATACAAAATCGTTAACGGCGTTTAAATATAGAAACGTTTTGAAATTTTTCGCAGTACAAAATTGAAATCAAAACACAAGCCAACTTTACTCTTTGAAAATTGTATATCGTCTTTGTGGTTTAGCTTGGATTGCTCTGTACATATTTTTTATTTTTTTTTCACAACAATAAAGATGATGGGACGTTATTGAACTAAGAGTTTTTGTTATTTTACATTTCCTACATAGACAAGTTTTTGCATGCTTCAACTATACTTGTCTGCGATAACGAAACGAAGAAAAGAAAAAAAAAATTACTAAATAAAAATATAAAACAACAGAAAAAATACAAACGTTGCCATGTAAAGTTACAACAATTGTAAAAAATAAATTTTGCCTATAACTGAAGAACAATAACGATTCCTTTTTCAAAAACAAAACACAAACAAATCTACATAAATTGAAACAAAAAGAGTTGGGAGGCAAGGCAGTCTTTCTTCTTTAAATTATTGGAAATTATTTGTTACTCTCCATATCAAGCGCCATAATAACTCATTGTTTATTCTAAACAGCCAGATAGAACAAAATCCAAAAACAAAAACAACAACAGCAACAAAAATAATTATAATATAAAAAAATATTTAAAAATACTTGTTAGCTTCCCATCAACCCAAAATAAAACGTGACCGTCCGGTGACAATTTGTATAGAGCTAAGCAAGCTAAGAAGACACCCAAAAATACCACTAAAATATTTAAATGCATTCGTAAATAGAAATATTTAACAACATCATGGATACTAGTAGTAATGTAACAACACCATTAAGCCCAGACACCTGCACAAGTACGAGTTCTACATCCTCGGCTCCTCAATACAGTGAAGATATACGAAGGCCTTTGAACGCATTGGAATTACTACCTCGCCAGGGTTCTGGATCTTCAAATAAAACTTGCGAAGTAGATTTAGGAGATGAAGAACGTGATACATTTTCACCCGTCAGTAGTATCAATAATAGTCCCAGCGAGGATCATAATAATATAGGCAGTACTTCAAATATAATTAGTGCAGATCCTTGTTCCTCGTCGTCTTCAAAGGATAATAAACATTTTGAAGGTCCCCTGCCACCACTTAAATTAAAACTAAACAATTCTCTAACGAATAATTTGCATCCCACACCGTCTAAGGAAGAAAAACAAAGACAAAACGAGGAAATTGTTATACTAGAAACATCATCGATTTCATCTGAGACTGGTTCTTGGGAATCGGTGTTTCCTCAGGCGCAAACAACCACGGCTGCCAACAATACTATACCACAAGCAGATGTAGATTTAACCAACTACTGTGTAGGTTTGTTGGAGAAGAATTTTGTCGCCAAAGATAATTGTAAAACGCATAAAGAAGAGCCTTCTTCTTCCTACTCGCATTTAGCTATTAAAAATAAGGATTTGGAGTGTTTAGAGCCGCTGGCAAGAGAACGTACATACTCTGCTGGTCACTCGGTAACTGCAGACACTAGTTCTCTGCTAAAAGGCAGTAGTACTTCTTCACTGCAACGCGATATTCTGTTAAATAAGGTGGAAAATCCCATGACTGCCTCACAGAATAGTGCTTGCTTCATTGATGCTTCTTCGCTGTGCGATGAAGATGAAGTGGAGCCCTTTAAGCCCTCGACACAAACACACGTTAAAGCAGATGATGACTCGCCTACGAAAAAATTAGAAACATTCCATAAAGCATTTGCCCGGTGCAAAGTAAAATCCAAGGATCTTTCCGATGATCCGAACATTAGTTCACCGCCAGCCAGACCCAAATCTTCATCATCATGTTCTTCAGATGATAACGATGAAAATGGCCATAAAAATGATACTCAGTTGTCGAATGAATCGGTTAGCAATTTGTCGGATGAGGAGAAGCTGTGGAAAAGGGATCATAATAATCCCAGTGAAACGGAGAATAAATTATTGGAAAATCATAAAAATGGCCTAATCAATGTCAATGATGATCCTACCGAGGCCTCAGTTTCATTAGCTCACGATGTGGACTCATCGGATTCCTCCGATCTTTTTAAAATGCGTCATCCTTTGGCCGAAAGAAAATTTACAAACTTCTCCTCGTATCATACACAGAATCCAGCACAATACACAGCTTTACCGCTACAACACACCAAGCTACTTAACACCCACATGGCGTCGTCCAATCAACACAATCAAACGGGAGCTCACAGTGATGTTAGTTATACCACTGACTATTCTTCGTCTAGTCCAGCTCCTAGTTTGGTGTGGTCCGAGCATGAACATAGAACTAGTCATTCAGCCCAGCAACAGCAACCGTCGCGACTTCATCTAGAGGATTATGAAATTACAAAACTCAAGCCACACTTATTGCCGGATACTCCCCACAACTCCATAGTGCATATAGAACCCAATACATCCTCAAATACGTCGTCAATACATCGCGACTATACATTGTCATCGTCATCATTTTCACATCATCGCGATTCTGGAGCCTACTGTAGTGATGCTACCGATTCGCCAGTACCCATGCCCAGAACTCCAAAACGTTCAAAGTTTGATGAAGCCAATCCCATTATTTCGGGAGGTTCTTGCATAGCCGACTACCAACCGAAAAAGTGTGACAGTCCCTCCCTGAAAAGACAAATAGAAACTTGTCCTATTGTATCGGGTGGATTTACATCGCTCGATTTCGAACCTACCCGACCGGTAGGCGATGAGTACGACGAAGAGGTCGAATTACGGCATAAACCAAAACCTAGGAAACCTTTGTCAGGTATAGCATCATGGGTAGTGGATATGGGCGATTGCCAAAAAGAAAGACGTAAGAGCACTAGTTCAACCTCTAGCTTAGAGACTTCGCATAGTAAATTTAGAGAGAGGACTGATTCTAATAGTTCGAATAAAAGTGGCTGTAATTTTTTCATTTCCCTGGACGATATGGATAAAAAGCCGAAAGAAAAGAAACCTAACACTGAATCCCAAATGAGTAAATCGTTTAATGGTCCTTCGAACTCAAAGTTTTTTGTCAATCTATCGACAAGTGAATATAAAGCAAAAGAAGATAATGATTTGCCTAATCAAAAAGCTGTAGTGAAGCCGGAAGAAACTTCCGACAACAATTCGCAAAACAACATATTTAGTATGTTTATTGATTTTGGCAATGGTGATAAAAATGGAAAAATTAAGCCACGCAAAGAACCCTTCAGTTTAGCTCAACGTTTAAGTAGTTCTTTGACCACCCAAAATCAAAAAAAACTTGAAGCTGAAAGTCTAAAGTCTGCTGCCAGTTCTACTGAGACTTTAATGTCCAAATCTAACCAGCTTAGAAATCCCACGGAAACCGAAATAACTAATACGGGAGAATCAAAATCCTTGGATTACAAAGTCAATTTAGATCCACCCATTACAGTAGCGGCTATACGAAGAATATCCATGCAGCAGAGAGCTCAACATGAAGCAAATAAAAGACACTCGTGGAGCAATAACAGCAATAATCCTAATTGTAATGTAGAATATAAACGCTCCATTAGTTTAACCAACAATAACGATGGGAAAGATAATGGCAACAAGGGTCTAATGAGTATAATTGATAAATTGCCAATTATCTCGAAAACATCTTCACTGTCTATCGACAGTTCTCTGTCACCCTATGATGATTACACTGGTTCGAAATCAGAATTAAGCACCAGTTCGGGTGGTGAGAGAGAAGAAGAGGGAAGTGGCGGAGCCATTGCTAATCGTATTAAGAAACGTAGAAGAGATGTACAAATAAATGAAACCTTTGATAAATCCAGTTTGGCTTCCATAACGGATGGTATTCTATCTAAAGATCTTTCACCCATCTCCACTACCGATACAGATGACTTAACTTTCCAACAAGATGAAGAACAAGCAGCCCGTGAAGCTGAAGAATCATTAAAAAATCTGCAATCCGCAGCATCATCCTCATCTCAAATACCCATATCGACTCAAAATCTAGCCTCTTCATCGTCCTCCTCCTGTCGCATGTCTAACATTATAATGGAAACGATAGTTGAAGCCAAAGAAACATCTTCACCAAAGAAAATTCCCTCGAATCTAACAATGGATTCACTGCAAGCCACCATTGAAAAGCAAAAAATGTTGCTAGAAACAGTAAACGAGCACGCCGAAGCCGAAAAGGCTGCTAACAACACGGCAACAACGTTTGTCAAGCTCTCCGACATGGATAAACCAGTGAAGTTGGATTTAAAATCTCCCGAACGCATGAGCACAAGTGTGGGTGGCAATCACCGACAAATTAATCGTTTGTATCGTGACGATAATCGCGCCAGACCACATTCCTGGTCTATGTCGCGATCTACCGGCAATACATTTCAAAATTTTACCAATTCGGTGGAAAATCTGCGTAGTTTATCGAGGCTGTTCCCCAACTTCTCCAAAGAAATATCGAATTCTCTACCCAACGATATGGCTTTGGATCACATGGATTATATTCAAACTGATTTAAGTGCTGACTCAAGTTTAGCTTCTAGCATTAGTAGATCGGGAATGGATGAGTCATCTATATCGTGTCGCCAGCCCAGAAGACTGGGTGAAGATTTGCTAAAGATGTTTTTGCAAGAAATCGCCACAGATATGATAGTTGAAGTACACGGCCGGCGTATTAAGGCTCATAAATGTATATTACGTTCTCGTTGTCAATATTTTGCTGCCATGTTGGCGGGCAATCAATCGACTAGCGTGGTATCTCTACAGGGATATTCCTATTCAGCTGTACATTTTGCTTTATGTCACATCTATTCGGGTGCTTCACATCCACCCGATGGCATTAGTCTTATGGAGTTGGCAGCATTGGCCGATCTGTTGGGTCTAGAAGGTTTAAAAGAAGTCACTGCTCATGCTTTGAAAACGAATTATTGCCATAATTTCCACAAGCCGTGTTCAGGTTGCATTGATGGCATTTTACAAGTACTGCCGGTGGCATTAAATCATGCCTTGGATGATTTGTATCGCAAATGTTTAAGATGGACTTGCCGCCATTATTTGAAGGTGTGGCCTACCCGACAGTTTGCTCAATTGCCCGGAGATATTTTGGGTAGATGTCGTCAACAAATTGTTGCATATTTGGTGAGTATTCTTTCTTTATTTAATAAGATTTGGCACAGCCGAATATAGCTCTCTATAAAACATTAGTTTTTTTTTATAAAATTTGTTTTATCTCCTCTAGACCTCCGAATCTGTATTGGATTGCGTACTGGATTGCGACAATTTATTAGCACAACTGGCTACATATCGGTGGGGAGGTGTTTGCGAAAATTTAGTACGTGACATCTTAGATGCTGCCTACACTTACATAGCTGAACACTTTGCTAGCTTAATAGCCAGCGATTCATTCCTCTCCCTGGGTCATGATCGCAGTTGTCATATACCACGTTTGGAAGGAGTACTACTTAGGACTGCTTCCTCTCTAACTCCCGATCAAGCCTGTCGCAGTTATCAACGCATAACTCGTCTTAATACTGTCCTACAAGCTAAAGTCATTCAAATGCCGGCTGGTCTGGGAGAATTGGCCAAAGAACTACAAGGTCTTCAAGAGGAAGATCTTGACTGGGATGTCGAGTATATACGTCTAGTAAGTTCATTATTATCTGCAGTGGAACAATGTCTCATTAGACAATGCTCGCGGGCGATGAGAGTAACAGCATGGCAGAGAATGGACTTGGATTTAAGAAAGAAAATACAAACCTTAGCCAGATTAACAGAACCTTTAGATCTGAAACGAGGCAAGCCAGTATCTAAAGCATTTTCATTTGGTGGCAGTACTAGAAATCAAGATCTGCAACAAGTTAAATTAGCCATACAAGCTCATTCGAAAAAAGCCTTGTCCGGCGATACCCAGTTGTATAAGGCCACACAGACTCACGATGCAGTGCAGACAACCGAACGAGGTGTACAAGCTAATCATGATATAAGAGAAGGAACAAGTAAGTTAATAGTAGGGACGAAACGAAAAATTTTGATCCAAAAAATGAATTCTTCCCCAATTACTCTTCAGATTTCGATAATATTTGGTGTACATGTTTTCCGTATTTAATTTAAAGATCTCCAGAATTTCGAAATTCGTTTTAGATTGGCTTTTAGTAGGTTAAAAGTTCATATTTAAATAAGTAAAGTAAAACTGTAAATAACTTTAGAACTGTTAAGTCAGATTTTATAAAATTTTAATTTTTAACCTCTATAAAATACAAACCAAAGCGAATTTAAAATTTTTGAGCAACTTTAAATTTTGTATGACCATATAGAATCTATGGACCAAATGTTAACAAATTTGGAACGAGTAATAAACGATGTCTTGTCGAAAATGTTTGTTTCCTCTCATTACAATTTCTTTTATATACATGTTCAATTTTACGAAGTCTATTAAAATTAAATTAATATATATCACTCAATCCTATTTAACTTCCCTTTTTATTAACCCATAAATGTTTATTTTAACTTGTAGGTCGTGTTTTAAAATCAAATTCTCGTGCTCATGTTCCACAAACTCTACGAGGAATTTCTCAAAGTACCGTCACCACAGAACGTAATAGTGTGAATACAAACTCCGCCACACACCGCAGAACTAAATCAGAGGCTACAAAACCCACAACAAATACAACCAAAACCAATGAACCAAAGAAACCCGTCGAATCGAGAGCGGCAGATTCTACCACTAAACCCAAACCTCAACCTCTTAAGTTGGCCGATGTACGACCCCGTTATTTGGAACCCAAGAAAACCCCCACGACACAGGGTCCGGTTCGTAGTAGCACTAGTTCGAGTATACCAGCGAGTCTGGCTAAGAAACAGAACAATTACCAGCAATCTTCAAGTGAGAGTTCAAGACATTCAAGTCCAGCAGCTCGTAAACATCTCAATGGCAAAGTGGCTGCAATCAAATCGACCAACAACATGTCCTTGGACAGTTTGGCTTCAACTTCCTGTCGCCCGGCAAGAAGTAAAACTAACAAGTCTTCCGATACTGAACGATTCTCTGACATTGGTGTAGATTCATTAAATGAAAGCATGAAAAGTTCAGTGATTACCAACAAAACAGCATCTCGAGAATCACTAACCTCTACTCGATTGGCCCGGCCAAAGAATATCAAAGCAGACACCAGCTCTAATCAAAATCAAACAAATAAAGCAGTCAATGGCACAAGAAAACCCTCAAGACCTACAAGTCTAGGTCCACGAGCACCTAAATATCTACAACAAAGAATTACTTCCACTGGTTCCAGTCCCTCATCGGTTACCACCACCAAATCGGCCCACAGTCGGCTGTCATCAGTTTCCTCGAATCAGTCGTCAAGAGATTTATATAAACGCTCCATATCGGTACCGGGTAAAAACGATAACCCACCAGTAACAAAGCACAGTTTTCTCTCGGCGAAATCTCGTGAAATCTTAGCCAGGCGTGCCGAAAAGGAAAAGAGTAAACAACAAGAAGTTCTGAAAAAATCGCAAGAGAGTCAAAATTCCAAAGAGGAGTCAAGTAATAAACACTTCAGCGGACATCCGGTAATGCGCTCAGCTTCCCACTCCTCGGTTATAAGCAATCGTAATGGCCAACCTTCAAATATACCCACACGCAGACCGAATACTTTGCACTTGAAGAAAACCAATGCTGTTGTCGCTGTAAATAAAACCAATTTTAATCAGCAACAGCAACAGTCAACTAATAACAAAAACCGCACATTACAAAATTCCAATGAGATTTATCAAACGGCACAGGCTGTTAAACAAAAGATCGAATTGCTCATAAAAACTTCCAATCATACTGCGAACAATGAAAATAACGATATCGATAATCATCATAATCACCATCATCAGCAGCAGCAACCATCAATTGTGGTCGCTTCAAAATTAGAACGTTCTAGTACATTCTGCAAAGACTCGGCCGATGTCGATATCAACGAATTACAGATAATCGAATAAATGTGAAGAGGTGTAGCAGACGAAGTTTAAAAAAAAGAAGTGATGAAGAACTGTTTAAGAACCTTAATACGGTTAAATTGGATGAAAACTCTTAAATTAAATGAGGTAACAAATTAAACTTAAGGTTTTTCGAGGATAGTTAGGATATTTTGTTAGATTTTTTTCAGTATTGAATTTAATAAGGAAATGTAGTGGCCTACAGTATAAAAAAAAATATTATTCGACAGATTGTTGAATAGGTCACTGCTAAATATACCTATTTTGGTCGATTGTTTAATACTGCGTCTTCGGTTGAAATATGCCTTTGTTTCAACTACGAAACCATGTAAATACAAATCAATTCAAAAATACCTCAGCACTAACTATGTGAAATTTCATTAAAATATCTCTAATCGATTACGAGCTAGCGATTTATTTCCAAAATAAAAAGTTTCTAAACCACTGTTAACAATATTGTTATTAAGTCATGGAACCAAATTAAGTATCTATGAACTTTTATTTGTTTATATTGTATGATTATTTTAAAGTAAACTGTAAGTCCGTCCGTGTGTCTGTTGAAATAGACGAATTCCCCAAATAACCAATTTTTTAAGATATTTTTATACCCTTCACCTTCGTGAGAAGGGTATATATAAATTTGTCATTCCATTTGTAATTTCCACAATATAATTTTCCGACCCTATAAAGTATATATATTCTGGATCCTTATAGATAGCGGAGTCGATTAATCCATGTCCGTCTGTCTGTCTGTCTGTTGAAATCAATTTTCTGAAGACCCCAGATATCTTCGGGATCCAAATCTTCAGTAATTCTGTCAGACATGCTTTCGAGAAGTTTGCTATTTAAAATCAGCAAAATCGGTCCACAAATGGCTGAGATATAAGGAAAAAACCAGGGCAACCTCGATTTTTTACCTATTTTTTGACCTATATCTGGATTACTAAGTCATTAATATAGACAATATGGATATCTAATGATAGATATTTCAGAGACCTTTGCAACGACGTATATAAGACCATAGTAAGTTGGACCTACAATGGGTCAAAATCGGGAACAAAATTTTTACCAGATTTTTTTTTTTCACCAAAAGTATTTTTTCGCTAAATATTAAAAAAAATTAAATTTAAAAAAAAAAAATTTTTTTAATTTTAAAAAAATAAAAAAAATTTTACATAAAAAATTTAAAAAAAAAAATCGAAAAAATATTTTTTCCAAAAAAAGAAAAAAACAACTGAAAAAAAAATAAATTTTGTTTACCTAAAAATATTTAAAATTTTTATTTTGAAGTATAGTTTGGTGAAGGGTATATAAGATTCGGCCCAGCCGAATATATCTCTCTTACTTGTTTTATTTCAGTGATTGCAGTTATTATTAAATCTCATACTTATTCTTATATTTTTTCCTTTTCAGATTATTTAAAATACTACCGTATTTGGGTTATTGGATTCTTTAAATTTGGCTTCTCATATTCTTAAACAGCAACTCTAGTCAAAATGTAATTAGTTGCTTGTTAAAATTAAAAGTAATAAAACTAAAAAACTTAGCAAGCTTTAGTATGACACCTTAGAAACACAAACAAGGGTTAAAGAAACACAAAAAAAAACAATAAAAAAACATAACAGTTGCCGAACATTTAAAAAAAAACTAAAGCACAATATTAAAAAAATACAAACAAAAAAGGAAAAACAAATAAACAATATTAAGTTTAAAGCTAAAGCAGAAAAAAAACAAACCCGCCCCTTTATAGGAAATAATTATTATTACCAAACTTACATACATACATTAATTACTTAAAATTTAATAAGATATTGAATTAAAATATTGAAACAAAAAAAAAAACAAAAAAATTGTCAGTCGAAATTCGAAATAAATGTTTGTAAGAAATTTACAAATTCTATACTACTATAAAGCAACAAAAAAATTAAGTTTGTTTTTTTAGCACATAAGTTAATAAATAATACAAAACATAATATATAATATACATACATACATAGAAAACCATTTGGTGATATTATTTAGGTTTAAAACTTTAAAAACAAAACAATTACATTTTCGGTTTAATTATTTTAAATTTGGTATTTTGTGTAAAAAATAAAAACAAACAACATGAGAGAATTACAGGAGTTTCAATAGCAATAGAATGATCTCTTTAAAGCTTTTTTATAGTTGAAGCTATTCTTTTACTCCTCCCTTACACTCTCAATCGGCCACCACCGCAGTTTCATGATGGTTTTCAAATTGGCTTAAATATTTTGAAAAAAAAAATTGCTTTGCATGATAAAATAAGAATAATAACTGCCTTCGGGTTTAAAACTATTAAACTCTCCTCCTTTTTCTAAGCTTTTACTGAAAATCTCCTTTCCTTTCGTTTTTTTTATGTTTTTTATTAGTAATTTAATTCTGTTTTTAAACAATGGCGTCCGTTTTGTTTTTTTTATACATACTTTTTTTATATAAAGCAAGCTTGTTTTTTGTGATTTTATATAATGTTTTTTTAAAAAAGATATTTTTTATAATGCAAATATTTTTATAAAGCTTTAAGCTCTCTCTTTCTCATACAAACATACACTCCCTCACTCGTTCAAACTCTTTCTCTTTATCTCTTTATATATTGTGGTTAATAATAAATAACAGTTTTGATTTAGCAATATAGTTTATATTTAAAAAAAAATTAAAAATAATTTGAAATATTTTGTTAAAACAAAATATTTTTTTATTAAAAATATATGTAATTTCTTTTAAATATATGTAATGTTGTAATCAAATTGATATTTATTTTTAACTTAACAATTCTAGTTTTGCTTTAATTTTTTTATTGTATTATGTTTTGTTTTTCTCTAAAAGGTTTCTGCGAAACGACTTATTAATTTTAAACTTAAAATTTCTTTTAAACAAAAAAAAAAAAAAAAAAAAATCAAAATTTGTTCTTATACGTGTCTTTAGTTGGAAGTGATTTAAAATTATTATTATTTTTATATATATATTTTATAATTTTTTTTATATTCATTATTTATATAATTATATAAGTGTGTATATGTTTAAGTACTATTCTTTAATAATATAAATATATTATAATTATGAATTTAATATCGTTTTTTCTCTACTATATACTCTATCTATACTTAAACTATTATATATTTTAATATCTCTCGGCTTTTTTTAAATAAAACAGAATTAAGCAAAACATAAAATTTTCAAAATAAATTAAAAAAAAAACAAACAAACAAAATTATGTATGAATACAAATAAAGAAAACAAGAAAATAAAAAATATATTTAGCAAAAAACTAATGGTGTTTTATTTATATAAGTGAAATGTTGAAAAATTCTGCAAAAATAATTGATAAACTTAAATAATCCGTTTGAAACTAAATAAATAAGAATGATAATCAACCAGCCTTTTCGTGAAAGACGTTGGCGCTTTAAGATAATTTCAGTTTCGTACTATATTAAAGATACAGGTTGTATTTTATCTTAAATCTTGTAGTATTTGAATGCTTTTACTGTTACTGCCTTTTGATTTACGTTAACAAAATTTTTTATTTTATGATATACAGTGATGTGAAAAATAATAAGGACACTAATTTGGTACATTATTATTTTGTGAGAATGTAATAAAATGAGAGAATTGCTGATAAATATATTACAAATATTACAAAAACAAATTATGTTACAATTTTTTTTTAAAATTTACATGCATTTGATAATAACAAATTATTAATTGTTGAGAGGTTGTTTTAGCTGTGCAAAATAATAAGGACAGCGCATCAATTTGAAAATGAACATATAAAACTGATTGCAAGTTATTATTTTGTGTACAAAAGGTAAGAAGAGCGTTCTAAGTTACATTTCAACATAAAAAAATTTCTTTTATTTAAGCCAATTAAAGAAAAATGGGAAAATCTAAGCATTGTGACCCAGCAGTTCGGCAAAATATCAAAAAGTTGCGTGTAGCGGGAAATTGTTATAGAAAAATTTCAATGTTGCTTGGAATTTCAAAAACGATGGTAGCAGTAAAACGAAAGATCATTCGATGTGTTAAAAAGAATCCATTTATTTCGTCTACACAAATAAAAAATGATTTGAACATTAACATCGACTCATCAACAATTTGGAAAACACTTATTAAAGAGAACCTTAAAGCTCACAGTGCTAGAAAAGTAACAATGTTGTCTAAAAAGAACGTGCAACAATGGTTAAAATTTGCTGAATTTCACTCTGGCTGGTCTCAAGTGAAATGGCGAAATATTCTTTGGTCGGATGAGACGAAAATTAATTTGTTTAATTCAGATTGAGGTCTTCATACTGTAAGAAGAACAATTAATACAGCATACAACCCCAAGTAGACTCGTTGTATTATGAAAGCAACGGATTATGTCGAAATCCTCCAGAATTGTATGCTACCATATGCCGAAGAAAATATGCCACTTCGAAGGGTATTCCAACAGGATAATGACCCCAAACTCACCGCAAAGTGTACTAAGAAGTGGTTTCAAAATAAAAAAATCAATGTATTAGAATGGCCCGCACAGTCCCCAGATCTAAATCCGATTGAGAATTTGTGGAATACAGTCAAAACATCAATCAGAGGAAAGTGTCCTACAAATTGCGATGAGCTCTGGGAATTAATTCATGCTGCGTGGAATGATATACCGGGATCAGTCTGTCAAAAACTTGTCGATTCTATGCCCAGACGATGCCAAGCAGTTTTAAGCAACAATGGCGCGTCAACAAAATATTAGCTACTCTAGAACCATATTAGAACTGAAATTAGTGCAAATCTATTTTGAATTTATTTTTTTCATTACTATTTTGAAGATAACATGAAGTGTCCTTATTTTTTTTCACAGAGTGAATCTGTATTTTAAGTTTAATTTATTTTAATAATTAAAATAAAAACAACAATTTAATAAAAACGTAATATAATTTTTTTTGTACTAAATTATCTAAAAATAAGTACTGTTATTTGTTGGCAATTCTCTCATTTTACTTAATATATCATCACATATTGTTATGGCACATTAGTGTCCTTATTATTTTTCACATAACTGTATACATTTGGAATAATAAAACCTTATATATGAGGAAAATCAAAATTTTTGGAGAATCATTGAAACTGAATTCAGATGGCGTGTGCTTCTTCTGTGTTTCGAAATAAAAAATCAGGCCACATATCTGTAAACCATAGAAACAAAAACCTGTAAATCCGAAATCTTAGGTTAATTATCTTTCATCTCTTAAAGTTATAATAATGTGATACCTGTACTCTCAGTTTCAAATTTACAGATTAAACCCAAACTTAATTAGATTCACTAGACTTTGAATATTTGTTTAGCCTTTAAATAATTGTGGTAATACTTTTTGGGGGAAAATTATACAAGTGTAATCAATATTGACCGTTTTTAAAATTGTTTAGTTTTTTATAATTGATCGTGTGCAAGAATTTAACACGACCTTCTCAAACTTTTAAAGAATTGCCGTACATTTTTTAAAAATTTATATTTTTCTTTATAAGTGAAACCTCCGAGTCGGATGGGCATTACAATATTTCGAAATGCAAAAGTTTTATGCACTTTTTAAAACTTTTGTGAAATTTTAAATTAAATTTTTTTTCTCAATTTTTAGTCTCAATCTCAACAAAATATACTTAAATATTTCATATATCGATGGTTTAATATGGAAAGGTCGTATCTTGTTTTTTTTCAAAATCGGGTTTTTCACATATTCTGGTAGACAAAACTCAAATACATCTCTCCTAAAAAATTCAGTTTCCTATGCTGACGAATAACAGATTTACAGTATGTAATTAAAAAAAAACCTAACTCATTTCAATAATAGTTAGAAAGAAAAAGCGCTAACTCATTTAATGTGGAATGCATATTTTTTTGGTTTATATTAAAACAAACCACTTTTCTAAAAGCATATTTCGATATATTACAAATTTTTAGTTGTTTATTTTTCACTTTCAGATTTTATTCAGTATTTTCCTTCTCCTGTAAAGTAACTAAAAGTTGAGATACGACCTTTCTATATTAAGCCATCGATATGTATGATAGTTCATTTAGACTTCTATCAATTGGTAACATTTGAATTTCAATTCAGCATAAGCTGTATTTTTAAGATTTTTTTTTTTTAATTTTCAACTTATTAATTATTAACGATAACGCCATAGGGTACAACTAGAGGCGCAACTGAGAGTAAGCTGAGAGTAGCAATAATTACTCTCTTCACACGTACTTGTGATATGTGAATTCAACATACTTGTGAGAGAATTTAACACATCAAAATACTTGAAATTTAAACTTCGATTTCCCGACTAAATATAGACCGAACCGCTTTTTTACACTTCTACACAACTTTTGTCAATTTTTTTTAATACTTGCAGGACACTTTTATTTCCGAAATACTTTTATTTTACTCAAATGAACAAATTTATTTTTTTTTAATTTTTGACACTTAAATTTATCTGTGGTAGAATTTTATTTATAGAACAGAGTTTCAATTTTTGGTATTGAAAATAGAAGAAAATTTATATAAATTAAAATTTAAACATTTTTATAGAACTCTGTGTGTGTGGTGAAAATTAAAAGGGCACCAATACAACCACAAAACTATGTACTAATACATTCTCACGACTTAGGTTTTTGACAACAGACTTAGGTTTTTTCCCTCTCAGTAACGCTTCTATGGATATATTATTCTATGGATAACGCTTTTAGCATGCTTAAGTATCAGCGTATAAAACTACAAAATGGTGTTCGTGACATATGAAACATTATTTTTATCCCTCCTGTCAAAGAATTCCATTCCATTACGATCGAAAGTGAAATTAATTCAATATTCTTCAGAAAAAATAAAAATATTTTTTTTTCGGAATGAAAAAACCACAGAGTTTTCTAAGTGAAATCAAGGTTGGCTATATAAGCTACCGATACCCTTAAAATAACTTTTAAGCCCAACTACCGTTAGTCCCGGTCCACACTGTGAAACATTTGCTGCAAAACATTTTTAAGTTCTCTTTTGAAAGTGCATTCGTGTCCTCGCAGTGAAGTTTTTGCTT
The DNA here is from genome assembly GCA_942486065.2 of Calliphora vomitoria. Lineage (NCBI taxonomy): Eukaryota > Metazoa > Arthropoda > Insecta > Diptera > Calliphoridae > Calliphora > Calliphora vomitoria. Next base: position 15,044,247 of record OW818031.2, on the reverse strand, counting down.
TTCAGTTTTTGACATTTCTGTACAGAACGAATAAATGTGGATGACATACTCAACAAAAAATTCATGTACATTACCCTTTTCCATTCCTCTTTCCCCTGTCAACAACAAACTCAAATGTTTTGCAGAAAATGCTTCACAGTATGGATGGGGACTTACCAATATAGTAGTAAATAACATTACTGACGAACTATATGTTGTCAGCGCCATTCGTTACATCGAGATTTATTTTTTGATAAATTTTTAAGGAGAAATATTCATTATTTCAAAGAAGATAATTTACAACATCACTTTGTTGCGAAACGAGCGGTGTTTCCTTTGCCTTTCAAAGAAGAAAAGATTATTTGTTTCCACATTCATAAGAGCAAACCAAAATTGTTAGTCTATCCTTCGATAACTTTCTTCCTGGTATCATTTTCCAATATATATCAGTTTTATTCGCATTGAGAATAACATCAGGAGTTAGATTGTGCTCAACTATAATTGTATGCTAATTCTTTAAGAAGTCTTACACCGTATTCTTTTTGTATTTCTCTGGCTCTAGATATTAAAGCAATTGTAATAACTGGAATGTGTTTTTACCTCTGGTCCAGTTATCAACTATTAAACTCCTTTTCCACGAGGGGATACACACCTTTCTTTAGGGATATTATTATTTGAGCCATAAAAATTTGATTATTCATTAAATTTTGTTTTACAAAATTGTTGAAACGTTCGTTATATAAGGTAATGTTAAAAATGTGGTTGCACGTTATATCGGATTTTCGTTAAAGTGAGATTCGTTATACCGGGATTTGACTGTAATTTAAATTATAAAAATAATAATTTTTTTTTCGTCGCTACATTTCCATACATTTGTATTGATTTTCATTTAATTGGTTCCGAGATTTATTATTTTAGCCAACCACGATAAGGACGATTGTGTTTGAATGAAATTCCCGTTATCATTAAAATACCGTTACCGAAATAACAGTAATAGAGAAATAATCACCTTTTAACAGTTTGAATTGTTGGCAAACCTTGCATTACACACAGTTGCATTTTCCGCCAAGAAAGTTTTTTTTTCAATCATTAGGTCTTCATTGAATTTCTGGCCGCTTTGGAAACATTTCCTGAAACGGGTTCAATTCAGATGATTTTGTAGTTTGAAATTCGTTTGTGCACTCAAACAACTATTAAATCTGCCCTATATATGAATTACATTCGAATTAACAGAAGAAATTATTAAGAAAAATCTGTTACCTTTTTATAGAAACTAAGAAATTAAGAAAGAAAACATTTCTAAAAACTCTTGATATAATGCAAATTTCAAAAGCAAATACCTACTTTTTATTTTTAATTTTTATTGTATTTTTAAAATAATGGAAAAAAGCTATACCCCCACAATTAATAAATGAAAAGAATTTCTCAATTATATTAAAATTATTTCTTAAATACATAAAATGTTTTACAATTTAATTTGTAAATTTGCTTTACATAAAAGAAAAGTTAAAATGAAAAGAAAAAATTAAAAAAATGAATAAAATAAAAATAAATTAGGTTGTAGTAGTTTGCTGTGTTGTTGTTGTTGTCTGCTGCTGTTGTTGTTTAGCCTCTAAATTGGATTGAACCCAAGCATTAAACACATTACGACAATGTATTACTACACATTCATTGCTGCAATACTCATCTTCCCAGTCCGGGTTAATGATGGCACGTTTATTACAATTTTCTCGCGTACACTTTTGTACCGCACCAGCTTCAGTTAATAAACTTATTTGCTCATCGGAAGGTGCTCCTGAATTTACACTGGCACTTGTTGCTGAAGTAGGGTTAGTAGTATTTGCAATATTATTGTTATTAATTACTTCGGTATTTTGCTGAGTGTTTGTACTAGTTGCTGCTGGTGTTACTTGTTGGGATGTTGATTGTGGCTGGACATTCGTATCAGTTTGTATTGTTTCGTTTGCATTTGTGGCTAGTTGTTCTAGTTTCAATTGTTGCTGCTGCTGATAGATTCTCATTTGTTTTAAATATTCGATCTTTGCTAATTCATTCTTTTTATTATATACGCCTTTATGTACGGGATCTAAAGCATCCCACATGGAGGCCACAATTTTTGATAATTCTTGAAATGAACATGAGGGATTTTGCTGCTTAATAGCACTTACAGTATCGCGGAAGAATAGAGCATATGCGGACAAGGGCTTGGCTGGTTCATTTTGATCTAAAGGTACCATTTGTTTGCGAGCCGCCATAGTCGTTGGACCAGTAGTAGTTGCTGGTGTTGTATTTCCTCCCGGTGGAACATTGTTCAATGTGTTTGTATTTGGCTGTACTACTGAATTGTTCATTGAATTGTTTGCCGTGGCGTTAAATGATTCTTCATTAGCCGTATGATATTCATCTGACGTATTATGAAGACTAATCATACGTTTTGTCTAGAAAGTGAAGAAACAAAAGAACACACAATAAACTTAATAATAGACTAGAGAAAGAAAGAATTGATAATAATTTTATGCATTGTGGCGGTATTTAATTAAACATATGTTGAAAATAAACTCACTAACAGCTTCTTCATTGGTTTCGTAGTTTAAACAAACTAAAATAAAATTAAAATGTATTTAGAGCTTTAACTTACTGCATAGATTTTATAAATTGATAAGAGTTTAATTAAAGTACATACGCAATTTATAATAGTATTTGTATTAAAGGGAATAATTAATGATTAATAATTTGAAAGGGTGGTGAAATAAAATACCTAGAGACGAAAGCGGATTAAATCACATTGGAATTTTTTAGTAATTAAAAAATATATAATTGAAGTGGAACTAATTAGTTTTTTGTGTACAAAACACAAAATAAAGAGGAATACATATATTTTTAAATTATTATTTACAATTGCTATGATAATTCAATGAAAGTTATTATAACACTATACAGATTTTTGGAGTAAAGATGAATCCAAAATTGTTTTTCATTTCTATCTAATAGAACCAAAAGAAGTACTTCAGAATTTTATTAATTTAACTTACATTCACTGCAATGTCATGATATAGAAGAATAAATCTATATAATTAATATTCCTAAATCTACACTACAGAAATTTAGCTTAACTATTATGAAATTTAGTTTACAAATAACTAAAGGATTCACTCCACACAACACTGCTGTAAATAGGTAAGCGTGTCCAATAAAAGTAAAAAACCACACAGTCATAAAATCGTATTCCAATTTTATAACTTAAAATGAGCCTTCCTACCGATGTTGGCGTTTGCTGTTGTTGATACATATAGGAGGAATTATTAACTGGATGTCCTGATACAAAGCTAGAAGTCGATGTTGTGGCATCTCCCATGTCAAAAATTTCATCACCAAATGATGGTGTATGAAATTGTGTATTCATTACAGAATAAATATTCACTTATTGTTTTTTTTATCTGCTTTTAAAAGTACAATTTAGAAAAAGATGTAGATTATTTATATAAACATCAGAAATAATTCAATATTTTGTTTTAGTTTATTTTCACTTTATTATTTGACATTTGTTTTGACATGGTATTCTTAAAGATAAAGAAAGGCACAAAAACTTGGCAGCACTCAACATAGTCATTCACAATGATAACAAACACAGCATTCACAATCTACCAAAGTCGAGAAGTGTCAAATATTTTAACGGTAAATAAATATGAACACGTGAAAAACTGTTTTATTATTTCTACTGAAAAATAGCTTAAATAAAAAAAAAAAATATATAAAATAAATTATTTATATCAATTTTAAATAAAATTGAACAAAGTTTAATCTTAAATTCCACCAAATGAAAAATCTTTTATATAAAGTTTAAATAATTTTTGTTTGTTTTTGTCACATAAAATGCCACAAAATAAAATTATAAAACAAAATTTTACAATTATATCAGAAGACTTATTAAGTGATAACGAAAATCAAAATACAAACGAGTACAGAAGTATTGACACAATGTATTCATCAAGTGAATAATCAGAATTGTTCGGATTTGATGATCAAGAATTGGATAATGATGAAACGTGCGAAATAAATAAAAAAATAAATGGAAAAAGAGGTAGGTAGATCTATTAAGAAAGAAATGGAAAACCTGGCAGACCTAGACAAATTTATAAAATTGATAATAAAGAATTGACTCTGATAAATGAGTATAATTTCGATCCAAAAACACTAAAGGTTTAATTAGACGTGCCATAACCGTAACCATATAAAACAGCTGTTCGAACCAAGCTTATGGGCAACAATATACAAGTAAAATGCTTATAATATGGCTATGGTTACGGCTATGGCGATATGGTAAGGCACGACTAATTGAACCTTAAAGCAAGCAATAAATAGTAGTGAATCTAAAAAATGCCAAGAAGCAATGAATAAGGATTATTCATCATTATGTTAAAATATAAATCTTAAATATTTTGATATTATATAAAAAACTTATTTATTCAGCTTGAAAAATGTTCTCGAACTGACAAATATTTTCCATAAATGAAAAATATATAAAAAACTAATATCATAGGGTAACATATACTACGTTTATACGTAGCCTATTCGCAAATAAAAATGATTTGCCATTAACTAACTCACTGTTTATAAGTTACTTAGTTTACGGAATATTCTTGTTTTTATGTGATGCCGGATGGTAAACTTTAATAATTTGGTAGCAATGTTATTGGAAAAAATAATACATTTTTTATATTTTTAAATGCAAAAATTAGAAAATCTAAAATTCTTGTTTGTCTTGCTATCCAATTAATGCAAAATCACAATGAAACATTTAAAAATCGTCTTAATAAACTAAAAACATTAAAACATATGGCAATGTTTAAAATCTTATTTGCAAATAGTGTCGTTAATCAGGAATTGTTTTCATGAGTTAGCTATTCGCAAATAAAAAATTAATTCACTGTTTATACGGCAAATTTTTCTATTTGCAATATTTTTATTTGCGAATAAGCCGTGCGTATAAACGTAGTAATAGAGACGAGACGGAATTGTCAAAAACCTAAGTCTGTTGTCAAAAACCTATCTCTTGCAACAACAAAATACATGTTAGTCAATGTATTTTGTTGTTGTATCAGGCATATGATTTGTTGTATTTTTGTTTGACAATACGAAGTGTCTCGTCTCTATGTATAATTCTCTATGACTAATATGATGAAGAATTTACATTGAACATAAAATATATTTTGATAAATTTTTTTTTAATTTTTAAAATTTACAGATCACTTGTATATAGGTACATAAATATGTTGCATATCAAATAAACGTTTGGGATAATAAAATAAATTTGTACTAGTTCTACCATTCACCATGGGTGGCAAGTGTATATATATATTAATTTGTCATCCGTTTGTAATTTCTAGATTATACATTTGCGACCTCATTAAGTATACATATACCTATATTCGGTGTCGATATAGCAATGTCCGTCTGTCTGGATAAACAACTTACCGAGGCCCACATCTGCCCACAAATGTTGGACTTATAAGCAAAAACCCACCTTGATTTTTTAATTACATATTACTAAGTTCTTAATTAACATAGATCATATGGATATCTAATGATAGACATTTGAAAGACCTTTTCAACGACGTATAATTTTTGTTGGGGTCAATATCAGAAAAAATATTTTTTAACCGGAATTATTTTTCACCAATTTTTTTCATCAAAATTTTCTGTCCTTCAAAAATTCTTGTTTTAGCTAAAAAAAATTGTCACCAAATAGGTATTTTACTTGTATTTAGGGACCATTCAACTCATTCCTTGCAACGATTCTGGAATCAGTTCTTCACATTCTTATTCATAATCTATTTTTATACCCTTCACCTTCGTGAGAAGGGTATATATAAATTTGTCATTCCGTTTGTAATTTCCACAATATAATTTTCCGACCCTATAAAGTATATATATTCTGGATCCTTATAGATAGCGGAGTCGATTTAGCCATGTCCGTCTGTCTGTCTGTCCGTCTGTCTGTCTGTCTGTTGAAATCAATTTTCTGAAGACCCCAGATATCTTTGGGATCCAAATCTTGAATAATTCTGTCAGACATGCTTTCGAGAAGTTTGCTATTTAAAATCAGCAAAATCGGTCCACAAATGGCTGAGATATAAGGAAAAAACCAGGACAACCTCGATTTTTTACCTATTTTTTGACCTATATCTGGATTACTAAGTCATTAATATAGACAATATGGATATCTAATGATAGATATTTCAAAGACCTTTGCAACGACGTATATAAGACCATAATAAGTTGGACCTACAATGGGTCAAAATCGGGAAAAAAATTTTAACCCGAATTTTTTTTCAACAAAAGTTTTTTTGGCTAAATATTAAAAAAAAATTTTAAATTTTAAAATAAAGTTTTTTAAATTTAAAAAAAATTTAGAAAAAAAATCGAAAACATTTTTTTTCAAAAAATTAAAAAAAAACAACTGGAAAAAAAATTAATTTTGTTTACCTAAAAATATTTAAAATTTTTATTTTGAAGTATAGTTTGGTGAAGGGTATATAAGATTCGGCCCAGCCGAATATATATCTCTTACTTGTTAAATTTATAAAACAAAATTTCCATACAAAATTGATACATTTAAAAATTGATTATGAATAAGACCTCTAGAATTTCGGGCAAAAAGTCTGCGTTGGAATGGTTCTTAAAGTACTTATGTATGTAGTTCTTTCATAAGCAATTTTTGTTTAAAATTATTTTGAATAGTTAAGGAACATTTGGCTTAATTAGCTTCAAATTGACTTCAGACAATAACAATAATTAAAAAAAAAAAAAAAAATAGAAGTGCGGATAAAGCCTTTCTTATATTAATATATTTTTTAAGAAACTGCCCATTTTTAGAACGTGGTTTTCAGAAAAATTAAATCTCATCCCGAAATAACTGCTTTGTAAAAAAATTAACTGGATTGAAGAAATCTAGCGAAATAAAAAGGATTATAATATTGTCTCACAAAAAGGGTTCTATAACTGTTTGCGACTGGTGATTTATCAGGAATTCTACATATTTATCTATAAATATATTTCCTATTTATTAAAATACGTGATAATTTTTAAATTCTTTATTTATTTTCGTATTTTAGAGTAGTACTTAATATTTATTATTTATTACATAAACATTAATGTGTTAAATTTACATAATGGTTTTGATTACTCAATGATTATTTTTTTTTTTTAATACACTTTTAAACCATAATTGACAACTCCTAGATATATTAAATGTTATAATTTTAAATACACATTTATTTATAGAAATTTTACATTAAAATTTATAATAATTTCATATCACATTTTCCTAAATAATTTATACATAATAAAAAAAATATATATATATATTGCAATAACTAATTTTAATTAAAAAACATAACATACATACAAATAAACTACATATAAATATAAATATTGATTTTGGACTAAGTTTAGTAAAAAGACACAAAATAGTTTACTATACGAATCTTAATGGCTAACTTTATAAACTACATACATTTTATCCTTAGGGATAATATACATTTTAATCATTTATTGCGTTTTTGTGATTCAAGATAGGTGGCGGTGAATGTGAGTAAACGGTGTCTTTGCTTAAGATTACGTGCGCGTACATGAACGGAATTAACTTCCTCAGTATAACTGCCAGGGAACCAACCGACGGCACCATCACGTATACGTTCGCCTTTATACCAACCTAAGCCAAGAAAGAAATGGAGACTATGAAATATTTAAAAGAAAAATAGTTTCGAAAGTGTCAACTTACCATCTGGCAATTTACGTGTGACATTCACTACATCTCCCTCATCTAAATTTAAGACATCTGGTTCATTATTTTCATAGGCATGTTTAGCTATGACCTGAGGACAATCCCATTGCTCGTATAACTTCTCACCAGGAGTTTCAGATTCTGGCGGACGCATAGCTTGCAGCCATCTTTCTTGTTCCGACACTGAGGGACAGGACAAAAGCTATGGGCAACAAATTGTTTTATTAGCTTATACATATTTAACGATCAATTTTAAATTTCAATCTTACCAACTCCACTGTTTTACGTTCATGATTCTCTAGCAAAGTCATTAAAATTAAGTTCTTACTAGTTTGACTATTCAAATCTTTGGTTGGTAATTGTGGCAGTGAGTCTCCCGAAGTTATTGTCAACATATTACGTGGACAATAGTCAAATACTGAAAACTGTTCTTCTGCTTTACGTTTTGTCAATACCAACAAATCCGAAAAGAGAAAGGCAAATATTGTGGTCTTTGAAAACTTCTTCCCAAATGTCAACTTGGCATCGTCCCCACGCCAAATCAGATGTGTTAGCTCTCCCTTTTTAACTAAATAACGTGGCTTAGTGCCGGGAGCCAAAACACCGGCTGGAGCTATTGCCAATGGCCGTATCACGGATGGATTAAATTCCAGTTGCCTTGAGATCCTTTCAATCTCAAACGCCTGTTCACTCTTGTTAGCCGCCTCATTACACTGTGTTACAATTTTATTCATTATGGCCAAACACATTTTCCAATTCTCATATTCATCATCATTTGGATGACATTTACTAAAAACGGCATCTATTAACAGTGGCAGTCTTGTTATTCTCTGCATTGGTAACATTAAGAATGAATGCAAATTCAGGCCACAGCAGGCCGGACTTGACTCGAGTAATTCCAAATTTTGTGCAAACAGACCTTTGCCTTCACGCAAATGTTTCAATGTACGATCCATGCGTCCTTGATGCTCGCAGAATCCCACATAGACATGGAAATGCTTTTCGGCTATCGCATAGATGCGTTTACTTAAACCTATTAACATTATATTGTCCTGCCAGCAGGACTCCAATTCTGTGAGGAGCTTCTCTGAGCATTCATGTACCGGCACTATGTGAGCGAACAGAGATTTTCGATCTCGCGAGCTGACAACGTTTTGATCCCGGAACACGGGATGATTCATGTAATGAGTACGTAAGAGGTTTAATGATTTAAGGTAACTGGCTTCCGAAGTAATAACTTCAAATTTGGCCTCCATTAAAGCACGTTCTCGTGGGGTCATTGTGGCTGGAAATAAGAAAAAAATAATTAAAGCACTTGCAATACTAAATAAAAAATATTTAAAGCTCTGTACTACAAGATGTTTCTAAATGTAGAATTAACAAATTTAGGACAGGATAGGAAAATTATATTTTTTTTGGAAAACAAGAACATTTCTTTAACAGAAAGTATTTTTAAAAAAATCTGGAGGCAAGTTAATTTTTTAAACCTTTACTCTTCTGGAGAATTTCGAAATTTAGTTTGGTTTTAATATAAGTTCATAGTTCATATTTCTTAATAGATACTTGCAAAATACCTAAAGTAAAACTTAAAAAACATACAAATTAGTTCATGCTGTTGGGAAAAACGTGCCAAATATTGGAAATGGGATTCTAAGCATATCATAAGATATATGTTACTTTTGGAAACTACATAGCATATTTTCTAATAAATGTTTACTTAAGATATTATTCAATATATAAAATATATTACAATCGTATGATCTATTTGTATCATTCATTATTATTTTAAATCACTTTTTCTTAATTACATCGTAAATATGACCATATATAAATACACATAGATCGGAAGAGACCTAACTCAGTTGTCAAAAATCTATTTGAAAACAAAAACAACACCCGTATGTGTGATTATTTTGAGTAATTTTTTTTCTAGCTTCCGCACTATTCGCTATGAATATCACCAAATAAGAAAACATATGAAAATATTAATTCGAAAAATGTCGTATATGGTAAACTCCAAGATTGTTTTAATATTTGGGGCAAAATAGTCTCTATTTTTCAATATTACTCTCTCACATATACGGATTCAAACAAATTAAATTTTAAAATATACCAGCAGTTCTAGGAGACAGTTCCGAACTAGAGATATTAGCCATCATTTAGGGTGGAAAAATATTAATTCGAAAAATGTCGTATATGGTAAACTCCAAGATTGTTTTAATATTTGGGGCAAAATAGTCTCTATTTTTCAATATTACTCTCTCACATATACGGATTCAAACAAATTAAATTTTAAAATATACCAGCAGTTCTAGGAGACAGTTCCGAACTAGAGATATTAGCCATCATTTAGGGTGGGAACTAGTTACTTCAATAGCTACGTGACTAGTTATTGTAAAAGTGAATGTCCTAAGCATGACCCCCTTATTGACCTTTTTTTTACTACAATGTGACTGTCTAATAGCTGGTCAAAAGTAGTCAACGCAGTCACATACTGGTTAAATAGCGTCAGTTACCTTACTAGCTACCTAACTGGTAACTTGATCAGCTACATAACTAGTTATTCTAACATGTACGGGTACTAATTGACCTCAAAGAGTCAGCTAAAAAGACATGTCATAGGCAGTAGAATAAACGATAGCTTGTAAACAAATCTTTCTTCGACAACTCTCCAATGGATTGCTTCTGGTGGGTAAAATAACTACTTTCTACAGTGCAGTACAAAATAAACGTTTAACGTGATTTCACAATAGGTTACTAGGAGACACTAACTGCATGAGAATTATATAACACAATTTGTATAAAACCAGTTTGAACGAATTACTCACAAAACGTTTAAAGTGTCTACACTCCAGATTACTTAGAGACACTTAAGTGCCAATTGTCTTTACGATAGATTACCTGGGATGTATAAAGTAACCAATTGTCTTCTCTCTGCACTACTAACAGCACATACGTGTCAAATGACCAAAATATATAAATTGGAGTCAGCCAAGTGATAAGATATATGTGACGAAGGGATACATTGACTATTTGCTTAACTGCTGGGATTTTATAAATCTCTGTGTGTCTTGTAAAAATTAAAAGGGCACCAACACATCTTAATTTTTGTTACTAAAGCTACGTACACACGGTTGTCAGATTGTTAGAAACATGCTCAGAAAATGATTAACACAACCATGAGAACTTGTTGAAACATATGGTTGTTAACCATTTATTGAACATTTTCTGACAACATTGTAAGACTATGACAATCGTGTGTACGTATCTTTACACATATTTAGAGTTAGTCTTGTCGAAAATTTTGGTTTCCTCCCTAAGAATTCTTGCTAATTTCTTGCATAGAAGAAAACTAGATAGGTAGCTGAGAGCCAAAAGACTAACTCTGTTGTCAAAAACCTAATTCACGTATTGCATGTATTTTGTTATTGTATCACCCATATGTGTGAAAAGAGAGTAATTTTTTCGATTGATATTTCTCTCTCCTTCCGTTCTATGCGTTTATTCTATGATTTCTTCTTTCTAGTTAACTGAAGGTCGTCTTTCAAAATCTGACAAGAAATCTTTTATTTTCCCACATAAACAATTTATAATTCCTCAAAATAGATTAACTTGTAACAAGAAAACTATACCATACTTAAAGAACGTCTGTTGTACATTAATTTCACAAGCACGTACTTTTATTTGATTCAAACATTTACGAAATCTTGATTAAACCAATGAATAAAACTACCAAATCTATACACTGTACATTATTCAAAAAACCACTTAATTTCAAAATAATTTTCATGTTTTTCATTTCAAAAGACTTACGTATTATATACGAATTAATAACTTCTGGTATTTGACTCCATAATGTGCGTTCCGGACCACCTTTCGGTTCTACTAACTGTAAAGCTGATGGCCGTGAAGACTTGCGGTACACTTCTTTAGCATTTCCATTCTTAAGACGTTCTCCGATTTCCTCATAGCCATCTGTGGAACTCTCATCTTGCATATCTCGTGAAATGGCTTCTAGCTTGGCAGCACTATAGATCTGATACAAAGGCTCATTGCTAAACATACTATGGGACATTTCATCCGCTGGTCCAGCTTCATTGCTTGTTGAAACACCTGAACTGCCACTGCTGCTGGCCACAGATATGCCACTTGTTTGGTACAAACCTGCTTCTTCATACCAAGTAGAACCAGCAGCAAAACTGCTGCCCGAACTACCATTTTGACTATTTAATATTTGAGAATCATCATGAACCAAATTGGTAGTGCCATTTTTGAACACACCACATTCGGCATACCAAGAAGTATTGCTTTGACGTTTTGGTTTCGTGTCGTTTTCTGGAGGCGGAGGTGGTGGAGGCTCATGAGGCCTAATACCAATTGTAGTACGTCTTCTTTGTGAATTTAACAGTTTGGATTCCTTCTTAGATTTACGAGCAAGAGTTGACAACTTCTGTGACTCAGCTGAGGGTGTTGACGTGGTGGTAGGCAGTTCGCCTGATAAGGCTTTTTCTGAAAATCCAGAATCCAACTGTCCATTATTTTCTTCATTTGCCGGATCCTCAATGTAGAATGTACTTCTTGTTGGCGTTAGTGTTGACAATTGTTTATTGTCAAAACCTACCAAACTTTTACGTATGCGTGACTTTAAACTTTTACCAGATTTGGATTTTCTCGGTGTGGTAGAAGCATTTATGGGTTCTGGTTTGGACACAGTACTTTGTGCCAATATTAAATTTTTCTCAGACGTACTTAACTCTTTGGTTGCTGGTACTTGCAATGAAGACGATGGCTGTGGTTTACCCTCATATGTTGAACCAGCATAGAATTGTGATGAACTATCATAGATTTTCTGCTGACTACCGCCATGTTTAGAACTGTTTGGAGATTTCTTATTCACTATGAAATTCTTAAACTTCTTCACAAATGAATACATTTGATTAGACGATGATGGGGGATCTGGCAATTTAGTGGTTCTTATGTCTACACCACTATCATTATGGGAATTCTTGAAGTGCTCACCATCCTCATAGTAATCGGTATCGGAATCGAATGAATCGTCCGATATGTGTTGCCCCAGTGCATGTGCTGAATATGACATCTTTTTTCCACGCTTGGACACACGTACCGAGTCTTGATTTCTTTGTAAACTACTCGTACGAGATTGCTCCAGCAAAGAGTGGCGTTTGGTGTGGGGTAGGGGTGAAAGTTGTTCGTAATAATGATCGGGATCATCTGAAAGAAGAAAAGGGAAGATGTAAGTTTTTGGAGATTTAAAATTAGTTAAAATTATTTATTATATAAATATTGTGTTTAGAAAGTAGCAACGTATAGTTATTAGAACACTTTTTTAATTTTCAATATGGTGGTTGGAAACATCATTTGTTTTTAAATTTTTACTTGTTATACTTTGCAAAATTATTTTAACATAACTATTTTTAGGCTGATTAATTTAATTAGTTAAACCAGACATCCCTGACTTAAAATCTAAAAAAATTTAGTTAAAAAAAACGTCTATTTTAAATCATTTTTAATAAGAATTTATATAATTAAATCAAATTTTTTTATAACCGCAAATGTTTTACCCCACTTCAAAAATAAAAATTTTAATTAATTTTGAATTACGCCGATTAATATTTCCACATACATACGTATGTTGGTAGATAAAAAAATTTAAATGATTTTGTTGAATGCATCATACTCGTATCAAATGTATACATAGTAAATCAGTCTATATTTACTTTTGAATACAAGTTAAATTTACTGTCTAATAGTTGTTTCCCAAACACATAAACAAGTAAGAGAGATATACTCGGCTGTGCCGAATCTTATATACTCTTCACCAAATTATACTTAAAAATAAAAATTTTAATTATTTTTAGGTAAACAAAATTAATTAAAAAAAAAATTTATGTTGTCTTTAATGTCTTAGTAATCCAGATATAGATCAAAAATAAGCCAAAAATCGAGGTTGGCCCGGTTTTTTCCTTATATCTCAGCAATTTGCGGGCCGATTTTCTCGATTTTAAATAGCAACCGAGCCGGAAGAATTCCCGATATATTAATGTATGAATCAAGTTTGTAAGTAATTTGGCGTCTTCAGAAAATTGATTTCAACAGACAGACAGACGGACATGGCTTAATCGACTCCGCTATCTATAAGGAAAATAACTTTTTTACGCATTTGGTTATCTAACTTGTTCTGATTTGGAAATTTCAGTTTCTGAATTTGTTAAAAAAAAAATTGTGTTTTTAAGCCAATTTACTGCATAACCTCAAATTTGCCCATCCTTTAATAGTACTGATCCTAGTGTTATTTTTTAAAGAAAACCATGATCAAAATTATTTTACATTACACTAAAACCGTGATGAGTCTGCGGTCATAATTCGTAACTTTTAATACAACTTTTCACAAGTCACGGGACTTTTCCTGGAATCTTTTTCATCTATACTTATTATGCTATAAATCTTGTTCTTGTATTGTTGGGTGTATGACATAAAAATGCAGTGTTTACAATAGATAACGTATTTTTTGGACGCGGTATTCGTTTTTAATAACTTATATGTATGTCATATTCTCACTTAGTTATTGAACATTATAGTGTAAACAAAAAAGTTGTTTTTTTGGTTTGAAAATGTCGAATTTTGTGCAAACAAAGCGTCATATGCGAGAAGTTTTGCTTTACTTCTTTACTAATTTGAAAAAAAGTTCCGCTGAAGCAAACCGATTGCTCTCCGAAGCTTATGGTGAATGTTTCTGCGGTTCAGATGTGATTTTGATACGGAAGACAAAGGCCGCCCTGGTCAGCCAAAAAAGTTGGAAGACCAGGAATTAGAGGCATTACTACAACAAGAGCATGCAAAATCAACTATTTCAAAACGTTTACGAGCAGCAGCGAAATTGGGTACCATACGAGTTGAAGTTGAAAGACCTTGAAAGACGATTTTGTATGTCTGAAATGCTGCTTGAAAGCTATAAAAGAAAATCACACCGAATCATTATATGCAATGAAAAATGGATCCATTACGACAATCCGAAGCGTAAGAGATCGTATTTGAATTCCGTCTAACTAGCCGAAGCCAAATATCAATCTGGCCCAGAATATGCGGCCAGATGACAATGCTAGGCCACATGTTGCAATACCTATTAAAATCAATTTAAAAATAAATGGTTTGAAAGTTTTGCCAGATGAGAAGTTCTTTTGGCGCGGAATCCATATGTTCGAAGTCACATAAAATCGTGATCAATGAAATTGATTTATAATAATCAAGTTATCATTTGTATATTTTAGCGAGTGTCGTAAAATAAGGGGCTAGAGAATATGAATATATTCATGTAATGTAAATCGAGCGATTTTCAAAAACGAATAGTAAGTAACGATTTCGTTTTTAAATGAATTAAAATAAAAGGGTTTCCAACAAGAGGTGTTATTTTGGTATTCAAAGAAAAATTTTATTGTTTGAGATAAATGATCGGATGTTTATTTCATAATAAAGAGGAAGGAATGCCGTTAATAATGAAAAACAACATCAGCCAAATGGCCACCACGACCACGCTTACAGGATCATATCCTTTTTATGAAATTTTCCATAAACAAATCGCAAAGTGGCTGGCCTATGTCCTCGATAGCCTCACGTATTCTATCTTTGAGGTTTTGAATCGCCGCTGGGCTATTGGCGTAGACCTTCTCTTTCACGTGCCCCCAAAGGAAGAAGTCGCAAGGTGTTAAATCAGAAGATCTCGGTGGCCAATTATGATCACCTCTTCGAGCTATAACACGGTTCGGAAACTTTTCCCGTAAAAGAGCAATGGTTTCGTAGCTTGTTGAAAGTAAACGTTGTCCTGATCAATATCATCCAAAATACGGTGTAATGACGTTTGTGGAATGCCCAATTTCAAAGAACGACGAGGAATGGACAAACCTGGGTTTTCTTGAATACTTTGGGCTACAGCAGCAATATTTTTAGTTGTTCTTGAGCGACGTGCACGTCGTTTTATTCTTGACATCACTAACTTGTCCCAACAGCTCGAATTTTTCCACCAATTTCTGTATTGCGGTCCGACAAGGTGCTTCACGATGACCCAAAAATGCTTTAGTTTTGCGAACTGCAAGATTTTCACAATTTTTGTAGTGAATTTTAATAATTTCAATGCGTTGTGAAGCGTGCATTGTTCCATTTTTAGTAATGGCGTAGTTTCTACTTGTCAAATGTCAAAGAATAAAAGCTTCAAATGTGACAGCTACCGAAATACCGGGTAATTCAAAATAACACATCTTGTTGAAAAACCCTATATTTTGGTGTTCAGTAAATCGAATCCACATGAATTACTCGTTTTAATTTCTAGTAAACAAACCTGTTTCCATGTGATTTATATAACATATAATATTTATCGACTATTCGTTTTTTAAAGCACTCTGTAAACCGAATTCGAGAAAACAATGTACAAAATCGTAAAAATTGCAGAACATCAATTTGTCGTTTTGAAACACTCGTTTTTGAAACTACATACATGATTTAAAAACAGTAGCGTACGTTGAAAATCGCATGATTTTGAAAATGGAAACATCCCTTACTTTTATAAATCGAGTGATTTAAAAAACGAGCGATTTTGAAGAACGAATAGTTGGAGTTCTTTAAATCAGATTCACTTTATTTACTCGTTTTACTTTCGAGTAAACAACCCTGTTTCAATGTACAAAATCGTGCGATTTGAAGAACATACATTCGACTGACCATTTTTGAAAATCGCTCGCTTTTTAAATCAGTCGATTTACCAAAAAAGGGGAATAATATTGCTGAATTATGATATTTAAAAGACATTTTAACAAATCTTTATTAAGGTTAAATCAAAATTTAAGATAAAAAAAATTTATTTAATATTTGTATTATATGTTCACCCTAACCGCGCTTGGCGTAGGCGTTTTACGTCATTGACAGTTTTGTACTAAATATAATAAAGGTAATAGGTTGTATTTTATCTTTAATCTAGTACGATACTGACGATGGCGTAAAACGCCTACGTCAACCGCCATAAGGGTGGTTGTTTTCCTTTTTCAAAAAGTACACGATTCTACTTGTTCTCCTAACCAATAACACCACAATGTTGCTAACCTTCCTAGCCAGAAAATAGAAAATAGATAGTGACAGTCTATTTTAATCAGCAGAAGAACAAAAAAAAATTAGCAAAAAGAAAAAGCTGTATAAATATACCAACCTACAAATGTGCTCATCACCATGCCCTCACGCCTTTCATCCACTTCGGCTATGGTGGCACGTATAAATGTCAAATGTATTCGTTGACGTTGGTGTTGGCGTACATTTCGCGTTTCGTTGCCTGGCTTTTGTATAGATTCCAACTTCTCTTTTAATTCCTCGAGGCAAGTGTTCTCATAAACAGGCTCTTGCTTAGCTGAGTTATTGTCGGCATCCTCTCCAACTTCGCCATTCAAGTATACACAACTTGAAGGACAAGTTATTGACACTTCACCCACTGCGCGAGGTCGTCGTTTACGCGGTAACGTACGTAAAGTATTTGTATTGTAATTAAATGTTGTTGTTGTTGTGGTAGTTTCCATGTTGTATGTTTGAAAATTCTTTTCGAATCTACATTATTTCTTTGTGGATTTTATTTATTGAGTTTAAAACCAGTAACAGTTTTTTACAACATGGTCCATTTTGTGTTTTTTTTTTTTTTTTAGCTTTTTGTTTGTTTTATCGATTGCATTGCTGTTGTTGTTGTTATTGTTATTGTGCACTGCATGATGAGTCATGCATTCACATTTATTTGCTGTTATAAATTCTTGGAGAATTTTTGTTTTTATTGTTTGTTCATTCTTTCTTAATTGATAACAATTAACTTGAACTGTGTTGTTCAAATTTTCATTTCTTTAGTTTATTAACAAACAGCCCCTACATTTCAAGTAATAAATTTAATTTATATCTGTTTGATTTTTGATTAACTTGTAGAGAGAATTGGGCGTCGGTTTTTATTGTTATTTCATCTTTTTTAGTTTTTTCTTTTGTTATAAATATTTTTTATGCAACCCTCATATTTGTATTTAATACATAGTTTGTTGGATCACTCAAATTCAATTCAATTCGATACATTTTTTTTAGTCACTCATGCTATTTTAATGTTATGAACGAATGAACAAACGAACGATCCGTTCGATCAATCGACCAGCTGTAGACCGGTTAGTTTGTTTTTGTTGTTGTTAACAACTGTTTTTTGTTCTTGTTGTTGCTTTTTCACTTTTTAAATTTTTAACTTGAAAACATTATTAAATACAACTGGACACTTGTTCTTGCCATTTAAAGTGAGCTTTTTTTTTAAAGAAACATTTTGTTTTATAATTTATATATAAATATACAGTATACATTGCAAATATACACTTAAAGAAATTCTAGTTGAACGTTAATGTCTAAGTAGTTAAGGATTTAAGAAACGTTAACCCAAATAAACAATTAATAGAAAAAACTCTCGAGTTAGTATTCTTTGCATTCCTTGGAATTAGTTCTGCATTGATGAATAAGTTGGCTACTAAACATCTCCACTGGTTACCCAATAAACTACTTGCAAGGCGTGTATCATGGTAGTGATATATGGCTTTTCATCTTGGAAATAAATGTTAGTTACGAGATTGATATACAGTGAGTGAAAATGGAAACTTTTTTGGAAAACATGATTTTTAACCAAGTACACATACAGAAAATAGATTTGTTGATCGGTTTTGATTATTAAAATCTATTAAATAACTATAAATTTAACTGTATTTCTAGGTTTAGAACTGTAAAAACTTAATTGTAATTGAAATATTTGGTCAATTCACAAGCTCTCTTATCAGTTATATTGTCCTAATATACCATGACTCGGCGGCTCGGCTTAACCGACTCTTAGGCATTCGGTCTCTGCTGGTTCGTTACGATAACACAATAAACATAGCATAGAAAGTAGTATTATTTTAGGACATTTTTTGCTGGAAAATCAATAAAAACCATTGTGAAATATTGGGACATTATGACAATATGACATGATAAGACACCTTGTGAATTGACCAATTGTTCAAATAATCGTAAAATAACGGTTGGTGTCTTTACTTAACTTATTTTAATAAATTCGGATACCACTACCGAATTTTCTTTAGCTTATTAATGTTTGTAATCGAAAAATTCGACTATTAATTCGGTTTTGTCAACCGATAGAACAATATTTATGATTTTATGACATTTACAAAAGTGGAATAGTTTGTAAAAATGGGTAGATTTAAGATATAAAGAAAGTAATAATCGATTTCAATGCAGAATTGAAGCAAAAAACTATCTGTGATAAATATTATTAACAAATCAGCAGTTGCAAAATGGTTTTCTGTATTGTAAAAACTCAACATAAGGGAGGTAGGTCTCGTAAAGATAATTAAATAGCAAGAAAGTTTAAGGAATGCAATAATTTAAAATTGGAAATTATTTCACGAACTGTTAGCCGGAGGTCACTTAATGTTGGTCTTGGTAGCGATCGGCCTGTGAAAAACCTGTACTACTCATATACCTACAATTGCCAAAGAAAATTTTAACTGGCCGATACAGAAATTAAATACTGTTCACTTTTCGGATGAATCCACGCAGAGAAAACAGATTCGTAATAGCAACTGAATTTGTTGCCAATCGAATGATTCTAAAAATTTGGAAGCGGTAACAAAAGTTTGGTTGCTTCAACTGAAATTCTTCTTTATCAACTGACTTTCTGTTGATAGGACCGAAAAATTCTATGTGTGCAACCGAATCATTCGATTGGCAACAAATTCGGTTGCTATTACGAATCTGTTTTCTCTGTGCAAATACAATTTAAGAGGCAGCGATGGAAGAAAATTTGTAAAAGTGATGGGAAAGTGACTTTACCCCATGAACACAAATAAGACAGTCAAGTTTGGCGTTGGCAATATTATGGTGTGATGCTATTTTTAAGCGCAAGGTATGGGGGTCCAATTCATATGATAAAATATACTATGACTGGAATTGGATACAGATTCCTTCATACGCTGAGGAAGAGGTTACAGCACGACAATAAACACAAACACACATCTAGGGTTGTAACCGAGTGGTTATAATTCAATAAGGTACGCCTAAGCAATTGGCAGATCACTATCCCATAGAAACCATATGGGAAATTGTAGATCGTGAAATACGCAATGAAAATTATGCCTTGAAGGAAGCTTTATCAGATGCGGTTATAAGGGAGTAAAATATAATACTGAGTCACAACAGAGGCCAGATAATTTTTATAAAAAAGTAACCTAAGTTTCCAATACCATAATCATAGAGAAAATATACATAGGGCGGAAACTAGAAAAATCTCAAAAAATTACACATCCCAGCAGTTCAAGGAGACAGTCCCGAACTAGTGATTTTACCTATCATTTAGGGTGGGAACTAGTTACATCAATAGCTACGTGACTAGTTATTTTAACGCGTGCATTTCCTAAGCAGGGTGGCAATTGACTCTTTTTGACTACAATGAGATTGTCTAATAGCTGGTCCAAAGTAGTCAACGCATTGGATTCACATACTGGTTAAATAGCGTCAGTTACCTGACTAGCTACCTAACTGGTAACTTGATCAGCTACATAACTAGTTATTTTAACATGTACGGGTGCTAATTGAGGCAGTCCAATAAACGATTGCTTGTAAACAAACCTTTCTTCGACAACTTTCAATTCGATTGCTTCTGGTGGGTAAAATAACTTTTTAAAGTGCAGTACAAAATAAACGTTCAAAGCGACTTCACTATAGATTACCACAAGACACTAAAGTGACTATTGACTTAATGCTATGTTACATGGGATATCAGCAAAAATAAAAATTAACTGTATGAGAATTATATCAACACAATTTGTATAAAACCAGTTTGAACGAAATTCTCCCAAAACGTTTAAAGTGACTACACTCCAGATTGTCCTTACGCTGGATTACCTGGGGTGTATAAAGTAACCAATTGTCTTCTCTCTGCACTACAAAGAGAACATACGTGTCAAATGACCAAAATATATAAATTGGAGTCAGCCAAATGGTAAGACATTCGTGACGATTACTGTCTATAAGGGATACATTCACTACTTGCTTAACTGCTGGGATACGAGTGTTGTTTTTGTTTTCACATTGTTTTTTTACTAATACATTCGCACCACTTATACTATTGCGCAATTAGGAAAATTTACACAATTACGGCCTTAATTTAGCTCTATTTATCATACAAGGACTCAATTAATACTTAATTGTATCACTAATTGCGTAAAATTCGAAATGCAACCCTTGTCGCAGGTATGTTTACTGAGAAGTATGTTCAATGAGAAGACAAAATGCTGTACAATGACAAGCCGAATGTCAAAAAAGTAAACAAACAAATGAAAAAGTAAAAAATGTTCGGCGAAGTTGTTTTTAAGTTTATCTAATTTTCTAAACAAATTTAATACTTAATAAATAGTTAAATAAAGTCAATTATATCATTGAAAGATGTTGGCGTAGAGTGAGGCCAGTAAAGAATGTCTGCTTGACCTGGGGTCAAATGTTAATTGAGTAAACTTATTTGTATGTGTGAACAATTAAAATTAAATTGAGACAATTAAGAACGCATGTCTGAACATAGTATTAGGTTTTTGACAACAGCGTTAGGTCTTTGACAGGAGAGTTTCCGCTCTATGTGTATTCTCTATGACCATAATCATGAATACTTTTAAGTTTGTTTTCTATTTTAAGAATTTCATTAATAATTTTATTTTTTGTTGTTAATATAAGTAATTAAAAGTATATATCAATAAAATATAAAAAAATGCAAATTTCGTTAGATTTTATTTTTGGATTGCGACCTTCTAATTGATTATTTGAAAAAGTTTCCATTGTATTGTCTATTGAAATCAATTTCCCAAATTCCCCAAATAGCTTTGGGATACTTCAATATATCGGGCATGCTTCTGAGAATTTTACCAATGAAAATAATTAAAATCCGTTTATACTTAAATGGATAAGTGAAGAGTGGAAAAAAATTAAAAGCCGAACAAAAATGTAATTGCCAATACCTGCTTTCTACAATATGTTTCAAAATCTTTTCATAAATTTCCGGTTTTTTTAACAATGTTTTATAAAATTTCCGATTTTTCACAAAAATTTGTAAATAATTATTTAAGAAAGTGACAGTTATTGAAATATGATAGTTATTGAATTGCTATTTTAAGCTGTACAGATTATTACAGATATGAAACAAATGGCAGTTATCATAAAATTAGTTTTGAACAGTATGATTATGTTGATGTTCTTTAATGGATGTGGTTTGCAGAGCAAAAGAAAAAATTAAATTTTCAATAGGTAACGAGTGTGATATATATATCTGTCCCTCTTTTCAAACCACAACCATTTTGACATTTTCTTTTGTTTGTTTTCTATTGCCATGTTACTGAAATCAGCTGATTCTTATCTGTATAATTTGTGATATACTGTTTGGAATATAACTAATTTCTTTATCTAGTTCTCTTATGAATAATAAATTGTGCAGGTTTCTTAAAGCAGTAGATATGGCTGTCGACTACATCTTCCTATTATTGAAATTTTAAAATATCCCCCAAATTTTGAGTAAAAAACTATAGATTTTCTTTTCATATATTTCTAAGTATTTTGAAATTAACGATCTATTTCCCCGAATATTATTTCAAGTGTATACGTTGACGTTTCATAAGATTTATACTTAAAAAAAAGTTGTTAAAAAAAACTATTGTATTATTGGAGATGTTATAATACTATTTGTTATTTTGTTTGTTTTTTTTTTTTTTTAATACTAACATGTTTTGTCTACATGATTCTAAATCTCCATATAAAGCACTCGAAAAATGTAGCTATTCTACTCTAATTTATGCTTCAATAAAATTGACTCAACTCTCCGCTCTGTGGTTTCCCATTGCGGAAGTTTTATTTCTAGTCAAAAACCTGTTTTCACAACAAACGATCCGCACACATTGGGTGGTAATATATATTTTTTGGCTATAAGCTTTTTTTTTAGTTTTATTACATACCTACAATATTTTGTAATGATCTTTTATTTTGTCTGTACCAGAGAAAAAAATTTAATGTTTTTTTGTGGCGATAAAAAAAATCCAATAAATTTGAAACATTTCAGGTAGAATTTTTCAAAGAATTATTGCTCAGAGGATGCTTTGAATTAAGTCATGCTTTTGTTAAAGTCTAAAAATAAAACTTTTTTTAATAATGAAATATTAAAATATGCAACTATCAACTTTTTTTTGGAGAAGCAGTTAAAAAGAATTAAACCCAATGTATTAAAGAAATATCCATTTTGTTTCTTTTTTAATTTCATAATTTGAGATAATTTTGGTGAATGTTTAATGTATAATAAAAAATACATTGTTTTTTTCTAAAAATACATACATATTTATCTGGACGTCCATTATTTTCTTTATATGCACTTTTGTTTATTAAAAATAATAGCAGTTGGAATTCAATTTTAATATGCTGAACATTGACATGTGAGTGATGTGCAAATTAATCTCTTTTACGAGTTTGTTTTTTTGGAAAATGACACTTAAATTAATGGCAAAAGCTGGTAGAAAGGCATAATTTCGTTAAAAAAAAAATTAAAAGTCTTATCGAAAATAATAAGAAAATTGCTGTAATAATAAACATTATATTTATGTATTAAGATTTTCTTTAAGTATTTGCCATTGCCTAAATATCTAGAAGTTAAACAATGAGAAATTACAGCAAAAAAAAAAGTTGCAAAAAACACATAAAGAAAGTCTAAACAATAAAAACTAATTACCAGTCATAATAATAAAATACTACTACAGTACATTTCCCTGTCCCCTTTTTTATTTCGCTATTTTTTTTTTTGTTTGATTTGATCACTTGCCTGTGATCAAGTTGTTGTTGTCTTTTGTCTTGACCAACACAATTATTGCCTTTAAGTAAAGCACATTGTGTATACAAAAAGTATCTATCTATTCACTTTATCCACTTTACTCTATTATATGGTGATTTAATTCGTATAAAAAAAAAAGAAATAAATAATAAAAAAAAACATTTTTATAAACTTGTCTTGTACTCCTATAAATGTCTACAATACGAGTCAATAATTTAAAAACAAGGTTAAATAAATAAGATCATGAACTTTGGGTCTACAACAATCTATATGTACATGTGTACATATATGCATTTTAAAATCAACATTAAACTTTATATATTTGTTAAAGAAACAAATAAATAAATAGTACCATTTTAGTAAAAATAAATTTAAACCATGAAGAATGCCCTTAAAATGAAATATTGTTATTGTAAAAGTAATGAATTTATTTATAATTTCAATAAAATGTAGATTAAAACAAATAAGAAAGTATAGTAGGCCAAGCTCGACCATATAATACCCTACACCGAGAAGAAGATTATTGTATTTGGAGACCAATATTTTTAAGAGATTTATGCTAGTTAAAGTGAGGCCTTATATCAGAGCTATGAGTAATTATGAACCGATCGTCACAAAATTTGATAATTCGAGTTCGGCTTATATAAAATATATTATTTGTGTTAGGGTGGTGTAGGGTATACCAAAGACATATCAAGTTTATGTGTATTTGTTGGGTTATTTTACCATCTTCATTTCACAAAATTTAGATAAAATGGTTACTAATCTTGAAATTGTTGTTTTTTTTTTAATAAATATTAGTCATTCAGAGACTAGACATCATTGTTGGTTGGTAATCTTTCTTATTGTTTATATTCATTTAGAAATTATAATAAAATTGTGAGACTACTTTTGCTTTTTAAATCTAATTAAAAACTTGAGTTATTCTCTTAGAATATTTTATTATGATTAATAAATAAAGTTCAAATGATTCAGAGAGAGAGTCAACTGCTAGATAAAATAATAATTAATTTGCTAATTTTATTTAATGCAGTTTTAAATCACGTACATTAGAGCGTACCACCATACAAGCAAAAAAAAAAGTGCGCCGTACACCCTCTAGTATAAAGTATTTTAGTAAGGCAGTTACGAATTTTTTTTTTTTTTTTTTGCCGAACGTAGGGTTGCCTTTTTACATTTTTCGTTATATCATTCCCATTTAAAGTCGGATCTTAAAGTATGATATATCAATGTTTTTGAAGGCCTAAAACCGAAACCGACAATTATTCTTCGGTTTTCACTTTTAATATATTTTCACTAGAAAAATTCAAAATTTAGAAATGAGAAACAAACTTTTTCATGCAATATCCCTAAACACAGATCGGTAAAAATATCTTTGTTTAAATTTTTTAAATTGTATTACAATAATTGCTTCAGATAATGTAGCAGGCTACCTTTCGCAGGCTAAATAATGCAAAATTTTTGTAACAAAGTCTTAGTTATTTTCAAATATCCGATAAAAGTATGGAGTACTTGCTGACCGGTGCGCTTCGCTACCTCAATTGGAATAAAGAAATAGTACTATTAAGTCTCCCTTTTGTAAATTAATACTAATTCAGGAAAACATATCTCTAGTTTCATGTTTATTGATTCATTATAATGTGGATTGTAGCTCATTCTATTAAAATAAAATCAGTACCATAAGACCCACATTTTGTATTCCTACTCAGCATCATGAATGTTTTATTTCATATTTCTGTGTCCATTATTATAGAAAATACAAAAGAAAGCTAAGACTATAATCGCCTTTCGTGAATTCTAACTCATTCAGAATCATTTGTGCCTAATTATAAGGTTTATTATTATAAAATATTCAAAAAGTACCTTCACAATAAAGTACTACTAGTTCGAAAAAGTACCTGTAATTCCCTTTTTATCTTCTAACTCAGTCAAGATCATGTGTGTTTAATATCCTGCTTATAAGTTCATTATTGTAGATATTTCAATAATAGTTTCTGTTACCTCAATATCATTATGCCCTCTATCCTTGATTCATTCTTCACTCAGAAGCATATCAGCCAACTATTATGTATACATATAAGTATAATAATTAATATAATTAAAAGTACCATTAGAAAAAAAAAGTAAAAATTTTCCCCACTTAAACCATCGTCAAGTCTGAAATTTCAAAGTAATTTCCTGATTCTAGGGTCAATATTATAGAAAATTCAAAAAGTACTATTTGAAGAATGAAAAAATACTCTTTAGTTCTCCATTTTTGGTATCATAATACAATTGAGCACCCTATTCTTGATTATTTCTGTACTGAGAAGCATATTAGCCAACTTTAATGTATATTAATTTAATATATTAAAAAGGTACCATTAAAAGAAAAGTACTAATTTTCCTTTATCCTCGTAAACACTCGTCAAATTTGAACTTTGAATTTGTTTAGCAGTTCCTATATTATCAACTGATTTAATAGTTAATAAATTACCACAAAACCGAACCGAAACCGATCGGTTTTCAACTTTTTAAAACCGAAACCGCGGTTTTGAAATTCTTCGGTTTTTTGGAAACTCTACATATGTATATCATGAATTCTATCAAAGAACACTGAAAAAATGCAAGTTTTTAACTTTGGGTCTTCCGATTTTGATCATATTCGGTAAGCACATTCCCTACTACAGTAGGATTTCTCTTCATAAAAAGATTTTAATATGATGTTTGGTTAATTTAATACTTTTTAAGAATAAATACAAAAATTTTAAATTTATGGTGGAGAACATTTTCAAAAGTGAAAATTACATTTGCATTTCTTTTACATACATTCGGGTACAACTATCGTAAACTATTTGAAAAGTGCTCAACAGTCGCTCAGTATGTGTCAAAAAACTATTTTCGAAGGTTCGAAAACGATATCAATAAAGCTGCCTTCAAGATGTATTAACCAGGTGGCAGCGTAACTACAGCAATACAAGATCAACAGTCATTTTTGTTTATGTAAAACGTTCTAAACTGTACGCACTTTTTAAAATGAAATAGTTTTGTTTAGCACTTTCAAATATTTTACGCACATAATGCGGTGACAAAAACTCCACTTAATAATCTTTTTACTCTTATAACAAATTTAAACATTTTTGTAAACACGTTTTTGACATTTCAAAAGGTAAAACATGAGTAGAGCAAAAAATAGTCAGCTGGCGTTACGCTGCCACCTGGTTGAATATGTCTTAGCTGCCTTTACACGATCAGATTTTACGATACACTTTTGAAAGATTATCAAGGTCGAAAAAATGGCGTTTTGTTTATCAAAAACATTGGTAGGCGTTCATATTGTTCAGGTTACGAAGATTTTCATCAATTTACACGTACACAATCCGAATGTAAACAATAGAGCGTTAAAATACAAATATTTCATTCGGTTGCTTGATGGTGTTGCGGATATTTTATTTTTTACCCATATATGCAAGGAAACCAAGGGTCTAAAACTATACTGAGCTTGTCCAAAATAGCTGGCAACAATACCAAACGTACATTTCAAGAGGAATTCACTATAAGGTATTGTCGATAGCACGCTGGAGCTGTCAAATTCATTAGTGTTTCTTGTTGTGAATACCACAACAAACGTAAAAGCAATGGAAACAACAGGCAGACTTTGACACCTCCAGCCAAAAAAAAAAAAAAAAATTTTTTACAAGTACAGTATGTAAACACAAAGGTGCAAAAAACGATCGCCTGATTAATTGCACAGACCAGGGCACACTTAGCGTTAAAAGATATGTGAACTGTCAAAGTTGCCTGTTGTTTTTTTTGCTTTTGAGTTTGTTGTATTTTTCGCCAGAACAAATACACGTGAATTGACAGTTCACTTGCTAAACCACTGAATATAAAAAATAATCAGCTGTTTCATCGCAGTCACCTTTCTAAGTGTGCCCTGGCACCAGTGTTGCCAATTCTTGGTGAACAAAAAGGGCTAAACACTTAGAGAAAAAAGGCTAAAAAAAGGCTAAAAAGTGGCTAAAAAAGGGCTAAAATTTTTAAATTAAAGAACACATACATTTTACACAAAAAAGAACTTTGGGCCATTATTAGAACTTGCCTTTATGTTCGTAATACTAAAAGGTAACTTTAAAGATACCTTCTTCTATTACTTCTTCTATTACCAAAGTTGTTTTTGACAAACAAAAATGTATGAATATAACAAACGTTCAAATGGAAGAAAATAAGAATTCTTATTCTTGGCCACACTTATATCATATGCCGATGTTTTCAATATCTCGTATTTATCACCTGGCCTGCAAAAGCCCAAATTTTTTATATGAAAGCCAAATTTAAAAGTAATCCTTTGTGATAACTTCAAAATCGATGGAGAATATTTTCATAAGTGAATATATGTCTAATATGCCTCTCAAGAAATGCATAAAAAAAATATTCTAAAAACTATATACGTCGTCGGACAGAATTGATTTTCATTGTTCAAAACATAAATTTTGCCATAAGTTAGTAAACATATCAAAACTAAGGTAGCCAAAATATTTGGTCAAAATATTGGAAATTACGGGTATGGTATGCTGGTAATCATAAATATTTAATTTAATTTTAGAAAAAAGGTAATTTTTATTATTTGATCAGATATAAATGATCATAGCTAAACTGTTATCGATAATGGACTGAATATTCTAATTTGGTTGGATGGTAGTCTTTAAAAAGGGAATACATGGCATGTGTAAGGTGTTATAAAATATTTTTGAAAGTACTATATATACGTCAAAATTTAATATTAGAGGAAAGTAACTTTTATGGATCATAAAATACATCGCCCAGATAAAGTTGAAAGTCTTCTCTTGAATCCTATATATACTTTTATAAACGCCCGGACCAGCCCGTACATATTTTATAATATTAACATTTTTTCTTCAAATAACGCTAATATGTTCTATATTATTTATGGCATTTTAATTTAAATATTTATTTTAATCTTTGTAGTCGTTTTCATTTTACCTGTTTATATTTATGAGTCTAATAAACGCGAAGCCTTAACTATGGGAGTTCAAGAAGTTATCGGCACATTAAAAAAGTACTAGAATAACTCAATCGTTTCAAAGTTACAGAGTTTTGGCCGATGAAAAACAATTCTGAGCAACTGTGCGTCCCAGGCATGAATACAACATGTATTTTGAATGCGTCCTTGATGCAAATAATAAAATACTCGAGCAAAAATTGAATGATCTAATTTGAGAACTAGAGTAAGTTTGAAGAATATATGGAAGGTTCTAACAATTTGTATGTGCTTAAATTGTTTACTGGTTCAACATTTTCAGTCAATTTTTATCATAATATTCTTGCCAACTTTTTTAAACTGATTTTACTAATTTTCAACAGCAAAAAATTTAAAATTATTAGAGTAAATATAAAAGTTTTAAATTTGCCATAAAAATGGCTAAATGAAAATAAAAAAAGCTAAAAAAATGGCTAAAGGCTAAATTGATTTTTTTGAGGCTAAACAAGATTGAAAAGGGCTAAATTGGCAACACTGCCTGGCACAAACCTTATTAATGGACCTTGTACAGTATCAAGGCGAATTTATACAAGGTGGAGTCAGTCAAACAGCTGATTACTTTTTTTTCGCTTTTTGGTTCTAACAGATGTCAAAGCTTGTTTTTATAAATAAATATCTACATATTCTAATTTTATTAACAAAATATTTATTTTTGACATAAATAAGTAAAGCGCCCACTATTCAATAATCTATACTATATCAAGTTTTAATACATATTTGTATAATTTTATATTTTTGTTTTTTGGCATTCGTTAAGACCAATTGTTG
This sequence comes from Calliphora vomitoria, assembly GCA_942486065.2. Lineage (NCBI taxonomy): Eukaryota > Metazoa > Arthropoda > Insecta > Diptera > Calliphoridae > Calliphora > Calliphora vomitoria. The sequence continues at coordinate 15,014,754 of OW818031.2, read as the reverse complement.
TTTTTGTAGAACTGCCACCACCTTGTATGAATTCGCCGTGTACAGTATCATGAGATACGGTTCGTTCTTTGCTATATTTTAACGACTTCATCATGAGTGGTATAAGAAAGTCTATAGTATAAGAATGTCAGTTCGTGTAATATTTCTACAGTATTGCGGTTTAATCTAAACAAATTTGTGCAACCCCGTATTAATGTTGTCTGAATAAATTCTGAAAAATATTTTGACTTTGATAAGAATCCAGAATAACTTTAAGAGCTGCAGGTGCAATGCCCCAATCAGGGTTCATAATCGGGAAAATTTTCCAGGGAATTTCCTGGAATGTTTTTTTTCGAAAATTTTTTATAAGTTATTATTTCTGCACAGATAACACAGATTCGTTGTGATTTGTTGCCGATCAAATGATTCGAAACATACATATATTTTTTTTCGATATTAGCAACAGAAAAATAGCTGACGCAGAATTAACCCCAACCCGAACTGAAATTTTTCAGTCAGGGTTTGAAAGATTTGAAGGTAATAAATGGATATGCTGCATCTTCATCTTAATATTTAACAATTAAAATAGTGATCTGAATTTAAAACAGAAAAGATCCTGATCTGTTAAACGTCACTGAAGTTATCTAAGAAAAAATAAAATAGTGAAGCACAAGTAAAATTATAACGGGATAGTTAATTCTAGAATGTTTTTCTTTTTATATCATGATCGCATGCTGATATTGCTTTCTATCGCGTCATTACCTATTGACTAATAACTGGAATTGTAACAAAAAAACTAACGAATTTGTAATGTCAATTTAAGCGAAACCGTAATAAAAACCTAAAGTTCGGCCAGTAATTAAAGAGAATCTTGTTAGATCCCTGCAAAAGCAAAGAGAAATACATTTAAAATCATAGACTTGATAAAAATCAAGCGTTTTACTAATAAGAAGTGCAAAAGTGGATATAAAAAAGTTAATACGAAAATTAAGCCGCCGTATTAGGTTAATAAAAGCCGCCGCTTTTAGGTCGGCTTGTTTCTCTGTTGGCAAATTCCTCCCGCTCAGCTGGTAATTTAAGTTATGTCCAGTGTTATTAGCGACCCATTATTGAAAACAGAAGTCAATTTTGTAAAGATACACTGTTAGGACTAGTGTATTCAAAACCCAAAACAGATTAACTGGTTTTTTTCTGTTTGGTATCGAATATTTTTTCTATCTATTTGATTTGTTTTGCCTGCTTTTTATACTTTATATAATATTTTCTTATTTGTGTATCAAAAACCTTTCACACTGATTAAAATATGTTGTCAAATAAGTCTTCGGATGCAAGATCAATTCCAACTGATTACGGCATAATGTATTTTCTTTTATCGAATAATTTAATAAGGAATATTATAAATAAAATTCGTGGTGTCCAAAAAATAAGCATTTTAATAATATTTTCTATTTGGAAATACTTTTGACTCATTCTCAAGCTTTGGAATATGATATCTAAGAGTTTAGTGGTTAATTAATAAATTAATTGTGATTATTATTTCTACTGAAAAATTTGTAAACATTTTTTTGGGAAATTAGATCATGAAAATGTGAAATAGTACTGCATATAATGAAAAACCGTATTCTAAACCGGCTTTTTGGGAAACGCAATTTTAAAATAATCCGTTTTCTAAAAAAAGTAGCGGTAGAAAGGACCCCCAAGGCGTCATACGTCTTGAAGAAGTTCCGTCTGTTTTGAACAACTGAGACGCGTTTATGCAGCTTCTCAGCAGTAGAGAAAGGTAAATCTGAAAAATTATGCTAACTTCGCTTAGATTTTTGAACATTCAACACAGATAAGAACTCAGTTCTCATTTCAGGTGTAGATTTTCATAATGCCGCTTGAAATATGAGAGTAACAAAGCTCTATTTGTGGCAAAATCTATGAAAATGTAATTTATGAACGTACTAGTTATGTGACTCGTAAAAACGGTACACATCACTTTACTGGTATAAAAGAGTTAGAAAAGAATAAATGAATTTTGAGCACATCTAGTGGAAAATTTATAAATTAATTTTACGATAAGTACTCGTATCAAATAAATAACATAAACCATAGATGACAACTAGCCCAGCAGTTAAGCAAGTAGTCAATGTATCCCTTAAAGACAGTAATTGTCACAAATGTCTTATCACTTGGCTGACTTCAATTTATATATTTTGTCCATTTGACACGTATGTGCTCTTTGTAGTGCAGAGAAAAGACAATTTGTTACTTTATTCATCCCAGGTAATCTAGCGTGAAGACAATTGTCACTTAAGTGTCTCTAAGTAATCTGGAGTGTAGACACTTTAAATGTTTTGTGACTAATTCATTCAAACTGGTTTTATAAAAATTGTGTTGATATAATTCTCATACAGTTAATTTTTACATTTGCTTAAGTAAACTGATATCCCATGTAACATAGCATGAAGTCAATAGTCACTATAGTGTCTCTTAGTAACCTATAGTGATGTCACTTTAAACGTTTACTATCTACTGCCCACCAGAAGCAATCCATTGGAGAGTTGTCGAAGCAAGGTATGTATACAAGCTGTCGTTTATTGGACTGCCTATGATATGTCTTTTTAGCTGACTATTTGAGGTCAATTAGCTAGTAAGGTAACTGAAGCTATTTAACCAGTATGTGAATCCAAAGCGTTGACTACTTTGGACCAGCTATTAGAGTGTCTCATTGTAGTCAAAAAGGGGCAATTCACCCCCTGCTTAGGACATGCACGTGTTAAAATAACTAGTCACGTAGCCAATGAAGTAACTAGTTCCCACCCTAAATGATGGGTAATATAACTAGTTCCGGACTGTCTCCTAGAACTGCTGGGATGTAACACAGCATGGAGTCAATAGACGCTTTAGTGTCTCATAATACTGCACTTTAGAAAGCAATCCATTGAAGAGTTGTCGGAGAAAGGTTTGTTTACAAGCAATCGTTTATTGGACTGTCTATGATATGTCTTTTTAGCTGATTATTTGAGGTCAATTAGCACTCGTACATGTTAAAATAACTAGTTATGTAGCTGATCAAGTTACCAGTAAGGTAGCTATTAAGGTAACTGACGCTATTTAGCCAGTATGTGAATCCAATGCGTGGACTACTTTGGACCAGCTATTAGACAGTCTTATTGTAATCAAAAAGGGTCAAAGGGTAAAATAACTAGTCACGTAGCTATTGAAGTAACTAGTTCCCACCCTTAATGATGGGTTAAAATCACTACTTCGGGACTGTCCCTAGAACTGCTGGGAGATAGGTAACTGAGAGCCAAAAACCTAAGTCTATCGTCAAAAACCTAATTCATGAGAATGTATTGCATGTATTTTGTTATTTTATCACCCGTATGTGTGAAAAGAGAGTAAATTTTCCATTGATGTTACTCTCTCCTTTCGTTTATTCTATGATATAAACTGTAGAAGTTCGTTTCTACACTATTCTATAGTGTATAAAATGTGCCAAAATCAAACTAATCAACTGTTTAGTTCTGTATCAGTAGGAAGAAGGGTCACTGTATGGTTAAAAATAAATTCATAATTCGAAATTTCTTGAAGTGTATAAGCGAATTTAAATGTAGTAAAAAATTCATAGCAATTATAACAGTAATTGATGAATATTTTTATAGTTTCTGCCTCTTTTAAGATTAATTGCTTAAAGTACTTACAGTGGCACAGATAAAAGTACGTACTCCCTCTAAAATTTTGGTTTAAGAATAACCCTGGATTTCTGATCGATATTTTTGCTTGCTTTTGAAAGGCATCGAAACACTGTCAAAAACTAACTACAAAAAGTCCGGTTAACTTTCCGCTTATTGTACTTTTACACATAAAACTTAATATGGCAGCACAGATAATTATACGTACGATGCCAAATAGAAACGGTACTTTTTAAAAATAAGTAGATTTAATAAAAAAAATATTATACGGAAAGTGTTAAAAGCTTAGTTTGTAAGCAATTCTTAAAGACTGCAGTAATTTTAGAAAAAAAATTTACTTTTTTTGTTAAAATGGGTAAGAAAACAAAGGACATTTGTATCGAAATGCGTGAACATATTTTAAAATTGAGGAAAGATGGGAATTCCTTAAGTTCAATTGCTCAAATTGTTGGACGTGCCAAGTCTACGGTGCAGACCGTAATAAAAAACTTTTCTGAATCTCAATTCCTAGCAAGCAAGCCAAAAACTGGACGTCCACCCAAAATTACCCCACGAGTTGAGCGATTTATAAAAAGTGCTGTTAGTAAAAATCCTAAAACAACAGCCGGGGAAATTAGAAATACTTTGGAAAATGACCACAATATTAATGTTCATTCAGAAACAGTGCGAAGTGTTTTACGAAAAAACGGATTCCATAGCCGCGTACCAAGAAAAAAACCATTAATAAGCGAAATAAACAGAAAAAAGCGGCTCGACTTCGCACTTAAGTATGTGCACAAAACAACAGATTTCTGGGCGAATGTGATTTTTAGTGATGAAAGCAAGTACAATTTATTCGGTTGTGATGGCAAACAAAAAATTTGGCGCAAACCTAATGAAGAGCTGCAACCGAAGAACCTCATTCCAACAGTTAAGCACGGTGGTGGTTCGGTCATGGTTTGGGGCTGCATGTCGGCGAATGGAGTTGGAAAACTGCGATTTGTGGAAACAAATATGGATCGATTTCTTTATTTAGACATTTTGAAAAGCAGTTTGAAAGATTCCGCAAGTGTTTTGGGTCTTAGTGGCACCTGGTATTTCCAGCAGGACAACGACCCAAAGCACACTTCGCATGTTGTCAAAGAATGGCTTCTCTATAATGTCCCGAAACAACTCCATTCGCCTCCCCAATCACCAGACCTGAATCCCATAGAGCATTTATGGGATGAATTGGAACGGCGCATTCGAAAAAAAACTTACAGAAACAAACAACAACTAAAAGATGGCTTGGAATATGAGTGGAATAAAATAACGTCTGAGACAACAAAAAAACTGGTATTTTCAATGAGTAATCGATTGAAAGCAGTAATTGAGGCAAAAGGAGGTCCAACAAAATACTAATGAAATAATATATACCTGAAATTCTTTTTGTACATTAATCTTTTTTAGAGTACGTATAATTATTTGTGATATTAAATAGGCTTTTGTGTTTTTTTTATTAAATTGAAGTTTTTAATTTTAAATTTAAATAATGAAATAAGTATTTGTGTTCATTTAAAAATTATTGATTCATTTACTTTTTTTAAATATCACCAATTTTTGGAAAATTAAAGAATTTTTAAGGGGTACGTACTATTATCTGTGTGACTGTATATATGAATTATTCCCATAGTTGTTTTTTTTTTTTATTTTTCTACAAATATTTCAAATATTTTTAAGCAATTCAAATATTTAATATTGAAAATACGAAAACTTGTAGCTTTGATTTAAGTAGGTGTTTTAATGAATATGTACAATGAACTCTATACCAAAAAGTCTATAAAGTGTGTGTAGATAGAAATGTTTTTATTGTGTAAATTGTAGCGTATAGATGGTATTTGAGTTTTTTTGTATTATATTTTCCAAACTATTTATGCGGAAGCCCATTAACGCTATGTGATCACTGATCAGACACATATTATATGTATGAACCATCAGTGTTGTTTGTGCCTCTTTTTGTGTTTAAGCTTTTGCCATCACAGTCAATGGGGAAATTTTTACGTGTTATTCATTAGTTAGTTAGTTTCGTTGTCTTTTCTTCTATTTTTGTTGTGCGATTTAGCTATTGTTGATTTTGGAAATGCTGTTGTTGCTTTTTCCATAAACAACAGACATAATAATGCAATTTTTCAATTGCATAAATTTCAACCTAAAATTAAAATTTGCAATTTTTTTTTACATTTTTGTCTATGGGTTTTTGTCTTGTATATTTTTTTTTTATTCAAACAACCTTTAACAGTGCTTAAATTTTTGTTATTTCATTATTTCTGTGCCTTTAAAAAAACAAAAATCATCTGCCTCATTCATTAGTTTTATTTTAAACGATTTTTATAGGTAATTTATTGTTATTTTTTGGAGCTTCTTTTTGTATTATTATTTTTTTATTTCATTTAGTCGGTTGTTTGGTTGGTTTAAACGAAAAAAAAAAAAGTTAGGTATATTATAAAGTTTTCAAGGTTTAAATAAAATTTTACTAGTTTTACAGTGTACGAGTAGATATGTACAGGTTTCATTTGGTTTCAAGCTTGTGTTTTATGTATCATTTTTTTTATTTTTTTTGTATTTAAAATTTTGCGCTAAACAATGAATTTCGTCATCGTGTTCAGTGGTTCACGCTGGTGATCAACAAACAATAACAACAACAACTTTACGAGTAACTATGGCAACAACTTTTGTTTAAATGACGGACGAACTCCTCTATAATTGCAGACGATCGAGTTACATTTTATTTCTACGATCATTTACTATTTGTTTTATAATTAACAACATCCAAAACAATTACAAAAATGTTCATTGTCATTTGTTTAAACATTTGTTTTGTTAAACTATAACATATTTTTTTTTTTGCATATTTCCTTTTAAATTAACTAATTTTTTATATCTATACACATATTTCATTTCATTTTCTAATTTACTTTATTTATTTCGGTTTCACTATATATCACTATTTGGCATATATTCAAAATTTAATTTTTCAAAAATTTTTAATACAATTTCTCTTTGTGTTTTGCATACAAAATACTTGTAAAATATTCAAAAATTTATTTCAAAACAAATAACTGCACTCTTTATTTCAATTATTAACGTCTACACTACAATCCGTAATTCACACACGTCCGTTCATTGAAATACTCTACTCACAACTGAATATTTTACTCAAAATATCTGTATGATTTTCGTTTGTATAATTTTTGTAGTTGTTGTTGTTGGTTTTTTCACTCGTAATTGCAGTTTTTTTTTTTTTGTTATACAAAATGATCCCCCATATACAATGAAAAAAATAATAATAAAAAAACATCATCATACTAGTTGTTCTACAAGTTTTTTTTTATTATTAATTTTTGTTTTTGGTTTTTATAGTTTTATTATTATTTTTCGTTATACAAATCGCTAAACATTACTCTCTATTAAAGCAGTTGATATAGCCAGACTTGCCAGATACTATTTTGAATGTACCGTATGAATTAATAGGGATACATTTTAAAGCGTTTTTATTCATTAAAAATTCAAAATAAAATTTTATTTTATTTTTATTCAAAGGCCAAATCTTAAGATATAAAATTCATAAGCCTATAACTCAAATACCAAATTGTTTAACATTTTTTAAAAAAATATTTTTTGTTGACTGAACCCCCTCTAAATATATGTATGTGTACAGGTTTATAAAGCGGGTACTCTTTTAGTTTTAAAACTTCTTAAAATTAGTAAAATTTAAATTTTTTTTAAATTTCATGAATTTTTAAATGAAATTTTTTAACGGTGGTTTTAGAGATATGTTCATACATATATCTCTAAAACCACTGCTTAAATAACTGGTTCCAGAACCTTTCCAAGGATGGGGTATTGGCTTCATAACGCTTCCGCAGAACTTGTTTCGAAGCTGACAATTTTAAACAAAATTTATTGGTTCCAACACCAAACTGAGTATTGGCTATATACATACATATATGTATGTATATGGAAATAGTTGTGGAACTAATACAGTTTTTCCATGGTACTTTATATATCGGATATTAAGTAAGTCATTATATGTATAGAATTAACTGATGGCTTGATCAAATTTGCCAGTTAACAGATCTGTAGAGTCCGACCGAATATTCGTTTTCAGATTAAGCCAAAAATTGGCCTAATACTAGTATTCTGTAAAAATTTGACCTAATATCGAAAACGAAACTTTTATAAATAAAACAAGTAAGAGAGCTATATTCGGCTGTGCCGAATCTTCACCAATTCTTCACCCTTCACCAAATTATACTCTAAAATAAAATTAAAAAAAAAAAAAAATTTTAATTTTAAAATTTTTTTTTCCGAAATTGTTTTTTAAGTTTTTTCCAATTTTTTAAAAAAAAAAATTTAATTTAAAAATAAATTTTTCTTAATTTCTTAGTGAACAAAATTTATGACAAAAATATGTTTTTTGTAAAAAAAAATCGATTTAAATCCATTGTAGGCCTTATATATATCGTTGCAATGGACTTTGAAATATCTATCATTAGATATCCATATTGTCTATATTTATGACTTAGTAATCGAGATATAGATCAAAAATATTCAAAAAATAGAGGTTGTCTCGGATTTTTGCTCACATCTCCGTTATTTATGAACGGATTTTGCTGATTTTAAATAGGAAACTTCTCGAAAGCATGTCTGACAGAATTATTGAAGATTTGGATCCCGAAGATATCAGGAGTCTTTAGAAAATTGATTTCAACAGACAGACGGACATGGCTAAGTCGATTCTGCTATCTATAAGGATCCAGAATATATATACTTTATAGGGTTGGAAAATTATATTGTGGAAATTACAAACGGAATGACAAACTTATATATACCCTTCTCACGAAGGTGAAGGGTATAAAAACATAGGTTTTGGAATTAGAAATGAGAAATAAGTTTTGAATATAATAAATTGACTACAAAACTTATAAATGATTATTAAATAACAGCCAGTTAAATGGCTTCCCTCATAAAATCTTTTCAGTTCAAGATAAAAAAAGTAAGAGTGTAATATTCGGCGGTGGCAAATCTTGTATATAGGGTCAATTATGGACCGATTCCCACTAAAGTTGGTAGAAAGATTTAGGTTCATATAAAACTTGTTAATGTACAATATTATGACGATATTAATTACATATTACTTATAAGACAATTATGAATGTTCAATTAATTATTGAGGGGGTCCTTGTATGGGGACTAGGTACAAATGTTTCCCGATTTTCGCCATACTTTAGAGTTTAATTTCAGAGTACTTATATCGATTTTGTGCAAAATTTGATCAGGATTGCCGCAGTATTCCGAGGGGACATTTATATGGGTGCTAGGTGAAAGCATAGACCGATATTGTCCACTTTCAATTACCTTATCAACAGAGAGTATTTGTGGAAAATTTCAGCCAGCTAGCTCCATTTGTTTGGGCTCTATCGTGTTTTTACTTCGTAAGGACCGAGAATATATATCTTTTTGTGGGTCTGATTGTTATAAAAACTAGATTAATGGAGTCCACAATGTAAAGTGGATGTTGCAGGTCGTCTAAAAATGAGCTGAAACATGCTCTTAAATTACATTTACACATTCGAAAAGCTTCGGTTAGGTTTGGTTTCGGCATGAAAAAACCGGTCTCGGTTGAACTTAAAAAAGGTTGCTTTTGTTATATTGACTAATTGTATGAGAAAGTCAGGCGGTTGTGTAATTTCTAACTGGGACATATTGTTAAATTAAAGGATTATCAGCTGTAGCGCATCATCCCAAACCAATTGTCTAATACTTTGTAGACGGTCTATTTCACAAATGGAGTGGACAATATTCCTTTCAAGAGTCTTGATAAATCCTGTATTATCCGCATAGTATCGATCGACCACAAAAGATCGATATTTTGATGGGATGCACCATCCTGTTGAAACCAAAGATCGTGTAAGATCATGTCATCATCCCATAAAATGATGGTAATCATGGCTCTGTAGCGCTCATGATTGATCGAAATGTCCTATCACTGGTTGGGGGACACAACGATCTTTTTAGAAATAAGTTTTCAATATTTTCAAATGTTGTATAAGAGCAATCCATGGAGAAATGATACTGAAAAAACCTAGTAGTTAAAATTTGTATGAAGAATTTGTCCATAATTGTTGGCACTCTGGCTTTAATAAAGCAACACTTGATAATATTTTGGCATTGTTTGAAAATTTTTCTAAAGCCTAAGCAACCAGTGAAATGCGCATAGGAACTAGCTTATCCCCAAACAATAAATTTCAGTGCATTTATCAATAAAATTGGGGATTTAGCATATGAAAACTAAATCTTATTAAAATAAAAATTATATATATAATTATATTTTTGTTAATATCTCTAGAGAGAATGAGACTTATAGAGAACTACAAGGTGGCGCAAAAGTAATCCTCCTATCAGAAAATGCTATAAATTTTGTGATTGGCCCCTAATGTCAGTTCTGTTTTGACAATTGTGTAGTAAACACATGCGAAATACACGTTAATAAACAATGTTACGCTACACTGCTCCAAAACGCGGAATATTGCTGACTATTTATTTGACCAATAATCGGTCGGTGACTTTGGCACAACGTGAATTTCGTCGCAGATTTCCTGGCCGTCCAACGCCTACTGGTGAAACACTGCGACGTTTAGCCGCTCGCCTCGAAGAGACTGGCACAACACGAGATGCTGCCAGGCGTGGCAGACCCCGGAGTAGCCGTACTGCAGAGAATATTTCTGCTGTAGCCGAGGATGTCATGGAAGCGCCGTCGACATCGACCAGACGACGTGCCACGCAAATGGGTATCAGTCGACGGTTTTTACAGCGAATTTTGGTACAAGATTTGAAGATGTTTCCGTGCAAAGTCCAGACGGTGCATCAGCTGTTAGCTGCTGACCTCCAATCGCGTCTAACATACGCTCAAGCCATCATTAATCACCACCAAGAGGAAGATGATTTTTCATCAAAAATAATCATGAGTGATGAGGCCCATTTCCATCTTAGCGGGTACGTAAATAAGCAAAATTTACACTTCTGGGGCACTGAAAATCCGAGTGTAACCCACGAAGAGCCATTACACCCGCTCAAAGTCACTGTATGGTGTGCTGTTTTCGCTAGAGGAGTCATCGGACCTTTTTTTCTTCGAAGACGTCGCGGGCCAAACGGTTACTGTGAATGGTGAGCGCTACAGAGCAATGATCAACGAGTTCTTTTTGCCGCAACTTGATGAATTGGGATTGGAACACATGTGGTTCCAACAGGACGGTGCAACGGCACACACTGCACGTGCCACAACCGATATGCTGAAGGATGCATTTCCCGGGCGCCTAATCTCCCGTTTTTAGCGATTTGCACTGGCCAGCAAGATCGCCTGCTTTGACCGCTCCATACTTCTTTTTGTGGGGCTTTTTGAAGTCGCGGGTTAATGTCAACAAGCCTCAGACTCTTGCAGCTCTTAAAGAAAATATCCGTCAAGAATGTGAGGACCTATCGCCGGAAGTTTTGGCCAAAGTGATGGAAAATGCCATAAAAGGGGCTCAAATGACAATCAACTGTGGCGGCGGCCATTACATGACATCATATTCTCGACTTGATGTAAAAAAAAATTAAAAGACCGAATAAAAATAATCCACAAGAAGAATCAAAGTTTTTAATTTTTTTTTTTTTATTTACAGCCAAAAAACATCGGAAGTTTACTTTTGCGCCACCTTGTAGTTCATTCAAAACAGTGAAATTGGCACTTTTTTGAAACCCTGTGACTTTTTATACAATAAAATTTCTAAAGAAAAGGGAACACAAAGAACTAACAAAGTATCACTGGTTACTAAGGAATAATAAAATATTATAATAGAGTAAGCTAACACCGATCGACAATCCATGACAGATGTTTTTATACCTGCGATTTCAAACAAAAGTTATTTATTTAAATAATAAAACATTCGAATATATACCCAAAATTTGTTATGAGTCTTATATTTAATGATGTTCATCATATATTTTAACATATATTTTAACCTAATAATGTTTATAAAATTTTTTGGAAAATTACAAATAAAAAAATTTGCAACATTTTTTTATGTTCCGAATTTTTTTTTAAATAAAATTTCGTGAATTATTTGATTTATCTTCAAGTCTGGCAAGTCTGTTTCCAACAGAATAAAATTTTCTTTGTTAAAATAACAAGAAATAATCTTTTAACTTTTGGGGAGTATAAATAAACAAGCTCTTTATTAGTACATTCATGTTTTACGTCACAATGAGTTTATTTCTCTTTTGTGAAACTTATTGGAGACTGACTCCCTTTGCGAGACCCCACGAAATGAGATGTGCTCTTATATGGCAGACTGTAAACAATGTGCCTGTTAATAACAATAACTTAACAGAAGCTTTTAAGTAAAGCTTAACTATAAGTATGACAATGTTATATGTAAGCTAAGTAAAGCTTTTCTTAAAGCTGTTAATACAAAGCGTTACTTTATTTTAGAGAATTTAAATAAAGTGTGTCTTGGCTGTTTTCCATTTTACAGCAGAAGCTTATTTTACATTGCTGTTATATTTTTGGACCAATATATTCAACATGAATCTGATATATTCAACATGTATCTGAGATATTAGATGACTTTTAGTCAAAAATTTAATAATGATATAATATATAATTTAATAATGATATAAATAATAATGAAATAAATATTGGTTCAATGGAAAGATAAATGTTGATGTTGGTTAAGCTTTTTTCCTCAATGTTTCAACAATGTGAACGTAACTTAATAATTCAGTTTCTTTTTTTTTAAAGTAAGTTTTATTTGCTCTGAACCTGGAAACCGGTTCAATTACTTTAACACTGCTTTGTCATTGGAACGTGCCCTTATTAAAGTAACACACCCCATGTTTTAAATACGAATAATTATTTCATTAATAATGAAATTTTATTAAATATGTAAATAACTGGCATATTAAGCAAATATTTGTGTATGAATCCAAGAAATTGTGTTGTCATTGTATAGAGTAATTTATATATAGCACAAAGTAACCCCTAGACTTTTATTTTTAGCAACATATGTATATTAGTACAATCCTACTAAAAATACAGCATTATCTATCTAATGTAATATATTGAAACTATTTTGCAAATCTATCTATTAGTGAAAAACATTCACAGAAAAGATCTAATTTTTTACAGAAAAAAAATGTTAATAAATTTAAATAATTCCGTTAAAATGTTTTCTACACTATCAATTAATATCGATTAATCAAGAATAGTCGAATTTGCCAGCGCTGCAAAGGAAAATCTTCTTTTTCACAGACATTACAACACACTCTACTCCAATTAATTTACAGATGAAAGTTTTTTACGTTAAGACTTTAAGACTATTATTATATTAAATACTAGCTGAACCCGGTCCGCGTTACTGGCCCTTAGAAAACATCTGTTTTATATTGCATCTTGATCTCGATTTTAATATACAGTGTAGGAGACAATTAAAACACGGACTCCCCCGATCAGACTTCGCACCCCAAACAATTGGGATATTATATCTATGAATTCATCTTAAGGCCAATTGACCGTGTGATAAACATGAATTTTCCAAATGTAATTCAGCAATAGAATGGTTATACCAAAGCAAGACGAAACTGGAACTGGAGCCGCTTGAATTAAAATAGTCGTTGGAAATCATCGATATGAGTGGAATCAGTACGTCTTCGCCTTCGAATCTGTCACCAATGATTGTTTCCTCAATTAACGAGTTGCGGTGAAGCATTATCGTTGATCCAACCTTCAATGTTAACACATCATCTGGTGGCATTCCGGCTGGTTCCAATAAATTAAAAAAATTAGTAGCACAATTGACGACTTGTTCTTCGTTCATTAGTGTGTCAATCGATTTGTATTTCATTGCTTCGCCAGGCAGTTTCAATTGAATTTGCTCATTCAGCTTGTTGACGCGAGCAATTGAAAAAACAGCTTGGAAAATGTTAGTTCATTCCACCAATCAGTACGTCCTTGTGATTAATGTAGTTAGAATCCTTATTGTAATGAAATTACGCCAACTTTAAATCGATTCTTTCTCTTGACCGTACCATTCGCGAGCGATTGGCTTCTAGTCTTTCGATATGCTTTTGGGTTGTCTCTGCAGCTCTCGATGAAGATGCACTGCAACGCATTTGCTGGAGCCGTGATTCGTGTTCTCTTTCCGTTTCTGCGGCTCTAGACGTTAATGCTCTTTCGCAATTTTCCCCATGGCGTGATTCACTTTCTGTTTCCGCGTCTCTAGACGTAGATGCCCGTTTCCGATTTTCCTGAAGATGTGATTTTTCTGAAGATGTGATTTGGAGGCATTTTTGTAAATTTTCACTCAAAAAAAAATTTGTAAACCAATTTTAACTTTTTAACTGATCAACACAAAGCAAATCAAATACAGTCAGTGACTAACTGCAAACAAATTTTATTCTAATACAATCGTTATTTTTTATGAATGCGCTGTTATTATACACTTCATCATGAGTGGCAAGGGTATATATAAGTTTGTCATTCCGTTTGTAAATTCTACATTTTTCATTTGCGACCCCACAAAGTATATATATTCTGGATCGTAATAGATAGCGAAGTCGATATACCCATGTCCGTCTGTATGTTGAAATCAACTTTCCGTAGCCCCCAAATAACTTACAAACATAATTTATACATCAATATGTCGGAAATTCTTCCGGCTCGGTCGCTATTTAAAATCGAGAAAATCGGGCCACAAATGGCTGAGATATAAGGAAAAAACCGGGACAACCTTGATTTTTGTTCTATTTTTTTATCTATATCTCGATTACTAAGTTATTAATATAGACAATATGGATATCTAATGATAGATATTTCAAAGTCCATTGCAACGATGTATATAAGGCTATACTAATTTGGACCTACAATGGGTCAAAATCGGGAAAAATATTTTTAACCCGAATTTTTTTTTACCAAAAAAAATTTTTTTCATTAACTTTTTTTCACTAATAAATTAAAAAAAAAAATTGAAAAAAATGAAAAAAAAATTGGAAAAAATTAAAACAAAACAATTTCGAAACAAAAATTGAAAACAATTTTGAAAAAAAAAAAAAATTTTTTTTAAATTTAAAAAAAAAAAAAATTAATTTTGTTTACCTAAAAATATTTAAAATTTTTATTTTAAATTATAATTTATATTCGGCACAGCCGAATATAGCTCTCTTACTTGATTTTTATTAATAGTGAAATGCGGCGAGTTATTCAAAATATTTTTTTAAATAGATTTAACATGAAAATTTCTTATTCATGCACCTAATATGCAAGAGTAAACAAAACTGAAAATTTTCAAGAAATTTTATTGTACAATGTAGCATTAACCGCGGCCCACTTGTTTTATCGAACGATATGAAACTTTGGTATATACTGGACATGTGCTGAAATGTATTCCTTTCTTCACTTACACCAAATCATTCGCTTCAGAGTACACCACTGTGAATTAAAATTATTGACCTTAAAAGCCTTGTATGGGAAAATAAATGTTCTTCATAATTTTATTTTTTGGGATATTTTGGGAATTTTCTTGAGTATTTTTCTTGTTTGGCCGAAGACCAGTACGAATTGGTGCGAATCATCGCAATCGGTCCAGTCGTTCTTGAGTTATAAGCGTAGAAACTAACGTCACTCTCTTTTATATATGGGCAATTCCACGAGAATGACTACCACGACTGAAAACCCAAAAACCCTTGAAACTTTTTTCAAGATGATTTAAATAGGAGAAAACACAAAAATATTACTATGTGTCAGTATTTAAAGCTTATTATAACATTTCATTGGCAAAAATAATAGTTTAAACTGACTATATTTAATGTTTTAATTTAATTGGCGTGTTTTAGGTTAAAATTGCAATCAAAACTAAGCTCCCAATTAGCATATAGTGTGAAATGAATTTTATTTTGATTGTTTATTTGCTATTATAAAATTGTTTATTGAAACTGAATGTATATTTTCTATTCATTTTTTTAGTTTTTGTATACATATATTTACAAAATATATATTGTTATTATAAGAGAAAAATCTGTCACGTACGGTATGTCACGTACGATATTAAATTTTATTTATTATAAAATCATCCAATGATTTTTTTTATTTAAATATGACGGATTGTAAAAGAAAAATATTTCGTTTAGTGTAAGAAATTAAAAGAAAACATAACGCCTCTCACGATTCGCAAATTTTCGCATATTTCTACATGTATCTCAAAATTACTTCCGTTTTATGTCACGTACGATATACCCTTATTACGCTCGATATTTTGGAAAGATGTTTCGAAAGAACTTATTATTTTTTTAAAAATATAGCACCCTCTGAATGAAACATACAGACCAAATTATTTTTCAGATACTCTTATTTTTGGAAAATCTATTCCACTCTATAGGCGTACAAATGTCACGTACGATGACATGGAATTGCCCATATATATAAATTTAACAAATACAAGTACTCACCATCTTCAATGCAACTCTTTGATTTTCTTTGACGTTTATCTCGAACTCTCCTCGACCAATCGGGACTTTTATGGGCCTTTGAACGTTCACGCACACTATAACAACAAAATATAGCAATTAATTAAATAAATTAAATATATTTATTAATAATAAATAAAATAAACCTTACATATATTCAAAATGTGTCTCTAAATAAAAAGTAGTCATTTTGTATTTCCGTACAAAAAAATTTATACTCGTATTTAACTTTTCCACGTTACTTAACAAAATCTCAAATGTAACTATTGATTTAATTTCGTCTAAAGTTTTGTAAAGGGTATGAATTTTGTGTACAATACAAAAAATAACAATTTGTTATCAGTTCAAATAAATAATAAACAATTTTCTAGGTTAGTGGGGTACGGTTGCTCTATAAATGTAAACAAAAACTACAACAGATAAAAATTTATTTATCTAAGTAACCGATAATCAGTTAAAAATATTTTTCAAACCCATGAATGAAATTGCCAACAAGTAGTTATGCGAGTAAAATTCTAATCAGTTGTATAGTTGTAGGTGGAAAACAGAGGGGTACATAACATTTAAATTCATTGGTTATTATTGCAATTTTTTGTATGTATTTCGTTTGAGGGGTTTGTAGTTGGAATTTCAGCACATTTAGTTATTAAAATTAAGTTTTGACCGAAATTAAATATCTACCATACAAGCTGTTTGTACATAGTTGTGCATGTTTACTGTAACCATTTCAATATTTTCACAATTTTTTTAATCATATTATAGTCACAGTAAATATTTATATGAATGTTGTAACTATAATATGGTTAATTTTCACTTTTCATATTTTAATGTGACTAAGTCAAAACCATTGACTTTTTGCTTAATTTAAACAAATTTTTTTCGTTTGAAAAAGTGCAATATTTTTGAAGGACCGGAGTTTTAAAGTGGCATATTTTTCAATATTATTGAGATATTGACTTGAATTTTTTTTTGTAATATCAGAAATTAACTTATTTAAACAAAAAAAATTAGTTTGGAAAAAATGTGGACCAAATTGTTCCTAATATTTGCAATCCTATCAAAATTTTGATAAAAATTTTTGTTTTAGAGCTCAATAAATATGTAATAAAATCATTATTTATTAACAAAACTAAACGAAATTTGCAGGGTTTTTTAAATTTCTCATTCTAAATAACAAAGTGTAAAAAAACTTGTCAAAAGGTCAAAGGGAATCCCGCAATTCCTAAAAACTGGAGCGAAAATCCCAAAAATGATATTTTTTACTATTTGGACCATAGGGTCTACATTTTCTTAGGGGCTGGGAAAATACTTTGGAAATAAATAGGGATCACATCAGGGTTTTCAAAGATGCTTTCCGTTTTCTGATACCAGCTTTGGGATTTTAGAACATGTGGTCCAAAGTTAAAATTTTGGTAAAAAATAGGTCAAATTGCGAAGGGCGTAGGGGCGACATGTTCGAAAAATATGACTTGTTTTTTATACCAAAATATTCTCCGTAAAGATATCTTACAGAAAAACATAAAACTGTTATATGTTCTTAAAGAAAGTTATATTTTAATAAACAAAGAGTTAAGTCACATTTTCACCCAAAAAACAGCAAAAATCTAAAAATTTTTGAATTGAAAATAGTTTATTTTCGGATTCGTTATTGATATTGCTCTGAAATTTTTTGTATATTATTAGTAATTTAGTTATCTAACTAATGAAGAAAATTCGAGTCCATTCGGTTCAAAAGTACGCCCTATATTTTGAAAAAAGCGGGGCGTAAATGAAAATGTAAATTTTGAAATGCTTATAACTTGGACATTATAGGAGATAAATAGCACCCTCAAGCATGTTTTTTCAAGACCGAGCCGAGCGCTTCCCAAAAAATTAAAAATCTTTGAAAAAATGGCACGCGTTTAAAAATTGTACATGTCGAAGGTACCCTACTTTGAGCCCCCATAGCGCCGCGCCTGGAGCATTTGTAGGGTCCATTTTAATAACTTGAACTCAAATACTTCTTGGTTACCGTTTAGAAATGCCACATTTATTTCCAAAAAATTTTGATTCTGCCCCACTGTGCATCATGACAACACTCGGCCACATGTTGCAATACCTCTTAAAAACTATTTACAATAATGTGGTTGGGTAGTTTTGCCTCAGCCGCTTTATAGTCCAGACCGTACCCTGTCCGACTACTATTTGTTTTGATCGATGCAGAATGCTCTCTCTGGGATACGCTTCACTTTGAGTATCCGATATTGGCTTGATTCGTTTTTGGCCTCAAAAGATGAACAGTTCTTTTGGCTCGTTCTTTTGTATTGTACAAATGTTCCAAAACAAAAGCTAAAAAATTTAAAAAATATCGATGTGTAGGAAATTGTGTGTTCTTTTCAAAAATGTATAAAGTTTTTAGTAATTAAAAAATTCATGGAAGATTTATTGCAAAAATTAAAATATATTTTTCTTTTTTTCTCTTTTTTATATTAAAAATTTTCGGTTTTGGATCTGCGGTTTCCACTGTGCCATGTCACACAGCCCGTCAAATATGAGATCTTTTCAACACTAAGTTCGGTTATAAACAGCCGTCTTTTAGATTTTATTTGAGCTGCGATTTATTGTAATTGAACTTTTTTCTTTGTAACAGGCCTTTAAAAATGTATGATATGCGAATGATTCAGAAACGATGAAGAAAGTTGAATGAAAGTCTGGCAGATTTGGATTGACAAAATGTACTACTGCGGAGACATTCCAGGCAAATGCTATCAAAAGAATTTGAATTTAGTTAATTTTGCTTCATATTCAAAATACACTTTTTTTTAATTCATTCCTAATAACCAATTTTGACAACCTTGGTCTTAGTTAAGATTCCCTTATATCTCCTAGTAGTCAGTTTACAAAACACTTTTCCGTTTAATTCTCATGCCGCAAAAATACTGCAAGTATGTACGAGTATTTTCTTTGTTTCTATTTCAATAGCGTCTCTATCTCAACAAACAGCCTTATCAAAATTACAAAATCAATATTATACTTTCACATAAAATACAAAAAAACAAAAGAACTGATAAGATACAAAAAAACCACAGATAAATACCAAAATAAAGTAAATTATTAACCCTCATACTTACATGATAAATTGAGGTTTACTCTCGGCATCACCGTTCTCATTGTCTGTAACATCGGTCCATTCGTCACTTGTATCTGTTGTACGACCTATTGAACCGCCATAGCCATGTACGCTATTCACATCTGTCGCGGATTTGTTTATTTCAATATGGGCATTCATGTGATAGATACGTTTACTTGAATAGTGCAGACTAGAAGCTAATGAGTCCTCGTAGAGACTATTTGTTTTATTCTCCGATGAGATGGTCAGCGTGGAACCACTACTGCTGCCACCACTATGATGGCCGACAGTGTTTACGCGTTTAAAATGGGAAATACTTTCGTAGCAATTCGATGATAATGACACACTATCGGAAAGTTTTGTTCTTACCGATAAAGGAGAATTTTGTAATTTATTGCCCACACATTGCAAGGACTCGTAGCAGTGGTTTGCTTTAATTGTATCGTAAATATTTTCCTCACCTCCGTAATAATGGGATTCATGACAGGTGGATGTAAGAGATTCTTCTTCCGTATTTGGCAGTCCGGGTAATGGAGGTTTGGGTGCTGATCTACTGGGTATGGGAGATTTTGGTAGAATTCTTTTGGGTTTTGGTAAATCTGGTAGTTCATCTGTAACTTTACGTGCACCTGTAGTGTTTGTTGTTGTTGTTGTCATCGCCACTTGTGGAGTATATTCCTCATACCCATCGAAATTTGTTGGTTTAGGTGAATTAGCTGTAACGCACTTGGGAGATAGTGTTAAATTTTCAGGATTTTCAATAGGTTCATAACCATCTAATTCTGGTATGGAATTTATTATAATTTGTGTCGTTTGAATGGAGTCAAATTGATCTTGATCGTTTTTAGCTTCCTCTACAGTTTGATAAATATCCTCTTCTATGGCTGGTGGTGGTGAGTTGTTGGAAGTAATAGTTTCTTCTTGAGATGTGTTAAGTTCACAGTTTTTGTATGATTGTTCAGTCTTAAGCTCAATTGTTTTGTCCACACATATCGGTTCATACAAGGGTTCCTCTTCGGTTTTCTTAGGAGGTGGTAAAGGTGGAAGAGGTTTGCTAGTTGTTTTATTATTCTCATATTGCTGCATTTCTTTTTCGTGTTGTTGTTGTTGCTGCTGTTGCTGTTGTATCTCTTTCTGTTCCATTATCATTTGCTCTCCCTCTATGGCATTGACTAGAGTCACATTAACCGCTTGTATTACTGTGGATGGTTTAGTTGCAATCTCTTTGGCATAAGTTTGATGTAGAAATGATGAGTTGGGTTGCAAAGGCTGACCATATTCATCTGATTCCAACAACGTTTCATTAGCCTGGGACAAATTTTGTAGCTTTTTATCTACTTGTTCTAAGGCATCCAATAATTTGGATTCGGGATTGAACATTATAGAATACACATCATCGGAAGGTTCAAAATCTGGTTTGGGTGTGGAGGAACTCATGGGAGTATATTCTCCACTGTTCAATCGCTTGAGGTTTGAGCATATAACAGAATTGGAATAATAATCTTTTGCTAACTCGGTGTTAATGGTTAGATTTGGAGTGTTCTCTATTTTTGACACGTCTGTGATGCTTAGACTAGAGGCGCTGGTTTTTTGTTTTTTATTGCTATGTGAGAAAGGTGTTAAGAATCTTAATTTTTCATAGATTTTGGCATATTTATGTTTACGTTTCCCCTTATCTTCATCCTCTAGAGGTTCTGGGGAATTGCTGTTTTCGTTAGATGTTTCCAATATTTTAGTATCATTTTCACTGCTTTGAGTTTCCTCATTTGATGAAGTGGCTGACTCATTTAATGAAGACTTGGTTTGTTTATCTGGTCCATTGTTAGGAATAGATTCCTCACACTCCTTTTGAATATTTGAAGTGTTTTCTATAATTGAGGTTTTGGTTTTTTGTTCTGCAGAGCTGCAGCTTATCTTTATTTCCTTATCATTATTTTGTAGCAAATGTTCATGTGTCTTTGTAGAACTTTCCTCCCTTAAATGTTTTATTGGGGACTTTTCCTCATTTAATGGTATCGTGTTATCTTTGAGGTCTTTGGGGGTTTCTTTTATTTTTGGTGTTTCTGTATTCTTTTGCTTATTTTTATGGATACTTTTATATATGACACTTTCTATTCTTGAAGGCCGAAGAGTTAAAAAGTCATCTTGATTAGAGAGTTCCTCCGTAGAGAGTTTATTACTTATTAACTCATTATCCTTAGAGGTTTCTTCAACTTTAGTAAGATTTGGATTCTCTTTGTTAGCACCATTTTCTTTAGGTGATATAGTTGCTTCATTTTTCTCACTGTTAAAATTATTAACCTCGTTTTGTAACTCTTTGTTTTCCACCGGAGTTTTGGCTTCTTCCTGTACCATTTCCAAAGTTGAGGATAAGGCTAATGTTTGAGGTTTTATTTCTGTTTTAGTTTTAGTTTCGGTTTCAGTTTTATGGTTTAGCCTATTTGAATTTAAGCGTGATGGAGCTATTGTTTTATTTATGACCAGTTCATTACTTTTTCTTAACACTTGAATACTTTTCAGCGGTACTTTTGGCTTCAGACCCCTCGATTCACTTTCAAATTTCTTGATATTTTTCTGAACGGTCGATGTGCCAGTGGTACGCGTTGCTTGCGTACCATTTCCATCCTGTGCTCTTGAACTGGCCCGACTAACAGAGGGAGACTGATTGCGATTCAAAGAGCAGGTGTCAACCACTTTGTAGACATGACCTTTGTGGGTCATGAGTACTCCATTCTTACGTTTAATCTCCTCCAGCAGTGTCTTATCTTTTTGTATAATTTCATTGAACTGTTGAGTTAATTTCGCTACCAGACTATTGGGGGCATTAGCAGCCACTCCCGTACCACCGCTAGCAGCATCTTTGTTGGTGTGCATTTTGCGTGGCACATGATAAGAGCGCGTGTAAGTTTTGAAACTGTATTTGCGAGCGGAAGAATTTCTTTTCACGACTGTTCTGTGGCTATTAGCGCTGGCCGTAAGCGATGTTGTGGAAGATTCTCTACTAATGCTACTAGCGCTGACTAAAGTTTTTGGTGAATCTTTTCTTGTTATTGCTCTACGACGACTGACTGCATGTTGTGGTGAATTTGCAGCCGTAAGTGTTGGTGTAGACGTTTCACTGCTATGGTTGGCATTGCCAACTTCAGCCATATTTTGGCCAATTGCCGTTGGCAGAGAGATAGGTCTATCTCTTGGTTTGTGTTGGTGCTGCTGTTGTGTTTGCATTTTGTGTTCGTTAATAATGATGTCGTTGTTAATTGTGGCGGAAGTGTTCGCGATAAGCTGATCGCTGTTATCACTTTTAGTTGTATTGTTAATTAAAGCTGTGGAAAGTGTAAGTTCTACAGACTTTTTGCGTGAGAATTTATCATGACGTTTTAACCAATCGAAACGTTCGGGTTTTTGACCACCGGCCAATATAATACCATTACTTAACTTCTTTTGAGTGGAATGCTCACTTAGTTCCCTTAATTTAGAGGCCTGCTCTGCTGTTTTGTATTTGTAAAAATTATCTTTTTCCAAATGTTTTTGTATGTCGATGGCTGATAAAGAAATTTCTTCGAAATCTGTCGAATCTCTGGAACAGTCATGCAAACTTAAAGCTCTTAATTTGCGAGCTTTTAAAAGTTCTTTTTCGCTAAGTGGAGGGGGCGAGGAGGATGAAGTTGTTGTTGATGTTGGTGGTGGTTCTCCGGTGCTGTTGATGGCATTCACCAAACAACCCACCGATTTGGTAAATTGTTGCTGTTTAGAGCTTTTGGCTTTTAAGGCAGATTCCCTATTGGCAGTGATACGTTTATTCCAGAAATGCTTTAAAGTTTGTACGCCTCGAAATTCTCGTAATGTATCGTCGTCTTTGTGGCCAAGAGATTTTGTTGGTGTTGTCGTTGTTGTTGCTCTCTGAGAACTCGTGTTATTTTGTTGTTTTTGTGTTGGGCACGTACAATTTGTGTCCGTACTAATTTGTGGTTGTTGCTGTCGTATTATATTATCAAATCGTTTGTGATTGCATGCATTTGTTTGGTTATTATCACTTACTACACTATTTGTTTTAATACTATTAATATGGTTATTATTATTATTATTGTTATTGTTATTATTGCTTTTATTTAATGACGTTGAATTGTTGCTGGTGGTGCTTTTCAACCAATTTAAAATTGTTTTTGTTTTATTAGTCTTTATTACAGGTGCAGCAGCAGCAGCGGCACACTGTTCAATGGTATTTGTTGTTGTTGTTGTTGTTTTTTGTATTTTATCTTCACAGTGTTTTTTGTTGCTGACTTTAGCATCTGCCAAAATTTCTATTGGCATTGCAGCCATGCAATTCTCTGTTACAATATTGTCCAACATTTTTAATAATTTCTGCACGTTCTTTAATGTTTTGGTTGTTGCTGCTGTTGTAGGTGTTACATGTGCATTTTGTAATGTTGTGGTTGCTGTTGGGGTTGCTAAACCCACAAATTAGTTGGCAACTTTTTGGAGACCTTTAAATAAACAGAGAAAAAAGTGAAAGTTGTAATTAATGTTTTCGTCTAGAGTTAATAAAAGTTACACAGCATTTCATTGTAATTTTAATGTATTTTTACATACAAAAATGTTCATATGTATGTCTGTACGTTTGTATGTATAAGATTTTATTTGGATATCATACTTATATGTAATTTTCCGCCAGGAAAATCTGTTTTTAATGTCAAATTGCATAATTTTAATTTCATACATAGTTTCATATTAATGTTCATTATACACTCCACCACCAAAAGATGTGAATGTGGGTGTATATCCATAAGTTAGACATTTCTAGTGGAACATCTAGACATATCCATCTGAGACCCAACTAAATTCTAAGCAGTTTGGTATTGAAATAAGAACCACCTTCGAGAATACATTATAAAATCTTATATGATATAAAATTTAACACAAATAATTTGCAGTATTCAACAGCAGTATTTTGTGACGATGGGTCCACAATGGCTCCACATAGCTTCTACATAAGATCCGCTTCCAAAAAGAATTTAAATGCGAATAAATCTCTTATTAATATTGAGATAAAGTTGAACTAAAATTAGACATTTTACTACCAGATTTTGTGACTATTGGTTCATAACATACCATTTCTTTTTAATCGCAAATGTTAAAGTAACTAGTCACGTAGTTAATTTATAAAAATCACTAGTTCGGGATTATTAAAATTCAATAGTTCGGGACAGTCACCCAGAACTGCAGGGATAATTTCGCTCGTTTTGTGGTTAACTCTGTTACAATGATAAGTAACTTTCATGATCTTTGGCCACATTTTACTATATAAATTTACCCATATTTTTATCAATGATTAGACGAGCGAAAATGTGGCCAATTTTATCCTCAATTATTATATAAACAAGAATATTTGGATGTCATAACAATGTGGTTCTCAGAATACAAGAAACCTTACAAAAAATGTTCCCAGGAATTCTCTGGAAATTGTTCCCAATTATGATCAACTTTTAAAGAACAATAATATCTAAATTGATAATAAAAGTGTTTAGCAAGGTAGTTAGTTCTTAAATAGAAATATAATTAGACTTTTGAAATGACTATATATTTGCCTAACAAGGAACAGTCAAATGAGGAAATGGCTTAAAATATTAAAATACTACAAAGAGACACTAAGTGACAATTAACTCTCCCATATATTACTTCTGGTGGGTAAAATAACAAATTTCTAAAGTACAGTCTAAAATAAAAGTTGCGACTTCACTCTAGATTACTTAAGGTAAGGTCAGACTACGCAAATTATTTGACACAAACTGTTTCATGTGTTTGATCCAAACTACATCAAATAATCCATGGCTTGATTTTGTGGTCACACTGTACACATTTATTTGGCATATTTGTTTAATCTAACTACACAGAAATACTATCAAACACACGAAGGGTAATATTTTTTCTAAATAATTATTAAATAAAGCTCTAAAAAATCTTTAATTTCTTTCATCAATAAAAAATACATATCTAGAAAGTAAAATACTACTAGATTTTGCATTACATTTGAAAGAATTGTGAAATTTCAGTACTTTTATTTAAACGTCAAATATTTTATGTTCCTAGTTTGAACAGAAAATATTTTTGGACGGCAAATAAGAAAACAGCTGAATTTGGTCAAACAAATTTATTTGCCGATAAGAAAACTTTCATGTAATGTGACCAATGTGTGACCACTAAACAGCAAATATTTTCCTCAATTTTGGGTAATTTTTTATTTGATCTTGCAATTCATTTGCAAGATCAAACAGCGTCAAATAACAGCTGTTGCATCATGTGTTATCGCAAAAGTAGTGTTGCTATATATTAAATTAAAAATCGCTGAATAATGAAAAGAAGTCAAGCTTGAACAATTTAATAATATAATTATTAAATGTTTATTTATTAAATTATATTACTGTCAACGTATTAAAATTTGTTGGTATAATTGTACTAAAAGTTTACAAAATATCCCTAATATAATTAACAATTTTGGAATTTTACTGTATTTGTTTTGGCTTTGTTTGAATTTTGAACTAAAAATCGTATTATTCAAACAAAACGAATATTACTATGATGAACTTTACAATAATCAAATAAGCAAACTGTTAAAAAGAAAAAGTATATTTTTAAAATGTTGAAACCTAAGTATATACAAGTAGTCCAACTATTCGACAGCAGTACCTAACTATATATTGGACGGAAACGAAATAAAAATGAGCTAGAAGTGTAAAATAAAATTATAAAATTCTGTGTTTTAAAGAATTAACGAGAATTGAACTATATTTAATCGAACATTTTTTCTTAAAATTTCGAGACATTTGATGTGTTAATTTTTCACAAGGGTGTTGAATTCACACGGAACTCATTTATGTGAGAGAGTAATATTGGAAAATAGAGTCGGACTACTTGTTATACTTTGGTTGAAACTATACTTTTCATTCAGAATGTTCACAAATATTATATTCGCATTAAACAAAAATAAACAGATCATACTGTTTAAGAATGCATTTTTAATTGCGATCAAATCATAATATTTATGTATGTCTCAACTATTTTCTTTGATTTTAAATTCAATAAATATTCCATACATTTGAGCAATTTTAAATTTTGTAAATAGAAAAACTCCATGCATAAAAAATAATCAAACATCAGACTATGTTAAACGTATACAAATATAAATCGCATAAAAATGCAAAAATCGCAACATAGACTTCATGTCTTCAATTAGTTTTTCTCCCAGTATGTCATTCTAGGCTGAATGACTTTTATGTGAAGAAGAAGACTTCATTTATTGATGCCATTTTTTTAGTGAAAATAATTTAAATAACAAATTTACAAGAAATATTGATATTTATTATAGTTAAAGAACAAAAATAGAGCAATTTTAACTTTAATTTAGTACCAAAAATATTTAAATAATCTCCTTTTTAATCCGCCATGTTGAGCAAATAATTTTCTTTGTTTGCTCTATTTCATCAAACAATTATTTGATGAAAGTATTTGATATAGTGTGACCACACGGCAAATATATTTACTGATGCTTTTTCGCAGGAGTTTGGTCAAACAAAAAGTGAAAAATTAAATTCACTATATGACAACAAAATTCAATAAAACTTTAATAAAATAATTGTTTTACAATTCGAAATAAGTGCGTTAACCTTAAAAAGATTCGTAAGATCAAATTATATATTTTTTTAGGTATTTATACAGCTAGTGGTCACACTATGTTCACATTAAGAAAATATTTTGTTTGCGGACAAATAAATTTGTTTGACTAAAAACAGCTGTTTTGTTGTTTGCTCTAAATTTTATTTGTGGTCAGATTCAGACAATGAAATATTTGACGATAATCGTCAAATATTAGCTGTGTCTGACCGTACCTTTAGAGACACTAAATTGACTTCATGCTAGATTAGCTGTGATGTATAAAGTAACCAATTAATTGCCATTTGCACTGAGACATTAGTAAAAATTGCTGTCTATAGGGGATACAGCGACTACTTTTAAAACTGCTGGGTATAAAGTAACTTAAGTGACATTAACGTGATATTTTTTTTTTCAAAAAAAAAAAAAATGTTTGTATTGACCTCTAATAAAATATTAAAACAAAATCAAACTCATCCTTCAATTTTGTACACATTTTTACATAAGAATGAATAATTGCATTGGCATTACAAAATACGATTTCAAATAAAATGCGGAAATGTAAAAGTTCTAAAATATAATTGTCTTTAACACTTAATAAACTGATGATGGACTTATTTTGGCCGGAAATACTTGGTTGATAAGAAAATATCAAATAAGCCGATTTAAAATAAAGAAAAAATTGCAAACATAAAACTATAAACAACAATTATTACTTACTTACAAAAAATATTTTATTAAAATCTTTCTCTTTACACATAATTACAAAAATAACGCAAAATAAATCATGAATATCTTCATTTTGTAGATAAGTGTGATTTTTTTGTGCTTATTTTACGGCCTAAAATAAACCATTTTTATTTCTACACACATAATTTCATTAAATCGTGTGTGGTTACAATTAATTTTTGTTTAATAAAATTTTTGTTTAAAATAATGAGTCTGTGGTTGGGGGAATTTTTTTAAACAATTTTTAGAAAAGAATTTCTGTACTTTTTACTTATTTTCGGTTTTGCTAATTTTTGCACGTTATTGTGGGTTTTCTTTTTCTACCGGTTTAAAATAATAGTCTTTCATTTGTCACGTTTTCACATTTTTTTCTATTGTATGCATTTCCTTTTGGGTTTTAAATATTTGTTTTAAAACTAAATAATTTCTCACATATTTGATCGGAAATTAGAGATAGGAAAGAATTTCTAATGTGGTTGCATGACACATTAGATTAACCTGCAATTGTAGGGAGTTGAGAAAAACTTTAAGCTATGGGCCTTAATTTCCATTAGAATAGTTTATTTAATAAAGACAAGAGGTTCTATAAAATTAAACGATCTAAGGTAAAACAAAACCGATCTAATTAGTAACTACATGATCTAGCCATTCCGAACGTATTGTCTTTACTGATGATGTTCATGATATCTTCGTTGAAGAACAGATGAGCGACAAAATCTTTTAATACAATTTTTTGATGGTTAAGTAGGACCAAAATCTTGAATGTTGTTCTTCTCTCAATAAGATAACAAACGAAATGTCAAAAATTTGTACTTCTGTCAAATGTCAAAATGAGCGAAAATGTCTGGAATGTTCTGCTGTAGTTTTGAGATTAGCGACACAGCATTTTATGTTGATTTCTATCAATCTAATTTAATTGATAACAAAATGTGCGACGTTGTCTTAAATTTAGTCTTCTATAAGCGACAATGTCTTTGACGTTAACGATTATTATTAATTTAGATATTATTGTTCTTTAAAAGTTGATCATAATTGGGAACAATTTCCAGAGAATTCCTGGGAACATTTTTTATAAGGTTTCTTGTTAAAGTTACTGTATTATATCCGAACAGATAAAACATTCGTTGTGATTTGTTGCCAATCTAATTATTATATCAGGCACGATCCAAATCTACCATTGTTAGGATGTTTGGAAAATAAAGTAAAATTTATTTTTCATTTTTATATTAAAACTTATCGGTTTTTTAATTTTTTCACCACCCTGGATCCGCGCCAGGATTATATCCATATTTTTGTTCGATACTAACAACAAAAAATCAGTTCACACAGAAGAATTCGATTTAAATAATCGAATTTTATTCACTCTAACTAAAATTTTTCAGCCGCAACAGAAAAGTTCGGTGATTTAAAGTAGGACGACTGAAATTTTAAGTTTTTAAACGAATTATTGAGATTCCTTACATTAAAACTACTAAGGATATTCATATTTACAGAAAATAATGACAATAATAATGGTTTAAATTGGTTTATATACATTTTGCGTTGACAAAGTTCTCTTTCGAAACAAATTACTTATTTTTCCTGATGTAACTTAGAGGAACCTCTTAAATTTTTTAATAAAAGTGTATACAAGATTTTTACAGATTTTTTTAATATTTCTCGGGAATAGAAAAAGCACATGCAATTAGAAACTCAACTTAAAAGTGACTTTGATAATAATGCTATGAATTATACTTACACTAAGTAATCTAGAGTCGGTCAATTGTATTTGATTAACTCTTAGTACTTAGACAATAGTAAAATCGATTTTAAATTTTTATATATTTGATATTTTGTTTACTACAATTATTGTAGTAAAGTGACTCTTTTCAATCTCTAAGACATCTACAAATATTTTATTATCGGGTTAACTAACATAAAATTACTAGTTATGTAGCTATTAGGGTATTCAATTAATCGGGTTTCTGGTTTAATCGGTTAATCGAGCGAATAATTAATCAGGGTTTAGATTTAATCGGTTAATAATCGGATAATTTTAAATTATTCGATTAATCAAATAATTTCTATTTTCATTTTAAATTGAAAAAAAAATCAAGAATTTTGTGTACTTATTTCAACATAAAAATAAATAATAGCAAAAAATATTGGTATTTGAGATTCCTTTTATATACACATGAGAGTTTTTTTTTAGGATTTTAGGGCGATCTTATGAAAAAATCTTTTAAGAAAAAAAAAGTAATTTAAATGGTTTCCTTTAGTTTTAATTAAACTTGACTTGGAAAAAACTCTCACTGATTGTAGATGTTGGAGAAATCGAAATTAAGGCATGAGGAAGACTATCCAATTTCTTCAGTTTTTTAATAAAAACATCCATTATAGCTTGGAGTCCTTTTTGGATTTTTTAGATTTTGAATACTTTTAATAGTTTCGTTAAGTTCTGATAAAAGACACGTTTCAGTAATGTCTTCAGTTTCGTTTATTATCATGCCTTCCTCCGACTCATTAGGACAAAGTTCATCACGGAAAATTTTAGAAAACAGTTCATTTTCAATTTCCTTAGTTTCAGTTTTTGAGGTATACTTCAAAAAACTATTGCTAGAAGTTAATGTTCATGACTTAACCAATAAAATTTGTGTGTTCAAAATTATATTGCTATATAAAGTACAAAAAAAAAGAAATTTCGGTTAATCGGTTAATCGACACAAATTAATCGGTTTATTTGTTATTTGAAAATCGGCAATTTTAAATTATTCGAACAGTTAATCGAGAAAAATTATTCGGTTAACCGATTAACGGTTAATCGATTGAATACCTTAGTAGCTTTTAAGGTAAATTTAACCGGAATATGAATTCCAAGCGTTAGTCTATAGACGGTAAATAGACTTCCGCCCAGGACAAGAACATGTTAAAATAACTACTTATGAAGCAAATTATGTAACCAGTGGTGACTCTAATAACATTTTATATATTAGATTCGTCTACAATAGTTTGCCTTAACGTTGTGAGAACTCAGATAGTGTAAATTAGGGTTCTATAAGTCGATTAATTGTTCGAACAATCGACTTTTTGCCGAAAAAAGTCGAAATCGAATTTTCGGTTGGACAAAAGTGAAACAATCGATTACGTTATCCTAAAAAAGTCGAAAAGTCGACTTATTGAAAAAAGTCAAATAAAGTAGATTTTTTTATTTTTAGTTTTTCATGCACAAATTTTTCTCATCGATCATTATATGTTGTTTACATTAAAATATGATAAAAACTCGAGCAAAGTCTACTTTTTATAAATAGCAGAAGTGAAAAAATTAACTACACTAAAATTTAAAATAAGTCAAAATCAACTTTTTGGTGTGAAAAAAGTCCAACAATCTATTACATTATCCTAAAAAAGTTGGAAAGTCGATTTTTTTTATTTTTAATTTTTCTTGTAAAAATTTTTCTTATCAATAAATCTATGTTTTTTACATTAAAATATGATAAAAACTCGAGAAAAGTTGACTTTACAAAAATTTAAAAAAGTCGAAAGTTCGACTTTTCAAAAAAGTCGAAACGGCCACTTTTTGTTTTAACTATAGAATATTAGTGTAAACATAGCCTGAAGAACCTGAACTGACCAATCTAAAAACTTATACATAAGTCATAATGAATGTTTTTTTTTAAAGTAGCTTCTTAGTATGTACTTTTAAGAACAACCATAAAAAAAAAAAAAATAAAATACCTAAAAATATAAATTACATAACTTTGTTTTTAGCCTACTTACTACTAAAGTGTATATAATTTATATGTGTGTTAATTTAATAGTTTTACTTAATTATAGTTGTTGTGTACGCCAGAGCAATAAGAGTAATAATAATAATAACAACAATAATGATTACCAAACAATTTGTTTAATTGTTATAATGCCTTCTTTAAGTTTCGTTTTATTTTAGTTTATTTAGTTTAGTTTTTTACTTCTTTTATTTGGTTTGTTGGCCAACCACGTGTTTATACGAGTAATTCGGCTTTTTATTGCCATTTTTTTATTTCTAATGCAATAAATACTACATAATAATACATAATAATGTTTGATTTTTTTATTATTGTTTATTTGTTTAAATTAACAAAAAACCGAAATGAAACCTCATACACATCAGCCAAATTAACAACATTAAAAATACTGCCAATAGTTAGTTTCTCATTAGTATTCAAGAGCTGGTCTGGTCTTCATGGTTGCAATATTTGTTTTGGTGGTGTCCACACCTCTGTTTTACTCAATGTTTTTTTTTTTTATTTTTCAATTCGGACAATCCATAGACTAAACAGTTTAATGTTTTGTATTGATTTTATTTAAATATGAACTTGAGGTTGAACTTAAGGTGTTTTTATGCGGTCAATTATTACGGTTTATTAGAATTTTTTTAGTTATATTGAGAATTTGAAACTAAACCTTCTAAATATTGGTTTAGGCTTAGCTGTAAATGTGTTTTAAAGAGACAGTGGTGGAAGGAATTCATAAATTATTATGACATTTAAAGATGGGGTTGAAGAATTTTTGTCCGGAAAATTCTCAAGCGAAGGAGATTAAGTCCAATAATGCATGTATCTATTCCTTGTACTAATTCCAAATTAGTTTATATGCTTTTGTAAAATGCTTTTCTTGTGTGGCCAACATTTAAATGCGAATTAATAGTTATTAGTTGCAGGAAACCTTTTAACTGCTTATTATAGTTAAATGCACCAATAGATAGGGTAACCTTAATAGCAATTACAAGACCCCAACAAAACGCACAAACGCACAGTTAACCATTTAGTGTAAAAGTCAATAACTATTTAGATGACAAAATAAATCCCCCAAAGAATTTCAACGACAACAATACAAAGTGGAAATACATACATGCATATCAAAACCAACAATTTACAATACAATACAATATAGTATTTAGTAGTTCTCTTACAAGGTATTGTTGAATTTATGAAGCTTTTTGTTTTATTATTATTTAAAATTCCATTAGCATTTGCGGCCAATAACATTCATTTTCATTTTTTGTTTTAAATTCAAACAAACTACAAAAAAAAAAAAAAGTTTTTAATTAATTTGCATATGAAAGCATCAGACTGAAAAGGAAGAAGCAGAAGAAGATTCCGTATTTATGTATGAGAAGAACAAGAGGAAGGCTGGGTTCACAACACAATACAATACTATACAATTTAATCAAATCAATTGGAAGTGGTATTGAATGGTATTAGCTAAATATGTTGTATCTATTTCCATATTTTAAAAATAAAAATACTACCAATATACAGATATAGTGTAGTGACTGATTGACTGACTGGCTGTCTGATGAAGTGGAAGTCTCAAACACTATTTATATCTCCACTCAGTTTTTTTTTAAATTAATCATACGGATTATATGGGATTGATGTGTGTTGTAGTAGCATTGTCTCCTCTCATTGTTAACAGGTGGTTTTTTAAATATTTATTTTATTTTCTTGCATATTTATAAACAATGTTGAATTGGCATTCAACATTGATGCAAATTTCAGTTTTACTTTATTTTGCTATATTTCTATACCCTTCACCATGAGTGGCAAAAATAAGTATAGTATATAAGTTTAACATTTCGTTTGTAATTTCTACATTTTTTATAAAGTATATGTATTCTGGATTGTTATACAAGGTGGCGCAAAAGTAATCCTCCTATCAGAAAATGCTATAAATTTTGCGATTGGCCCCTAATGTCAGTTCTGTTTTGACATTTGTGTAGTAAACACATGCGAAATACACGTTAATAAACAATGTTACGCTACACTGCTCCAGAACGCGGAATATTGCTGACTATTTATTTGACCAATAATCGGTTGGTGACTTTGGCACAACGTTAATTTCGTCGCAGATTACCTGGCCGTCCAACGCCTACTGGTGAAACACTGCGACGTTTAGCCGATCTCCTCGAAGAGACTGGCACAACACGAGATGCTGCCAGGCGTGGCAGACCCCGGAGTAGCCGTTCTGCAGAGAATATTGCTGCTGTAGCCGAGGATGTCATGGAAGCGCCGTCGACATCGACCAGACGACGTGCCACGCAAATGGTTATCAGTCGACGGTCTTTACAGCGAATTTTGGTACAAGATTTGAAGATGTTTCCGTACAAAGTCCAGACGGTGCATCAGCTGTTAGCTGCTGACCGCCAATCGCTTCTAACATACGCTCAAGCCATCCTTAATCACCACCAAGAGGAAGATGATTTTTCATCAAAAATAATCATGAGTGATGAGGCCCATTTCCATCTTAGCGGGTACGTAAATAAGCTAAATTTACGCTTCTGGGGCACTGAAAATCCGCGTGTAACCCACGAAGAGCCATTAAACCCACTCAAAGTCACTGTATGGTGTGCTGTTTTCGCTGGAGGAGTCATCGGACCTTTTTTCTTCGAAGACGTCGCGGGCCAAACGGTTACAGTGAATGGTGAGCAGTACAGAGCAATGATCAACGAGTTTTTTTTGCCGCAACTTGATGAATTGGGATTGGAAAACATGTGGTTCCAACAGGTCGGTGCAATGGCACACACTGCACGTGCCACAACCGATATGCTGAAGGATGCATTTCCCGGGCGCCTAATCTCCTGATTTGACCGCACCAGACTTCTTTTTGTGGGGCTTTTTGAAGTCGCGGGTTTATGTCAACAAGCCTCAGACTCTTGAAGCTCTTAAAGACAATATCCGTCAAGAATGTGAGGACCTATCGCCGGAAGTTTTGGCCAAAGTGATGGAAAATGCCATAAAAAGGGCTCAAATGACAATAAACTGTGGCGGCGGCCATTTACATGACATCATATTCTCGACTTGATGTAAAAAAAATTAAAAGACCAAATAAAAATAATCCACAAGAAGAATCAAAGTTTTTCATTTTTTTTTTTTAATTACAGCCAAAAAACATCGGAAGTTTACTTTTGCGCCACCTTGTAGATAGTGGAGTCGACATAGCTATGTTCGTCTGTGTGTTGAAATCAAATTTCCGAACTCCCCAAATAAGTTTCATACATGATGAATACATCAACATATCTGCTAAAGTCCAACTTAGCATGCTAATTGAAATCGGGAAATCGGTCCATGAGATATGAGAAAAAACCGAGACTGTCTAATTTTTTTTTTCAAACAAATTATTTTTCACCAAACATAATTTTAAATATTTGGTAAATTTACAAGGTCTCCTATCATGTCATAATTTCCTAATATTTCACGAATCGGCGGCTCGGCTATACCGACTCTTAGGCATTCGGGGCAGGTTTCTGCAGGTTGGTTACGATAACACAATAAACATAGCATACAGAGTAGTATTTAGGTATTATTTTAGTACAGTTTTTGCTTGAGAGGCAATAACAACATTTTTAAACCATTGTGAAATATTAGGACATTATGACATGATAAGAGACCTTGTGAATTGACCAATTGTATTATATTATAATTTATTGCTGAAGAGTATATAAGATTCGGTACAGCTGAATATAGCACTCTTACTTGTTTCTACTAGGTCTGGCTGGTATGGAGAAATTGCAATGACAGCGCAACATATTTATATATTTATCATTTATATGGCTGAAATGCATGAAAAGAATAAATCAAATAATAGTGTTTTATTTGAGTTACAAAGAAACATTTTAAAAGGAATTTCAATACATTGTTGACAACAAAAGATGACATTTAAGGTGTCGATAAAGTGAAAAATGGAGTTATACTTTGTTGTATTATAAATAATACTAGAAATTGCTACCTCATTTATAATATAAAAAGAAAATGTAAAGCAACAAAATAAAAAGAAATCTTAAAAATCAATCAGAAATTTATAGTCATAGATGACAACTTGATAGATGGGTAACTGAGAGCCAAAAATCTAACTAAGTCTGTTGACAAAAAACTAATTCATGAGAATATATTGCCATGTAATTTCCCAGCAGTTAAGCAAGTAATTGATACCTTATAGACAGCACTTGACTTACTCCAATTTATATATTTTGGGTCATGTATGCGCTCTTTGTAGTGCAGATAGAAGTCAATTGGTTATTTTATACATCCCATGTAATTTAGCGTGGATACAATTGTCGCTTAAGTGTCTCTCAGTAATCATGAGTGTAGTCTCTTTAAACGTTTATTTTGTACTCCACTTTTTTGTGAGTAATTCGTACAATCTGGTTTTATCCAAATTGTGTTGATATAATTTTCATACATTTTATTTTATTATTGCTTAAGCATACTGACATTCCATGTAACCTAGCGTGAAATCAATTGTCTCTTTAGTGTCTCTAATTAACCTAGAGTGTAGTCACTTTAAATATTTATTTTGTACTGCATTTTAGAAATTAGTTATATTACCCTGCAGAAGTAATATATTGAAGAGTTGTTGGGGGAAGGTTTGATTACAAGCAATCGGTTATTAGACTGTTTATGAGATATCTTTTTAACTATTTCAGGTCAATTAGCACCCGTATATGTTAAAATAACTAGTTATGTAGCTGATCAAGTAACCATTTAGATAGATAGTAAGGTAACTGGCTATATGTAACCGGTATGTGTATACAATGCCTTGACTACTTTGGACCAGTTATCAGACAGTCTCATTGTAATCAAAAATGATCAATTGACCCCCTGCTTATTCGACTGAAATTTCTCTCTCCCTTCCTTCTATGTATTTATTCTATGTTTATAGTAATATCCCAAATTAAACAACATTTCATAATTAATCTTAACCTAGAAAGATTAACTCTCGATTATCGATTTAATTTCCAAACTTTAAACTTCCCTAATTTCTAAAAATAATATTTACGAAATTTCACAACTCGTTGAGAAAAAGTGCAAGTTTTCTAATTCTCACACCTTTTCTATCTAAAATAAATTTCTTGAAATTTCTTCAATTTGTCAGAAAGTTTTTTTTTTAAAAAATGTAAATCATCTACACAAATTAGATTTCATTAGCATTCGTAATTTTTGTTGTTTAATTCTCTGTTTATTAACCGCTTATTGATTTAATTTATTTAAATATATTATCTAATATTTCATTTATAGAAATACGAACGACTGTCTGCCTAAAACTTTCTCTTACAATAATGATGTTAGTTTTTTTTTAAAAAAAGAAAATAAATATAAAAAACTAACCTTAAATAAATATTCATTTATTGGTTATAATTTCTTAAATTTAATTTTTGTTCATCATCATCTTTAACAAAACATAACTAAAATAAATAAATAAAATTAAATACATGTAAAGACATGTAAGTAGATTTAAATCTTTAAGTTAAATATATTACCGTTAGGTTACATGATCATAAAATCAGACCATTTAATTGTTTGCATTGTGTTTGATGAATATAAAAAAAGTACAAAACAGCTTGCCAGCAATTGTTATAAAATCAATAAAATTATTTGTTAACATGCTTATTTTATGGTTAAATTGGAACTACCTCAACAATTTAACATAAAATGGATGTTAAAATAATAATAGCTTTAGGAGTATTATTAACCCAATTCAATCAAATATTTAGTACTATTTTGTTTGTATCCGGTTTCCATACTCATCCATTTGAGTATCCGGTTTCCATACTCATCATATTTAAAATTGAATTTTATTTTGAAAGATTTGTAGAGTACACAGGATTATATAGAGATAGGGATCGGGTTTTTTGTTCTAACACTTTGTATGAAAGTGACCTGTCACTAGGGGAGGGATATTGAAACTCTGTGTTAAAATTAACCAGTTTGAGTACTTGCGGTCAAACAGAAATATATTTAAATTACCAAATATTTCGGTGTTTTTAAATGAACAGTTAAAAAAAACATCCTTTATTATAGAGTTTCGTGTTCGGTTTTAACCGAAACCGCGGGTTTTCAAGGTTTAAAACTGAAACCGACAATTATACTTCGGTTTTTATACCCTTCACCTTCGTGAGAAGGGTATATAAAAGAGTGTCATTCCGTTTGTAATTCCTACAATATAATTTTCCGACCATATAAAGTATATATATTCTGGATCCTTATAGATAGCGGAGTCGATTAAGCCATATCCGTCTGTCTGTTGAAATCAATTTTCTGCAGACCCCAGATATCTTCGGGATCCAAATTTTCAATAATTCTGTCAGACATGCTTTCGAGAAGTTTCATATTTAAAATCAGCAAAATCCGACCATAAATAACGGAGATATGAGCAAAAATCTGAGACAACCTCTATTTTTGGCCTATTTTTGATCTATATCTCGATTACTAAGTCATAAATATAGACAATATGGATATCTAATGATAGATATTTCAAAGTCCATTGCAACGATGTATATAAAGTTGGACCTACAATGGGTCAAAATCGGGAAAAATATTTTTTAACCCGAATTTTTTTTTCACAAAAAACTTTCTTGTCATACATTTTTTTCACTAAAATTAAAAAAAAATTTTTTAAAAAATTAAAAAAAAAAATTTTTAAATTTTATTTTAAAGTATAATTTGGTGAAGGGTATATAAGATTTGGCTCAGCCGAATATAGCTCTCTTACTTGTTACTTTTAATATATTTTCAGTAGAAAATTCAAAATTTAGAAATGAAAAACCAACTTTTTCATCCAATGATTCATCGAATTTCTCTGAAAAGAAATCGAAGTAAAAATATTTCAAAATTTCTTAAAATTTTTTAAAGAATGTAGCAGTCTACCTTTTGCAGGCTAGACAAAGAATTACACAAACTAGTGTAAAAAAAATATTGAGCATACGTGTATTTTCTGACAATTAAACTTCAAATGACTGTGTATCCAATAAAAGTATGGAGTACTAGCTGACCCGATGCGCTTCGCCACACCAATTAGAAAAAAGGAATAGTACTATTAAGGCTCCCTTTGTGAATTAATACTGATTCAGGATAAC
The DNA here is from genome assembly GCA_942486065.2 of Calliphora vomitoria. Taxonomy (NCBI): domain Eukaryota; kingdom Metazoa; phylum Arthropoda; class Insecta; order Diptera; family Calliphoridae; genus Calliphora; species Calliphora vomitoria. The sequence goes on along the minus strand of OW818031.2, from coordinate 14,976,218 downwards.
ATGTCCCTACGAGTAGTTTCATGTGTATTGGTTCATTGTAATGTGGATTCTAGCGCATTCGAAACGTATTATTAGAATAGAAAAAGTACCATAGATATCCACATTTTCTATTCCTACTCATGAATGTCTAATTTAATATTTCTGTGTCCATTATTATAGAAAATACAAAAGAAAGGTATCACTAAAATCACATTTTGTGAATTCTAACTCATTCAGAATCATGTGTGCCTAATTTTTAGGTTTTATATTATAAAAAATTCAAAAAGTACAATTACAATGAAGAAATAGTACCATTGATTATCCCTTTTGAATTTGCATTCACAAACCATGAATGATTATTTTCGTGTTGCTAGGTCCATCGTTATAAAATATTCAAAAAGTATTATTAGTTGGAAAAAAGTACCTTCTTTATATTCTCAGACAGGATCATATTGGTTTAATTTCCTACTTATAGGTTCACTATTATAGAAATTTCAAAAAATACCATTTGTAGAACGAAAAAATTCTCTATCCTTGATTCTTTCTTTACTCAGAAGCATATCAGCCAACTATTATTTATATACAATAAGAAAAATAATTTAATATAATAAAAAGTTCCATTAGAAGAATAAGTACCATGAACCATTTGAAATTTCAAAGTAATTTCCTGATTCTAGGTTCAATATTATAGAAAATTCAAAAAAGTACTATTTGAAGAACGAAAAAGTACTCCCTAGTTTGGTTTAGTTCTTCATTTTAGGTATCATAATACCATTGAACACACTATTCTTGATTATTTCTTTACTGAGAAGCATATTAGAAAACTTTAACCCTTTCACGACCACGGGGACACCGGTGTCCCAACACAAAAATATTGAATAACTAAATAACGAAAAAAATAATGGGTTCCATTTTAATTTAAATTAGTTCGTAAACGTGTCTCTTATTAATGCGGTTAGATTAAAACAAGTTCGGTTACCGCTTTTATTTTTTACTGTCTTTGAAAATTGACAGTTTTATTGGTACTGTGTTCAAGTATTGTTTAAAAATTAGTCTTATGGTCGTGAAAGGGTTAATGTATATAAGATAACTAATTAAAGTAAATAGAAAAAAGGTAACTTTAAGTAATAGAAAAAGGTAGCTTTAAAGTTACCTTTTACTATTACTAACATAAAGGGAAGTTGTAATAATGGTCCTTAATATACTAAAAAAAGTACCATTAAAAGAAAAAGTACAAATTTTTTTTTTTTTGAACTTTAAATTTGTATAGCATTTCCTATATTTTCAACTGATTTTGTTTCTATAACACTTAATGTTTAATAAATTATCACAAAACCGATCAGTTTTAAATTTTTTAAAACCAAAACCGCGGTTTTAAAATTCGTCTGTTTTTTTGGAAACTCTATACCCACCATAAAAAAGTTGGAGGTTATATTGATTTTGTCATTCCGTTTGTAGCACATCAACATATTTGATTTCACCTAGTCCCCATACAAATGTCCCCCTGAAATACTGTTTCAACAGTCATAAATATGTAGATTATGAGGCAATTCTGATCAAATTTTGAACAAACTTGTTCTAAGTACGGGAAAGATTTGTTCCAAGTCCCCATACAAGGTCCCCGTCAGAAAATCACTTATAATAGTTAATATCTAGATGAAATTGATCATAACAAGTTTTATATGAACCTAAATCTTTCTACCAACTTTTGCGAGGCTCTTAATTGACTCTACCCTAATATAACTCCTATATAAAAAATATTTTAATGTCAATAAATAATTTATTTCCCGACTCTTAACTGAAAAGGTAACACTGCTCCTATCAGTTGACTCCTGTCAATATTTGAACAAACTCCGTCATTTAGTTTGTGTTTGACAGCCATTCATACCAGACTACCTCGTGACTTGATTAGAAATTGGAAAAAAGTAAATTTCGTTGTGGTCTTTACACCCGAAATAATTGAAAAAAATCACGATATGGTGTTGGCCGATCAGATATTAAAAGAGCGAGGGATTGTTGAAGCCATAGGCATGTCACATGGCTCAGTGGTTTTAATTTTGAATGATGACTTGGGTATGAGAAAGCTTTCCGCAATATGCTGCACGGACTTTTTGACACACCCTCGAATATAATGATATTAACAGAAATTTCGACATAAGTCATTTAAAGTTTTAAGAAATTAATCATACTACAGTCAAATTAATCACATTATAGTTCAAGTCTCCATAAAACGACAAAACTACATATTGATGGTGGGTATACAAGATTCGGCCGTATATAACACTCTTACTTGTTTTTACCCTTAATACGAGTTTATGCTAATATTTCCCAGTGTACTTCGTTGCTGTGTGTTACTGTGTTAAAATAAATCTATATTTAATATGTCAAGTTTATAGGACATTTATTCAAATAACTCACAGAAATCGCCCTCTCCCCTTTGGTCCTTTAATCCTTTACTGCTGTTTTTAGGGAAGTATAAGTGTAAAAATGTCAAGTTTCTATGGTATTTAATATACATACATACATACATGTATGTATATATTTTTGGACAAAATGTAGTTTAAAATAAAAAAAAGTAAAAAAAACGAAAGTAAAAAGTACCAATATAATTGAGATATTGACTTGAATTTTTTTTTGTAATATCGGAAATTAACTTATCTAAACAAAAAAGTTAGTTCGGAAAAAATGTGGACCAAATTGTTCCTAATATTTGCAATCCTATCAAAATTTTGATAAAAATTTTAGTTTTAGAGCTCAATAAATATGTAATAAAATCATTATTTATTAACAAAACTAAACGAAATTTGCAGGGTTTTTTCAAATTCTCATTCCAAATAAGAAAGTGTAAAAAAACTTGTCAAAAGGTCAAAGGGAATCCCGCAATTCCCAAAAACTGGAGCGAAAATCCCAAACATGATATTTTTTACAATTTTGCCCATAACGTCCACATTTCCTTTGGGGCTGGGAAAATGCTTTAAAAATAAATAGTAATTACATCAAGGTTTCCAAAACTGATTTCCGTTATCTGATCCCAGCTTTGGGATTTTAGAACATGTGGATCAAAGTTAAAATTTTGATAAAAAATAGGTCAAATTCTGAAGGACGTAGGGGCAACATATTCGAGAAATATGACATATTTTTTATACCAAAATATTCTCCGTAAAGATATCTTACAGAAAAACATAAAACTGTTATATGTTCTTAAAGAAAGTTTTATTTTAATAAAAAAAGAGTAAAGTCACCTTTTCGCCCAAAAAAACAGCAAAAATCTAAAAATTTTTGAATTTTTAAATTGAAAATCGTTTATTTTCGGATCCGTAATTGATATTGCTTTGAAATTTTTTGCATATTATTGGTAATTTAGTTGCCTAAAAAATTCGAGTCCATTCCGTTCAAGAGCGTACCAAGGTATGGCAAAATTTGAAAATTTCAATTTTGAAATGCTTATAACTCGAAAATTATAAGAGTTAAATTAACACGCAATCTTTGAAATCGGATGGGAATCAAAAAAATGGCACGTGTTTAAACATTTTACATGTCGAAGGTAGCCTACTTTGTGCCCCCATAGCGCCGCGCCTAGAGCATTTGTAGAGTCCATTTTAATAACTTAAACTCGAATTCTCCTTGGCTACGCCCATGTCAATTTTATACCGATCGGACCAGTCGTTTAGAAATGTCAGGTTTATTTCCAAAAAATTTTGATTCTGCCCCACTGTGCAATGTGTAAACCTAATAGTATCTGTAGGTTATTAAGGTAACTAAAGGTGTATTTCACATTTTACATTCATATTTAATAATTTGTTCTGAATTTCAATAGATCGGTTGTGATTTTATGACGTTATCGAGTAACAAGCAAACATAAAGACTTTTCTTTAATATTAGAGATATTCGAAACCAGATAAATATTTCATATTTATGTAAGTAAAATTTAACGAAGTACAAATATTTAAAAAGAATATTATATTCCAAAGGTAAAGGATTTTATTGGAAAGTTTATTAAGTATAAAATCAAAATTCTTTATCTTTAAAATCACTTTATTACTTTATAACTTTTTATTGCAAAAACTATATATTATTTATGCTTAAAATATAATTTCTAAATTTTTAAGCAAAAATATTTTTTTTTAAAGAACTAAAACACTTACAACACTTTTCAAATAAAGGTGCAATTTTAACTCACTAAGTATTTTGTAACAGATATTTTGTTTTCATTTGAAACTTATGAAATATTTTATTGACATTTTTCAGATTTTCAACTTTATGATTAATTTATTTTAAAACACTGGCACACTTTTGTTTGTCCCAACAGGAGTAGTTTGTTTGATAAGAAATTACAATTTATATAAATAATTTTACTTTTTTTTTCGTTGTTTTGGTCACTTTGTATGTACTTATTTACACCTTTATTATGATTGTTGTTGTTGTTGCATTATTAAACGAAACTATAGCAACGAAATCGATAAATATTTCCCTAGAATTTGTATTATTCCCGCAATTTTCTTTCTAGTTGCCGTGTGTGGTGGTGGCGTGCTGTGTGTGGTATGAAGTGTTTTGCTTACAACAAGTAGACGACTGACTGCATATAAAACTGATTGGTATTGACAGTGCAATTATACTCTCACGTAGTACATACATATATTCTTTATATTTCATTTTATTTTGTTTGTATCTTTTATACTAAATGTATTTATTTATTTTATTTTATTTATAATTAAGCGAAAGCTCCGGCTGATACGCGACAATTGCGACGGCGTACTAAATTGTGTTTTGTGCTTGTACTCAGCTAGAGTTCTAGTTGCTGCTGGCTGCACTTGTAAGACAAGAGTAGTAAGTAGTTCGTTCATATTATTATTATTATTGTTATTAATGGTTGACCTCTGAAGTACTAGTGTAGTACCGCTACTGCCGTTAAAAAAAAAAAACACAAAAATCTTGTCAAAAGAGTGAAAAAATAATAATATAAATATAGAAAAATATAGAAAAAGAAACACAATAAGTATGTATACGGTTTTATGCGTATTTGTTCTTGGTAAATGTTTTATAAAACACGTAGGGCTTGATTAAAATTTTGTTATTGCACATGATTTTATAGCAATAAGTAAGAATTTTAAAAGAATTTCTGGTTTTGAAATTTTGTAAGACATTGTTTCTTTAATGTAATGTAATAATGATTTTGTAATAAAAAAAAGTACTTTTTAACTATAATTCATTTACTGGTACTTTTCAGAGCTTTTAACTTATAAGTACCTGAATATTTATTGGTATCAAGACGGAGGCTGCTAAAAGTTTAACATGACTTCGCCTAGCCAGGCCTACGTAAAATAAATGAATGCTAGCCTTTAGCTAGTATTTCATATAACAGCTTTTTCTACGAAAAGTTATGTGTAAAACAGCCTTTTCTATCAAAAATTTTGTGTACACAGTTCTTTCTATAGAAAATTGTCTGTATAACAGTTTCTAATGTGGAAAATTGCCTGTATAACAGTGTTTTCTATAGAAAACTTTGCTTTTAAGACTATTTTCTGTAGAAATTTTCAATTTTCAAAAGAAAATTTTTGCAGAAAATCCTGTGTATAACAGTAGTTCTATAGAAAATTTTGTGTATAGCAGAATTTTCAATACAAAATCTTGTGTATAACAGTATTTTTAATAGAAAATCTTATGTATAACAGCATTTTCTGTAGAAAATCCTGTATAAATAACAGTATGTATAAAATCTTGTGTATAACAGTATTTTCTATACAAAATCATACACAATTTTCAATAGGAAATATGTAAATTAATTTTATAGAAAATTTTGTGTGTAATGGTTTCTTCCATAAAAAATTATGTTTATTACAGATTTATGTATTTTAAAATTTGTGTATGACATAAAAATGCGAAATTTTTGAACACGGTTTTTGTTTTTAATATCTTATATGTAATTTTTAAGGGTAAATATCTGTCATTTATTCTCACTTAGTTATTGAACATTATAGTGTAAACAACATAGTTTTTTATACCCTTCACCTTCGTGCGGAGTCGATTTATATGTCCGTCTGTCTGGCTGTTGAAATCAATTTTCTGAAGACCCCAGATAACTTCGGGATTCAAATCCTCAATAATTCTGTCAGACACGCTTTCGAGAAGTTTCCTATTTACAATCAGCAAAATCCGTCCATAAATAACGGAGATATGACCAAAAATCCGAGACAACCTCTATTTTTGGCCTATTTTTTATCTATATCTCGATTACTAAGTCATAAATATAGACTATGGATATCTAATAATAGATATTTCAAAGTCCATTGCAACGATGTATATAAGGCTATACAAAGTTGGACCTATAATTGGTCAATATCGGGAAAACAAATTTTTAACCCGAATTTTTTTCACAAAAAACATTCTTTTGTTATAAATTTTTTTCACTAATAAATTAACAAACTAATTTTTTTAAAACATGGAAAAAACAATTTTGAAAAAAAAAAATTTGTTTAAATTTTATTTTAAAGTATAATTTGGTGAAGGGTATATAAGATTCGGCACAGCCTTACTTGTTTTTGCTTCGAAAATGTCCAATTTTGAATTTTGTACTAATCGGTTTCAATGTGCGAAATATGGTTTGTTCGGTTCAGCCAAAAAAGTTTGAAGACCTAGAATTGGAGGCATTACACCATGATGAAGATTGTTGAAAAATCATGGGGAGCTACTCAATCAGCAATTTCAAAAAAGTTTGCAAGCTGCAGGATTCATCAAAAAGCAGGGAAATGGGGTACCATACGCATTGAAGCTGAGATACCTTGAAAGACGATTTTGTGTTTCTGAAATGCTGCTTCAATGCTATAAAAGATAAAAATTTGTGCACCGAATCATTACTTGCGATGAAAAATGGATCAATTACGATAACCCGAAGAGAAAGAAATCGTATGTGAAACCCGGCCAACCAGCCGAATCGACACCAAAGTCAAATATCCATGGCGCTAAGGTAATTATCTGTATTTGATGAGAGCAAGCTGAAATCTGGCCAGACCATCACTGGGAACCTCTAGCGAACACAACTGATTCGTTTGAAGCCAAAAAACGCCCAGTATATGCAACACTCGGACACATGTTGCAATACCTGTTAAAAACTGTTTAGAAAGAAGTGATTGGGAAGTTTTGCCTCAACCGCTGTATGGCCCAGACTTTGCCATGTCCGACTAGTATTTGTTTCGATCGAACCAGAACGCTGTCTCTGGTATACGCTTCACTTTGGAACGGAGTATCCGAAATTGGCTTGATTCTTTCTTGGCCTCAAAAGATGAGCAGTTCTTTTGGCTCGGAATCTATATGTTGCCAGAAAGATGGGAAAAATGTCATATGGACAATTCCATGTCATCGTACGTGACATTTGTACGCCTATAGAGTGGAATAGATTTTCCAAAAATTAGAGTATCTGAAAAATAGTTTGGTCTGTATGTTTCATTCAGAGGGTGCTATATTTTAAAAAAATAATAAGTTCTTTCGAAACATTGTTATCCAAAATATCGAGCGAAATAAGGGTATATCGTACGTGATATAAAACGGAAGTAATTTTGAGGTACATGTAGAAATATGCGAAAATTTGCGAATCGTGAGAGGCGTTATGTTTTCTTTTAATTTCTTACACTAAATGAAATATTTCTACTTTACAATCCATCATATTTAAGTAAAAACAATCATTGGATGATTTTATAATAAATAAAATTTAATATGGTACGTGACATACCGTACGTGACAGATTTTTCTCTTATAATAAAACAATATATATTCTGTAAATTAATGTATATAAAAACTAAAAAAATTAGTAGAAAATATACATTCGGTTTCAATAAAAAATTTTATAATAGCAAATAAACAATCAGAGTCAAATTCATTTCACACTATTTGCTAATTGGGAGCTTAGTTTTGACCGCTATTTTAGCCTAAAACACGCCAATTAAATTAAAAAATTAAATATAGTCAGTTTAAACTATTATTTTTGCCAATAAAATGCTATAATAAGTTTTAAATACTGACACAAAGTAATATTTTTGTGTTTTCTCCTATTCAAATCATCTTGAAAAAAAGTTTCAAGGGTTTTTGGGTTTTCAGCCGTGGTAGTCATTCTCGTGGAATTGCCCATATCTAAAAATGGCCGATACTTTGAATAAATTTATATTGTACAAATGTCTCGAAATAAAACCTAATAATTTAAAAACAAAAAATCCCGCTTTTTTAAGTCATAAGCCTAGTACTCTGTTCATATTTGCAAAAATTATGATTTTTTCATGCGAACAATTTTATATGCTTAAAATGGTTTTTATTTCGTGCAAAAGAAGTGCTGGTTATGTTATTTCGTGTGGAAAAATAAGGTTGCCAGATGTATTTCACAATAAGAACAGAGGCGCAAAAGTAATCCTCCTATCAGAAAATGTTTTGACATTTGTGTAGTAAACATATGCGAAATTCACGTTAATAAACAATGATACGCTACACTGCTCCAGAACGCGGAATATTGCTGACTATTTATTTGACCAATAATCGGTCGGTGACTTTGGCACAACGTGAAAATTTACTTTTGCGACACCTGTTATATGTAGTTTGACAGCATTTCGCACGAAATTTTGAATAGAGTACTAAGCTATACACTCAATAAAATAATAATAATGACAAACCGTTTTAAAATTCCCAAAAAAATCGAAGCAAATTTGTGAAGTTGAAGACAACACACAATGGGGTCGATCGAAAAAAGGAAGAATCGCAGAATATGAAATTTGTTACCATCCTGGTTAGGAAAACGTTGTACAGCTTATAACTGGAACAAATATGGACATATTTTAATGAATGACACTTTGTGAAGGTATTCCTGTCTATTTCACTAAGTTATCTCTTATACTTTAAGTAGTAATTAATTTAAAATTTTCGTTTTTACCTTGACTTAATTGTCCAAATATTTTCAATAAATGTCCTTATTTATAAAAGTTTTTTTTTTACTTATTAAAAACAATTAAGCTCCATATTTTTTTAAAGTTTTTTATGCATTTTTCAAACACATTTCAAAATGTCGAACTCGATTATTTTTCACGACTAGACAGATTGATATATTGTCAAGAGAAAAACTTGGTTTGGAAATGATTAGAAATATTTGAACAACCATTACCAAAAAATAAAGCCAAGGTAAAAAATCAAAAAATTCAAAATTTATACTTAAATATCTTTTAAAATATAAGAGATAACTTAGTGAAATAAACAGAAGTTTCTTTACATACAGATTTCATTCATTGAAATTTGTTCATATCTGCACAAGTTACAAAGTCGACTTCGACACCCTGTATATCCTTGTATTGTAACAGGATGGTTATACATTTAATTTTCTTAAGGCCATTGGCCTACTCTAGGATTCGGTCATACATCATTTTTCAATCAGACCAGTAATTTAGAAGATTCAGATTTATTACCACTTTTTTTCAATCGAGCCCATTATGTAGCTGTGCCTACGTAAAATAAACCATCTATTGTACTACTGGTCAGTTTCCCCTATAGACAATTGTCTGTATAACAGTTATTCTGCGGAAAATTTACTGTATAACAGTTTTTTCTATAGAACATTTTCTATATAACAGTATTTTTTACAGAAAATTTTCTGTTTAACATTATTTTAGCCATTAAGGTTGAAAAAGTTTTTCATATTCGCATGGAACATCCAATATAGTTGTGACTCAAATTTATGAAATTTAAGACAAAGGTAAGAATCTTTCTATCACATAAACTCTTTTGCTATCTAAGTATCTCTAAGAGTTTAACCCAATTATAAGCAAAGCAGCCACTACACTGTTAGCGTTTCCCTGTTAAATTAACATTTTAAAAATAGTTTCTGGTTAATTTTTAATTAGACTCTAAATAACTTCCCAACATGCACACCACCCCTCGACCTTGTATCTAATTAAATTTGTTATTGTTGCGTTGTTTCTTTTTTACAATTTCTTTGCAACAAACATGGGTGTTAACTGTTTTTATTGTTATTATTGCATTGTAACCTTTTAGTTTTAGTTTTATTTTTCTGTTTTGCCTCTTTTCTTTTAGATTTATTTTCATGGTAATTAAACGGTTTTTGATGGTTTTTCTTGTTTAGTTTTTTTTTTTTTTGTTCCTCTTGTTTTTCATTTCTATTTTCATAATGTGAGAAGAATTACTACTCGGTAGACTGAAATAGTTTCTTCTTTTTTCACGATACTATTTCTTCATCAGACATATGAGCATAAATCCACACCTGTATCTCAGGCTTCTTCTGTGTTTAAATCATAAATTAAATATATTTTTTAAACAATTAGCTGGTATGTAAAGAAAAACTAAGAAAAGAAGGAGAAGAAATATGGTTTTGTGGCCAACAAATTTGTTGTTCTTATTAACGTTTACATGGTTTTTACCCCTGGGTGGCTATAATGAAATTCAAAACCGTTAGTTTATTGGCTAAAGATAAAAGAAATTTTAATGTTTTAACTAAATTAACTACTGATTTTAGTCTCCAACTTACTTAATCATTATCATCCTCATCCACATCATGACTGAATGAATGAATGGATTTCTCAAAATTGTTTGAGATGAATGAAAAATGAGATTTATTTGAGTACTTTATCAACCATCGATTATTTATAATTTCACTTGTTAAAAATTTGAAGATATTTTTGAAAGTTTAACTGCTCGTATTTTAAAAATGTATAACCATTAACTTAACTAATTGATTAAAGTATTGTAATGTTAAATGTTTAAGGCGAAATTTTTTTTAAATTAGAAACATATGTTTTTTTTTTTATTTTTGGAGAAAACAAAACCAAATTTTTATACTCGTTTTAGTTTAATTGATATTTGCAGAGGTTGATAAGGCATTTTGAAAGGTTTAGATTAATGTGTGACAAATATTTGTTTACAAATATGTCCAATTTCCATACAAACTTTGTACCAGCGAATCGTCATTAGCGGGAAGTTTTGCTTTACTTTTTTAATTTGAAAAAAAAAAAATGCCACTGAAGCACAACGATTGCTCACCAATGCTTATGGTGAATGTGTTTCATTGGTTTCAACGTGCGTGAGAAGGTTTGTTCGGGTGCAGATGTGGTAATTTTAACACGGAAGACAAAGATCGCCCACTCCAGCTAACAAAGTTTGAAGACCAAAGTTTGAATTGGAAGCATTACTCCATGAAGATTGTTGTCAAACTCAATAAGAGCTTGCAAAATCATTGGGAGCTACTCAAGCATCAATTTCAAAACGTTTGCAAGCAGCAGGATTCATCCAAAAGCAGGGAAATTGGCTACCATACGAATTGAAGCTGGGAGACCTTGAAAGACGATTTTGTATGTCTGAAATGCTGCTTCAATGATATTAAAGCAAATCATTTTTGCACCGAATCGTTACTTGCGATGCTAAATGAATCCATTACGATAACCCGTGAAGCCCGACCAACCAGCTAAATCGACACCAAAGCCAAATGTCCATGGCGCTAAGGTATTACCCTGTATTTGGTGGGAGCAAATACGTTCTTTCTATTATGAGCTGCTGAAATCTGATCAGACCATTACAGGGAACCTGTACCGAACACAACTGATTCGTCTGAAGCGAGCGCTGGCTGAAAAACACCCAGAATATGAAGCCAGACATGAAACTGTAATATTCCATCATGATAACACTCGGCCACATGTAGCAATACCTGTTAAATACTATTTAGATAGAAGTGATTGGGAAGTTTTGTCTCACCCGCTTTATAATCCAGACCTTGCCCCTTCGGACTACTATTTGTTTCGATCGAACCAGGACACTCTCTCTGAGATACGCTTCACTTCGGAACAGAGAAGTCAAAAGATGAGCAGTTCTTTTGGCTCGGAATACATTTTTGGAAAAGATCATAGCTAACAATGGTCAATATGGTTTGAATAAATGTTCCAAAATAAAGCCATAAATGTTAAAAAGTCCGCATTTTAAAGTCACACACCAATAATAATTAATATCTCAAAAATTTGAAGTACTGGATTCTTTTCAATATTTTTTCCGAAGTGTTATTATTATTATTAATGAGGCTTTACGCACAGGATCTTTTGTGCAGCCTAAGATTTTTCCTAAGATTAGTTACTTCCCCCGGGGCCATAAGAGCCCTTCCAAACCATTTAGGTCTGCACGTTGCCAGCATTGGGCAGTCGCATAGATATGTTCAAAGGTTTCGGCATAAAGTTCACAAAACCTGCACTTTTCATTCTCAACATTACCTAAAATAAATTGATGATACTTTAATCTAGAGTTTCCAATTCGGTTTTAACCGAAACCGAAACCGCGGTTTTTCAAGCCCTAAAACCGAAACCGACAATTATTCTTCGGTTTTGACTTTTAATCTATTTTCAGTAGAAAAATTCAAAATTTAAAAATGAGAAACAAACTTTTCCATCCAATATCTCTAAACACAAATAGTTAAAAATATCTTAAGATTTCTTTAAATTTTTTAACTTGTATTACAATAATTGCTTCAGATGATGTAGCAGGCTGCCTTTTGCAGGCTAAATTATGCAAAATATTTGTAACAAAGTTATTTTCAAATAACCGATAAAAGTATGGAGTACTAGCTGACCCGGTGCGCTTTGCCACCCCAATTGGAAGAAAGAAATATTACTATTAAGTCTCCCTTTGTGAATTAATACTAATGCAGGAAAATATGTCTATAGTTTCATGTTTAATTTCATATTTCCATTATTATAGAAAATACAAAAGAAAGGAAAGACTATAATCACCTTTCGTGAATTCTAACTCATTCAGAATCATTTGTGCCTAATTTTCAATTTTAAGGTTTATATTTATAAAATATTCAAAAAGTGTCTTTACAATAAAGAAAACTAATAACATTAATTATCCCTTTTGAATTCGCGTTTCTAGGTCCATCGGTATACAATATTCAAAAAGTACTATTAGTTGCAAAAAGTACCTGCAAATCCCTTTTTTATATTCTAACTCAGTCAGGATCATGTGTGTTTAATTTCCTGCTTATAGGTTCGATATTATAGAAATTTCAATAATAGTTTCTGTTATCTCAATATCATTATGCCCTCTATCCTTGATTCTTTCTTTACTCAGAAATAATATAATTTAATATAATAAAAGTACCATTAGAAGAAAAAGTAACATTTTTCCACACTTTCCACTGTCAAGTTTGAAATTTCAAAGTAATTTCCTGATTTTAGGTTCAATATTATAGAAAATAAAAAAGTACTATTTGAAGAACGAAAAAATACTCCTTAGTTTATTTTAGTTCCCCATTTTTGGTATCATAATACAATTAAGCACCATATCCTTGATTATTTCTTTATTGAGAAGCATATTAGCCAATTTTAGTGTATATAAACTAACTAATTTAATGCATTAAAAAGGTACCATTAAAAGAAAAAGTACCAATTTTCCTTTATCCTCTTGAACACTCGTCAAGCGTGAACTTTAAATTTGTATAGCATTTCCTATATTATCAACTGATTTAATAGTTAATAAATTAACCCAAAACCGAACCGAAACCGATCGGTTTTCAGTTTTTTAAAACCGAAACCGCGGTTTTGAAATTTTTCGGTTTTTTGGAAACTCTACTTTAATCCACAGTGTCCGGTGAATAAACCAGTAAGTATTCTCAAGTCACCCTTACCGAGCAAAAGTAATGACGGGGATCTACGTCCGGATAGGGTAATGATCCGTTTGGACTGTTTTAGTCCTGGTTGATTACACCAAAATCGAGCAAATACCGATTCAACCCAGGAACGAATACGTTGCATAGTGTATCCACTTGGGATGCAAAAAAATGGTTCAGAACCTATAAACGAGCGTCCCTGTTGGCAAGACAATCAGCGCGTTCATTACCCAGCACAATGTTCATTGTATATACCGAGTTCATTTAAGGGTATCCAGCAGTCCATAACAACACTAGACCTCATGGCTCTAAGAGCAGTCTGGCTATCTGACATAACAAATATCTTAGAATTCCTTGATGTCCTTCTTAAACATTCGTTGGAGTATATAAGGATGACGTAAAACTCCGCCTGAAATATTGATGGGAATGTACCCATTGGGATACCCTTTGTATGTTTCACGTCATGAACAAAAACCTTGTAAACTAGTGTTATTTGATAGATGTTTCTTCGGTACCATTACAAGTTCGAAGGGCACTACGAAACCACAGCTATTGCTTCTTGTTATGAAAGGCATTAGAAGTTCAATAGAAAATAGAGAATACACATAGGAGAATATTGTAGAAAATTAACAATCTGTGATCATAAAGCTGCTACACGCAGATAAAAAATATAGTTGTGCATCTTAACAGTAACCATTTCAACATTTTTGAAAGTTTTTTAACAATATTATAGTCACAGTAACTGTTTACATGATTGTAGTAACCATAATATGGTTAATTTTCGATTCACATGATTGTACTTATCATATATATGGTTACATTAAACAAGTATATGTTTGTGACAACCATTTCAATGATTAAGGTTTTATCATATTATGTTGCTCTTGGCTAATTGATATCATAATCTGAGAACAACAATTATGATATAAAGATTCATCATAACAATAACAAAGACTATAATATTGATAAAAAAACTTTTAAAAATGTTGAAATGGTTAGTGTAAATATGCACAACTATATTTTTTCTCTGCGTGTACTGCTGGACTTCTAGGAAAGTTGCATTCACTTCTACTAATATTCCGGTATTACGAAGACCCCCAAATATAATTGTCAATATATCAAATCCATTATTCATGTTAATGTATGGCAGAGCAAGGATTTTCTGGTATAAATGTAGATAGAAGAACAAACAAAGCTAGATAATCTTATAACATTTTTGGTCCCAAACCGTTGACCGTTGAAGAATATTTCGTAGTTACTGATTGGTCTTGGAAAATCTCTAATAAATGGTAACAAATACCACTTGCAATAGAAATCTGAAAGCTCTTAGATTCCAGAATCCATTCTATGAATTCGACGTTTAATATCCGGTAACAAATTGAGATTAATCACAAGACTGGGACGGCAGGCAATCGGCTCCATTATGCTTACGGAAAAATGGAAATATTAGAATTTGTATGGCCCAGTAGCTTCACTAAGGCTTAACTAACATCATAATTACGTGCTCTTTGTAACCTGATCACATCTCTGACTTTTTCATAGCAATTGGTCAAATGTCAACTGAAAAACACTGGTTGTCAGTAGAACGGTCATTTCTCAGATATTGTTTGTACCACAGCCAACTATATATATAAGCTAAGGTCAGAGAATATCAGTTGGATTTTTATATAAGAAAGCTATGCTTCAACAAAAAGGCAAAGAGCCAGCAAAGTCATAAAATATTCTACCGATTCGTTAAAAACTACCCGGCAACAGACGACCTTTCTCTTAAGTTTAGTAGGGCGATTTTTAAATAACTTTCTGTTTTAAATTAAAAAAAATATTTGCAATAAACTAACTAATCATTAATTTTAAATCTGGCGGAATTTTAAAAAAATATATTTTTGTTTAGAAAATTAATTTTACCTTTTTTTTAAATTATTTTATAATATTTAAATAAATAAAATCCACGTTAATTGAAGATAAATGTTGATGATGCTTTTGTTTAGATTTTACCCACATTTATTTATTTAATTTTTTTTATATATTTTGGTTAAATCTTGTTGTTGGATGAAGTTGACAGAAGAGAAATCTTTTTGTATTTTGTTCAAAACACACACTTTTTCTAAACATTTCACTTAACTTGACATTTCTTAAGAATCGCCTTGTATTTTGCGCATAAAATGATGTTTTAAGTTTTAGTGGTAATAATAATTTTTTTTCTACATCTTTTTGCTTTTATTTCTGCCACTACTTTTTTTTTCTAATTTGGCAAAGGTGACAAAGACAATCTTAGAGATTTTTTTTTAAATAAAATTTAAGAACATTGACTTGAAGCTACGCAGTCAAAGATTCCCACCTTAAAAAGTAATAAAAGCCAGCATCTTCACATTTACATCACACTCACACACACCTTTTTTATTATTAATTTAAATTTATTTATTTCCATTTTTTCGTTTACATTTAAAGAAATTTCTTTTTTTTATAATATTTCATAAAAAACAAAATTCTTTTCATTATAATTAACTTTTTTTTTTTGTATTAAAATTAAAATGTTTATTTCAGCAACATTTTTGTTATTATTTATTGTTAAGTGTATGATTATTATTTGCTGTTGTTAAATTGTTTTTTATAATTAAAAATATTTAAACAAAAGTCGTGGCTTCGCAAATATTCACGTCGTTATTTATGGTGTTGATTTGTTGGTCGTTTGATATCAGCGCTTAAACGCGTTTTATTCTATTTTGTTTTTTTTTTTTCTTTACTAAAACGATAAATGCGACTCGTTTAACACACGTCTGAAAGAAAACTGAAAATAAGAATTCCAAGAGTAAGTTTTAGCTTGATTGCAAGAAACTCCTATTCCGAATATACGAAAAATACAATAATAATAAAAGCTGAAGAAATACACAACAGACAACAAATATTCGTAGCATTGATACCACCACGAAACATATATTCACACACAAAAACCCATCTCAATTCAAAATATACATACATACATACCTACTCGTACTAACAAATACACGATTTAATACAACAATTCAAGTTATTATTAAAGACTGAACACGAAAGTGTTGGCTGCATGTGTTATTAATAAATGTAGATACATAATTATACCCTTCACCTTCGTGAGAAGGGTATATATAAATTTGTCATTCCGTTTGTAATTTCCACAATATAATTTTCCGACCCTATAAAGTATATATATTCTGAATCCTTATAGATAGCGGAGTCGATTTAGCCATGTCCGTCTGTCTTTCTGTCTGTCTATCCGTCTGTCTGTTGAAATCAATTTTCTGAAGACCCCAGATATCTTCGGGATCTAAATCCTCAATAATTCTGTCAGACATGCTTTCGAAAAGTTTCCTATTTAAAATCAGCAAAATTCGTCAATAAATAACAGAGATGTGAGCAAAAATCGGAGACAACCTCTATTTTTGGCCTATTTTTTTAAACTATATTTCGATTACTAAGTCAAAAATATAGACAATATGGATATCTAATGATAGATATTTCGAAGTCCATTGCAACGATGTATATAAGGCTATACAAAGTTGGACATACAATGGGTCAAAATCGGGAAAAATATTTTTTAACCCGAATTTTTTTTTACATAAATCTTTTGTCATAAATCTTTTTCACTAATAAATTAAAAAAAAAAAAATTTAAAAAAATTGGAAAAAACTTTTAAAAATATTTAAAATTTTTTTTTTTTTAAATTTTATTTTAAAGTATAATTTGGTGAAGGGTATATAAGATTCGGCACAGCCGAATATAGCTCTCTTACTTGTTTTTAATTTAAGTTTATCCAAAAACTATACAAATTTTTTAAAGTGTATTTTTCTTGTATTTTCCTCATCGAAAACTGAATGTAGAATTTTAAAATTCATTGCAGCGTGTCAAAATTTTATATAAAAAATGTTTTGCAAACGTAGCTGTTTTTTACCCTTCACTACGTGTGGCAAGGGTATATATAAATTTGTCATTCCGTTTGTAATTTCTACATTTTTCATTAGCGACCCCATAAAGTATACATTTTCTGGTTCGTTATACATAGCGAAGTCGATCTAGCCATGTATGTTGAAATCAACATTCCTAAGCTAACCAAATAACTATAGTACCGGTTTGGTTGCTATTTAAATTCGGGAAAATCGGGGCACAAATGACTGAGATATAAGCAGAAAACCACGACTACCTCAACTTTAACCAATATTTAAACTATATCTGGATTACTATGGCATTAATATAGACATTATGAATATCTAATGAAAGATATTTCAAAAACCTTTCCATCGATGTATATAACGCCATAGTAATTCAGACATACAATGGATCAAAATCGGGAAAATTTTAACCCTTTTTTTTTCACCAAAAAATTTTTTTTACCACAAAATTTGTTCGGCAAAACAATTTTTTTTCACCAACAATTATTTGCAATCTTTATCTTAAAGTATACTTTGGTGAAGGGTATATAAGATTCGGTACTGCCGAACACAGCTCTCTTACTTGTTGGCTATTGAATAGTGTATCAAATAGAGTTTTGTTTAACTGATAATAATTTCAATATTTTAAAAACGATTAGATTTACTTATTTGCTTGCTTCTTTTTATAATAAATACGTAGTTGGCTTATCGCCTATATCTCCAATCAAAATTGTATTATCTCCACTAGAAATTCTAAGAAGAGTACGACTTAACCCTCTAATGCTTAAGCTTGCCTCAAGGCACTAATCGCAAAAATGCCAATAAATGCAAATATAACTGATTTTTCATTTCAAAAACTCTTGTAACAGTTTCTTGAAACGTCTTAATAGCCCTCTTCTTTCTTAGTTTTTACAAACTAAGTGCATTAACAACCAAAAAAATATGGGAAGTGTTATCAAACGTTGATTGAAGTGTTTTAAAGTTTTCCGATTGCAATCATATTATTTTTTCTTAAAAAGTATACTTTATATTTTATACATTGGAGTCAAGATTTATGTAAAAAATGTAAGCTACTCTTTAGAGACGTGATTAATTGATGAGTGCCTTCAGGCACTCTTGGGCATTGCAGAATAGTTTTGCTGCAACAGTTTCTCATATAGTGAAATGTTGTTTGGTTTTCTTTGCTTTGATTTGCAATTTTTTACATAAAATTTTAAGAAATGGCTGGTCGAGTGAACAAATGATTCAAATTATCTGATTTGAGTGATGTACTATTACAAAAGTTGTTGTTGTAAAAATTGACAAACTATTCTAATTAAAACCCGACTATGTTTCAATCTTTAAAGCTCAAAGGGTGCCTTAAGGCACTTATTTAGTTTTTGCCACCTGACAGGTTAACTATTGATTGTGCAAACTTTAAAATGTTGGTTTTGAAATTAGATATCCAAATTTACCATAACAAATTAATTACCAACGTTTTTAGCCATTTTTTTTTTTAGAAATTGCCATTAGAGGGTTAATTTGTGAAATGGTGGCAAATAGTTCACAATTTATAAAATGTGCATTCTTTTCGTAAACAAAATTATAAATTAATTTTAATACAATTTTGTGAACAATATTATAATATTCAAAGCAGAACAAGTTCGTTTGTGTTAGTTCCGATACCTATCATAAAGTGTCTAGGAAAAGTAATTTTACTTCCATCGAGGTCACCACGACTGAAAATACAAAAACCCTTGAAACTTTTTTTCAAGATGATTTGAATAGAAGAAAACACTAAAATGTTACTATCTGAAAGTATTTAGTGCTTATTACAAGATTTTAAGTGCAAAAATATTAGTTTAAACTGACTATATTTAATTTTTTTTATTTAATTTGTATGTTTTAGGCTCAAATTGCGGCAAAAACTAAGCTCCCAATTAGCATGTAGTATGAAATGAATTTGACTCTGATTGTTTTTTTGCTATTATGAAATTGTTTATTAGAACCGAATATATATTTTCTATTTATTTTTTTAGTTTTTGTATACATATATTTACAGAATATACATTGTTTTACTATAAGAGAAAAATCTGTCACGTACGGTATGTCACGTACGATATTAAATTTTATTTATTATAAAATCATCAAACGATTGATTTTATTTAAATATGACGGATTGTAAAAGAAAAATATTTGGTTTAGTGTAAGAAATTAAAAGAAAACATAACGCCTCTCACGATTCGCAAATTTTCGCATATTTATACATGTACCTCAAAATTACTTCCGTTTTATGTCACGTACGATATACCCTTATTTCGCTCGATATTTTCGATAACAATGTTTCGAAAGAACTTTTTATTTTTTTAAAATATAGCACCCTCTGAATGAAACATACAAACCAAATTATTTTTCAGATAATCTTATTTTTGGAAAATCTATTCCACTCTATAGGCGTACAAATGTCACGTACGATGACATGGAATTGCCCATATATGACCGATAAAGTCCAATTTCGGGAGGACATTTGTATGGAGGCTAGGTGAAATAATGGACCGATTACAGCCAGTTTCAATAGGCTTGGTCCTTGAGCTGAAGAAATTATAAGTACCAAGTTTTATTGAAATACATATCTTCAAAATTGCGACCTGTACTTTGCGCACAAGGTTTACATGGACAGCCAGCCAGCCATATACCCTCCCCACTATGGTGGTGTTGGGTATAAAAATGTAAACGCTTCGTTGACAATGTCGCCAAAAAGTCATCAAAATGGTAAAAAAACTGGAGACTCGGAGGCAATTGTACCCAGGTTTCATTCAGGGTAGTTATGCTTTAATCTAAAGTTAAGTTTACTTATAACCAGACATGGTGATAATGGTAGTTATAACAAATTCAGTTATATAACAAAATAATGGTTTAAAATTTTAAGAAAACTTGTGAGATATTTTAAAATAATTCCCAATTTATTATTTTTCGTTAATATACACAAATATTTGTTTTAAATATAAATTGTAAAATTTTTTCTTTGTACAATCTTTACAAGAAGCAAAAAACCCGTTGTTGTTATTATTTTTGCTGATGAGAGTGAGAGCTCTTTTGTATTCACACATCTAAACATACTCACACGTCCATATGAAGATACAAATATCTGTATTTTTTTGTGCTCAATGAAAACAAAACAAAAATAAAAACTTTTTTCAAACTTCAAGTTTAACTTTTATAACTCCCTCTTCGTTCTATGTTGTTGTTGTTATTATTATTAGCATTACTTTTACTGTAAAGATATTAGTAATTTTTTTTCCTGATTTTTGCTATTCTACTCTTCTTTGTTTATTAGCCACAGTCACCATAATAGACAGATAGATAGGTACATAGATACATACATACCAGTAGTACGAAGTACTCTCTCATAGAATAATAGACTTTGCCAATTTTCATGTCTACTTGCATTTCTTTTTTTAAAGTTTTTCAATTGCATTTCTTTTTTTTTGTTTGTTTTGTATTTTCTATGCATCCGACTCGCACATACCATTCGTGTCTTCTTCACATTTTTATTTTTTTTATTTTTTTATGTACTTCTTGATGTTGTTCGTCTCCATTGAAGACCAACTTAAACATACAATTAGTGTCTTGGTTGCCTAGAGTTTTTTTCCTTTTCTAGTTCTGCTCTGCTTTCTCTATAGCAGTGCGCTTTATGCTTTATACTCCACTCTACAAGTACGAACGTACATACATACGTACTTTATGTTTTAATCTAATTCTATTTAATTCTAGGTTCGTTTTTCGTTCTTCATTCAACATGTTGCTGGTTTGTGTTGCTATTGCATTCCTTCATGCATCGAAATGTATGTATTTTTAGCACTTCTCTAGCCATAGCGCTATAAAATTAACTAATATAGTGCTGCAGTTGTTTTTTTCTTTCTTCTTCTTATATTTCTGCGTTGCATTGTTATTATTTAGTAAACTGTAAATCATAATTTGTTAACTTTTCTTTAATTTATAGTTATATGTATGTATGTAGTTTGTTGTTGGTGCTAACAAAAACAAAATGTGAAAAGAATAAGTGCTGCTGAATAACTAACAAAAACAAATTATCTACTCAAAGTGTAAACTGTAATCTACAAATTGCAGTTTATCGTCCAATTGAATGAAACTGGCATACTAGGGCTAAAGAAAAAGCTTAGCCAAGTTAATTGGATTTGTTGCCACATAGTGTTCTATTTCGAATTACTTATTTTAGTTCATAGTACTAAAATATTATAAAACAAACATTGGGAATAACATGTACTTAATAATGTTAGAGGTAAAATAGAAGATTTCTTTTTATAGTTTTGATAACTATAAAGAGAATTTGTCAATCCAAGTTAAGGACATATTTACTGCATAACTCAGCATTTGACCTCGTGACTTTCATATACACTTAACTAATGTCACAATAACCACGCTATCTGCTTGTTGAAATCATACGACATTTCCGTACTATTCCATTTTAAAACATTTTTCTTATTAAATTTGAAAATGTGTTATAACCTCCAAAATACATACATTCATACCGGTTATAATCCCAGCGGGAAAAAATTCTAGATCTTCACTTTGTAGGCCTTCTAAAATACCTGTTTACACATTCTAAAAGATGCGATACTCATTCTACTTTGCCTTCTCGCAGAAGACGTTCTAGAAGGGCTATGCTTCTCTTTCTAAAAAATATCATACACAATAAAATTGCATTGCACAATAATATTCAAACAGGATTGGTTTTGCAATTATTATCTCTATAATACTATTTATTTTGCTCTCTTTATTATAAACTGTTACATGAAACTAGAAGAAGGTGCAAAATCTACTAAATAATTTAGTCTTTTATAACATTTGAAGTTGTGAAGTTCGCGTGGAGTTTTTTATATATAAAACTACACACGTGATATTTTAAAGTCCATTCTTTAGGTTTTATGCTGAATTCATTTAGAATATTTGCATGCTTCAGCAGACTAGGCTTTTTTCAGGGTTTTTAATAGACATTCTGCGAGCCATTACGCGGCAGGTTTCCTTACAGACTTTTAAAGGAAGACCTTCTAATATGCCTTCTTAAGTAGGCCTTCTCGCAGCCCTCTAACCGCAGCGAGTATGTAAGGCCTTGGCTCTCAATGAAACGCCGTGTAAAATTGAAACGAATTTGAAATGCGGCTGGGTGTCCTTGTGTCTGAAAAATAAGGCATTTAGGAATGCCTCTTTACTGCATTTTTTTTCCCGCTGGGTTATTATGACTACACTAATTACTGGCATATGTTGGTTGGTTTAAATGCGCAGATAGTATCCGAAAACTAAAGTTATGATCAAGGATGAAACATGATTTGAAAAACTATTTTGGATTATTTCGCTAACTGTATTAATATAAATTACAAACATTTTAAATAATTTGACAATATTGGAAATAAAAATTGGGTGGGTCAATAAGTCCACGACTTTTTGAATTTCCCGGCTCATAACAGGCTCACACTGCTCCTGTCTACAGGCATTTGTCAGTTGACCCTTGTTAAAATTTGAACAAGCTGCGTCACTTAGTTAGTGTTTGACAGCCATTGATAGCAGACGTCCCCATGACTTGAGGAGAAATTGGAATAAAGTGAATTTCATCTGTTCATAAAGCATTCTTTTTTCGGAAAAAACCATCAAATAAAGGCTAAGTTTGATAAATAATATAGGAACTCAGAACTACTTTCGTTGCAGGCGTAAAAGCACGGAAGATGCCGAACGTTCTGGACGGCCAGCTGAGGTCTCTACACCCGAAACAATTCTGATCTGATTTTGGCCGATCGAGGATTGAAAGTACGACAGATTGTGGAAGCCATAGGCATTTCACATGGCACAGTGATTTCAATTTTCAATGATCACTTGGGTATGAGAAAGCTTTTCAAAATCCATAAATTAGGCTACGAAATGCTCCCTCTTCCGCTCTATTCTCAAAATTTTGACCCGAGTGACTATTTCTTGTTTCCAAACTTGAAGAAATGTCTCAACGGAAAGAGATTTGACTCCAACGATGAAATTATCTCTCAAAAATACCTATTTCGATGACCTCAACAAACAAATCTTATTTTTTGAGAGGAATAATTAAAATTGGAGAATGGATGGACGAAGTGCATAGAGCTCAAAGGAGACTATGTTGCAAAATTAAAGAATTTTAATCCAAAAACCTGTGTTTCATTCAAAAAGGCAGGGAGTTTTTGACCCAAAAAAATGTCTCGATCAATAATCGTCGAAATATAAAAAATGTAAAGTGTAAATCTTTCTGGCATCATATGAATTCCGAACCAAAAGAACTGTTCATCTTTTGAGGCCAAGAATGAATCAAGCCAATATCGGATACTCTGTTCCAAAGTGAAGTGTTCTGAATCTATCCAAACAAATAGTAATCAGACGGGGCACGTTTTGGACTATTAAAAAGAGAAGGCAAAACTTCCCAACCACTTCATTCTAAATACTTTTTATCAGGTAGTGCAACATGTGACCGAGGGTTGGCATGATGGAATATTTCGGTATCATATTCTGAGCGTACGCTTCAAACTAATAAGTTGCGTTCCATAGAGGTTCCCTGTGTAGTCTGGCCAGATTTCAGCAGCTTATAATAGATAGGACCCTTTTGCTCCCACCAAATTCACTCGTAAAGATTGAGTTGGCCATCATACTCATACTTAACAATATTGTTACGTTTTTTACCTTTTAAAAACGTGGGTTTATTCCCTTTAAATAAACCGGATACTATTGATTGCAAATAAAAGCAGTTTTAATAGTTAAAAATTGTAACAACTCTTTATTTACTTAGAATGTACAACAACAACAGAATTAAATAGTCACTCAGTGTTTTTATACACGTTTATCAATTCGCAGAAATGCACACATACTTTATAATGTACAAACACACACGTACAAGACAGTTGATGTTAACTCTAACACCGCCAATGATCAACTCAACTCACAACTGCAGCCTCTGTCACTATTTATACACGCACTGCCATCTTCATCTTCATCAACTAGTATGTTCGATTTCTAGAGCATTCGATGTCATTGTCAGCAGCCCAAACATTTAGTGTTGCCATACTTACAAACAATGTTAATGATGGACGTGCCTTCAAACATTATGAATGCTGCAGGTAGTCATTACAGACCGTTAAACTCAAACCATCATTGCACATTCGTAACAATATATATGACGTTGTTGATTTCGACTCTACTTAACTCAATTTGTATAGACGATGCAAAATAAGTATGATTCGAATACGAACATTAAAATGCTCATTATGAGGCTTTGTGTGATTATGAGGTTGTGTGTTGTCGAATTCTGTACAATTACAAAAAAAAACATGCATGAGGCGAATGAGTTGAAGCAATAGTAAGTATCATGAGTATTTTCCTAAAATTATCAAACAGATTTGAGGTCGTATGAGTATGATGTCGTCATCGGATTCATATTTAATGCTAGTATGAGTATGTCAGAGTAGTTTAATTTCAATGATGGCTACTCACTTATACTTATAATTTCATAAGTGTGTATGAATAGCGTTTAGATGAATTCTGTTACTCGCAAACGTTATGAAGCTCATAATGATTTTGCAAGCTCTTGCTGAGTTTTACAACAATCTTCATAGAGTAATGCCTCCAATTCTTGGTCTTTAAACTTTTTTGGTTGGCCTGGGCGATCTTTGTCTTCCGTGTCAAAATCACCACTTCTAAACCTCACAAAACATCTCTCGCACGTTGAAACCAATGGCATACAGTCGCCGTTAGTTTTGATGAGCAGTCGGTGTGCTTCAGTGGCACTTTTTTCAAATTAAAGAAGTAAAGCAAAACTTCCCGCAACATTTTCGATGCAAAAAAAATGTTTGTTATTCAAAAATATTAAAAACAACAACCGCGTTCAAATGATACGCCATCTATTGTAAAACCCAATATATTCTGCGAAGGTCTTAAATTAGTTTTTAAAAACAAGTTTACAGATTATATTAAATTCAAACTAAATATTATTGGGCAATATTGAGTTAACTAATAGTTATACAGTCGGTTAAAATTATTTTTGTATGAAAACTGTCAGTTTAACTATTAGTTATCACTTAACCAGACTTCGAGTTAATGAGGGTTAGTTTATAAAGCACAATAAATACTTAAGGACTGAGATTGTAAAATGTTTAACACACGTTTTTCATTAAAAATTTTAACCCAAGTATTATTTGATTTTTTTTTTATTTATCAAGTTATCTTTGAAAAGCATGTCAGTTATCATGTTTAATGTCAATTATGTTCATTTGTTGTTAATCTGATTAAAATGAGTGACCAGAAAAACGTGCATACTAAAATTATTAAATATTTTCAACAAAACCCAACTTGGTCCTACAAAAAGTTGGCCAAGCATTCAAAGGTCTGCCGTCAAACTGTTTCCAAGGTTATTAAACAATACCGGGAGAACTTGTCCGTTGATATAACACCTGGTTCAGGTAGAAGGAATGGTTCACATGATGTTTCTAAAGCCAAAAAATAGAAAGCATTTTCAAAAGAGCTCCCAACACCTCCGGTAGGAAAGCTGCCCGGTTAGCTAAGTACTCGAACTATTTGGAACCAAAAGTTAAAGCCAATGCAGGTTTAAAAGCACACAAGGCTCAAAAAGTTCCTGACAGGAACTCTGCTAAAAATTTAGAGGCCAAAGACAGAGCACGGAAATTAAAGTCTAATTTTATACAAAAAAATATACCTGCTGCATAATGGATGACGAAATGTACGTATGGAAAATTTTTCGCAGCTTCTGTTTCAATTTTTTTATGCTGCAGATGCTGGAGGAAATGTTGAAGAAAAGTTTAGGACCCAATAGCAGACAAAATTTCCCAAAAAGTTCTTTTGCTATGACAAGCAATATGCAGTTGCGGCAAAAAAGCCAAACATTTGTTACAAACGGCTCCATAAATACCGAAATTTACGTCACGGAATGTTTACAAAATAGAATGTTTCCATTCATAAGACTTCTTAATGTGTCCACTTATTTTTGGCTTGATTGGCATCTGTCACTATGGTAAGAAAGGTATTGAGTGGTAAAAGAACAATAATGTGGTATTTGTACCAAGAGAGTCAAATTCTCTAAACTGCCTGGAGCTAAGGCCAGTGGAGAGATATTGGGCTCTTGTTAAAAGAGAATTGAAGAGCACAAAAAAGGTGTCCAAAAGTGTGGTAGATTTTAAACGGAAATGTGACATACAGCACTAGAAAAACCATAATGGAAGGGTTTTCGAAAAAGGTTCAAAATTTCATCATTAGTGATTAGAACTATAAAAATGATTTTTTTTTTTGTAAATTGTAACAATAATTTCAATCAAATAAAAAAAGATTTAAAACTGTTAGTTTAGTGGTTTAAAAATTTTTCAATCTCAGTCCTTAATATATCATAGGAGTTCTTCCAAATTTGTTGATGTTAAAAAAAAAACACAATAGAACAGAATTATGTGTCCGTGATATGGACGAAAGCAACAAATAAATATGTATGGTATAAAATATATAGCAGATAAGTTTATATAAAGATACCTATACATTAATTTCAAATCAATATCTAAGGGTAAAAATTATTAAATATGGTTACTCCATAAGTAACTAAGCACTGCTATATATATATTTGTTCCAATTACGGTAATTGCAAGCTTCGGTAGCTAACAAAGCGAAAAGATAAATAATATATTATCCTCAATAGACTAAGTTCTAGGGATTTCTCACAATAATAAAAAAACACCAAAAAATAACCATTTTTAACAAACAAATACAAAATATCTACCAAAATAGAAATTAAATGCAAGTGCTAATTTTCAATTATAGGCAAATACAATACTAAAACGCATTAAAGAAATTATTTCATTTCTCAAAATAAAATTGAATACAAACAAGTATTTGTTGTTCAAAATTATACTTAATTTTAATATTCGTTGATTTTTTTTTTTCGTTTTTGCCTACATTATTGGACTTTGGTCTCTTTATTTTTCCAAGACACACTCTGACCCTTTTTATTTCCTTCATTATGCAGCATAATGTTGCATGTACAGCACATATTTCTTTTAATTATAAAAAATAAATAAAACTATTCACATAAATGTGCTTTGGCAATTAAGAAAATATTGTAATAATTCTGTAGTTGCAGTGCGATCGCAGAGTATCACTTCTGCGCTACTTAGATTGTTTTCAATTGTAATTTAACATTGTTGGGGCAATAAAGTAGGGGGTGGGTGCAAAGAGAAAAACCAAATTCCTAGCAATAACATATTAATGCAACTTTATTTATTCATAGGCAATTTAAAAGAAGTATGAGGAGTATAATAGTTTATTATTTATTAAAGATTAGTTGGCAAAAAGAAAAATACAAGAAAAAGAATTGAATTGAAGTTTATAATGCTTCCACTAAGATGTGTTTTATACAAAGACATGTTCATTCATTCATTTATTTATCCATACAGACGGATGCGTTACAATTTATAGTTTGTAGAGATACAACTACATTTCATACATTTGTTTACAGATAAACACAGATACATTTCTGTATTGTACATGTTCCAAGATCTTCATCATCTGTTGTGTGGTATTACAGTCCATATACAAACATATTTACTGCTTGCCGCTGCCAGAGTGGATTATTGTGTTGCAGTACGTACTGTTTTATGCAAACACACCCGATATTTGTTAATGTTCTGTTTTCTGTTTCGTAAAATCCGCTTGTTTATGGATCCAGTTCGTTTTAATTTTCCACAGAATTTCATTAATGTGTAGTAAATCTTTGATGTATGTATGGTTGGTTGGTTGAATGTTTGTTCATTGTCGAGATGCTGAGTGGCAAAGTGTTTATTCTTTTATTTAAACTTAAACTTATTAAGTATGTAGTATAGCAAGAAATTTTGCGTGCAACCGTTTTGGAATTTAGCGCAATTTATATGGTGATTAATTGATTTGTCTAAAACAAATTTAAATTACAAAAGTTCAACTTCTATTGCCACTAAACAAAATTGTGTAACCTTGCAGTTTGTTGTTTACTTTATCATTGTTGGTCATAAGTAAGAAATGTTTGGATTGATTGGATTAGAGTTTCCCACATACATATTCAAAAATCTCTTATTATTTTGTTATAAGGACCATTGTAAATTTGCTGTTCCTGATGACATGAATTTCTTAAAATATTTTTAAGAAATTTCAGCAGGACAATTGTATTAATACTTCCATGATATTTCATTATTATTTATATGTGAATTTTACTGTCCTTTGACCTTTGATCAAATTTCAATCAAAAAAATTTTAAATTTAGATCAAGATGTTGGAAACCAGTTTAATCGTTCACGAACTACCGGACTATATTAATCGTTCATGAGCTATCAAAGTATTGTAAACTTAAAATGCTTTTAAATCGCTGTGATTTATAGCCAGTACTTCTCACTATCGGAACGAAAGCATTATGGAGCCAATACCCTTTAAAAGGTTCTAAAATCAGTTCTCAAATCAATGACTTAAATGAATCCATTGCAAATTGATTATAGTTCTAATCAATAGTGATGAATTAATGAACCTTTTTCGGAAACTCCTCCATTAAAGTTTTTATAGAGCTTTTTGTCACTTTATTCGAACACATAGTCCATCTCCGTTTAAAATCTACAACCTTTTTGGACACCTTTTTTGTGCTTTTCAATTCTCTTTTAACAAGATCTCAATATCTCTCCACTGGCCTTAGCTGCAGGTAGTTTGAGGATTTGCATCTATTGGTACAAATACCACATTATTGTTCTTGTACCACTCAAGACCTTGCTTTCCATAGTGACGCGATGCCAAATCAGGTCAAAGATAAGTGGACACATTAAGAATGGAAGCATCCTCTTTTGTAAACACTTCTTCAAGTAAATTTCGGTAGTTATAGAGCCCTAAGTTACAAATGATTGGCTTCTTTTGCCGCAACTACATATTGCTTGCCATACCAAGAACTTTTTGGGAAAATTGTATGCTTTTGGATCCTAAACTTTACTACAACATTACCTGGAGCATCAGCGACATAAAAATATTGATCCGGAAGCTACAAAAAATTTTCCATACGAACGTTTCGTCATCCATTATGCAGCAGGTATTTTTTCGTATACAATTTGACTTTAATTTCCGTGCTCTGTCTTTGGCCTCTAAATTTTTAGCAGAGTTCCTGTCAAGAACTTTTTTAGCCTTGTATGTTTTTAAACCTGTACTTTTCGTACCAAATAGTCCGCCTACTGAGCTAAGCGGACTGCTATCCTACCGGATGTGTTGGGAGCTCTTTTGAAAATGCTTTCTATTTATTGGCTTTAGAAACATCATGTGGACCATACCTCCTGCATGAACCAGGTTTTCTATCAACGGACAAGTTCCCCCGATAGTGTTTAATAACATTGGAATCAGTTTGATGGCAGACCCTTGATTGTTTGGCCAACTTTTTGTAGGATCAAGTTGGGTTTTGTTGAAAATATTTAATATTTTTAGTACGCACTTTTTTCTCGTCACTCATTTTAATCAGATTAACAACAAATCAACATAATTGACATTAAACATAATAACTGACAAGCTTTACAAAGGTAACTTGATCAAAACAATAAAAAATCAAATAATACTTGGATTAAAAGTTTTAATGAAATACGTGTGTTAAGGTTTTTTCGATCTCAGTCTTTAGGTTCTTTGAAGTTCTATCGGAACTAGTTTATGTTCTTTAGAACTATGTAGTCTAGTTATAAATAACTACAATATTTTTAAGTGAAATTGAGAACATTATGCATGATATTGAGAAAATTAAAAAAAAAAAAAAAAAATGAGAATTGTAAAATAAAATTGTAAAAAATCCTGATAAAATAAATTCAAATTGAAATTGAGAAAAATGCAATTGAAATTGATAAGTTCAATTTTTCTCAATTTTATTTGGAATCTTCACAACCCAAATTGAAATTCTCAATCAAAGTATAACAAGTACCTAACTCTATACATATATGTGTTAGCGAAACTCTAATTAAACCATGTAGCTCATTTTGTGCCACCCTGTATGTGTTAGTAACAAAATTACACATGTGTTAGTACCTTTTTAATTTTATCCAGGCAACAGAGTTTTATAAAATAGTGTGAATTAATTTGAATGAATTTTTAAAACCAAAAACTGGAATTCGATTTTATAGTTTAAATCAATGTATAACAAGTGTCCGACTCTTTATTTTTTAAATTTACTCTCTCACATATACGGGCACGGTTCAACACGGTTATGAGAGAATTAAACACATCAAAATACTTCACATTTTAACTTCGATTTTCCCACTAATTAAAGGCCGAACCACGTTATTATACTTCTATACAATATTTTACGAATTTTTTGAACACTTTGCGGCTCACTTTTATTTCCGAAAAGCTTCATATTTGAAGAAACGAAAAAAACATTTTTTTTTTAATTTTTGACACTTAATTTTATTTGTGGTAGAATTTCCATTATATAACAGAGTTTAAATTTTTAGTACTCAAAATCAAACAAATTGAAATTTAACACGATTTTATAGAACTCTGTAGGTCTGTTGAAAATTAAAGAGCCAACAACACATATACATTTTTGTTACTAACACATATTTAGACTTAGGTACTTTTTGACTAACACATGTTTAGAGTTAGGTACTGCTGTCAAAGAGTTGGACTATTTGTTATACTTTGGTTTAAATCATATAAAAATACACATAGAGCGGAAACTAGAAAAAAACTCAAACAAAAATTTACTCAAAATAATCACACATACTTGTGTTGTTTTTGTTTTCACAAGGTTTTTTTTCTAATACATTCTAACCACTTAGGTTTTTGACAACTGAGTTAGGTCTTTGACAGTAGAGTTTCCGATCTATTCATATTTATCTATGGTTTAAATTCTACAATAACCAAAAATTATGTATGTCAGGAATTGCAAAATTTTTTTTCTTGATTTCTATAAAATACAAACCCATAATCATAGTCAAAAATAAAGTATTCTTTAAAAGAATTAAACTCGACTTTACTTAAGAGTGGACTTTAGGTCTATCATATATAAGTTAAAGTATACTTCTGATGTTGAAGTCGACTCTAAATATAAAACTAGCTGAAGCTGTTTTTAAATCATTTAACAACAGCTCAAAAATTAAAAAATGTTTAAGTTACAAGATATTGGCAGAGATTTTGCAATTATTGAACAGTTATCAATAAAATTAGTAGCAAAATATCCTAAATATGATATTAATATTATCTTTTCCATTTTTCCACCACAAATTGCTTTTTTCTTTAGTTTTACTGGTTAATTTTATTGTTTACCACTTTTTGTATTTTTTTTTTTTTTTTTTAATTTTCTTTATCAGCTATTCAGCGGTGCCACTTGTCTATATTTTGTTGTATATTCTATGAAAACATTTTCTACATTTGAGGTGGCACCCAGTTAAAGTCAGGTTCAATTTAAAGCATACTATAATTTTGGCCATGCACAGTTGCAAAATAACTTTACCTTCGTGAGAAGGGTATATATAAATTTGTCATTCCGTTTGTAATTTCCACAATATAATCTTCCGACCCTATAAAGTATATATATTCTGGATCCTTATAGATAGCGGAGTCGATTAAGTCATGTCCGTCTGTCTGTCTGTTGAAATCAATTTTCTGAAGACCCCAGATATCTTAGGAATCCAAATCTTCAATAATTCTGTCAGATATGCTTTCGAGAAGTTTCCAATTTAAAATCAGCAAAATCAGTCCATAAATAACGGAGATATGAGCAAAAATCCGAGACAACCTCTGAAAATTTCATTTAAAAAACACAATTTATTGCATGCTTTGACAATAAAACAACAAAACGTACATATGTTTGGATGTGTGTTGGCATCATTGCTTTGAGTATTTGGTTTTTGTTTTTTTTGGTGTTTCGTTTGGCGTTGTCGTTTTTATACCCATCATTTCGTTTCTAACTTCTACAATATAATCTGTTCGTCAGCAATTAAATGTAACATTTTTAAAAGTTTTCTTGATATATTTAGGATGCTATACGCTGAAAGTGGGCAATTAATGCATTCACAACAAAGGTGAAAGGTATATAGGATTCGGCATAACCGAATATAGCACTCTTACTTGTTTTTATTGTACACTTTTTAACAATGAAAGTGTGCTAAAAGTGTTTTAAAAATAATAGAATACAATTTTAAAATAATAGTGTGTAAAATCGTTATTTTAACAAAAATTAAAAGTTAAAAATACATTTTATTGATTTTCATTTCTCTGATTTATTTTTAATTCTTCATTTAATTTAGAATTTTTTCAATTTCAATTTGAAATTCTCTATTTAATATGGAAATTTTCTCAATTTCAAAAAAAAAGATTAAAGTCATTATAAAACTAGCAATTTTGGAACAAGTTCTAAAAATGTTCCTGTGATATTAAAATTTACAATTAAATTTTTGTAGATTTCAACTAACTTGAATACATATTGAGCATAAATATTTCTTTTCTTAACCCGCCATTGCAATGGTGACCTATATGTCTGTGAGACCGGGCGTGTTAAAAAATCTAATATATTTTTTTTTTTTCGTTATTTTTTTTTTATTATTTTTAAAAAATTGTGTGAATTTTAATATTGGAGTTAAAGAGCTTAAATTGATTAAATATCTTAGTTTTATTGTCAAAGAGCAGACATTAAAAAAAAAGTGAACTTTTAGTGAGTGAGACCGGCGTCATCATTTATCAAAGTCAAATTTGGGTCACCATTGGCGGGTTAATATAAAATTATTTGTAAAATAACGGTAAATATTAGCAGCTGAAGGTGATTTTAGTTATAACGATAACGGAATACAGCCTAGTTTTGTTTACAATAAAATATAGAACAATTTTCCATAAAAATTTGGAGCGGTCTACTGAATATACACCCACATTTTGGTCAATTTGTTTATTTTTATAAACAAAAATAAATATTTTGAACTTATGCTAATTAAACGCTCACACACACATTTATAAGAGTTCAAATACTCGTAAACATGAAAATATATCTAGATAAGAATTCTAGATTTTCATTTTTATCAAATAACAACAATAACACAGGGCAACAAAATCGAAAAAATTTTAGAGGTTTTTTAAATCACTACACAATTTTGATATATTGTGGTTCCAGTAGTAAAAATATGGTCTAAATTTTTCAATTCTATGTAGAGTTTTTTTTTTTTAATTTTTAAGTAAAATTATAAATTTTGTTAGAAGTTTCTCCACGTAATTAATGATAACTCAAAAAGGGTTTGTCCCATTTTATTAAAATTAACTTAGAATAATAGAAATTTACATAATCTTTAATCCGTTTATATATTAAGTTTTAATCGGCTCAGTAGTTTCGGAGTTATTATAACAAATTGAAGCAAAAAATATATTTTTTTACGTGAAAATATCAAATTTTTTTGTTTAAAAAAAAATCATGAAAAATCGAAAACGGCAGAAGTTAATCAGATTTATTGCTTTATCGTAAAGCCACATGTAATAGGAACAAAGTTAGATATTGATCATAAAAATTTATGGATTCTTTTCGAATTTATTAACAATTAAGTGAATTCGCTCATATTCACAAAATTTTTTTATTTTTTTTAATATCCATAAAATTGAGTAGTTAATATTCTTCTTTCGATTGATTAAATTTTGAAAACATTTTCCCCATGCTATGCACACATTTTCTCATATGTATTAAGTTTCAATCGGCTCAGTAGTTTCGGAGTTATTATAACAAATTCAAGCAAAAAAATATTTTTTTACGTGAAAATATCAAATTTTTTTGTTTTAAAAAAATCATGAAAAATCGAAAACGGCAGAAATTGTTCAGATTTATGGCTTTGTCGCAAAGCCACATGTTATGGAAACAAAATGAGATATTGAACATCAATATTTATGGATTCTTTTCGAATTTATTCACAATTAAGTGAATTCGCTCATTTTCACAAAATTTTTGTTTTTTGTTTGAGATCCATAAAATTGAGTAGTTAATGTTCATGCTATGTACACATTTTCACATCGAAATTCATTTCATTTTTACGATTGCGGTAGCAAACTATTTGTTATTATAACCACGAAACTATTGGGCCGATTGAAACGCAATATATGTATATATGAAAATTTGTACATATTACGGGGAAAATCTTTTCAAAATTCAATCAATCGAAAGAAGATTTTGTTGCCTTGT
This sequence comes from Calliphora vomitoria, assembly GCA_942486065.2. Classification (NCBI taxonomy): domain Eukaryota; kingdom Metazoa; phylum Arthropoda; class Insecta; order Diptera; family Calliphoridae; genus Calliphora; species Calliphora vomitoria. The sequence goes on along the minus strand of OW818031.2, from coordinate 14,941,501 downwards.
GTAATTAAACAATGTGTTTTTATTGAATGAAATAAAAAACCTGCAAAAATTTACAAACATTAGATTAAATTTACTTGGAAGAACTAACATTTATCATTAAGTAAAACTAAATTAGTATGACAGTAATTATTTCTACTAAACACCTACTGCATGGAATGTTGTTTTTTACGTTTCTCTGGGCAGGTATGAGTGAGTATAAGTTTGTTTTTGTTTTGTTAATTTTAGTAGTAAACATTTTTGCACAAAGTTTAAAAGCCACTGGTAGTCTTTACTTAAAAGCTTTAGTTTACATTCAGGTCTTACATTTGTTTGTTATTGTCGCCAGCAAAGCTTTTTTAACTTTAAAAACAATCTTGTTGTTTCAAACAAGTGTGTTGTTTTGTTGCTTCGTTTACTTACAACTTGTTTCAAACTAAAAAACCCGTTTTGCATCCAAAAGATATTTTTGTAGCTTTTTGTGTTTAGTGTGAGGTGAGAAGGGGAGAGTGTTTGTTGGTTTGTTTGTGTATAGAGTAAGAGTAAAATCATTATTGAAGAATTTGTGTTGTTTACCTTTCGTTTCATGAGCGTGTGTGTAAACAAACAAAACATAAGGTAAAAGTAATAGTAAAATATGTATGCATGTACACACTTTTCCATACAGGTAAATATTAGTATATTGTGTGTTTTTTGTGCACAAATTAAGAACAAGCTTTAGTTAATTACAGAGATCTGTGTAAATTTTTTATGGAATATTAGAAAAAAACTTATTTGTAAATGAATTTAGTTAAAGCTTGGCAACAACTGTTAAAGAATAAGACCAGCAAGTTAGTTGATTGATCTAAATGGCCCATAGATTAGTGAATCAGCAAATATATCCAAGTCAAAACCAGGCCCTTTATGGAGCAATCTAATGCATGTTAATTAAGCGAGATTGAAATAGTAATTGATATGGAAAAACAGTTATATAGGTACCTGGAAATTCCAAAAATGTGTGTCATCTCCTTTTTTATAAATTCAAATAAAATTTTAAATATTTATTTTGCTTAAATATCACTCATTGTTTAAGTGATTGATTAATCATTAATTAAGCTTCAACTTAACAAAGTTTTAAACTTTTTATTTTTTAAAAAAACATTGCAATTTTTGTTGTTGCAAATTTTATGTTGACATCATGAAAAATTTAATACTTGTTTCCATAATCAATACAACAAAGCTGTCATAGTCATCACCTTGATATGTTTTTTTTTTTTGTGTTTCATAAAATTCAACAAAAAAAAATTTTTTTTTTTAAATTTAGCACAAACAAAAAATAGTTTGAAACGTGTTAATAAAACATAATTGAATGGAGTTAATATATACCAACTTTTTTATTTCAATTACAATTTTTTTAGAAAATTTTCTAAAAAAAAACTTATAAGCTAAAGTATTTTGTTTGAATTTTAAAATTAAGAGTTTTTGCCCATAAATTGTGTTGTTTTTTTCATTTAGCTGCTTCATTAGTTTATATGGCAAACACGTTTACACCTCATAAACTAGTTTTTACCATGTTTTATAGCACTACTTTTCCAAAAAAATAGTTTGAAAAAAAAAAAAAAAAAACTTTGAAATTCTTAAAGCATTAAATACACTGGAAGAAAAATATCATTGCAAATTGAAAGTTGAAAATTCCTATTTTGTCACTTGTTTGATACAAGCTAAATATAGTACTGCTTGTGTCAAACAAGTGTCAAACCATACATTATCCACATTGCTGAGTTCTCATGTAAGAAATAGACAAAAATTGTTTTAGTATGCTGTTATTATTCCGAATCAAAATATTTTGGAATTAAATCGGCCATTTCTAACTGGCTGATCGGATTGATATGCAATTTCTCATAGACTTTGCGGAGGAGTATTTAAGTATTAGTTTGGCACTCTTCCAAATTATATGTGGTTCTTCTAATTTCAAATATTTTAATATACGTATTCTATTTTAAATTTGAGAAAATTTGAAATTTTTTAATTTTTTTGCCGACTACTCTTCGTTTCCTAGAAAAAAAGTTTCTTAAGAAACTTATAAAGTTTTTATATTTAATTTTACTAATACATTCTCAACACTTTAGTTTCTGACAAGTGAGTTAGGTCTTAAATAGGAGAGTTTCCCATCTATGTGTATTTCTTTATGGTTTATAGTTTGAGGTATTCCAAATCAAATGTGGAGTTTATGGGCAAAATTCCACAAAATACCAAAATTAAGGAGTGAAATCGAACAAATTTTAACATACATACATATATGTTAATAAAAACAAGTAAGGGAGCTATATTCGGCTGTGCCGAATCTTATATACCCTTCACCAAATTATACTTTAAAATAAAATTAAAATTTTTTTTTCTTAAAATTTTTTTTGTTGAAAAATTTTTTTTTTTAATTTTTTTCCAATTTTTAAAAAAAAAATTTTTTTTAATTTAAAAATTTATCTTTTTCAATTTATTAGTGAAAAAAGAGATTTTTGTGAAAAAAATTCGGGTTAAAAAATATTTTTCCATTTTATTTTACCATTGTAGGTCCAACTTTTTTTATATAGGAAACTTCTCAAAAGCATGTCTGACAGAATTATTGAAGATTTGGATCCCGAAGATATCTGGGGTCTTCAGAAAATTGATTTCAACAGACATACGGACATGGCAAAATCGACTCCGCTATCTATAAGGATTCAGAATCTATATACTTTATAGGGTCGGAAAATTTTATTGTGGAAATTACAAACGTAATGACAAATTTATATATACCCTTCTCACGAAGGTGAAGGGTATAAAAATGAAACCACTAAACTTACAGTTTTGATTTTTTTTTTATTTAATTGAAATTATTATCACAATTAACAACAAATATTATTTTTATAGTTCTAATCACGTGTGATGAATTTAAGAACCTTTTCCGGAAAACCTTCCATTAAGGTTTTTATAGTACATTCTGTCACTTTGTTCGAACATGTAGTTCATCTCCGTTTAAAATCTACCACTCTTTTGGACACCATTTTTTTGTGCTCTTCAATTCTCTTTTAACAAGAGCCCCAATATCTTTCCACTAGCCTTAAATCCAGACAGTTTGGAGGATTTGCCTCTCCTGGTACAAATACCACATTATTGTTCTTGTACCACTCAATACCTTGCTTTCCATAGTGACAGGATGTCAAATTAGGCCAAAAATAAGTGGACAAATTAAGAAGTCTTATGAATGGAGGCATCTTTTTTTGTAAACATTCCTTGATGTAAATTTCGGTATTTATAGAACCCTTTGTAACAAATGTTTCACTTCTTTTGCCACAACAGGATGTCAAATCAGCTTAAAATTAAGTGGACACATTAAGAAGTCTTATGAATGGAAGGATCCTGTTTTGTAAACATTCCTTGAAGTAAATTTCGGTATTTATAGAACCCTTTGTAACAAATGTTTGGCTTCTTTTGCCACAACTGCATATTGCTTGCCATACAATTTTCTGCTTTTGGGTCCTAAACCTTTCTATAACATTCCCTCGAGCATCAGCAATATAAAAATATTGACCCAGAAGCTGCGAAAAATTTTCCAGAACATACGTTTCGTCATCCATTATGCGGCAGGTATAGTTTTTGTATAAAATTTGACTTCAATTTCTGTGCTCTGTTTTTGGCCTCTAAATTTTTAGCAGAGTTCCTGTCAGGAACTTTTTGAGCCTTGTATGTTTTTAAAACTGCATGGGCTTTAGCTTTTCGTACCAAATAGTCCGAGTAATGAGCTAACTGGGATGCTTTCCTACCGGATGTTTTGGGAGCTCTTTTGAAAATGCTTTCTATTTATTGGCTTTAGAAACACCATATGGACCATTCCTTCTACATGAATCAGATTTACTATCAACGCACAAGTTCTCCCGATACTGTTTAATAACATTGGAATCAGTTTGACGGCAGACCTTTGATTGTTTGGCCAACTTCTTGTAGGACGAAGTTGGATTTTGTTGAAAATATTTAATAATTTTAGTATGCACTTTTTTCTCATCACTCATTTTCATCAGATTAACAAAAGATGAACAAAATTGACATTTAACATCATAACTGACATGCTTTACAAAGGTAACTTTATAAAATAGTTTTAAGGAAAAACGTATGTTAAGGTTTTTTCGATCTCACTCCTTAGCAGATTTTATTGTTTTTTGTTTCCCAAAACGTATATTTGTTTCCAACTTTAAATTTTCTATCAAAAAGTGCACCAACCCAGCAAAAACACTACTTTCATAGAAAGCCAGCAAGTAATATTGGAGCTAAGTGATAACTACTTATTATTTGACTGAAACTCCAGTTATTTTTGTTCGAGATTTGAAAAAATGCATGCGTTTCACTTACAAATGTACTTCTATTTACCCCAAGAATATGTAGCTATAAAAACTGAAAAAAAAAAATTTCCTTGTGTGGAAATCGAACCGGCATAGTGTGACAGAGATGTTTGTTGAGATACTTATGTAGTTGAAATGTCAGGCAAACATTACAAACATATGCCAACTCTGCAATACTTACATTTTTGCAATGTACGACTCACTTGTAATTGAGGCGTTGACTAAGATTAACACAAAACTCATTAAAACGTTAATGTAGAATAATTAATAAAGAATTTATAATTCATACAAATAAAAAAAAGTGTTTTATTTTATTAAAGAAATTCTGACACACGAGGGAAATATTACACATGCTGATTGTTTTTTTCTGTATTTGAAAGAATAGCTGCATACTCACTGCTTCATGAACGAGTTATTTTATCGAAAGTTAACAATGATTTTAACATAAACATATAAATTAATAAAGGCGCGGATCCAGTGGGGGTGAAACACGAATTGCACCCGCCCCAAAACCGAAAAGTTTTCATATAAAAAAGAAGAAAAATTTAGAACAAATTATGATTTTTTCCCCCCCCAAATGGTTGACCTTGATCCGCGCCTGAATTAATATAATATGAATAAAAAATTAATAGCTTTGACGTCTCGTTTTTCAGTCAAACACATAAGAAAGCTGTGCTAAACGCAAAGTTCATTACCAACCTGTATAAAAATAAGTACCTACTCTACAACTTATATAAAATAATGTGTAACTAGTTGCCATTACCAAAATTCACCAAATTTTTTCTGGGAACATAGCAATTTTGATTGGAATATGTTGACGAACAAATCTTTTATTAAATAGTCTTAAATTATAAAAGTTGGGTACCGATTCAAAACGGTTAAATGGTAATGGCAACACATATACAAGGTGGCGCAAAAGTAAACTTCCGATGTTTTTTGTCTGTAATTAAAAAAAAAAAATTAAAAACTTTGATCCACAAGAAGGATTATTTTTATTTGGTCTTTTAATTTTTTTTACATCAAGTCGAGAATATGATGTCATGTAAATGGCCGCCGCCACAGTTGATTGTCATTTGAGCCCTTTTTATGGCATTTTACATCACTTTGGCCAAAACTTCCGGCGATAGGTCCTCACATTCTTGACGGATATTGTCTTTAAGAGCTGCAAGATCTGAGGCTTGTTGACATAAACTCGCGACTTCAAAAAGCCCCACAAAAAGAAGTCTGTAGCGGTGAAATCAGGCGATTTTGCTGGCCAGTGCAAATCGCCAAAACGGGAGATTAGGCGCCCGGGAAATGCATCCTTCAGCATATCGGTTGTGGCACGTGGAGTGTGTGCCGTTGCACCGTCCTGTTGGAACCACATATTTTCCAATCCCAATTCATCAAGTTGCGGCAAAAAGAACTCGTTGATCATTGCTCTGTAGCGCTCACCATTCACAGTAACCGTTTGGCCCGCGACGTCTTCGAAGAAAACAGGTCCGATGACTCCTCCATCGAAAACAGCACACCATACAGTGACTTTGAGCGGGTGTAATGGCTCTTCGTGGGTTACACGCGGATTTTCAGTGCCCCAGAAGCGTAAATTTTGCTTATTTACGTACCCGCTAAGATGGAAATGGGCCTCATCACTCAAGATTATTTTTGATGAAAAATCATCTTCCTCTTGGTGGTGATTAAGGATGGCTTGAGCGTATTTTAGACGCGATTGGTGGTCAGCAGCTAACAACTGATGCACCGTCTGGACTTTGTACGGAAACATCTTCAAATCTTGTACCAAAATTCGCTGTAAAGACCGTCGACTGATACCCATTTGCGTGGCACGTCGTCTGGTCGATGTCGACGGCGCTTCCATGACATCCTCGGCTACAGCAGCAATATTCTCTGCAGAACGGCTACTCCGGGGTCTGCCACGCCTGGCAGCATCTCGTGTTGTGCCAGTCTCTTCGAGACGTGCGGCTAAACGTCGCAGTGTTTCAGCAGTAGGCGTTGGACTGCCAGGAAATCTGCGACGAAATTCACGTTGTGCCAAAGTCACCAACCGATTATTGGTCAAATAAATAGTCAGCAATATTCCGCGTTCTGCAGCAGTGTAGCGTAACATTGTTTATTAACGTGTATTTTGCATGTGTTTACTACACAAATGTCAAAACAGAACTGACATTAGGGGCCAATCGCAAAATTTATAGCATTTTCTGATAGGAGGATTACTTTTGCGCCACCTTGTACAAATCTTAACTACTAGAAAAAATGTACAATATGTTTTTATTGGGTGTATGACTTTAAAATGCGGAATTTACAATAGATGGCATATCTTTTGAACGCGGTTTTTATTTTGAAGGGTACATAGCTGTCATTTATTCTCACTTAGATATTGAACATTATCGCTAGAAGCTCCTTCTCTAGAGTAGCACACCTCATCTGTGCTGACTAAATAAAAAAGGTGTTAACAAACTTTTATCGAAAATGTCGAATCTTGTGCCAACAAAGCGTCATATGCGGGAAGTTTTGCTTTACTTCTTTTATTTCTTTCATTGGTTTCAACGTATATTCTCCATCTACTAAGAAATATTATTGAGATTCGTAAAATAACAACTTGATAAATAAACGGACATTCATTAAGAGCTTCTTATCTTTAAATTTAAATAAAACAAAGTGTGTGTGAGATATCATAGAAATTTGTTATTCGTTTGAAAGGCCTAGCGATGCCCTTATGTATAGAATATAACATCATGCTAATGTCCGCCGCATCATCGCTGGGTGGCGTGGATTCCAAATGTCCAATTTTCCATGACTCTGGCTTATAAATCAGGCTGAATTTGAATGATGGCATGGGTTATGTCGGCTTTGAAGACCTCTGTGTTTTGTGACTTATTCGCATAAACCTGCGACTTAAGAAAACCTAACAAGAAGAAGTCGTACGGGTTCAAATCGTGCAATCTCGGTGGCCAGTTCACATCATCTCCACGTGTTATGACGATGGATCTATAGCGCTTGTAGTTGACGGTGTTGGTATGGCCAACCAGCCCAAAATTGAGGCCGCCAGCCCAAAATTCACACCAAACAGTGACTTATTCGGAATGCATTGGACGCTCTTGGATCTGATGTGGTTTGGTATCGGCCCAAATTCGACAATGTAGTGTGTTGACGTATCCATTCATGCAAAAATGGGGCCTCATCATTGAAGATGATTTCTTTATGGAAATCTAACAGAACCATCCATTTTGATAAAACAATTTTATAATTTGAACGTGTTGTTGAACGGTATATCCGTCCATGCAAATACAGGGTGTCCGCCGGGAAGCTATACTATAAGTCTTCACGGTTCATATTTGCCAGTCGTGAAGTAGACACTTGGCAAATTTATTATGGAAAAATATTCGATATACCAACGTGTTTTAATCGTTAAAACATTTTATCAAAATCAATCATCGATTACTCTTACTCTTTCCACAACAAGTTATTTCAAGAAATAGTGATGTTGATTGGCCTCCACGGTCGCCTGATTTGACTGCTCCGGACTTCTTTTTGTGGGGATATCTGAAAAGCAAGGTTTATGCAAACCAACCAGAAACGTTTGAGCAACTCAAACAAAATATTCGTGATGAAATGAATGAAATACAGCGTGAAATGTGTGGGAATGTAATGGAAAATGTGCTTAAAAGGGCTCGCATTTGTGAGGCTAACAGAGGCGAATATTTACCTGATATTGTATTCCATACATAATTGCCGACATTATATAAAACATTTATCAATATAAGATCCATTCTCTTTCATTTAATCAAAAATTATAAACAAACAAAGTAGTATACCTTCCCGGCGGACCTCAACTTCCAGACCAACTAAATTACTCCTAGAACAAGATATTGAAATGTTTGGTAATGTCACAGCATTATATATTGAATGACCTTTGCGACTATACCAAAGAAAAAATATTCCCGGTAAGAAACATATGAAAATTCCATATCTTCATTTTTCCAAGTGTACTTTGCAATACACTTAACCCTTTTTTCCACTGTCTATGCTGAATTTTCACGTATCATTAGTAATAGATTTGTTTTTCGTGAATAATTTTCATTGTATTTTTTATTGTTGGCTGTTGTTTATGGGAAATTACCATAAACATTAACATAAAATTTATGTTTGTGTTTCTTTTTTTTCTTCTTACAAATTTTTGTTGCACATTCATACTTCCATATGATGTAATTTTCAACATTTATAAAGTAGCACATGCACAACTCAATATACTGCTACATTTTTATCTTGAAACAACATCTTTTGTTGTTGCACATTTTTGTTAAAAAAAAAATAAAAATATTTTTCAATCTTAATTTATGTGATGTTTTGTTGTTGTTGGCATCAAGAAATCTGTTTTAATTTTAAGGTTTATTGCTAAGTTTTGTTTACAAACCTAGTTTAGAAATTAAATAAATTAATATTACTCAAATAGGTTTTGTAAAGAAGTAAATACAGAACATGTAATGTACTGGTACATACATACATATTTTCAGCTTTTTAAAAGAATTACGAAAACTCTCTCGAACGAGATTTCCATGGAGGGAATAAAATATTGAAAAAATTTACTTTGGATTTTGAGGTATAAATTAATTTTGTCTGAATTTAGTCAAACTTTCACAACATATTTAATGGAATTATATGACATGCCTGAATGTAGAACAATGCTCAACTACTATATATAAAGTTTTGCATGTAAAGCCTTCTCTAAAACCATTCGACTTAAAATAGATATAGACATTTAAATGAATGACCATCATTTATGGGGGAAAAGGAGCTTATCTACAATATAAACATTTAAATTTATAATGACGCACATTGTTTTCCATAAACCTTGTTTAATTTATTTGTACGTGTTCATTTAAATTTAAAAAAAAAAAAAAAAGAAAATGTCTCAAGACGAAGAGTAATGCTCAAACGATATTCATTGACATTTAAATAGAATTATAGTTAAACAAATAAATAAATATTTCTTTGTTAGCTAAATCTAATCAGCGTTTAATTTTAAAAGTCTTTGTTTTCTAAAAGATTTATTTTTTTTTAGAAATAATAAACTGCTTTTTATGGTGGATTATTAAACTAAAATTTAAATTATAAATGAATGACCTTTTATTTATTTTTAGCTGTTTAATTTCGTGGTTAATTTCAAAAAATATAGCTTTAATTAAATTTAAAGACAAATTTGAATTTGCATGTTATTTTTTATTCATACCCCAGGGTCTGCGTGTTGTGAAATACAACTCTAACCATATAAACAAATACAACTCTAATGTTATTGTTTACAAATTTTTTGTATACAAACATACACTCTTAAATACAAACATACACACATTTTTTAAATAACTGTTTTTAGTGTTTTATATTTCTCTGGATTTATTATTGTTGTTGTTATTGTTACAAATAAATTCTCACACATTGTTTTAAGTTTTTTTTGTTGTTTTGGCTCACGAAGATGAATGTCTTTGTTGACATCAAAATCGTGTTTGTCATGTGTATTGTAGACCTAAATTGTGCAAAAATATATAAAAAATAATAATAAAATTATTTTATAAAAAAAAAGAAATACATATAAACAATTGTTTACAGACTGGCTTGTCTACACGCCAATCGTTGTGATTTTTATGAAAAAAAAAAAAAAATACAAAAAATGTCCTAAAGAGAAATTTCTTTTATTTTATTTATAAGTGAAATCGTTTAAACTTTAAACATTTTATAAATTTAAAATAAAATTCACCTAATTTGTTTGCAACCCGTCTCTATCCACACTGTGGTAAATTTGTGTTAATATTTATTTTTTTTCTTTATCGTAAAACAATTTGAATCATTAAATAAATAAATGCAAAACAGTCAGTCGTTATTGATTTAATTTTTTTTATGTCAATTTTGTATTTGTATTTGTAATACCATAACAAATACCAAAACAAATGACTATAGGAATATTTGGATATTCTTCTCATCTCTCAGTATTGAAATTCATAGTTGTTAATAAATCACCAGAATCTGGTGCAGAGTGCGAATTGATCATTCACTTTGGAAAAGGTTAAAAGTTGTTTTTATTCCATATAAGATAATATCATCTTTACTGTTGAAAACCTTTTGCATAATTTAGGTCTACAATATAAAGCGAAAGGCTCTTCAAGATACAAACATGCCTACCTAAGGACTGCGATCGAAAAAACCTTAACACATGTTTTTTTCTTTAAAACTTTTATTCCAAGAATTACAGTGTACTCTCACATAAGTGGACACCTAAGGGACTGAAAAATTTGTCCGCTTATAAGAGGTGTCCGCTTATGAGAGTATTAAATAATCCCAAAGAATGGTTTTGGGACTGAAAAAAGTGTCCGTTTATGGGACGTGTCCGCTTTAGAGAGGTGTCCGCAAAGACAGAGTCTACTGTATTCGATTTTTTTTATCAAGTTTCCTTTGTAAAGCATCAGTTATAATGTTTAATGTCAATTTTGTTCATCTGTTGTTAATCTGATTAAAATGAGTGGCCAGAAAAAAGTGCATACTAAAATTATTAAATATTTTCAACAAATCCAACTTGGTCCTATAAAAAGTTGGCCAAACAATCAAAGGTCTGCCATCAAACTGATTTCAATGTTATTAAACAGTATCGAGAGAACTTGTCCGTTGATAAAAAAAACCTGGTGCATGTAGAAGGAATCGTCCATATGCTGTTTCTAAAGCCAATAAATAGAAAGCATTTTCAAAAGATCTCCCAACATATCCGGTAGAAAAGCAGTACAGTTAGCTCAGTACTCGGACTATTTGGTACGAAAAGTTAAAGCCAATGCAGGTTTAAAAGTTCCTGACAGGAACTCTGCTAAAAATTTAGAGGCCAAAGACAGAGCACGGAAGTCAAATTTTATACAAAAAATATACCTGCCGGATGACGCACGTACGTATGGCAAATGTTTCACAGCGTCCGGGTCAATATTTTTATGTTGCTGATGCTCGAGGGAATGTTTTAGAAAAGTTTAGGAACCAAAAGCAGAAAATGTTCCCATGCATGGCAAGCAATATGCAGTTGCGGCAAAAAAGCCAAACATTTGTTACAAAGGGCTCTATAAATACCGAAATTTACATCAAGGAATGTTTACAACAGAGGATGCATCCATTCATAAGACTTCTTAATGTGTTCACTTATTATTGGCCTGATTTGGCATCCTGTCACTATGGAAAGCAAGGTCTTGAGTGGTACAAGAACAATAATGTGGTATTTGTACCAGGAGAGACAAATCCTCCAAACTGCCCGGAGCTAAGGCCAGTGGAGAGATATTGGGCTCTTGTTAAAAGAGAATTGAAGAGCACAAAAAAGTTGACCAAAAGTGTGGTAGATTTTAAACGGAGATGGACTTCGTATTCGAACAAAGTGACAGAAAGCACTATAAAAACCTTAATGGAAGGGTTTCCGGAAAAGGTTCATAAATTCATCACTATTGATTAGAACTATAAAGATTTTTTTTTTTTGGTAAATTGTAATATTAATTTCAATCAAATAAAAAAGGATTCAAAACTGTAATTTTAGTGGTTTCATTTTTATTAACATGTATGTATGTTAAGATTGTTTCGATATCAGTCCTTATAAACTCTGATCTCCCTCTGTCTGTTTTTATTCCAAAAGGCAAGAGAGAATGTTAAAAAATTTCGGCCAATAATCCTATAATTTTTACTATTGAAAACTCATTGATTCAAATATTTGTGTTTGTCTAACCTTCGCTTTACAAAAGGTTTTTTATGTACATGGTTTACCAATACCCTCCCATGTGGTATTGCACTTCTATATATATTTTTATATGCGACGAAAAAAATTTTAAAAAATCTAAAAAACCTTTTTCATTCAACATTTTATCATATTTTTATTAAATTCTACAGAACTCTAAAATTTGTTCAGTGAGTCTAAATTTCATTTAAATCGAAACAAAATTAAAAAAATTATTAAAGAAACAAAACCGAAAAAAATATATACATAAAGCCGAAGCTGTAGGGCTCTTCACGAATCTGGAGCTGTCAACATGCCAACCTAAAGGATCGTTTAACGGCGCGGCGACAGTACTGTATGAGATTGTAAGAACAATTGAGAGATCACTTGAATTCAAACAATATAGAGTCCGACCAAAACCGGGTTTTACAGGATCCTAACCGAATCTTTTCTAATGTATTATTAATTTCCAAAAAAAAAAAAAATATTTTAATTGCAGAGCATATTTCAGCACATTTTTCAGATGCCCTGCTGCACCTTACATTAATCTTGTTATTTCATCCTGAACTGAAATGTTTTTTTGAGGGAACAGTTCTCACAGGATGCTTGGGCATTTTAGAATAAGATATAAGCGTTTGTATTCTATTAACTTATAACTATTCAATACTTATTTCTCCTTTAAAATTCCATAATCCATGTTCTCTTTAATAAAAGTGTCGGTATTACGCAGATTTTTAGCCTAATCCGAATATCTGACTATACAGCATTCCTTGATATGAACTATTGCAATGCAAGGGGCTCTAGAAGATCTAGGTGTTCAACTATACAGCAGCAGCTGGTTAGCGACCATGCTGATTTGGAAAGTTATAACTGTATGAACAGTGACAAGTGAAACACCACAAAAGTGATATCTTCTCTATTGTGGCTGATTGTTGTTAAATCAATTCTTGTCGAATTGGAACTCTTCATGACTCTGTAAGAAGGTTGTAAGATTCATTAAGAGATCAAACAATATAAGATGACAGCTTTTCTAGATATAGAATGGATATTCAACAACGTAGCAACTATCACAATTCAACGGGCTCTAGAAGATCTAGGTATTGAAATATACAACAGCAGCAGGATAACGACCATGCTGATATCGACAGTTATCACTGCTTGTCTTCGGAACTGCGAGAAGTCGAAACAAGTTGAATGTGGAACACCCCAAGGTGATCTCTTCTCTACTGTGACTGATTGTTGTTAACTCGATTCTTAACGAATTGGAGCTCTTCAGGACTCTGTAAGAACGATGAAGGACCTATTGATAGATCACTTGATCAATGCCTAGCTTTCCTAGGTATTCAACAATATAGAAAATATCGCAATTCAACAATATCTGAACATGCTGTATACTGAACATGCTGAAATTGGGAGTTATCACGTCATATCGCGGGAACTGCAAGTAGTCGAAAAAAGTACCCCATAATGACTTCTTTTCTACTGTGAATGATTGTTGTTAACTCGATTCTTGTCGCATTGGAACTCTTCAGGACTATGTTAGAACTCTGGAAGAAATATTAAGAGATCACTTGAATTCGGACCCTACTATGCTTTTCTAGGCAACACTATCAGCAACTGTATACTGACCATGCTGACAATGTCATGTCTTTGGTATCTCAGGGAGTCGAAAAAAGTACCTCGGGGTAAACTCTCCTTTTCTGTGCGGGTTTTTGTTTATTAGATTTTTGTGGAATTGGGAAATAAGGGAATGATAGCTTAGGCAGACGATGTGATTTCAGGTATAATTCTGAATGTGATTAGCAATATCAGTAACAATGCTTTAGAAACGCACTGATGACAAGGTGTGGAAGGAAACAACACAAAACAAGCATCACTCAACTAGCACTGCTACGGAGTGTTAACTTTCGCTATCAGACACACGGTGGTCCAAATAATCAATCTAGCCGGAAAAATGTCATAACTCGCTTTTGAAAAGCCGTACCGACATGAAACTTGGTACGTTTATAGATTTCATCAATATAAACAATCTGAGAAAAAATTGTTTTTTTTTGCATGAATGTGTGTTTTTGTATGTAAATTTTTTCTTTGTGGGTTTGTTTGAAGCATATAGACGGCGAAACGGCTGGACCGATTTTCATGAAATTTTCACACCATCTTTCTGTATGTGTAGAAAGAATTAAAGGCTGCTTTTCATTAAAAACTTTGAAGTGGGTGAAATGCCACGCAGACCTTAAAAATAAAAATACAGCTCCTTCCTTGTAATGAGCATGTTAAACTCTAAATGAAATAAAAATCGTTGAGGCAGAAAGTGGCAGCTAATTTTTTAAACATTAGAAAGGTACTTCTATGTAGATGACGACAACATAAAAACTAAAGCTTAACTCTGTAAAATGAATATTTGAAATTCTAATAGAATTAGGACATTGAACAAAAATTTCACATTTAAAAAACACATGTACATAATCGCATTTTTTTCTAAACAGAACATATTTTCTGAAAAATTTAAACAGTAGTTTTTACTCTTACCTTTGATATATTAATTACACCAACAAATTTTTTTTTTAATTGTTCTTATTATTTGTTTACGACAATTTCACTGTTAAATGTCACTTGAGATATTAATTTTTTAACAAAAAGCAATTACTTGTTTTTGAAGCAATGTATCAATGCTAGTGTAGCTATTTAAAGATAAAACAAGTAAGAGAGCTGTATTCGGCTGTGCCGAATCTTATATACCCTTCACCAAATTATAATTTAAAATAAAATTAAAAAAAAATTAAAATTTTTTTTTTCAAAATTGTTTTTCAAGTTTTTTCAATTTAATTTTTTTTTTTTTTAAATTTATTAGTGAAACAAATATATGACAAAAGTATGTTTTTTGTAAAAAAAAATTCGGGTTAAAAAATATTTTCCCGATTTTGACCCATTGTAGGTCCAACTTTGTATAGCATTATATACATCGTTGCAATGGACTTTGAAATATATATCATTAGATATCCATATTGTCTATATTTATGATTTAGTAATCGAGATATAGATAAAAAATAGGCCAAAAATCGAGGTTGTCTCGGATTTTTGCTATATCTCCGATATTTATGGACGGATTTTGCTGATTTTAAATAGGAAACTTCTCGAAAGCATGTCTGACAGAATTATTGAGGATTTGGATCCCGAAGATATCTGGCGTCTTCAGAAAATTGATTTCAACAGACAGACAGACAGATCGACTCCGCTATCTATAACGATTCCGAATATGTATCTGGACACGAAATTATCAAGGAACCTAAACTTACAACACAGAGTAAACAGATCTTTCGTAAGATGTGTGGTGCAAAATAAAGTTTGAGCCCTAAGCTGGTTAAGTTGATGTATACAGCAAAAATACGTCCAAGATTGACTTACGTAATGGTAGACTGCAACTAATAGTAAATATGTCGTGGACCAAATGTACTGAACACAAACCTGCTTGTACAGCGATAACGTGTCCACTACGCATTAGACCTTCAGAGACTTTGAACACTATTTTGCACATAGGTCCAATAGAGCTTCAGTTAATGGCTATATTCATCTGCTGCACGGTAAGAATATCTGTCGCTGGATGCTGATCGTGTGGTCACACAATGATCTTGAATTAACTTCCCATGGATTAAAATATACATTAATAGTTCCATGATGAATTTTCTTGGGATTCAGAAATTTCCCGTTTGCTTAATTTCATGATTTGGAGATGTCAAGAGCGGGCGTCTGCCGACTTGCTAGAGTTGGACATTTTACCGACATCTATATTCCTTTATTAATTGTCATATTTCTACTTTACACTGGTAATCAATAAAACTGAAGTTGTTAAAAAAGTGTGTTTTTAAGCCAATTTTCTTCATAGCCTCAAATATACTGTGTGATCTTTTAAGATACCTGAATGCATCTTATTAGATCTAATACTCACTTGAATTTTATCTTGATCTAGTTTCTTCGATCACATTGAGTGGTGTGGTCTTATCGTAACAGAATCACAGCGATTCTACTTGATTGCTTGATTTTTAATGCCAAACAGCTTAGAAGAATGGCAATCATTCTGAAAATGTATGTTTGATTTCGGTGTCTCACTGTGTTAAAGCTAGATCTACTTAGAATTTAATAAGGACTCAGAAAATATGATTATTTATATCTCTAGCTATTACACATTCTCAGTTACTGTCACTGGTAGTGGAGGGTACAAACATTATACATATTTATTATATAAAATTGCTGCTTATAATCTCTTTAAATTATTAAGGCATCCAATTGTTTCTTTTTTGTTTATCACCACTTAACTCTCGTTTCCAGCACCATTTCCTGGAGTAAACAAATTTCCATAGAAGATGATCATTATATGAGTATGTATCGTTTATTTTAAAACCACAACAAGAAGAAATAAAAAAACAAATAGCAGGGAAATTTATCATAAAATTTAATTTTGTGTAATACTCTCGGTGGTATCAAGTTTATAGTGAAAATGATTCATAAGTGGTCATAATACACTCGTGTGTGTTTATTTATATTTATATATATATGTACTTTGCATTTGTTTATAATCAGACTAATATTGAAAAATGATTTATTTAATTATACACGTTCAAAATGTTGTTAAGTAGTGTAATAAAATACAATAGAAAAGAAACAAATTATAAGATAAGAATAATCAATAGAAAAGGAAGATTGTTTAGAATGTCCAAAAATCTTCCTACTAGCTGCAGTGAACGTCTGCAATATATTGGGTGTATGAGTTAAAAATGCGGGTTTTACATTAGTACGTCATCTTTTGAACATGGTTTTTGTTTTTAATAACTTATATGGGCAATTCCATATCATAGTACGTGACATTTGTACGCCTATAGAGTGGAATAGATTTTCCAAAAATAAGAGTATCTGAAAAATAATTTGGTCTGTATGTTTCATTCAGAGGGTGCTATATTTTAAAAAAAATAATAAGTTCTTTCGAAACATTGTTATCCAAAATATCGAGCGAAATAAGGGTATATCGTACGTGACATAAAACGGAAGTAATTTTGAGGTACATGTAGAAATATGCGAAAATTTGCGAATCGTGAGAGGCGTTATGTTTTCTTTTAATTTCTTACACTAAACGAAATATTTTTACTTTACAATCCGTCATATTTAAATAAAAACAATCATTGGATGATTTTATAATAAATAAAATTTAATATCGTACATGACATACCGTACGTGACAGATTTTTCTCTTAAAGTAAAACAATATATATTCTGTAAATATATGTATACAAAAACTAAAAAAATTAATAGACAATATACTGTTACGAATGTGCAATGACGATTTGAATTTAAAGGTCTGTAACGACTAACTGCAACATTCATCATGTTTGAAGACACGTCCATCAGTAGCATGCGGTTATTGGCATTGTTTGTAAGTATGGCAACACTAGGTGTTTGGGCTGCTGGCAATGACATCGAAGGCTCTAGAATTCGAACATACGAGTTTTGTACGTTAAGAGCATTGTAGAAGATTCCCGAGAGATGGCGTGTGTATAAATGGTGGCAGAGGCTGCAGTCGTGAGTTGAGTTGATCATTGTCGCTGTTAGAGTTAACATCAACTGTCGTGTACATGTGTGTTTGTACATTATAAAGTTTGTGTACATTTCTGCGAATTGATAAACGTGTATAAAGACACTGAGTGACTATTTAATTCTGTTGTTGTTGTACATTCTAAATAAATAAAGAGTTGTTACAATTTCAAACTACTAAAACTGCTTTTATTTGCAAACAAAAGTATCCGGTTTATTTAAAGGAAATAAACTCACGTAACAATACATTCGGTTTCAATAAACAATTTTATAATACCAAATAAACAATCAGAGACAAATTCATTTCACACTATATGCTAATTGGGAGCTTAGTTTTAACCGCAATTTTAGCCTAAAACACGCCAATTAAATTAAAAAAATTAAATATAGTCAGTTTAAACTATTATTTTTGCCAATAAAATGTTGTAATAAGCTTTAAATACTGACACATAGTAATATTTTAGTGTTTTCTTCTATTCAAATCATCATGAAAAAAAGTTTCAATGGTTTTTGGGTTTTTCTCGTGGAATTGCCCATATGTTGCCAGATAGATGAGAAAAGGTCATAGCTAACAATGGTTAATACTTTGATTAAATTCATATTGTACAAATTTTTCAAAATAAAATCTACAAATTTGAGAAAACCAGCAATTTAATTTAAAAACTTAATTACGGTTTGTAATACATACAAGGTGGCGCAAAAGTAATCCTCCTATCAGAAAATGCTATAAATTTTGCGATTGGCCCCTAATGTCAGTTCTGTTTTGACATTTGTGTAGTAAACACATGCGAAATACACGTTAATAAACAATGTTACGCTACACTGCTCCAGAACGCGGAATATTGCTGACTATTTATTTGACCAATAATCGGTCGGTGACTTTGGCACAACGTGAATTTCGTCGCAGATTTCCTGGCCGTCCAACGCCTACTGGTGAAACACTGCGACGTTTAGCCGCTCGACTCGAAGAGACTAGCACAACACGAGATGCTGCCAGGCGTGGCAGACCTCGGAGTAGCCGTTTTGCAGAGAATATTGCTGCTGTAGCCGAGGATGTCATGGAAGCGCCGTCGACATCGACCAGACGACGTGCCACGCAAATGGGTATCAGTCGACGGTCTTTACAGCGAATTTTGCTACAAGATTTGAAGATGTTTCCGTACAAAGTCCAGACGGTGCATCAGCTGTTAGCTGCTGACCGCCAATCGCGTCTAACATACGTTAAAGCCATCCTTAATCACCACCAAGAGGAAGATGAGGACCATTTCCATCTTATCGGCTACGTAAATAAGCAAAATTTACGCTTCTGGGGCACTGAAAATCCGCGTGTAACCCACGAAGAGCCATTACACCCGCTCAAAGTCACTGTATGGTGTGCTGTTTTCGCTGGAGGAGTCATCGGATTTTTTTTTTTTCGAAGACGTCGTGGGCCAAACGGTTACTGTGAATGGTGAGCGCTACAGAGCAATGATTAACGAGTTCTTTTTGCCGCAACTTGATGAATTGGGATTGGAAAACATGTGGTTCCAACAGGACGGTGCAACGGCACACACTGCACGTGCCACAACCGATATGCTGGGCGCCTAATCTCCCGTTTTGGCGATTTGCACTGGCCAGCAAGATCGCCTGATTTGACCGCTCCAGACTTCTTTTTGTGGGGCTTTTTGAAGTCGCTGGTTTATGTCAACAAGCCTCAGACTCTTGCAGCTCTTAAAGACAATATCCGTCAAGAATGTGAGGACCTATCGCCGGAAGTTTTGGCCAAAGTGATGGAAAATGCCATAAAAAGGGCTCAAATGACAATCAACTGTGGCGGCGGCCATTTACATGACATCATATTCTCGACTTGATGGGAAAAAAAATTAAAAGACCAAATAAAAATAATCCACAAGAAGAATCAAAGTTTTTCATTTTTTTTTTAATTACAGCCAAAAAACATCGGAAGTTTACTTTGGCGCCACCTTGTACATAATTAGAATTTGGTATTGACAATAAAACTTAATACAAAAAAATGCCTTCTTTGTCTACTGTTTTTTAAAAGTATCTAGTTTATGGACAATTGAAACAAAATCTATTATTTATTGCACAATGACCCAAATTCTTATCAATCACTTGAGGATAAACAAATATTATTTATTTACATTTTAATGCATTGAATGGCAATAAGTGTACGGTATCATTGTAGGTCGACCTTGTGGGTATTCGAATTTCCCATTTCTTTGTTTACATTAAAATATACATTAATTATTTGAACATTAGAATGTTGTTATCCAAGTTATTTATTTACTTAAATATAAATTTGAATTAAAACATTAGTTGCTACTTACATTTTGTTGGTTTTAATCCAATATTTTTAAAGATAAATAGATGTTTAAACTTTGTTTTTAATTATTTTATACACTGTTTTAGTTTAAACTAATTTTTTTTTTAGCTAACATATTTTTTAAATAAAAATTTTTAAAATTTCAACTTTCATATTACACACATAATTAATTTTACATTTTTTTTTTTATTACTTTTAACCATTAAACTTTACTAAAGCTAAAGATGACTTTCTCATTTATAATGAAGAAGAACCACAACATTAATTTAAAACTAATTATAATAAATATATTTTAGTTTGATGACTTTTTGTTAAAAAAAAAAAATATATTTGGTTACACTCAAACTATTTCCTGTGATAAAAGTTTTTCAATAAAACTTTTCAATTTATACAGTAGTTTTTGTTTAATCAGCTTTTTTATTAATTTTCAATATTGTTTTTTTTTTTATTACATTCACAATTTTTTTTTTCTTGTTTTCTTTTTGTTTTATCTAAATATTTACTTTCTTAAAAGCTTTTTATTTTTACACAGTAATTTCTTTGCAAATTCCAACGCAAATATGTAGTCATTCTTAATCTTCTAACGAACTCAAGTTAATTTTAAATAATTTATTTAAAAGTAAAAAAAATATCCAAATAAAAACCTCATTATGGAGGGAACTTTACACGAACGCGATCGCCATCAGACTAAAAAACTTAAGCACTTTAAAAAAATACTGAGAAAAAAGTACAATACAATAAACAACAACAAAATCGATAAATATACGAAGCAAACAACAATAAAAACTTAAGAAAATAATAACAACACAAAAAACCCAACTTCATAGTCATAGTAGAGTAAAACTGTAAAAAAGGCACGATCCCCAGCAATAACATCGTCATCATTGTATGTACTTTAGTTACTCAGCTGTGTGAGTTAAAAATTAAACGTTTCATTATGCCCTGCTCCATTGTAGTCGCTCAATTTTGTATCTCGTTAAATGTCCCGTCACAGCTCATTTGATAAATAATCTTGAAGAAACCCACAAACCCAGTTAGTAGTAGTAGCAAATATCCAAAGCAATGCATTTGTAGCTTTTGCAGCCTCTTTATCGTTTATATTGTTGCATTAATTCCACACTGCTCAAATAAACTTTAAAATTTGTTTGCCACATGTGAGTGCTAATTGCAATTAAACAAAAAAGCACACATACTCTCATACATACTCATTAAAATTTATTCTCTGAAATTATGTTTAATAATATAAACAAACAAATCAATTTTTATAAAAGCTCACTCCCTCTCTCTTATAAATATTCATTTATAATATGATAAAAACAAAAGTTGTGTTTCTATTTGTTTCGTTTATATTTATTTATATTTTGTAACTCAACATTTTGAAATATTTATTTTAGCAGCGACTTAAGGTATTTGTTTTGTTGCAGCTATTTTAAATAGCACAGTTTGCACAAATATTAGTTGCTGTAGTATATACCAGCAAGTAATATAACTATTTTAAGCATAAAACTGCAATTAAAGAATAATATAAACTGATTATATCTTGTCTATTAAGTAGTATTAAAACAGCAGTAACATAATTAAAAAATGGAGAAGCTCTTATGATTAAAGATTGATAACATAATTTTTCGCTATAAATAGCAGTTGCTACTTACTACTTGAAGGCAACAAATACCAGCTACAATTCTCTATCTTTAACCCTCCGTTAGTCGCAACTGATTTCGTTGATACTGACTTTTATACCCTTCACCTTCGTGAGAAGGGTATATATAAATTTGTCATTCCGTTTGTAATTTCCACAATATAATTTTCCGACCCTATAAAGTATATATATTCTGGATCCTTATAGATAGCGGAGTCGATTAAGCCACGTCTGTCTGTCTGTTGAAATCAATTTTCTGAAGACCCCAGATATCTTCGGGATCCAAATCTCAATAATTCTGTCAGGCATGCTTTCGAGAAATTTCCTATTTAAAATCAGCAAAATCCGTTCATAAATAACGGAGATATGAGCAAAAATCCGAGACAACCTCTGAAAAACAAAAGGAATGTTTGGATGTGTGTTGGCTTCATTGCTTTGCGTATTCTGTTTTTTTGATGTTTGACAAAAAAGCAAGAAAACGTACATATGTTTGGATGTATGTTGGTTTCATTGCTTTGAGTATTTTGTTTTTGTTTTTTTTTTTTGGTGTTTTGTTTGGCGTTGTTGTTTTTATATTCTTCACCTTCGTGAGAAGGGTATATATAAGATTGTTATTTCGTTTGTAACTTCTACAATATAATCTGTTCGTCAGCAATTAAATGTAAAATTTTTAAAAGTTTTCTTAATACATTTACGATTTTATACGCTGAAAATGGGTAATTAATGCATCCACAACAAAGGTGAAGGGTATATAAGATTCGGCATAGGCGAATATAGCACTCTTACTTGTTTTATTGTAAATTTTTTTAAATGCCCTAAATTTTTAACTATTTTTTTGGATAAAAATATATTTTTACTGAAATTTTATCTTGATTACTATTTTAGATACTTTGAATTTAATATTGTTTTTATGTTCACAAAATAAAAGCTGAAGAGATTATTTATAAACGCGGCTTCTTCTTTATTGATATCAATTTGATACATTGCGACTAGTCTCAATTGAAAATGATTGCGACTAACGGATGGTTAAATATCAGTTAATATTTAGCTCCAGCTACACATGCCAAGAACTACTAGCAGCTTTCATTACAACCAAAACGTGCTGAATATTGGTTTCAGAAAGGGTTCTCCTACTCTATTCCTTATTTTTTCTAAATGACCTTCTAAGTCAAACTTCCAACCCTATCTATTCTTTTGCAGATGACAGCAACATTTGCCATTCATATTCATTCAACTATAGGCCAAGCCTTTCGGAGATTGGGGCAATGAGGCAAAACATGAATGATACACTTAACCAAGATCTTGTGACAATCTCTGAATAGGGTTATGCGAACAGAGTCGATTATAATGCACGTAAGACTCAATGTTGTATGTTAACACATGAACGCACGACAGATCATGTTGCTTCATCTGTTTCTATGGTTGGTGTAAATATTAAGGAATCAGAATTAGCTCTCGATGTTCTAGGCATGAAAATTCAGTGTGATGTTCGCTGGACAAAACACATTTTTCAAGTGTCGAAAGTAGCATTCAAGTACCTCGGTTTTCTAAGACGGTGTAAGAAATACTTCACTTCATCTGATCTCCTAACTATTTACACCACTTATATCCGACCCAAAATGGAATACAACTCTCATGTGTGGGCCGGTGCTTCGAAGTCTATTTTGGAGTTACTTGACCACGTACAAGAGAGGGCGAAGGTTCTTATCGGTGACAGTAGGGTATCCAGGTCTATTGATTCTCTGGAGCATCGTCGCTATGTGGGTTGTGTTTCACTGTTCTATCGATACTATAATGGAATGTGTTTTGATGAAATTAGGGAACTCGATCCCGAAACCCATAGTTTCTTACGAAATACGCGTTCATCATCGGGGGCTCATCCATTCGTGGTCGATTGGTCAGTGAATCGCACAACACACTACAGAGAAAATTCGTTTTTTTGCCGTACCGTCCGTATGTGGAATAAGCTTCCTGTCGAAGTATTTCCAGTCCCTTTCGATGTAGGAAAATTCAAATCAAATATCCACAAACACTACTCCCTCTATCCTCCTTCCCATAACCTATTTTCCTAGTTCCAACACAATGCATGGCATGAGTAGGGCTCATCCCCTGAGTGCTGGTCCAAGAAAAAAAATAAAAAAATACACAAAATTGTCAAATTCTCAGTAAATGCACCCACAACAAGCAAATGTCTGGTGCGGATTTTGGTCAGGCGGTGTGATTGGGCCTTAGTTTTTTGAAGATGAGGCCGAAATTGTAGTGACTGTGAACGGCATTCGTTACCGGAACATGATGACAGAGTTATTGTGACCTCAACTGGACGGCATGGATGTCGTCCAGCATGTGGTTTCAGCAAGACGGCGCCAGAACAAATTATCTCAACGAATTCTGATGTCAACTAGCCATCAAGATCATGCGATTAAACGCCGTACGATTTATTTAAACCAGACGCGTCATCGGTGAGATACAGCCACACCTCTGTGAAATAGTCATGGAAAATTTAATGAAAAGAGAATGTAGAATGGAATTTCATAGTCGGAACATGCCTTCTTTACAATCCAATAAAAAAATCACAACTATCTCAAAAAAATACGTATTTCTATTTTAAAAGTGAATTCTTACTGAGACACCCTTTATATGATAATGTGTTAAAATTATCGTCATCATACTTATTTGTGTCTACCGAAATATTTTGCAAATAAATTGAAATTGGAAACAACATTATTATGGTCGTTTTCAAGATGTCTGAGAAGGAAAATAGCCTTTCACTCCAGCTAAAATGTAAAGATATGTCTAAATCTCTTTCTAAAATACCTTCGAATTTGCTAGAAATACTTTTAAACCTACTGGATTAGGTAGGGAAACAATTGACGATGAAAACGACAATTCGTCTATGATATATTTCTCCAATAAAGTTGGAAGATTCTAGATACTTAAGTTTCGGAATGGACGATATACAACACACACCATGATTTTACTCAGATGACTGACAGCTGAACGTTCGTGTGGAATATGGCGGTTCCAATCTCCCTATATCAAGTAGAGTTCTGGATCACAGTTGTGTTTTTATACAGAAATGTTTGCGATATACCTTCATGAGTTCTACATTCAAAAAAATCCGTCCATCTACTTCTTGTTAAACATTCTTTTCACTTTACTATTTCGGCATAAATGCTATATTGTTAGTCATCTAAGCACATAAAGTTTAAGGAATATGCAGGAAACTGACTGGGAGTGAACGTCGTCTCCACAACTGCCATAAATATCTATAGTGATAATCGAACCATCTTGGATCTTGTTAACATAGGAGACACACAGAGAAATCTCAGTGTGGATGAGCTTGTCATACAGGGCATTATAGATTTAGAATGCATGATGTAGCCCTTGTAGCCGTTGGACTAAATAGTTTATGAATATTAGGTGGGTAACTAGGAATAATTGTAATATATACTCTACTTTCCATGACTTGGATTCATAACTCTATACTGGTGTCTGTGATAATATAGACTCGAAAGTTTTTGTGATAAGTACGAACAAAATAATGTTGAAAACTTCTAACGACACTGTCCCGCATATGAGATAAGTCACCAGGATGGCTTGCAACGTAACCAGGCAACTTTCAATGACTAGGTGGCATTTCTCTGTGATGGTGTCTGTGATAATGACGAAAATTAATTATGTATATGGGATCAGACACTAAATTGGACACTGAATTGGAACGCACTATGAGCCAGGGTTGGCTCTACAATGGGACATCTTACTAAAATAAAACTAAAAAGCTATACTAAATTATATTTTTCACAAGATACATATTACCCTATGTATTCCTCGATTGTAATCTAAGTCATAAACTAAGACTAAGCAATGCAACTGAACATTTTTTTCAATAAATTTCGGGATAACTGACGCAAAAATTAAGAAAAATCTGTGTCACTTTTGACATTGGCTGTGAAGGGATTAAGAAGTTGCTCGATGAGAACTATGTGCATTTATTTAGCAACTAATGTCAGCGTCTCTGAGCTCCTATTATTAACTACTACCAATTACTAATAATAAATTCAAACTACTTTTACTAGATAATTAAAAATAAATATCAAAAACAAAGTTATTCTACTAAATTGCAAAAAGTATTTTATTAAGTTCACTCTTACAAGCTCTGTATATAAAATAACTATTCGATCTAACAATATAAAGTATAAAATTGCAAAAAACTACGCTCTATAATTATTATATTGGCTAGTTAAAGTCTTAAGATGGCTATCAATTTACATGGACAACTTTTTTTTTTACTTTACTTTAATTACAGGTCTTAGAAGATGCTGCTGCTGGTAAAAGTAGAAAGTGTCTATTACATCTCATGAATATTAAACAAATTATTTTTCACAAAAAAACATACAATTTTCTTCCCATGACAGATAAAGTACAGGTAATAAAACTACTAGACTAGGCAACTAACTAACGCCAACACCACCCAAATTCATAAATTTCATTTTCAGTTAGCTTGCCTGTGGATAATGAACAACAAAAAAACTACTAGTTGTATGAATAAGATTGAAATTGAAAAGTAAAAAAGAAGTGAAACTGCTTTGCGAAAATCTAGGTCTATACATAATTACAACAATGTTGAGTGTACTAGAAGATGCAATACAATATTGAAACCAAAATAATAACAGACTTCAGCCAGAACAACAACCATAGTGGAGATAGCAGCAGGTATTTGCAAGATCAGACAACAGCATGTGTGCGACAGCAACAAAATTCACTGTGATTAGAAAAAAGTCACCAAGTGAGAGAATCGCTAGAGCTGCCAAATAAAGAGATTTATAATCATAACATAATTTTTATTTGAAATATTTAGTTAAACCTAAATAAGTTATCTTTACATTCATGTGAGTGAGAACAACATACAGGAGATCGGACAATCTTATTTCTAGTGATAGTAAAAGTAAACCCCACTTTTCTATTCTGGGTGCCAGATAAAATATATTTTCCCCTCTCGTGAATCACTCTTAACAAAGAGTGTCCTGATAGACTAGACGACAATGATCAATGTGAGGGTTGCGGGTTCGACTCCCACCAAAGACTCCGGATGTATCTGCAGACAAGCCAAAAGGCTTCGCAGCTTGTGTTTGTTTTTTAATAAAACAAGTAAGAGAGCTATATTCGGCTGTGCCGAATCTTATATACCCTTCACCAAATTATACCTTAAAATAAAACTATAAAAAAATGTATTTTTTTTAAAATAGTTTTTTAAGTTTTTTTTCCAATTTTTTAAAAAAAATTTTTTTTAACTTATAAGTAAAAAAAATGTATGACAAAAGAAAGTTTTTTGTAAAAAAAAATTCGGGTTAAAAAATATTTTTCCCGATTTTTGACCCATTGTAGATCCAACTTTGTACAGCCTTATATACATATTTGCAATGGACTTTGAAATATCTATCATTAGATATCCATATTGTCTATATTTATGACTTAGTAATCGAGATATAGATAAAAAATAGGCCAAAAATATAGGTTGTCTCGGATTTTTGCTCATATCTCCGTTATTTATGGACGGATTCTGCTGATTTTAAATAGGAAACTTTTCGAAAGCATGTCTGACAGAATTATTGAGGATTTGGATCCCGAAGATATCTGGGGTCTTCAGAAAATTGATTTCAACAGACAGACAGACGGACGGACATGGCTAAATCGACTCCGCTGTCTATAAGGATTCAGGATATATATACTTTATAGGGTCGGAAAATTATATTGTGGAAATTACAAACCATTCTCACGAAGGTGAATGGTACAAAAAACTTTTGATGATGGACTTCGAAGAACTCTATTTGCTCTACACACTTGACCTATATAGTTTTAAAACGATACCTTTAAGCCATTTGTGTTGAGCTGGAGTGGAATCGCATATCAAAACAACATCATCTGTATAATAATTCTGGTAAATATTCTTTAATCCATCCTTTCCATAGGGGATATTTTAAATTTTGAGCGATATATTTCTTCATTTGTAGAATTTTGGGTTTGAGTTGAATTAAGACATCTAAGCTGGAAATGATTTGGTGTTAATGGTTCCTCATCTGCTGGAGATAGTGGTATTACTGTGAGTGTCCTGGATATATAATAATAATAATAATAATAAGTCCCGTTATACATTAGGCAATTAGTTGCGCAAGTCTCTTTCCCAATTTTTGTGTTTGTAGATGTCGGAGGTAAGGTAAGATTTGCTTGTACTCGGCAAGTTGGTTTGTTCTTTCATTCATGAAAAACTACTAAATATTCTAATGTGAAACGAATATTGATCGATAATATCTGCTTCAATAACGACTTCTTTTACTGTTTCAACTCCAGGAGCAACATTTTTTAATGATTTCTTTAAAAGTCGTATAACAACAGCCTCCACAACTTGGGTTTATGGGGCAGTTAAAAATCCATTCAATGTTTCGTTATTCGGCTTCATTGTTTAGTTGATCAATGTTTAAAGCATGATCTTCAACGCCATGACAAAAATGTTTGTAAACAAAAACTTTCATTCATTAAAGAAATCTTCGGTTAGGGCCAATAAAACATTTTCTAAGGGGAAGCTTGGTGTAATAATAAAATCGCCGAAACAGATTCGCGATACAAAGACGCGGAGTATTCGTGTGTCAAAGTACTTAGGCACATAAAAGCTCTATAAGAGCAGCTTCCTGGATCAAATGGCATACCAGAAGTGCTCCTTAAAGATAAGTCGTCTATTAGCTAATCATTTCACCGGGAAATTACTGAAAATTATATAGCTAAAACAAATTTGTTCTGCACTTTTTAAAGTTATGGATAGTATTTTAAACGATCATCATGTTAAATATTTGGAGTTAAACGCTAGCTTTCCTATCGGTAACAATGGCATTCATATTCATTCAATTATAGACCAAACCTTTTGGAGATTCGGATACGAGACAAAACAATTCAAGATCTTGTTACAATCTCCGATTAGGATCGTGCAAGTACAAGGTAGCGCAAAAGTAAACTTCCGATGTTTTTTGGCTGTAATTAAAAAAAAATGAAAAACTTTGATTCTTCTTGTGGATTATTTTTATTTGGTCTTTTAATTTTTTTTACATCAAGTCGAGAATATGATATCATGTAAATGGCCGCTGCCACAGTTGATTGTCATTTGAGCCCTTTTTATGGCATTTTCCATCACTTTGGCTAAAACTTCCGGCGATAGGTCCTCACATTCTTGACGGATATTGTATTTAAGAGCTGCAAGAGTCTGAGGCTTGTTGACATAAATCCGCGACTTCAAAAAGCCCCACAAAAAGAAGTCTGGAGCGGTCAAATCAGGCGATCTTGCTGGCCAGTGCAAATCAGCAAAACGGGAGATTAGGCGCCCGGGAAATGCATCCTTCAGCATATCGGTTGTGGCACATGCAGTGTGTGCCGTTGCACCGTCCTGTTGGAACCACATGTTTTCCAATCCCAATTCATCAAGTTGCGGCAAAAAGAACTCGTTGATCATTGCTCTGTAGCGCTCACCATTCACAGTAACCGTTTGGCCCGCGACGTCTTCGAAGAAAAAAGGTCCGATGACTCCTCCAGCGAAAATAGCACACCATACAGTGACTTTGAGCGGGTGTAATGGTTCTTCGTGGGTTACACGCGGATTTTCAGTGCCCCAGAAGCGTAAATTTTGCTTATTTACGTATCCGCTAAGATGGAAATGGGCCTCATCACTCATGGTTATTTTTGATGAAAAATCATCTTCCTCTTGGTGGTGATTAAGGATGGCTTGAGCGTATGTTAGACGCGATTGGCGGTCAGCAGCTAACAGCTGATGCACCGTCTGGACTTTGTACGGAAACATCTTTAAATCTTGTACCAAAATTCGCTGTAAAGACCGTCGACTGATACCCATTTGCGTGGCACGTCGTCTGGTCGATGTTGACGGCGCTTCCATGACATCCTCGGCTACAGCAGCAATATTCTCTGCAGAACTGCTACTCCGGGGTCTGCCACGCCTGGCAGCATCTCGTGTTGTGCCAGTCTCTTCGAGACGAGCGGCTAAACGTCGTAGTGTTTCACCAGTAGGAGTTGGACGGCCAGGAAATCTGCGACGAAATTCACGTTGTGCCAAAGTCACCGACCGATTATTGGTCAAATAAATAGTCAGCAATATTCCGCGTTCTGGAGCAGTGTAGCGTAACATTGTTTATTAACGTGTATTTCGCATGTGCTTACTACACAAATGTCAAAACAGAACTGACATTAGGGGCCAATCGCAAAATTTATAGCATTTTCTGATAGGAGGATTACTTTTGCGCCACCTTGTAGTATCGCTTTGGTGGCTAGCAAGACTAAAACATCTGTATTTATTGATAGTGTAATCGGAATCTTTTGATGTTCTGAGCATAAGAACATTTATCAAGTATCGTAAAAACGTTCAAATGTCTTGGTTCAGTGTATGATTACCTCACTCCATCTGATTATCTTGCTATATGCATCATCTATATCCGATCGAAAACACAACTCCACAATTCCCTTTTATGGAATTCTGAACAGCTTACAGGAGGGACAGTAGAGTATAACTCTATTGATATGGTGGAAAACTGTCGCACTTTGGTTTCACTGTTTTGTTCATACTACGGTGGAAAGTGTTTTGCTGAGGTCTATCAATAAGAACTCATCAATTCAGGGTCGATTTTCCAATGGATCGCACAATGCACTACAGTATAAACGTATTCTTTAGCAAAAGTCTATATTGTCGCTTTCAAATGTAGGGAAGTTCAAAAAGAATTTCCAACAACACTACTCCCTCTATTCTCCATTTCATAAGTTATTTTCCAAGTTGGAAAACTATGAACTATGGTCTATGAGAAATTCCATTGTAAACTTAGGTATTGAAGATATCCGTTTTATTGGCAACTCTTTCCTATTGACTACTATATTGGTTTTCTTGTTAAATAAAAGATTAAGTGAAAATTTCATTTTGAAAGCTTCCTGTTTGTCAAATTACAGAGAACAGGTTAAATGCAATAAGATTTGTTAAAAAAGGAGACAAAATTACCAACAACATCTAAATAAATTTTACAAACATGAAAATACCAACATAATTTGGAGAGTAACAATAACACGATCAGCTGCCCCCATCAACAAGATCTTTCTCTCAATTGGTTGGCATGTTTTCAATTACTACTACCAATGGTTAAACAAAATATAAATAAACAATAACAGGGTATAGATAGCAAGTATACCACAGTCGAACTAACTCATTGACGGCACATACCCAAGGTATGAGTCATTTAGTCTCATAACAACAAAAAAAGTCTTCATTAAAGTGAATAACCGAACTTGGAAAACACACAAAAACTCATACAGATAGGTACACATCTTGCTGAAGTTTGTTTTTGTGAATAAACTCTTTCAATGATTTCAGGTTTTGACCAGAGTCAACGAGAGCGCTTAGACAAACCACCATCATTATCATTTTGGCTACAAGTACGGAAATAATGAGAGTGATTTTGTTTCTGTTGTCATTTTACAATTTATTTTCTTTTTTTGAATATTGGCACGATCCCCCTGTAAAACAAAAACAAATATTTTTGTGGCGGATCAACGAAGTAGCAACCTACTTTAACGTTTATAATCGTTCTGTTTTTATTTTTTATGGACTTTTGCAAATGTTTACATTTTGATCATGATTCTTTAGTGTGTTTGGAGTGTTGTTGTTAATAGTGATGAATAAGAGATCTTTGCCGGTTATTTGAAAAAAAAAAAATAAAATAAAATTGTGTGTTTAGCTTTCACTTGATGACCGGATTTATTTGTGGTTTTAGGCAATTACCAACCACTAGCCACTAGCCAATTTAATAGACAAGTTAAGTGTTTAAAAATAAATTTAAGATTAGTTTATCATCATTGGAAACAGTAAACAAGGAATGTATAGAAGATTTTGATCAGTAGAATAAATTAATTTAAGTATATTTTAGATAAAGAACTTAATGAATTTATTTTATTGTAACTTTTTTATACCCTTCACCATGAGTGGCAAGGGTATATATAAGTTTGTCATTCCGTTTGTAATTTCTACATTTTTCATGTGCGACCCCACAAAGTATATATATTCTGGATCGTTATAGATAGCGACGTCGATATAGCCATGTGCGTCTGTCCGTCTGTATGTTGACATCAACTTTCCGTAGCCCCCGAATAACTTCAAAAATATTTGATACATCAATATATCGGGAATTCTTCCGGCTCGGTCGCTATTTAAAATCGATAAAATCGGCCCACAAATGGCTGAGATATAAGGAAAAAACCGGGACAACCTCGATTTCTGGCCTATTTTTAATATATATCTGGATTTTTTTTAAAATTAAAAAAAAAATTAAAAAAAATTAAATCAAAACAATTTCGAAAAAAAAAATTTAAAACAATTTTGAAATTTTTTTTTTTTTTAATTTTGAAAAACAATGTTGAAAATTTTTTTGTTAAATTTTGAAAAAAAAAATTGAAAAACAAAAAATGTTTAAAATTTTTATTTTAAAGTATAATTTGGTGAAGGGTATATGATTCGGCAAGATAAGATTGTTTTAAATGGTATTATTGCTACGGGACATAAATTCACACAGAATTGTTCCAATAATTGAATTAGGATTTAAAAATGGCGTCAGTACCATCCATAGAGATTGTTATGGTCTATTTAAATCCCTTTATAATTTTACTGTTGTTCTAAAAGTTACAGTTGTCGCTGCCAAAGTCTGTGTGTGATTTGGGTTGTTTTGGAGCGAAGTTCCAATTGTCCTGGGAAAATTTTTTTTCAAAATCCTTGTTGTTTTTCAATCGATTTAATAGTTCAATCAAAGATTTCTGCCTCGCGTGCTCAAAGTCTTGGAGAGCAAATTCATCCGGCAAAATAGCCTTTAATTGTAGTCTTAAACTTAGTTTAGCAAGTTTATTCACTTATTTAAGTGAATTTCTTTGTAGATGCCCTACGGGAAGTAGGGCATCTTAATAAGTAATCAATAAGTAATCAATAGATCAATCGTTTTTATCTATTACAATAAATTTTTCATGAATTCTAAAAAAAGTAATACACCTATCCCTCGATTTACACGATACTTTTTTTACATGATTTCACTTTTACACGATTTTTATGGTTTTTGTGTACATCGAGGGGTGTAGAAATTACCTCCATTTACACGGTTTTTTATTTGTAATATTTTTAGAAATAATTCATAAAAAAAATTAAAACATAATCAGAAAAGTGTAGCAGCTGGAACTAAAACGAGCCTAAGTACAATTTCATACGTTCGGGACATTTCTATTGAAAATATGAAAAAGGCACTAATGATCTGGATAGAAGATCAAACTCAAAAGTGAATTCCAATTGATACCAATGCTATTACAAATAAAGCTTTGAGGATTTATGAAAAACTTAATACCATCTACATCATCGACTACAAAAAAAAAAAACATATTTTTCGGCAAGTCGTGGTTATTTTGAAAAATTTAAGCAAAGACATTCCTTACATAATCTAAAATTAAAAGGTGAAAGGTTGCATTGACCGATAAATTTGCTGAAATTATTGCTGCCAATACATTACTTATCAATGTAGACGAATCGGGACTGTTTTACTGTCTGGCTTCATAATATTTTTGTTCCAGATGTAAAATGGTATTTAAACAAAAAGGGTTGCCATTTAAAGTGCTTCTAGCAATTGAAAAAATATGATTTCCTTGTTGCAGCCCTTAGATCAGGGAATAATTTCGACTTTTAAAGCATTATATATCAAGCAATCGTTCAGGTAAATTTTAGATCAAATCGAGAATGATGAATCTTTAATACTTAGTAATGAATTAAATCACAAAATTTACAATATTAGATTGTGCAAAGCATGACTTATGCTGCACTCAGGCAATCTACGCTCAAAAGCTGTTGGAAAAATGTGTGTCCAGGTGTAGGAGAAAAAGTTATACAATCTTGTCAATCTTTGGAGCATGAATATTCTGAGATAGTTCAGTTGACACATACAGTGGGAGGAGATGACTTTTGTGCAGGATAAGATGTTGAAGAATATGGTGATCAAACCAAACGATAACGATTCCGATGAAGGAGTTACGGAATCGGTAGCACTGCCAACAAAAAATATTAGTGAAGGGCTTGAATTTGGCTGAAAATTGGGAAATCATTTTTAAAAAATGACCCAAAGATTGAAAGAGACCTCACATTCCAGCGATACATTTCACAGAGCTTAGCGCAATATCGGTAGGTTTATAAGGACTAAACAATAAATCAACACAAGTTTTAATTACAAACAATATTTCCAAATCTCTACGAACTGATGTTATCTTAAATTTATCAACTATCGAAACAGAAACGCATAAAATATTATCTAGTGAGGAAAGTGATATGTCGCTTACCAATAAGATACGATTAGTAGTAGAAGACAGTGATGAAGAATTGATTAGAAGTGACGACTGATACATATACGTACTATAAACAATAGAAATATATTAATAAATGTTTTTTTAATGAATTGACATGTAATATTTTCCAGTTCCATTTATTCTGTTTTATTAATTGTTTTAAATACAATGTATTGATTTTAACTATTTTTTATATATTGTACACAGTTTAATTTACTTAAAAATAAATGAATTTTCTAAACAAAATTTAAAATTTATTGACATTTGGGTCTTTTTTTCGATTTACACGATTTCTCATAAAAAATAATCCACTTCGATTTGCACGATTTCTCATAAAAAATAATCCACTTCGATTTGCACGATTTTTTAAGAAACGCATCTATCGTGTAAATCGAGGGATAGGTGTATCAGACATATGATTTTTTGTGTTTTTTGTAATGATTTGGTTAGTATAATCCTTGCTATCTGTTACGCTTTTAATATCGCGAAGTAGCATTGTAGGGAAATTCTTAGTCGTTGCATTTTGAAGAGCTCTTACTCCAAATCTTATTTTTGACTTAATAGTTTTGTCAATAACATAAAGATGAGATCTTGAATAGCAACAAACCCACATGTGCTTAAAAAGACTCCACTGCAAACACCAAAACTGACCGTGTCGATTGCATGTATTTTTTCGTGGCGGTCGGTAAAATGTTTTGTAATTCTGTAAACTCAATTCATGGTTCTATTGAATGACCACCTCGCTGTGCTATTGATCGTAATGGATATATTTTTATGAGGCAACGTTAAGTCGCAATAAGCCAACAACGACGGAGAAGCCCAGCTCTAAATTGTCAACATTTCGATCGCAGCTGACGGTTATCATTGGAACGAAATCTAACTCCAGCAGCATATACCAATTATTTTGTGTTTTATTTGTATATATGATTGTTATGTTCTTATTGGAAAAGCCTTTAAGATTCCGCTCTGGTCCAAATATTAAACATCGGGTGACACACTCATGGTCCTGTCAAACTTGTAGAGTAGATAATGTTTCTCTTTTATAAAGGGTGATTTTTGTAGAGGTAAAGAACTTTAAATTGTAATAAAACAGAGAAAAACGTTTTTAATATCCATCCAATTGGCTTTATTAATTAGATAATTTTATGGCATTAACGTTTAAATAGGAGGTATAATTTGCACAAATCCTTCGCATCAACTTGCTAAAACCACATGTCTGCAATATTAATGCCTTCCAATTGAGGCATGAAAACGTTAGTAAGCTTGTCTCTATACCGCTCACCGTTGACTATAACGTTTTGACCATCGTTATTTTTGAATGGATCAATGTTTCCACCGGCCCACAGTGGGGCAGAATCAAAACTTTTTGGAAATAAATCTGGCAGTTCTAAACGCCTGGTCCGACCGGGATAAAATTTGACATGGGCGTAACCAAGGAGTATTCGAGTTTAAGTTATTAAAATGGACCCTACAAATGATCCAGGGGCGGCACTATGGGGGATCAAATTAAGGTACCTTCGACATGTAAAATTTTTAAACACGTGCCATTTTTTTGTTTCCTATCCTATCTTGAAAAAACATGCTTGCGTGTGCTATTATCTCTTACAATTTCCAAGTTATAAGCATTTAAAAATTGAAATTTTAAAATTTTGCAATACCTTGGTCCGCTTTTTTTAAATATAGGGCTTACTTAATGGACTCGAATTTCTTTTGTTAGTTAGACAACTAAATTACCAATAACATACAAAAGATTTCAGGGCAATATCAATTATGGATCCAAAAATAAACGATTTTAAATTTCAAAATTCAAAAAATAGTAAATTTTTGCAGTTTTTTGGACGAAAACTTAACTCATTTTTAATTAAAAAAAAAACTTTATTTAAGAACATATAACATCTTTATGTGTTTCCGTAAGGTATCTTTACGTAGAAAATTTTGGTATAAAAGACATGTCTTGTTTTTCAAATATGTTGGCCGTACGCCCTTCGGATTTTGACCAATTTTTTATCAAAATTTCAACAAAAAAATGGCACGTGTTTAAAAATTTACGCCCATGTCAAATTTTATCCCGATCGGACTAGCCGTTTAGAAATGCCAGATTTATTTCCAAAAAATTTTGATTCTGCCCCACTGTGCGGCACCATAAAGCCCACCAAACAGTGAGTTTTTCTGGATGTAATGGTGTTTCGACATGGACTTGATGGTTATCATTGTGACAATTATGTTTATTGACATAGTCATTCAACTTAAAGTGTGCTTCATCACTGGACAAAGTTTTCAAATTAAGGGAGTGGAAATTGGACCTCCATATTATGTCATGTACGCGCTAGCCACGGCGGCCACATGACCTAAATCATACTTAAACATTAATGCCATAAAATTATCTAATTAATAAAGCAAAAACGTTTTTCTATGTTTTATTTCAATTTAAAGTTCTTCGCCTCTTTAAAAAACAGCCTTTACTTAGCAATACAAAATTTATCAACGTACAACATTGCCTCGTTTTAAAGGGCTAACTTTGAGGTTAAGAAGCAAAGAAGAATTCAGCTGTCATCCATTACGAACATAAGGGCAAGTTGTAATAATGGCCCTAAATCTTGTTCCAAAAATAATAATTTAAATTGAAAATATTTTAAAATTATTTAATGATATCTACTTAGATTTTTGAGACAGTCCTTTCATAAACTGAGCTATTGTTCTTTTACTAAATAACCATTTAATCTCATTCATTTATAGTCTAGACAAAGGTTCCTGGAAATGAATGCAGTTTTTGCCATGAATAATGAGGTCGGTCTTCGTTGCCGCATAGAGTATTAATGAACGTTTTTTTAACGGAATAAACGAAAAGTTGTTTTATCAATATAAAAGCTTTTAAATATCTCACATAAATTGTTAGTTGGGTTACAAAAAACCTAAACGTATGATACTATTAAATGCAACCCTTAAAAATGCTACCAAATAATCAACAGAGACATAAACAAACCGTTACTAAGGAAAAGAAAGAAATGCACAAAAAATCAATAAAACTAGCAGTAACTAACTAACTAATTCACTAAAAAATATTAAGTTAATTCAAAACAAAATAAATAGAAGAAAACATGTGTACACCAGGCAATTGGCTACAAGTTATAGTAGATGCATCAGAAAATCCTAAATTAACCACTTTACCTTCATGTATGACAGTTAGCGATATTAAATCGGACAATTATGTTAGACTAATAGCGACTGATATA
The DNA here is from genome assembly GCA_942486065.2 of Calliphora vomitoria. NCBI lineage: Eukaryota > Metazoa > Arthropoda > Insecta > Diptera > Calliphoridae > Calliphora > Calliphora vomitoria. The sequence goes on along the minus strand of OW818031.2, from coordinate 14,904,265 downwards.
ACACTGGATGAAGAACCACCAGCAGCAAAGTTAAAAGTCTTTCGAGGTATTGATTTGGAAACGGAACATGAATTGAAGGGTATACCGGCAGCCATAGAAAGTTTGTATATTGATGAGTCTGAACCCAAGACCCCAAGTAAGTTTGCTTAGCTTGAGATAAAAAATAAATTTATGGACTTTTAGAATTGTCATGAAATTTTAGTTTTGGCTGTGGCTATTAATGAATCGGTGTTATTTTATCGTCATATGAAACCTTATTTTAAATACACCTTACCCGAATTGGAGGTTTTGGAGGAGGAAAAGGAAATATGGCGCAAATTGAATGCAGTAAGAACAGAAGATCAAGAAGCTCTTATAGAGGGACTTAAGGGATTGGAACGTCCTAAGCTAACTAGAAAGTCACAACATTTGCTAAATCTATTGCCGCAGGACAGAGATGTAAGTAACTGATAAAAATTTATTTCATTTCTATATAAAACTTTCAAAATTTGTATTTATTTCCATTTCCAGACTTTTATACGCGAACAAGGTGAAAATAATTTAATACGCTATCCCTCAGCTGTGGCCCTTAAATGTCTAGCCCGTGTTTCCAGTGGGGTTTCACAACCGCCTTCACATTTAGTCATTGCCACCGATACGGGTGAAATTTTAATACTAGAACCCCAAAGTTTTGGATTATTATATCGTGCCGTGGCCTGTCCTGACATAACCCCCAGCATGTTGGCTGTCAATGGTTGTTTTGAAACGGATTTTTGTATTGCTATAGCCACCCGCTATGGCTCTGTATATCTATTGCGTAAAGCTGCCACCGAAGGACAAGAAATATTTAAACTCTCCAATCCTTTAACCGGTTTAGTGCTACTACCCATCGATCAAACTATAGTTGTAACATCGATGGACAAAAAATTACTTTGCTATTCCAAAAAGGGTAAACAATTGTATATGGTGCGTTTGGAAGAGCAGCCCATTTGCATGAGCATGGTGAATTTAACCCATTTGGGTTTAACGCTAATATGTGTGGCCTTACAAGGTGGCCTAGTGCAATTTTACATGCAAAAATATTTGGTGGATGAATTTCAAATTTGTGGCACCGTTAGTTCAATGATTTTTGGTTATTTGGGCTTAGAAGAACATGTTCTCAGTTTGACCACCATTGAGGGGGATTTGGTGATAAAAATTTTAAAGAGAACGGCTTCATTTGAACCCAATCAAAAGTTGTCAGGACGTGGTATGCCTCATATATCGGACATGGTGCAAAATGAGGTTTTGGAAAAGCCCAAAAAGAGTTCTATATTTGTGGAGCAAGTGGCCAGAGAAAAGCAGAATGCTAAATGTTTGTAGTCATTTTATTCTTAGTAAAAAAAAAACATAAGTATTATTAAAATTTATTTTTTATTATCTGTTTGTTACAGCCACTTATGGCAGTTTTCAAGTGGAATTATGGCGTTTGAGACATACTGCTGCCAGAGCCACGGTTGATGCTTTAAATTCTTCAGAACGCACTATATCGGGAGATATTACACATGCTCCTGTCAAACTTTCTGCTGAAGTTTGTGGTGTTGGTCCCGTTTTTCGTTTGTACTTAACGATACAAAATTTATCAACTTATAAAATGGCCTCGAATTTGATGGTTTTATTACATGCCGATCGACGCCATTATACCATACAAAAATCATTGGCGATGGTAAGGTTCTTTTTCAAGAAGCTCAAACTGTGTAATTTCATATAAAATATCGTGAGAAATATGAGTGAACACAGATAGAGTTCATTTTCTCGATTAAATGCTTATTTAGAAAGTTATTGAGGATTTTAGACATCTTGAGTTTTGCATAGACAATATCGATGTTTGGTCAGAAATATGAGTGATCTCAGCTGGAGTTCCTTTTCTCGATTAAACGCTTATTTACAAATTTATTGAGGATTTTAGATATTTTGAAAATATCAATGTTTGATTGGAAATATGAGTGATCACAGATGGAGTTCCTTTTTTCGATTAAACGTTTATTTACAAAGTTATTGTGGATTTTAGATATTTTGAGTTTTGCAAAGAAAATATTGATGTTTGGTCCGAAATATAAGTGATCACAGATGGTGCTCCTTTTCTCGATTTAACGCTTATTTACAAAGTTATTGAGGATTTTATATATATTGAGTTTTTCATAGGAAACATAGAGTTTTGGTCAGAAATATGAGTGATCACAGATGGAGTTCCTTTTCTCGATTTAACGCTTTTTTACAAAGTTATTGAGGATTTCAGATATTTTGAGTTTTGCATAGAAAATAACGATGTGTGGTTAGAAATATATGTGATCACAGATGGAGTTCCTTTTCTCGATTAAACGCTTATTTACAAAGTTATTGAGGATTTTAGATATTTTGAAAATATCGATGTTTGGTCAGAAATATGAGTGATCACGGATGGAGTTCCTTTTCACGATTAAACGCTTATTTACAAAGTTATTGAGGATTTTAGAAATTTTGAAAATATCGAAGTTTGGTCAGAAATATGAGTGATCACAGATGGAGTTCCTTTTCTCGATTAAACGCTTATTTAAAAAGTTATTGAGGGTCTTAGATATTTTGAGTTTTGCATAGAAAATATCGGTATTTGGTCAGAAATATGAGTGATCTCAGATGGTGTTCCTTTTCTTGATTAAACGCTTATTTACAAAGTTATTGAGGATTTTAGATATCTTGAGTTTTGGATAGAAAATATCGGTTTTTGGTCAAAAATATGAGTGAACACAGATGGAGTTCCTTTTCTCGATTAAACGCTTATTTACAAAGTTATTGAGGATTTTAGATATTTTGAGTTTTACTTAGAAAATATCGAAGTTTGGTCAGAAATATGAGTGATCACAGATGGAGTTCCTTTTCTCGATTAAACGCTTATTTAAAAAGTTATTGAGGGTCTTAGATATTTTGAGTTTTGCATAGAAAATATCGATGTTAGGTCAGAAATATGAGTGATCTCAGATGGTGTTCCTTTTCTCGATTAAACGCTTATTTACAAAGTTATTGAGGATTTTAGATATCTTGAGTTTTGGATAGAAAATATCGGTTTTTGGTCAAAAATATGAGTGAACACAGATGGAGTTCCTTTTCTCGATTAAACGCTTATTTACAAAGTTATTGAGGATTTTAGATATTTTGATTTTTGCATAGAAAATATCGATGTTTGGTTAGACATATGAGTGATCACAGATGGAGTTCCTTTTCTCGATTAAACGCTTATTTACAAAGTTATTCAGGATTTTAGATATTTTGAAAATATCGATGTTTGGTCAGAAATATGAGTGATCACGGATGGAGTTCCTTTTCACGATTAAACGCTTATTTACAAAGTTATTGAGGATTTTAGATATTTTGAAAATATCGAAGTTTGGTCAGAAATATGAGTGATCACAGATGGAGTTCCTTTTCTCGATTAAACGCTTATTTAAAAAGTTATTGAGGGTCTTAGATATTTTGAGTTTTGCATAGAAAATATCGGTTTTTGGTCAGAAATATGAGTGATCTCAGATGGTGTTCCTTTTCTTGATTAAACGCTTATTTAAAAAGTTATTGAGGATTTTAGATATCTTGAGTTTTGGATAGAAAATATCGGTTTTTGGTCAAAAATATGAGTGAACACAGATGGAGTTCCTTTTCTCGATTAAACGCTTATTTACAAAGTTATTGAGGATTTTAGATATTTTGAGTTTTACTTAGAAAATATCGAAGTTTGGTCAGAAATATGAGTGATCACAGATGGTGTTCCTTTTCTCGATTAAACGCTTATTTACAAAGTTATTGAGGATTTTAGATATCTTGAGTTTTGGATAGAAAATATCGGTTTTTGGTCAAAAATATGAGTGAACACAGATGGAGTTCCTTTTCTCAATTAAACGCTTATTTACAAAGTTATTGAGGATTTTAGATATTTTGATTTTTGCATAGAAAATATCGATGTTTGGTTAGACATATGAGTGATCACAGATGGAGTTCCTTTTCTCGATTAAACTCTTATTTACAAAGTTATTGAGGATTTTAGATATTTTGAGTTTTATTTAGAAAATATCGAAGTTTGGTCAGAAATATGAGTGATCACAGATGGAGTTCCTTTTCTCTATTAAACGCTTATTTAAAAAGTTATTGAGGGTCTTAGATATTTTGAGTTTTGCATAGAAAATATCGATGTTTGGTCAGAAATATGAGTGATCTCAGATGGTGTTCCTTTTCTCGATTAAACGCTTATTTACAAAGTTATTGAGGATTTTAGATATCTTGAGTTTTGGATAGAAAATATCGGTTTTTGGTCAAAAATATGAGTGAACACAGATGGAGTTCCTTTTCTCGATTAAACGCTTATTTACAAAGTTATTGAGGATTTTAAATATCTTGAAAATATCGATGTTTGGTCAGAAATATGAGTGATCACGGATGGAGTTCCTTTTCACGATTAAACGCTTATTTACAAAGTTATTGAGGATTTTAGATATTTTGAGTTTTATTTAGAAAATATCGATGTTTGGTTAGACATATGAGTGATCACAGATGGAGTTCCTTTTCTCGATTAAACTCTTATTTACAAAGTTATTGAGGATTTTAGATATTTTGAGTTTTGCATAGAAAATATCGATGTTTGGTCAGAAATGTGAGTGATCACAGATGGAGTTCCTTTTCTCGATTAAACGCTTATTTACAAAGTTATTGAGGATTTTAGATATTTTGAGTTTTGCATAGAAAATATCGATGTTTGGTCAGAAATGTGAGTGATCACAGATGGAGTTCCTTTTCTCGATTAAACGCTTATTTACAAAGTTATTGAGGATTTTAGATATTTTGAGTTTTGCATAGAAAATATCGATGTTTGGTCAGAAATGTGAGTGATCACAGATGGAGTTCCTTTTCTCGATTAAACGCTTATTTACAAAGTTATTGAGGATTTTAGATATTTTGAGTTTTGCATAGAAAATATCGATGTTTGGTCAGAAATGTGAGTGATCACAGATGGAGTTCCTTTTCTCGATTAAACGCTTATTTACAAAGTTATTGAGGATTTTAGATATTTTGAGTTTTGCATAGAAAATATCGATGTTTGGTCAGAAATGTGAGTGATCACAGATGGAGTTCCTTTTCTCGATTAAACGCTTATTTACAAAGTTATTGAGGATTTTAGATATTTTGAGTTTTGCATAGAAAATATCGATGTTTGGTCAGAAATATAAATGATCACAGATGGAGTTCCTTTTCTCAATTAAACGCTTATTTACAAAGTTATTGAGGATTTTAGATATTTTGAAAATATCGATGTTTGGTCAGAAATATGAGTGATCACGGATGGAGTTCCTTTTCACGATTAAACGCTTATTTACAAAGTTATTGAGGATTTTAGATATTTTGAGTTTTATTTAGAAAATATCGATGTTTGGTTAGACATATGAGTGATCACAGATGGAGTTCCTTTTCTCGATTAAACTCTTATTTACAAAGTTATTGAGGATATTAGATATTTTGAGTTTTACTTAGAAAATATCGGTATTTGGTCAGAAATATGAGTGATCTCAGATGGTGTTCCTTTTCTTGATTAAACGCTTATTTACAAAGTTATTGAGGATTTTAGATATCTTGAGTTTTGGATAGAAAATATCGGTTTTTGGTCAAAAATATGAGTGAACACAGATGGAGTTCCTTTTCTCGATTAAACGCTTATTTACAAAGTTATTGAGGATTTTAGATATTTTGAGTTTTACTTAGAAAATATCGAAGTTTGGTCAGAAATATGAGTGATCACAGATGGAGTTCCTTTTCTCGATTAAACGCTTATTTAAAAAGTTATTGAGGGTCTTAGATATTTTGAGTTTTGCATAGAAAATATCGATGTTTGGTCAGAAATATGAGTGATCTCAGATGGTGTTCCTTTTCTCGATTAAACGCTTATTTACAAAGTTATTGAGGATTTTAGATATCTTGAGTTTTGGATAGAAAATATCGGTTTTTGGTCAAAAATATGAGTGAACACAGATGGAGTTCCTTTTCTCGATTAAACGCTTATTTACAAAGATATTGAGGATTTTAGATATTTTGATTTTTGCATAGAAAATATCGATGTTTGGTTAGACATATGAGTGATCGCAGATGGAGTTCCTTTTCTCGATTAAACTCTTATTTACAAAGTTATTGAGGATTTTAGATATTTTGAAAATATCGATGTTTGGTCAGAAATATGAGTGATCACAGATGGAGTTCCTTTTCTCGATTAAACGCTTATTTACAAAGTTATTGAGGATTTTAGATATTTTGAGTTTTGCATAGAAAATATCGATGTTTGGTCTGAAATATGAGTGATCACAGATGGAGTTCCTTTTCTCGATTAAACGCTTATTTACAAAGTTATTCAGGATATTAGATATTTTGAAAATATCGATGTTTGGTCAGAAATATGAGTGATCACGGATGGAGTTCCTTTTCACGATTAAACGCTTATTTACAAAGTTATTGAGGATTTTAGATATTTTGAGTTTTGGATAGAAAATATCGGTTTTTGGTCAAAAATATGAGTGAACACAGATGGAGTTCCTTTTCTCGATTAAACGCTTATTTACAAAGTTATTGAGGATTTTAGATATTTTGAGTTTTATTTAGAAAATATCGATGTTTGGTTAGACATATGAGTGATCACAGATGGAGTTCCTTTTCTCGATTAAACTCTTATTTACAAAGTTATTGAGGATATTAGATATTTTGAAAATATCGATGTTTGGTCAGAAATATGAGTGATCACGGATGGAGTTCCTTTTCACGATTAAACGCTTATTTACAAAGTTATTGAGGATTTTAGATATTTTGAGTTTTGGATAGAAAATATCGGTTTTTGGTCAAAAATATGAGTGAACACAGATGGAGTTCCTTTTCTCGATTAAACTCTTATTTACAAAGATATTGAGGATTTTAGATATTTTGATTTTTGCATAGAAAATATCGATGTTTGGTCAGACATATGAGTGATCACAGATGGAGTTCCTTTTCTCGATTAAACTCTTATTTACAAAGTTATTGAGGATTTTAGATATTTTGAAAATATCGATGTTTGGTCAGAAATATGAGTGATCACAGATGGAGTTCCTTTTCTCGATTAAACGCTTATTTACAAAGTTATTCAGGATTTTAGATATTTTGAGTTTTACATAGAAAATATCGATGTTTGGTTAGACATATGAGTGATCACAGATGGAGTTCCTTTTCTCGATTAAACGCTTATTTACAAAGTTATTGAGGATTTTAGATATTTTGAGTTTTGTACAGAAAATATCGATGTTTGTTCAAAAATATGAGTGATCACAGATGAAATTCCTTTTCTCGATTAAACGCTTATTTACAAAGTTATTGAGGATTTTAGATATTTTGAGTTTAGCATAGAAAATATCGATGTTTGGTCAGAAATATGAGTGATCTCAGATGGTGTTCCTTTTCTCGATTAAACGCTTATTTACAAAGTTATTGAGGATTTTAGATATCTTGAGTTTTGGATAGAAAATATCTGTTTTTGGTCAAAAATATGAGTGAACACAGATGGAGTTCCTTTTCTCGATTAAACGCTTATTTACAAAGTTATTGAGGATTTTAAATATCTTGAGTTTTACATAGAAAATATCGATGTTTGGTCAGAAATGTGAGTGATCACAGATGGAGTTCCTTTTCTCGATTAAACGCTTATTTACAAAGTTATTGAGGATTTTAGATATTTTGAGTTTTACATAGAAAATATCGATGTTTGGTCAGAAATGTGAGTGATCTCAGATGGTGTTCCTTTTCTCGATTAAACGCTTATTTACAAAGTTATTGAGGATTTTAGATATTTTGAGTTTTGCATAGAAAATATCGATGTTTGGTCAGAAATATGAGTGATCTCAGATGGTGTTCCTTTTCTCGATTAAACGCTTATTTACAAAGTTATTGAGGATTTTAGATATCTTGAGTTTTGAATAGAAAATATCGGTTTTTGGTCAAAAATATGAGTGAACACAGATGGAGTTCCTTTTCTCGATTAAACGCTTATTTAAAAAGTTATTGAGGGTCTTAGATATTTTGAGTTTTGCATAGAAAATATCGATGTTTGGTCAGAAATATGAGTGATCACAGATGGAGTTCCTTTTCTCGATTAAACGCTTATTTAAAAAGTTATTGAGGGTCTTAGATATTTTGAGTTTTGCATAGAAAATATCGATGTTTGGTCAGAAATATGAGTGATCACAGATGGAGTTCCTTTTCTCGATTAAACGCTTATTTACAAAGTTATTGAGGATTTTAGATATTTTGAAAATATCGATGTTTGGTCAGAAATATGAGTGATCACAGATGGAGTTCCTTTTCTCGATTAAATGCTTATTTACAAACTTATTGAGGGTTTTAAATATTTTGAGTTTTCCATAGAAAATATCGATGTGAGGTTAGAAATATGAGTGATCACAGATGGAGTTCCTTTTCTCGATTAAACGCTTATTTACAAAGTTATTGAGGATTTTAGATATTTTGAGTTTTGCATAGAAAATATTGATGTTTGGTCAGAAATTTGACTGATCACAGATTAGACGCTTATTTACAAAGTTATTGAGGATTTTATATATTTTGAGTTTTTCATAGGAAACATAGAGTTTTGGTCAGATATATGAGTGACAGATTGAGACTATTTTTCCATATAATTATTTTTATTACACATTATTAAAGATTTAATGGTATTTATTTTTCATTCAATCTCTTTGTATATTTCAGCTACCCAGTATATTGCCCGGAGTTCCACTAAAGATTGATTTCGAAGTAGTGGCCGTTTTGGATATTAATGACAAATTGCCACCGCACACCCTAACGCCAGAAAACTCACACATTCGTGTGATGATAATGAAAACTCAACAAACAAAACCTTTGATAGCAGCCGTCATAGCAATGCCACAATCAGAAGCTAACTTTTAAAGCATAACACTAGGCAGACAAAATACTATTTAAATATATTTAACAACCCGGATAAAAGTATACTACACTATTTTAAAAAAAATACAAGAAAAGTATATTTGTAATGTGTTTTTTTTATTATTATTAATAAGTATTAAATATTCTATGTTAATTTCATATTACTTTAATGTTCCTTAACCATGACTGTTTTTTGTGTTTCTTTTGTATGCATTTTATTTAAGCATATTTGGGAGCATATTTCTCATAGACTTGCACATAGGCTGCCTTGGCGGCATCTTGGGACAAACCTTTGTGGGAGTTCCAGGCTTCCCACATGGCCTTCTTTTTCAAATCCAAAACACCTGGCTTCTCGATGTTGCAATCACCAGCGGTGACTTGCTTGAAGAGACCATAGAATTCCAAGAATTCAGAGTCAGAGGGCTTCTTGCTAAAGTTCTTAGCCAATTCACAAGCTTCTTCGAAACTAACCATGTTGTTCAATGTTTTAAGGGGATCTGAAGATAATGGTTTATAAACAAATTGTAAAACTGTAAATAAATTAAATTTAATAATACAAATTTATACGATTTACCTTGGTTGAAGTGTTAATCCAAAATGATAAATTCTCAAGTGTTTAACTTCTTTTTTATACTAATTTTAAATGGCCGGATATTCATACATTTTATTTAAGAAATTTTTAATTAATAGATTATAGATAACATAATTACGAAAGGCCACTCGGTAGTATTAATATTTTAATAACCAAAATATGCACGTGATAATTTTCTTTATTTAAACTGTAGATTAAAATACCACCCATTGAATACTATTGGTCTTGCTATCAGAATTCTTTCGATTACTTATATTTAAATATGACGTTTGTAATGAACTTAAAGATAAACAATTTATTAATAAATTTGTATAGGGCAAGAATTCTAGGCGCCGTTAATAATTAACTGAATTTATCTATGATTTAACTAGCTATTTTCTACATTTAGTATACTCAATAACTTTGTAAATAAGCATTTAATCGAGAATAGGAACTCAGCATGTGATCACTCATATTTCAGACCAAACATCGATATTTTCTATGCAAAACTCAAAATATCTAAAATCCTCAATAACTTTGTAAATAAGCGTTTAATCGAGAATAGGAACTCCATCGTTGATCACTCATATTTCTGATTAAACATCGATATTTTCTATGCAAAACTCAAAATATCGACAATCTTCAATATCTTTGCAAATAAGCGTTTAATCGAGAAAAGGAATTCAATCTGTGACCACTCATAATTCTGAATAAAAACCGATATTTTCTATGCAAAACTCAAGATATATTAAATCCTCAATAACTTTGTAAATAAGCGTTTAATCGAGAAAAGGAAACTCCATCTATGATCACTCATATTTCTGACCAAACATCGATATTTTCAAAATATCTAAAATCCTCAATAACATTGTAAATAAGCGTTAAATCGAGAAAAGGAACTCCATCTGTGATTACTCATATATCAGACCAAACATCCTCAATAACTTTGTAAATAAGCGTTTAATCGAGAAAAGGAGCTCCATCTGTGATCACTCATATTTCTGACCAAACTTCGATATTTTCTATGTAAAACTCAAAATAGCTAAAATCCTCAATAACATTGTAAATAAGCGTTTAATCGAGAAAAGGAACTCCATCTGTGATCACTCATATTTCTGACCAAACATCGATATTTTCAAAATATCTAAAATCCTCAATAACATTGTAAATAAGCGTTAAATCGAGAAAAGGAACTCCATCTGTGATTACTCATATATCAGACCAAACATCCTCAATAACTTTGTAAATAAGCGTTTAATCGAGAAAAGGAGCTCCATCTGTGATCACTCATATTTCTGACCAAACATCGATATTTTCTATGCAAAACTCAAAATATCTAAAATCCTCAATAACATTGTAAATAAACGTTTAATCGAGAAAAGGAACTCCATCTGGGATCCATCCATCTGATATCTAAAATCCTCAATAACTCTGTAAATAAGCGTTTAATCGAGAAAAGGAACTCCATCTGTGATCACTCATATATCAGACCAAACATCGATATTTTCTATGCAAAACTCAAAATATCTAAAATCCTCAATAACTTTGTAAATAAGCGTTTAATCGAGAAAAGGAACTCCATCTGTGATCACTCATATTCTGACCAAACATCGATATTTTCTATGCAAAACTCAAAATATCTAAAATCCACAATAACATTGAAAATAAGCGTTAAATCGAGAAAAGGAATTCCATCTGTGATCACTCATATTTCTGACCAAACATCGATATTTTCTATGCAAAACTCAAAATATCTAAAATCCTCAATAACTTTGTAAATAAGCGTTAAATCGAGAAAAGGAACTCCATCTGTGATCACTAATATATCAGACCAAACATCGATATTTTCTATGGAAAACTCAAGATATTTAAAATCCTCAATAACTTTGTAAATAAGCGTTTAATCGAGAAAAGGAACTCCATCTGTGATCACTCATATTTCTGACCAAACATCGATATTTTCAATGCAAAACTTAAAATATCATAGTTCCTCAATATCTTTGTTAATAAGCGTTAAATCGAGAAAAGGAACTCCATCTGTGATCACTAATATATCAGACCAAACATCGATATTTTCTATGCAAAACTCAAAATATCTAAAATCTTCAATAACTCTGTAAATAAGCGTTTAATCGAGAAAAGGAACTCCATCTGTGATCACTCATATATCAGACCACACATCGATATTTTCTATGCAAAACTATATCTAAAATCCTCAATAACTTTGTAAATAAGCGTTTAATCGAGAAAAGGAACTCCATCTGTGATCACTCATATTTCTGACCACACATCGATATTTTCTATGCAAAACTATATCTAAAATCCTCAATAACTTTGTAAATAAGCGTTTAATCGAGAAAAGGAACTCCATCTGTGATCACTCATATTTCTGACCAAACATCGATATTTTCTATGTAAAACTCTAAATATCTAAAATCCTCAATAACTTTGTAATAAGCGTTTAATCGAGAAAAGGAATTCCATCTGTGATCACTCATATTTCTGGCCAAACATCGATATCTATGCAAAACTCAAAATATCTAAAATCCTCAATAACTCTGTAAATAAGAGTTTAATCGAGAAAAGGAACTCCATCTGTGATCACTCATATATCAGACCAAACATCGATATTTTCTATGGAAAACTCAAAATATCCAAAATCCTCAATAACTTTGTAAATAAGCGTTTAACCGAGAAAAGGAACTCCATCTGTGATCACTCATATATCAGACCAAACATCGATATTTTCAAAATATCTAAAATCCTCAATATCTTTGTAAATAAGCGTTTAATCGAGAAAAGGAACTCCATCTGTGATCACTCATATTTCTGACCAAACATCGATATTTTCTATGTAAAACTCTAAATATCTAAAATCCTCAATAACTTTGTAAATAAGCGTTAAATCGAGAAAAGAAATTCCATCTGTGATCACGCATATTTCTGACCAAACATTGATATTTTCAAAATATCTAAAATCCTCAATATCTTTGTAAATAAGCGTTTAATCGAGAAAAGGAACTCCATCTGTGATCACTCATATTTCTGACCAAACATTGATATTTTCAAAATATCTAAAATCCTCAATATCTTTGTAAATAAGCGTTTAATCGAGAAAAGGAACTCCATCTGTGATCACTCATATATCAGACCAAACATCGATATTTTCTATGGAAAACTCAAAATATCTAAATCCTCAATAACTTTGTAAATAAGCGTTTAATCGAGAAAAGGAACTCCATCTGTGATCACTCATATTTCTGACCAAACATTGATATTTTCAAAATATCTAAAATCCTCAATATCTTTGTAAATAAGCGTTTAATCGAGAAAAGGAACTCCATCTGTGATCACTCATATTTCTGACCAAACATTGATATTTTCAAAATATCTAAAATCCTCAATATCTTTGTAAATAAGCGTTTAATCGAGAAAAGGAACTCCATCTGTGATCACTCATATATCAGACCAAACATCGATATTTTCTATGGAAAACTCAAAATATCTAAATCCTCAATAACTTTGTAAATAAGCGTTTAATCGAGAAAAGGAACTCCATCTGTGATCACTCATATTTCTGACCAAACATCGATATTTTCTATGCAAAACTCAAAATATCTAAGACCCTCAATAACTTTTTAAATAAGCGTTTAATCGAGAAAAGGAACTCCATCTGTGATCACTCATATTTCTGACCAAACTTCGATATTTTCTAAGTAAAACTCAAAATATTTAAAATCCTCAATAACATTGTAAATAAAAGTTTAATCGAGAAAAGGAACTCCATCTGTGATCACTCATATTTCTAACCAAACATCGATATTTTCAAAATATCTAAAATCCTCAAGAACTTTGTAAATAAGCGTTTAATCGAGAAAAGGAACTCCATCTGTGATCACTCATATTTCTAACCTCACATCGATATTTTCTATGCAAAACTCAAAATATCTAAGACCCTCAATAACTTTTTAAATAAGCGTTTAATCGAGAAAAGGAACTCCATCTGTGATCACTCATATTTCTGACCAAACTTCGATATTTTCTAAGTAAAACTCAAAATATCTAAAATCCTCAATAACTTTGTAAATAAGCGTTTAATCGAGAAAAGGAACTCCATCTGTGATCACTCATATTTCTGACCAAACATCGATATTTTCTATGCAAAACACAAGATATCTAAAATCCTCAATAACTTTGTAAATAAGCGTTTAATCGAGAAAAGGAACTCCATCTGTGATCACTCTATTTTCTGACCAAAAATCGATATTTGCAAAATATCTAAAATCCTCAATAACTCTGTAAATAAGCGTTTAATCGAGAAAAGGTACTCCATCTGTGATCACTCATATATCAGACCAAAAATCGATATTTTCAAAATATCTAAAATCCTCAATAACTCTGTAAATAAGCGTTTAATCGAGAAAATGAACTCCATCTGTGATCACTCATATATCAGACCAAACATCGATATTTTCTATGGAAAACTCAAAATATCTAAAATCCTAAATAACTCTGTAAATAAGCGTTTAATCGAGAAAAGGAACTCCATCTGTGATCACTCATATTTCTGACCAAACTTCTATATTTTCAAAATATCTAAAATCCTCAATATCTTTGTAAATAAGCGTTTAATCGAGAAAAGGAACTCCATTTGCGATCACTCATATTTCTGACCAAACATCGATATTTTCTATGCAAAACTCAAGATATCTAAAATCCTCAATAACTTTGTAAATAAGCGAGAAAAGGAACTCCATCTGAGATCACTTATATTTCTGCCCGAACATCGATATTTTCAAAATATTTAAAATCCTCAATAACTTTGTAAATAAGCGTTTAATCGAGAAAAGGAACTCCATCTGTGATCACTCATATTTCTTACCAAACATCGATATTTTCAAAATATCTAAAACCCTCAATAACTTTGTAAATAAGCGTTTAATCGAGAAAAGGAACTCCATCTGTGATCACTCATATTTCTAACCTCACATCGATATTTTCTATGGAAAACTCAAAATATTTAAAATCCTCAATAAGTTTGTAAATAAGCATTTAATCGAGAAAAGGAACTCCATCTGTGATCACTCATATTTCTGACCAAACATCGATATTTTCAAAATATCTAAAATCCTCAATAACTTTGTAAATAAGCGTTTAATCGAGAAAAGGAACTCCATCTGTGATCACTCATATTTCTAACCTCACATCGATATTTTCTATGGAAAACTCAAAATATTTAAAATCCTCAATAAGTTTGTAAATAAGCATTTAATCGAGAAAAGGAACTCCATCTGTGATCACTCATATTTCTGACCAAACATCGATATTTTCAAAATATCTAAAATCCTCAATAACTTTGTAAATAAGCGTTTAATCGAGAAAAGGAACTCCATCTGTGATCACTCATATTTCTAACCTCACATCGATATTTTCTATGGAAAACTCAAAATATTTAAAATCCTCAATAACTTTGTAAATAAGCGTTTAATCGAGAAAAGGAACTCCATCTGTGATCACTCATATTTCTGACCAAACATCGATATTTTCTATGGAAAACTCAAGGTATCTAAAATCCTCAATAGCTTTGTAAATAAGCGATTAATCGAGAAAAGGAACTCCATCTGAGATCACTCATATTTCTAACCAAACATCGATATTTTCTATGGAAAACTCAAAATATCTAAAATCCTCAATAACTTTGTAAATAATCGTTTAATCGAGAAAAGGAACTCCATCTGTGATCACTCATATTTCTAACCTCACATCGATATTTTCTATGGA
The DNA here is from genome assembly GCA_942486065.2 of Calliphora vomitoria. NCBI lineage: Eukaryota > Metazoa > Arthropoda > Insecta > Diptera > Calliphoridae > Calliphora > Calliphora vomitoria. The sequence goes on along the minus strand of OW818031.2, from coordinate 14,888,964 downwards.
AAACTCAAAATATCTAAAATCCTCAATAACTTTGTAAATAAGCGTTTAATCGAGAAAAGGAACTCCATCTGTGATCACTCATATTTCTAACCAAACATCGATATTTTCTATGGAAAACTCAAAATATCTAAAATCCTCAATAGCTTTGTAAATAAGCGTTTAATCGAGAAAAGGAACTCCATCTGTGATCACTCATATTTCTAACCAAACATCGATATTTTCAAAATATCTAAAATCCTCAATAACTTTGTAAATAAGCGTTTAATCGAGAAAAGGAACTCCATCTGTGATCACTCATGTTTCTGATCAAACATCGATATTTTCTATGGAAAACTCAAAATATCTAAAATCCTCAATAGCTTTGTAAATAAGCGTTTAATCGAGAAAAGGAACTCCATCTGTGATCACTCATATTTCTGACCAAACATCGATATTTTCAAAATATTTAAAATCCTCAATAACTTTGTAAATAAGCGTTTAATCGAGAAAAGGAACTCCATCTGTGATCACTCATATTTCTAACCTCACATCGATATTTTCTATGGAAAACTCAATATATTTAAAATCCTCAATAACTTTGTAAATAAGCGTTTAATCGAGAAAAGGAACTGCATCTGTGATCACTCATATTTCTGACCAAACATCGATATTTTCTATGCAAAACTCAAAATATCTAAAATCCTCAATAACTTTGTAAATAAGCGTTTAATCGAGAAAAGGAACTCCTGTGATCACTCATATTTCTGACCAAACATCGATATTTTCTATGGAAAACTCAAAATATCTAAAATCCTCAATATCTTTGTAAATAAGCGTTTAATCGAGAAAAGGAACTACATCTGTGATCCCTCATATTTCAGACCAACCATCGATATTTTCAAAATATCTAAAATCCTCAATAACTTTGTAAATAATCGTTTAATCGAGAAAAGGAACTCCATCTGTGATCACTCATATTTCTAACCAAACATCGATATTTTCTATGCAAAACTCAAGATATCTAAAATCCTCAATTACTTTGTAAATAAGCGTTTAATCGAGAAAAGGAACTCCATCTGTGATCACTCATATTTCTGACCAAACATCGATATTTTCTATACAAAACACAAAATATCTAAAATACTCAATAACTTTGTAAATAAGCGTTTAATCGAGAAAAGGAACTCCATCTGTGATCACTCATATTTCTAACCAAACATCGATATTTTCTATGCAAAACTCAAGATATCTAAAATCCTCAATTACTTTGTAAATAAGCGTTTAATCGAGAAAAGGAACTCCATCTGTGATCACTCATATTTCTGACCAAACATCGATATTTTCTATGTAAAACTCAAAATATCTAAAATCCTCAATAACTTTGTAAATAAGCGTTTAATCGGGAAAAGGAATTCCATCTGTAATCACTCATATTTCTGACCAAACACCGATATTTTCTATGCAAAACTCAAAATATCTAAAATGCTCAATAACTTTGTAAATAAGCGTTTAAAAGAGAAAAGGAATTCCATCTGTAATCACTCATATTTCTGACCAAACATCGATATTTTCTATGCAAAACTCAAAATATCTAAAATGCTCAATAACTTAGTAAATAAGCGCTTAAACGAGAAAAGGAACTCCATCTGTAATCACTCATATTTCTGACCAAACATCGATATTTTCTATGCAAAACTCAAAATATCTAAAATGCTCAATAACTTTGTAAATAAGCGTTTAAAAGAGAAAAGGAATTCCATCTGTAATCACTCATATTTCTGACCAAACACCGATATTTTCTATGCAAAACTCAAAATATCTAAAATGCTCAATAACTTTGTAAATAAGCGTTTAAAAGAGAAAAGGAATTCCATCTGTAATCACTCATATTTCTGACCAAACATCGATATTTTCTATGCAAAACTCAAAATATCTAAAATGCTCAATAACTTAGTAAATAAGCGCTTAAACGAGAAAAGGAACTCCATCTGTGATCACTCATATTTCTGACCAAACATCGATATTTGCTATGCAAAACTCAAAATATCTAAAATCCACAATAACATTGTAAATAAGCGATAAATCGAGAAAAGGAATTCCATCTGTGATCACTCATATTTCTAAACAAACATCGATATTTTCTATGCAAAACTCAAAATATCTAAAATCCACAATAACATTGTAAATAAGCGATAAATCGAGAAAAGGAATTCCATCTGTGATCACTCATATTTCTAAACAAACATCGATATTTTCTATGCAAAACTCAAAATATCTAAAATGCTCAATAACTTTGTAAATAAGCGATAAATCGAGAAAAGGAATTCCATCTGTGATCACTCATATTTCTAAACAAACATCGATATTTTCTATGCAAAACTCAAAATATCTAAAATGCTCAATAACTTTGTAAATAAGCGTTTAATCGAGAAAAGGAACTCCATCTGTGATCACTCATATTTCTGACCAAACATCGATATTTTCTATGCAAAACTCAAAATATCTAAAATCCACAATAACATTGAAAATAAGCGTTAAATCGAGAAAAGGAATTCCATCTGTGATCACTCATATTTCTGACCAAACATCGATATTTTCTATGGAAAACTCAAAATATCTAAAATCCTCAATAACTTTGTAAATAAGCGTTTAATCCAGAAAAGGAACTGCATCTGCGATCACTCATATTTCTAACCAAACTTCGATATTTTCAAAATATCTAAAATCCACAATAACATTGTAAATAAGCGATAAATCGAGAAAAGGAATTCCATCTGTGATCACTCATATTTCTGACCAAACATCGATATTTTCTATGCAAAACTCAAAATATCTAAAATCCACAATAACATTGTAAATAAGCGTTTAATCGAGAAAAGGAACTCCATCTGTGATCACTCATATTTCTGACCAAACATCGATATTTTCAAAATATCTAAAATCCTCAATAACTTTGTAAATAAGCGTTTAATCGAGAAAAGGAACTCCATCTGTGATCACCCATATTTCTGACCAAATATCGATATTTTCAAAATATCTAAAATCCTCAATAACTTTGTAAATAAGCGTTTAATCGAGAAAAGGAACTCCATCTGTGATCACTCATTTTTCTGACCAAAAATCGATATTTTCTATGCAAAACTCAAAATATCTAAAATCCACAATAACATTGAAAATAAGCGTTAAATCGAGAAAAGGAATTCCATCTGTGATCACTCATATTTCTGACCAAAAATCGATATTTTCAAAATATCTAAAATCCTCAATAACTTTGTAAATAAGAGTTTAATCGAGAAAAGGAACTCCATCTGTGATCACTCATATTTCTGACCAAACATCGATATTTTCTATGCAAAACTCAAAGTATCTAAAATCCTCAATAACATTGAAAATAAGCGTTAAATCGAGAAAAGGAATTCCATCTGTCATCACTCATATTTCTAAACAAACATCGATATTTTCAAAATATCTAAAATCCACAGTAACTCTGTAAATAAGCGTTAAATCGAGAAAAGGAACTCCATCTGTGATCACTCATATTTCTGACCAATCATCTATATTTTCTATGCAAAACTCAAAATATCTAAAATCCTCAACAACTTTGTAAACAAGCGTTTAATCGAGAAAAAGAACTCCATCTGTGATCACTCATATTTCTGACCAAACATCGATATTTTCTATGTAAATCTCAAAATATCTAAAATCCTCAATAACTTTGTAAACAAGCGTTTAATCGAGAAAAGGAACTGCATCTGCGATCACTCATATTTCTAACCAAACATCGATATTTTCTACGCAAAACTAAAAATATCTAAAATCCTCAATAACTTTGTAAATAATTGTTTAATCGAGAAAAGGAACTCCATCTGTGATTTTCAAAATATCTAAAATCCTCAATAACTTTGTAAATAAGCGTTTAATCGAGAAAAGGAACTCCATCTGTGATCACTCATATTTCTAACCTCACATCGATATTTTCTATGGAAAACTCAAAATATTTAAAATCCTCAATAACTTTGTAAATAAGCGTTTAATCGAGAAAAGGAACTCCATCTGTGATCACTCATATTTCTGACCAAACATCGATATTTTCTATGGAAAACACAAGGTATCTAAAATCCTCAATAGCTTTGTAAATAAGCGATTAATCGAGAAAAGGAACTCCATCTGAGATCACTCATATTTCTGACCAAACATCGATATTTTCTATGGAAAACTCAAAATATCTAAAATCCTCAATAACTTTGTAAATAAGCGTTTAATCGAGAAAAGGAACTCCATCTGTGATCACTCATATTTCTAACCAAACATCGATATTTTCTATGGAAAACTCAAAATATCTAAAATCCTCAATATCTTTGTAAATAAGCGTTTAATCGAGAAAAGGAACTCCATCTGTGATCACTCATATTTCTGACCAAACATCGATATTTTCTATGCAAAACTCAAAATATCTAAAATCCTCAATAACTTTGTAAATAAGCGTTTAATCGAGAAAAGGAACTCCATCTGTGATCACTCATATTTCTGATCAAACATCGATATTTTCTATGGAAAACTCAATATATTTAAAATCCTCAATAAGTTTGTAAATAAGCATTTAATCGAGAAAAGGAACTCCATCTGTGATCACTCATATTTCTGACCAAACATCGATATTTTCTATGCAAAACTCAAAATATCTAAAATCCTCAATAACTTTGTAAATAAGCGTTTAATCGAGAAAAGGAACTCCATCTGTGATCCCTCATATTTCAGACCAACCATCGATATTTTCAAAATATCTAAAATCCTCAATAACTTTGTAAATAATCGTTTAATCGAGAAAAGGAACTCCATCTGTGATCACTCATATTTCTAACCAAACATAGATATTTTCTATGCAAAACTCAAGATATCTAAAATCCTCAATTACTTTGTAAATAAGCGTTTAATCGAGAAAAGGAACTCCATCTGTGATCACTCATATTTCTGACCAAACATCGATATTTTCTATACAAAACACAAAATATCTAAAATACTCAATAACTTTGTAAATAAGCGTTTAATCGAGAAAAGGAACTCCATCTGTGATCACTCATATTTCTAACCAAACATCGATATTTTCTATGCAAAACTCAAGATATCTAAAATCCTCAATTACTTTGTAAATAAGCGTTTAATCGAGAAAAGGAACTCCATCTGTGATCACTCATATTTCTAACCAAACATCGATATTTTCAAAATATCTAAAATCCTCAATAACTTTGTAAATAAGCGTTTAATCGAGAAAAGGAACTCCATCTGTGATCACTCATATTTCTGACCAAACATCGATATTTTCTATGGAAAACTCAAAATATCTAAAATCCTCAATAACTTTGTAAATAAGCGTTTAATCGAGAAAAGGAACTCCATCTGTGATCACTCATATTTCTGACCAAATATCGATATTTTCAAAATATTTAAAATCCACAATAACATTGTAAATAAGCGATAAATCGAGAAAAGGAACTCCATCTGTGATCACTCATATTTCTGACCAAACATCGATATTTTCTATGGAAAACTCAAAATATCTAAAATCCTCAATAGCTTTGTAAATAAGCGTTTAATCGAGAAAAGGAACTCCATATGTGATCACTCATATTTCTGACCAAACATCGATATTTTCAAAATATTTAAAACCCTCAATAACTTTGTAAATAAGCGTTTAATCGGGAAAAGGAACTCCATCTGTGATCACTCATATTTCTGACCAAATATCGATATTTTCAAAATATTTAAAATCCTCAAAAACTTTGTAAATAAGCGTTTAATCGAGAAAAGGAACTCCATCTGTGATCACTCATATTTCTGACCAAACATCGATGTTTTCTATGGAAAACTCAAGGTATCTAAAATCCTCAATAACTTTGTAAATAAGCGTTTAATCGAGAAAAGGAACTCCATCTGTGATCACTCAAATTTCTGATCAAACATCGATATTTTCTATGGAAAACTCAAAATATCTAAAATCCTCAATAGCTTTGTAAATAAGCGTTTAATCGAGAAAAGGAACTCCATCTGTGATCACTCATATTTCTGATTAAACATCGATATTTTCTATGGAAAACTCAAGATATTTAATATCCTCAATAGCTTTGTAAATAAGCGTTTAATCGAGAAAAGGAACTCCATCTGAGATCACTCATATTTCTGACCAAACATCGATATTTTCAAAATATCTAAAATCCTCAATAACTTTGTAAATAAGCGTTTAATCGAGAAAAGGAACTCCATCTGTGATCACTCATATTTCTAACCTCACATCGATATTTTCTATGGAAATCTCAAAAGATCTAAAATCCTCAATAACTTTGTAAATAAGCGTTTAATCGAGAAAAGGAACTCCATCTGTGATCACTCATATTTCTAACCAAACATCGATATTTTAAAAATATCTAAAATCCTCAATATCTTTGTAAATAACCGTTTAATCGAGAAAAGGAACTCCATCTGTGATCACTCATATTTCTGACCAAACATCGATATTTTCAAAATATCTAAAATCCTCAATAACTTTGTAAATAAGCGTTTAATCGAGAAAAGGAACTCCATCTGTGATCACCCATATTTCTGACCAAATATCGATATTTTCAAAATATCTAAAATCCTCAATAACTTTGTAAATAAGCGTTTAATCGAGAAAAGGAACTCCATCTGTGATCACTCATATTTATACTCAAACATCGATATTTTCTATGCAAAACTCAAAATATCTAAAATACTCAATAACTTTGTAAATAAGCGTTTAATCGAGAAAATAAACTCTATCTGTGATCACTCATTTTTCTGACCAAAAATCGATATTTTCTATGCAAAACTCAAAATATCTAAAATCCTCAATAACTGCAAAACTCAAAATAACTAAAATCCTCAATAACTTTGTAAATAAGCGTTTAATCGAGAAAAGGAACTCCATCCGTGATCACTCAAACATCGATATTTTCAAAATATCTAAAATCCTCAATAACTTTGTAAATAAGCGTTTAATCGAGAAAAGGAACTCCATCTGTGATCACTCATTTTTCTGACCAAAAATCGATATTTTCTATGCAAAACTCAAAATATCTAAAATCCACAATAACATTGAAAATAAGCGTTAAATCGAGAAAAGGAATTCCATCTGTGATCACTCATATTTCTGACCAAACATCGATATTTGCTATGCAAAACTCAAAATATCTAAAATCCACAATAACATTGTAAATAAGCGATAAATCGAGAAATGGAATTCCATCTGTGATCACTCATATTTCTGACCAAACATCGATATTTTCTATGCAAAACTCAAAGTATCTAAAATCCTCAATAACATTGAAAATAAGCGTTAAATCGAGAAAAGGAATTCCATCTGTGATCACTCATATTTCTAAACAAACATCGATATTTTCAAAATATCTAAAATCCACAATAACTCTGTAAATAAGCGTTAAATCGAGAAAAGGAACTCCATCTGTGATCACTCATATTTCTGACCAATCATCTATATTTTCTATGCAAAACTCAAAATATCTAAAATCCTCAATAACTTTGTAAATAATTGTTTAATCGAGAAAAGGAACTCCATCTGTGATCACTCATATTTCTGACCAAACATCGATATTTTCTATGCAAAACTCAAAATATCTAAAATCCACAATAACATTGAAAATAAGCGTTAAATCGAGAAAAGCAACTCCATCTGTGATCACTCGTATTTCTGACCAAACATCGATATTTTCTATGCAAAACCCAAAATATCTAAAATCCTCAATAACTTTGTAAATAAGCGTTTAATAGAGAAAAGGAACTGCATCTGCGATCACTCATATTTCTAACCAAACATCGATATTTTCTATGTAAATCTCAAAAGATCTAAAATCCTCAATAACTTTGTAAATAAGCGTTTAATCGAGAAAAGGAACTCCATCTGTGATCACTCATATTTCTGACCAAACATCGATATTTTCAAAATATCTAAAATCCTCAATAACTTTGTAAATAAGCGTTTAATCGAGAAAAGGATATACATCTGTGATCACTCATATTTCTGATCAAACATCGATATTTTCTATGTAAAACTCAAAATATCTAAAATCCTCAATAACTTTGTAAATAAGCGTTTAATCGAGAAAAGGCACTCCATCTGTGATCACTCATATTTCTGACCAAACATCGATATTTTCTATGCAAAACTCAAAATATCTAAAATCCTCAACAACTTTGTAAATAAGCGTTTAATCGAGAAAAAGAACTCCATCTGTGATCACTCATATTTCTGACCAAACATCGATATTTGCTATGCAAAACTCAAAATATCTAAAATCCACAATAACATTGTAAATAAGCGATAAATCGAGAAAAGGAATTCCATCTGTGATCACTCATATTTCTAAACAAACATCGATATTTTCTATGCAAAACTCAAAATATCTAAAATGCTCAATAACTTTGTAAATAAGCGTTTAATCGAGAAAAGGAACTCCATCTGTGATCACTCATATTTCTGACCAAACATCGATATTTTCTATGCAAAACTCAAAAAATCTAAAATCCACAATAACATTGAAAATGAGCGTTAAATCGAGAAAAGGAATTCCATCTGTGATCACTCATATTTCTAAACAAACATCGATATTTTCTATGCAAAACTCAAAATATCTAAAATGCTCAATAACTTTGTAAATAAGCGTTTAATCGAGAAAAGGAACTCCATCTGTGATCACTCATATTTCTGACCAAACATCGATATTTTCAATGCAAAACTCAAAATATCTAAAATCCTCAACAACTTTGTAAATAAGCGTTTAATCGAGAAAAAGAACTCCATCTGTGATCACTCATATTTCTGACCAAACATCGATATTTTCTATGGAAAACTCAAAATATCTAAAATCCTCAATAACTTTGTAAATAAGCGTTTAATCCAGAAAAGGAACTGCATCTGCGATCACTCATATTTCTAACCAAACATCGATATTTTCTATGTAAATCTCAAAATATCTAAAATCCTCAATAACTTTGTAAATAAGCGTTTAATCGAGAAAAGGAACTCCATCTGTGATCACTCATATTTCTGACCAAACATCGATATTTTCTACGCAAAACTAAAAATATCTAAAATCCTCAATAACTTTGTAAATAATTGTTTAATCGAGAAAAGGAACTCCATCTGTGATCACTCATATTTCTGACCAAACATCGATATTTTCTACGCAAAACTCAAAATATCTAAAATCCTCAATAACTTTGTAAATAAGCGTTTAATCGAGAAAAGGCACTCCATCTGTGATCACTCATATTTCTGACCAAACATCGATATTTTCTATGCAAAACTCAAAATATCTAAAATCCTCAATAACTTTGTAAATAAGCGTTTAATCGAGAAAAGGAACTCCATCTGTGATCACTCATATTTCTGACCAAACATCGATATTTTCAAAATATCTAAAATCCTCAATAACTTTGTAAATAAGCGTTTAATCGAGAAAAGGATATACATCTGTGATCACTCATATTTCTGATCAAACATCGATATTTTCTATGTAAAACTCAAAATATCTAAAATCCTCAATAACTTTGTAAATAAGCGTTTAATCGAGAAAAGGCACTCCATCTGTGATCACTCATATTTCTGACCAAACATCGATATTTTCTATGCAAAACTCAAAATATCTAAAATCCTCAATAACTTTGTAAATAAGCGTTTAATCGAGAAAAGGAACTCCATCTGTGATCACTCATATTTCTGACCAAACATTGATATTTTCTATGCAAAATTCAATAACTTTGTAAATAAGCGTTTAATCGAGAAAAGGAACTCCATCTGTGATCACTCATATTTCTAGCCAAACATCGATATTTTCAAAATATCTAAAATCCTCAATAACTTTGTAAACAAGCGTTTAATCGAGAAAAGGAACTCCATCTGTGATCACTCATATTTCGGACCAAACATCGATATTTTCTATGGAAAACTCAAGGTATCTAAAATCCTCAATAGCTTTGTAAATAAGCGATTAATCGAGAAAAGGAACTCCATCTGAGATCACTCATATTTCTGACCAAACATCGATATTTTCTATGGAAAACTCAAAATATTTAAAATCCTCAATAACTTTGTAAATAAGCGTTTAATCGAGAAAAGGAACTCCATCTGTGATCACTCATATTTCTGACCAAACATCGATATTTTCTATGGAAAACTCAAGGTATCTAAAATCCTCAATAGCTTTGTAAATAAGCGATTAATCGAGAAAAGGAACTCCATCTGAGATCACTCATATTTCTGACCAAACATCGATATTTTCTATGGAAAACTCAAAATATCTAAAATCCTCAATAACTTTGTAAATAAGCGTTTAATCGAGAAAAGGAACTCCATCTGTGATCACTCATATTTCTAACCAAACATCGATATTTTCTATGGAAAACTCAAAATATCTAAAATCCTCAATAGCTTTGTAAATAAGCGTTTAATCGAGAAAAGGAACTCCATCTGTGATCCCTCATATTTCAGACCAACCATCGATATTTTCAAAATATCTAAAATCCTCAATAACTTTGTAAATAAGCGTTTAATCGAGAAAAGGAACTCCATCTGTGATCACTCATATTTCTGATCAAACATCGATATTTTCTATGGAAAACTCAAAATATCTAAAATCCTCAATATCTTTGTAAATAAGCGTTTAATCGAGAAAAGGAACTCCATCTGTGATCCCTCATATTTCAGACCAACCATCGATATTTTCAAAATATCTAAAATCCTCAATAACTTTGTAAATAATCGTTTAATCGAGAAAAGGAACTCCATCTGTGATCACTCATATTTCTAACCTCACATCGATATTTTCTATGGAAAACTCAAAATATTTAAAATCCTCAATAACTTTGTAAATAAGCGTTTAATCGAGAAAAGGAACTCCATCTGAGATCACTCATATTTCTGACCAAACATCGATATTTTCTATGGAAAACTCAAAATATCTAAAATCCTCAATAACTTTGTAAATAAGCGTTTAATCGAGAAAAGGAACTCCATCTGTGATCACTCATATTTCTAACCAAACATCGATATTTTCTATGGAAAACTCAAAATATCTAAAATCCTCAATAGCTTTGTAAATAAGCGTTTAATCGAGAAAAGGAACTCCATCTGTGATCACTCATATTTCTAACCAAACATCGATATTTTCAAAATATCTAAAATCCTCAATAACTTTGTAAATAAGCGTTTAATCGAGAAAAGGAACTCCATCTGTGATCACTCATGTTTCTGATCAAACATCGATATTTTCTATGGAAAACTCAAAATATCTAAAATCCTCAATAGCTTTGTAAATAAGCGTTTAATCGAGAAAAGGAACTCCATCTGTGATCACTCATATTTCTGACCAAACATCGATATTTTCAAAATATCTAAAATCCTCAATAACTTTGTAAATAAGCGTTTAATCGAGAAAAGGAACTCCATCTGTGATCACTCATATTTCTAACCTCACATCGATATTTTCTATGGAAAACTCAATATATTTAAAATCCTCAATAAGTTTGTAAATAAGCGTTTAATCGAGAAAAGGAACTACATCTGTGATGCCTCATATTTCAGACCAACCATCGATATTTTCAAAATATCTAAAATCCTCAATAACTTTGTAAATAATCGTTTAATCGAGAAAAGGAACTCCATCTGTGATCACTCATATTTCTAACCAAACATCGATATTTTCTATGCAAAACTCAAGATATCTAAAATCCTCAATTACTTTGTAAATAAGCGTTTAATCGAGAAAAGGAACTCCATCTGTGATCACTCATATTTCTGACCAAACATCGATATTTTCTATACAAAACACAAAATATCTAAAATACTCAATAACTTTGTAAATAATCGTTTAATCGAGAAAAGGAACTCCATCTGTGATCACTCATATTTCTAACCAAACATCGATATTTTCTATGCAAAACTCAAGATATCTAAAATCCTCAATTACTTTGTAAATAATTGTTTAATCGAGAAAAGGAACTCCATCTGTGATCACTCATATTTCTGACCAAACATCGATATTTTCTATGCAAAACTCAAAATATCTAAAATCCTCAATAACTTTGTAAATAAGCGTTTAATCGAGAAAAGGAACTCCTGTGATCACTCATATTTCTGACCAAACATCGATATTTTCTATGGAAAACTCAAAATATCTAAAATCCTCAATATCTTTGTAAATAAGCGTTTAATCGAGAAAAGGAACTACATCTGTGATGCCTCATATTTCAGACCAACCATCGATATTTTCAAAATATCTAAAATCCTCAATAACTTTGTAAATAATCGTTTAATCGAGAAAAGGAACTCCATCTGTGATCACTCATATTTCTAACCAAACATCGATATTTTCTATGCAAAACTCAAGATATCTAAAATCCTCAATTACTTTGTAAATAAGCGTTTAATCGAGAAAAGGAACTCCATCTGTGATCACTCATATTTCTGACCAAACATCGTTATTTTCTATACAAAACACAAAATATCTAAAATACTCAATAACTTTGTAAATAAGCGTTTAATCGAGAAAAGGAACTCCATCTGTGATCACTCATATTTCTAACCAAACATCGATATTTTCTATGCAAAACTCAAGATATCTAAAATCCTCAATTACTTTGTAAATAAGCGTTTAATCGAGAAAAGGAACTCCATCTGTGATCACTCATATTTCTGACCAAACATCGATATTTTCTATGTAAAACTCAAAATATCTAAAATCCTCAATAACTTTGTAAATAAGCGTTTAATCGGGAAAAGGAATTCCATCTGTAATCACTCATATTTCTGACCAAACACTGATATTTTCTATGCAAAACTCAAAATATCTAAAATGCTCAATAACTTTGTAAATAAGCGTTTAAAAGAGAAAAGGAATTCCATCTGTAATCACTCATATTTCTGACCAAACATCGATATTTTCTATGCAAAACTCAAAATATCTAAAATGCTCAATAACTTAGTAAATAAGCGCTTAAACGAGAAAAGGAACTCCATCTGTAATCACTCATATTTCTGACCAAACATCGATATTTTCTATGCAAAACTCAAAATATCTAAAATGCTCAATAACTTTGTAAATAAGCGTTTAATCGAGAAAAGGAACTCCATCTGTGATCACTCATATTTCTGACCAAACTTCGATATTTTCAAAATATCTAAAATCCACAATAACATTGTAAATAAGCGATAAATCGAGAAAAGGAACTCCATCTGTGATCACTCATTTTTCTGACCAAAAATCGATATTTTCTATGCAAAACTCAAAATATCTAAAATCCACAATAACATTGAAAATAAGCGTTAAATCGAGAAAAGGAATTCCATCTGTGATCACTCATATTTCTGACCAAACATCGATATTTGCTATGCAAAACTCAAAATATCTAAAATCCACAATAACATTGTAAATAAGCGATAAATCGAGAAAAGGAATTCCATCTGTGATCACTCATATTTCTGACCAAACATCGATATTTTCTATGCAAAACTCAAAATATCTAAAATCCTCAACAACTTTGTAAATAAGCGTTTAATCGAGAAAAAGAACTCCATCTGTGATCACTCATATTTCTGACCAAACATCGATATTTTCTATGGAAAACTCAAAATATCTAAAATCCTCAATAACTTTGTAAATAAGCGTTTAATCCAGAAAAGGAACTGCATCTGCGATCACTCATATTTCTAAACAAACATCGATATTTTCTATGCAAAACTCAAAATATCTAAAATGCTCAATAACTTTGTAAATAAGCGTTTAATCGAGAAAAGGAACTCCATCTGTGATCACTCATATTTCTGACCAAACTTCGATATTTTCAAAATATCTAAAATCCACAATAACATTGTAAATAAGCGATAAATCGAGAAAAGGAATTCCATCTGTGATCACTCATATTTCTGACCAAACATCGATATTTTCTATGCAAAACTCAAAATATCTAAAATCCACAATAACATTGTAAATAAGCGTTTAATCGAGAAAAGGAACTCCATCTGTGATCACTCATATTTCTGACCAAACATCGATATTTTCAAAATATCTAAAATCCTCAATAACTTTGTAAATAAGCGTTTAATCGAGAAAAGGAACTCCATCTGTGATCACCCATATTTCTGACCAAATATCGATATTTTCAAAATATCTAAAATCCTCAATAACTTTGTAAATAAGCGTTTAATCGAGAAAAGGAACTCCATCTGTGATCACTCATATTTATACTCAAACATCGATATTTTCTATGCAAAACTCAAAATATCTAAAATACTCAATAACTTTGTAAATAAGCGTTTAATCGAGAAAATAAACTCTATCTGTGATCACTCATTTTTCTGACCAAAAATCGATATTTTCTATGCAAAACTCAAAATATCTAAAATCCTCAATAACTGCAAAACTCAAAATAACTAAAATCCTCAATAACTTTGTAAATAAGCGTTTAATCGAGAAAAGGAACTCCATCCGTGATCACTCAAAGATCGATATTTTCAAAATATCTAAAATCCACAATAACATTGAAAATAAGCGTTAAATCGAGAAAAGGAATTCCATCTGTGATCACTCATATTTCTGACCAAAAATCGATATTTGCTATGCAAAACTCAAAATATCTAAAATCCACAATAACTTTGTAAATAAGCGATAAATCGAGAAATGGAATTCCATCTGTGATCACTCATATTTCTGACCAAACATCGATATTTTCTATGCAAAACTCAAAGTATCTAAAATCCTCAATAACATTGAAAATAAGCGTTAAATCGAGAAAAGGAATTCCATCTGTGATCACTCATATTTCTAAACAAACATCGATATTTTCAAAATATCTAAAATCCACAATAACTCTGTAAATAAGCGTTAAATCGAGAAAAGGAACTCCATCTGTGATCACTCATATTTCTGACCAATCATCTATATTTTCTATGCAAAACTCAAAATATCTAAAATCCTCAACAACTTTGTAAATAAGCGTTTAATCGAGAAAAAGAACTCCATCTGTGATCACTCATATTTCTGACCAAACATCGATATTTTCTATGGAAAACTCAAAATATCTAAAATCCTCAATAACTTTGTAAATAAGTGTTTAATCCAGAAAAGGAACTGCATCTGTGATCACTCATATTTCTGACCAAACATCGATATTTTCTACGCAAAACTAAAAATATCTAAAATCCTCAATAACTTTGTAAATAATTGTTTAATCGAGAAAAGGAACTCCATCTGTGATTTTCAAAATATCTAAAACCCTCAATAACTTTGTAAATAAGCGTTTAATCGAGAAAAGGAACTCCATCTGTGATCACTCATATTTCTGACCAAACATCGATATTTTCTATGGAAAACACAAGGTATCTAAAATCCTCAATAGCTTTGTAAATAAGCGATTAATCGAGAAAAGGAACTCCATCTGAGATCACTCATATTTCTGACCAAACATCGATATTTTCTATGGAAAACTCAAAATATCTAAAATCCTCAATAACTTTGTAAATAAGCGTTTAATCGAGAAAAGGAACTCCATCTGTGATCACTCATATTTCTAACCTCACATCGATATTTTCTATGGAAAACTCAAAATATTTAAAATCCTCAATAACTTTGTAAATAAGCGTTTAATCGAGAAAAAGAACTCCATCTGTGATCACTCATATTTCTGACCAAACATCGATATTTTCTATGGAAAACTCAAAATATCTAAAATCCTCAATAACTTTGTAAATAAGCGTTTAATCGAGAAAAGGAACTCCATCTGTGATCACTCATATTTCTGACCAAACATCGATATTTTCTACGCAAAACTAAAAATATCTAAAATCCTCAATAACTTTGTAAATAATTGTTTAATCGAGAAAAGGAACTCCATCTGTGATTTTCAAAATATCTAAAATCCTCAATAACTTTGTAAATAAGCGTTTAATCGAGAAAAGGAACTCCATCTGTGATCACTCATATTTCTAACCTCACATCGATATTTTCTATGGAAAACTCAAAATATTTAAAATCCTCAATAACTTTGTAAATAAGCGTTTAATCGAGAAAAGGAACTCCATCTGTGATCACTCATATTTCTGACCAAACATCGATATTTTCTATGGAAAACACAAGGTATCTAAAATCCTCAATAGCTTTGTAAATAAGCGATTAATCGAGAAAAGGAACTCCATCTGAGATCACTCATATTTCTGACCAAACATCGATATTTTCTATGGAAAACTCAAAATATCTAAAATCCTCAATAACTTTGTAAATAAGCGTTTAATCGAGAAAAGGAACTCCATCTGTGATCACTCATATTTCTAACCAAACATCGATATTTTCTATGGAAAACTCAAAATATCTAAAATCCTCAATATCTTTGTAAATAAGCGTTTAATCGAGAAAAGGAACTCCATCTGTGATCACTCATATTTCTGACCAAACATCGATATTTTCTATGGAAAACTCAAAATATCTAAAATCCTCAATAACTTTGTAAATAAGCGTTTAATCGAGAAAAGGAACTCCATCTGTGATCACTCATATTTCTAACCAAACATCGATATTTTCTATGGAAAACTCAAAATATCTAAAATCCTCAATAGCTTTGTAAATAAGCGTTTAATCGAGAAAAGGAACTCCATCTGTGATCACTCATATTTCTAACCAAACATCGATATTTTCAAAATATCTAAAATCCTCAATAACTTTGTAAATAAGCGTTTAATCGAGAAAAGGAACTCCATCTGTGATCACTCATATTTCTAACCTCACATCGATATTTTCTATGGAAAACTCAAAATATCTAAAATCCTCAATAGCTTTGTAAATAAGCGTTTAATCGAGAAAAGGAACTCCATCTGTGATCACTCATATTTCTAACCAAACATCGATATTTTCAAAATATCTAAAATCCTCAATAAGTTTGTAAATAAGCATTTAATCGAGAAAAGGAACTCCATCTGTGATCACTCATATTTCTGATCAAACATCGATATTTTCTATGGAAAACTCAAAATATCTAAAATCCTCAATAGCTTTGTAAATAAGCGTTTAATCGAGAAAAGGAACTCCATCTGAGATCACTCATATTCTGACCAAACATCGATATTTTCAAAATATTTAAAACCCTCAATAACTTTGTAAATAAGCGTTTAATCGAGAAAAGGAACTCCATGTGTGATCACTCATATTTCTAACCTCACATCGATATTTTCTATACAAAACACAAAATATCTAAAATACTCAATAACTTTGTAAATAAGCGTTTAATCGAGAAAAGGAACTCCATCTGAGATCACTCATATTCTGACCAAACATCGATATTTTCAAAATATCTAAAATCCTCAATAACTTTGTAAATAAGCGTTTAATCGAGAAAAGGAACTCCTGTGATCACTCATATTTCTGACCAAACATCGATATTTTCTATGGAAAACTCAAAATATCTAAAATCCTCAATATCTTTGTAAATAAGCGTTTAATCGAGAAAAGGAACTACATCTGTGATGCCTCATATTTCAGACCAACCATCGATATTTTCAAAATATCTAAAATCCTCAATAACTTTGTAAATAATCGTTTAATCGAGAAAAGGAACTCCATCTGTGATCACTCATATTTCTAACCAAACATCGATATTTTCTATGCAAAACTCAAGATATCTAAAATCCTCAATTACTTTGTAAATAAGCGTTTAATCGAGAAAAGGAACTCCATCTGTGATCACTCATATTTCTGACCAAACATCGATATTTTCTATACAAAACACAAAATATCTAAAATACTCAATAACTTTGTAAATAAGCGTTTAATCGAGAAAAGGAACTCCATCTGTGATCACTCATATTTCTAACCAAACATCGATATTTTCTATGCAAAACTCAAGATATCTAAAATCCTCAATTACTTTGTAAATAAGCGTTTAATCGAGAAAAGGAACTCCATCTGTGATCACTCATATTTCTGACCAAACATCGATATTTTCTATGTAAAACTCAAAATATCTAAAATCCTCAATAACTTTGTAAATAAGCGTTTAATCGGGAAAAGGAATTCCATCTGTAATCACTCATATTTCTGACCAAACACCGATATTTTCTATGCAAAACTCAAAATATCTAAAATGCTCAATAACTTTGTAAATAAGCGTTTAAAAGAGAAAAGGAATTCCATCTGTAATCACTCATATTTCTGACCAAACATCGATATTTTCTATGCAAAACTCAAAATATCTAAAATGCTCAATAACTTAGTAAATAAGCGCTTAAACGAGAAAAGGAACTCCATCTGTAATCACTCATATTTCTGACCAAACATCGATATTTTCTATGCAAAACTCAAAATATCTAAAATGCTCAATAACTTTGTAAATAAGCGTTTAATCGAGAAAAGGAACTCCATCTGTGATCACTCATATTTCTGACCAAACTTCGATATTTTCAAAATATCTAAAATCCACAATAACATTGTAAATAAGCGATAAATCGAGAAAAGGAACTCCATCTGTGATCACTCATATTTCTGACCAAACATCGATATTTGCTATGCAAAACTCAAAATATCTAAAATCCACAATAACATTGTAAATAAGCGATAAATCGAGAAAAGGAATTCCATCTGTGATCACTCATATTTCTAAACAAACATCGATATTTTCTATGCAAAACTCAAAATATCTAAAATGCTCAATAACTTTGTAAATAAGCGTTTAATCGAGAAAAGGAACTCCATCTGTGATCACTCATATTTCTGACCAAACATCGATATTTTCTATGCAAAACTCAAAATATCTAAAATCCACAATAACATTGAAAATAAGCGTTAAATCGAGAAAAGGAATTCCATCTGTGATCACTCATATTTCTAAACAAACACCGATATTTTCTATGCAAAACTCAAAATATCTAAAATGCTCAATAACTTTGTAAATAAGCGTTTAATCGAGAAAAGGAACTCCATCTGTGATCACTCATATTTCTGACCAAACATCGATATTTTCTATGCAAAACTCAAAATATCTAAAATCCTCAACAACTTTGTAAATAAGCGTTTAATCGAGAAAAAGAACTCCATCTGTGATCACTCATATTTCTGACCAAACATCGATATTTTCTATGGAAAACTCAAAATATCTAAAATCCTCAATAACTTTGTAAATAAGCGTTTAATCCAGAAAAGGAACTGCATCTGCGATCACTCATATTTCTAACCAAACATCGATATTTTCTATGCAAATCTCAAAAGATCTAAAATCCTCAATAACTTTGTAAATAAGCGTTTAATCGAGAAAAGGAACTCCATCTGTGATCACTCATATTTCTGACCAAACTTCGATATTTTCAAAATATCTAAAATCCACAATAACATTGTAAATAAGCGATAAATCGAGAAAAGGAATTCCATCTGTGATCACTCATATTTCTGACCAAACATCGATATTTTCTATGCAAAACTCAAAATATCTAAAATCCACAATAACATTGTAAATAAGCGTTTAATCGAGAAAAGGAACTCCATCTGTGATCACTCATATTTCTGACCAAACATCGATATTTTCTATGTAAAACTCAAAATATCTAAAATCCTCAATAACTCTGTAAATAAGCGTTTAATCGAGAAAAGGAACTCCATCTGTGATCACTCATATTTCTAACCAAACATCGATATTTTCAAAATATCTAAAATCCTCAATATCTTTGTAAATAACCGTTTAATCGAGAAAAGGAACTCCATCTGTGATCACTCATATTTCTGACCAAACATCGATATTTTCAAAATATCTAAAATCCTCAATAACTTTGTAAATAAGCGTTTAATCGAGAAAAGGAACTCCATCTGTGATCACCCATATTTCTGACCAAATATCGATATTTTCAAAATATCTAAAATCCTCAATAACTTTGTAAATAAGCGTTTAATCGAGAAAAGGAACTCCATCTGTGATCACTCATATTTATACTCAAACATCGATATTTTCTATGCAAAACTCAAAATATCTAAAATACTCAATAACTTTGTAAATAAGCGTTTAATCGAGAAAATAAACTCTATCTGTGATCACTCATTTTTCTGACCAAAAATCGATATTTTCTATGCAAAACTCAAAATATCTAAAATCCTCAATAACTGCAAAACTCAAAATAACTAAAATCCTCAATAACTTTGTAAATAAGCGTTTAATCGAGAAAAGGAACTCCATCCGTGATCACTCAAACATCGATATTTTCAAAATATCTAAAATCCTCAATAACTTTGTAAATAAGAGTTTAATCGAGAAAAGGAACTCCATCTGTGATCACTCATTTTTCTGACCAAAAATCGATATTTTCTATGCAAAACTCAAAATATCTAAAATCCACAATAACATTGTAAATAAGCGATAAATCGAGAAATGGAATTCCATCTGTGATCACTCATATTTCTGACCAAACATCGATATTTTCTATGCAAAACTCAAAGTATCTAAAATCCTCAATAACATTGAAAATAAGCGTTAAATCGAGAAAAGGAATTCCATCTGTGATCACTCATATTTCTAAACAAACATCGATATTTTCAAAATATCTAAAATCCACAATAACTCTGTAAATAAGCGTTAAATCGAGAAAAGGAACTCCATCTGTGATCACTCATATTTCTGACCAAACATCGATATTTTCTATGCAAAACTCAAAATATCTAAAATCCTCAATAACTTTGTAAATAAGTGTTTAATCCAGAAAAGGAACTGCATCTGCGATCACTCATATTTCTAACCAAACATCGATATTTTCTATGTAAATCTCAAAATATCTAAAATCCTCAATAACTTTGTAAATAAGCGTTTAATCGAGAAAAGGAACTCCATCTGTGATCACTCATATTTCTGACCAAACATCGATATTTTCTACGCAAAACTAAAAATATCTAAAATCCTCAATAACTTTGTAAATAATTGTTTAATCGAGAAAAGGAACTCCATCTGTGATCACTCATATTTCTGACCAAACATCGATATTTTCTACGCAAAACTCAAAATATCTAAAATCCTCAATAACTTTGTAAATAATTGTTTAATCGAGAAAAGGAACTCCATCTGTGATCACTCATATTTCTGACCAAACATCGATATTTTCAAAATATCTAAAATCCTCAATAACTTTGTAAATAAGCGTTTAATCGAGAAAAGCAACTCCATCTGTGATCACTCGTATTTCTGACCAAACATCGATATTTTCTATGCAAAACCCAAAATATCTAAAATCCTCAATAACTTTGTAAATAAGCGTTTAATAGAGAAAAGGAACTGCATCTGCGATCACTCATATTTCTAACCAAACATCGATATTTTCTATGTAAATCTCAAAAGATCTAAAATCCTCAATAACTTTGTAAATAAGCGTTTAATCGAGAAAAGGAACTCCATCTGTGATCACTCATATTTCTGACCAAACATCGATATTTTCAAAATATCTAAAATCCTCAATAACTTTGTAAATAAGCGTTTAATCGAGAAAAGGATATACATCTGTGATCACTCATATTTCTGATCAAACATCGATATTTTCTATGTAAAACTCAAAATATCTAAAATCCTCAATAACTTTGTAAATAAGCGTTTAATCGAGAAAAGGCACTCCATCTGTGATCACTCATATTTCTGACCAAACATCGATATTTTCTATGCAAAACTCAAAATATCTAAAATCCTCAATAACTTTGTAAATATGCGTTTAATCGAGAAAAGGAACTCCATCTGTGATCACTCATATTTCTGACCAAACATCGATATTTTCAAAATATCTAAAATCCTCAATAACTTTGTAAATAAGCGTTTAATCGAGAAAAGGATATACATCTGTGATCACTCATATTTCTGATCAAACATCGATATTTTCTATGTAAAACTCAAAATATCTAAAATCCTCAATAACTTTGTAAATAAGCGTTTAATCGAGAAAAGGCACTCCATCTGTGATCACTCATATTTCTGACCAAACATCGATATTTTCTACGCAAAACTAAAAATATCTAAAATCCTCAATAACTTTGTAAATAAGCGTTTAATCGAGAAAAGGAACTCCATCTGTGATCACTCATATTTCTGACCAAACATTGATATTTTCTATGCAAAATTCAATAACTTTGTAAACAAGCGTTTAATCGAGAAAAGGAACTCCATCTGTGATCACTCACATTTCTGACCAAACATCGATATTTTCTATGTAAAACTCAAAATATCTGAAATCCTCAATAACTTTGTAAATAAGCGTTTAATCGAGAAAAGGAACTCCATCTGTGATCACTCATATTTTTGACCAAACATCGATATTTTCTATGCAAAACTCGAAATATCTGATATCCTCAATAACTTTGTAAATAAGCGTTTAATCGAGAAAAGGAACTCCATCTGTGATCACTCATATTTCTAGCCAAACATCGATATTTTCAAAATATCTAAAATCCTCAATAACTTTGTAAACAAGCGTTTAATCGAGAAAAGGAACTCCATCTGTGATCACTCATATTTCTGACCAAACATCGATATTTTCTATGCAAAACTCAATAACTTTGTAAACAAGCGTTTAATCGAGAAAAGGAACTCCATCACTCATATTTCTGACCAAACATCGATATTTTCTATGTAAAACTCAAAATATCTAAAATCCTCAATAACTTTGTAAATAAGCGTTTAATCGAGAAAAGCAACTCCATCTGTGATCACTCATATTTCGGACCAAACATCGATATTTTCTATGCAAAACTCGAAATATCTGAAATCCTCAATAACTTTGTAAATAAGCGTTTAATCGAGAAAAGGAACTCCATCACTCATATTTCTGACCAAACATCGATATTTTCTATGCAAAACTCAAAATATCTAAAATCCTCAATAACTTTGTAAATAAGCGTTAAATCGAGAAAAGGAACTCCATCTGTGATCACTCATTTCTAACCACACATCGATATTTTCTATGCAAAACTTGAAATATCTGAAATCCTCAATAACTTTGTAAATAAGCGTTTAATCGAGAAAAGGAACTCCATCTGTGATCACTCATATTTCTGACCAAACATCGATATTTTCTACGCAAAACTCAAAATATCTAAAATCCTCAATAACTTTGTAAATAAGTGTTTAATCGAGAAAAGCAACTACATCTGTGATCACTCATATTTCAGACCAAACATCGATATTTTCTATGCAAAACTAAAAAATATCTAAAATCCTCAATAACTTTGAAAATAAGCGTTTAATCGAGAAAATAAACTCTATCTGTGATCACTCATTTTTCTGACCAAAAATCGATATTTTCTATGCAAAACTCAAAATATCTAAAATCCTCAATAACTGCAAAACTCAAAATAACTAAAATCCTCAATAACTTTGTAAATAAGCGTTTAATCGAGAAAAGGAACTCCATCCGTGATCACTCAAACATCGATATTTTCAAAATATCTAAAATCCTCAATAACTTTGTAAATAAGCGTTTAATCGAGAAAAGGAACTCCATCTGTGATCACTCATTTTTCTGACCAAAAATCGATATTTTCTATGCAAAACTCAAAATATCTAAAATCCACAATAACATTGAAAATAAGCGTTAAATCGAGAAAAGGAATTCCATCTGTGATCACTCATATTTCTAAACAAACATCGATATTTTCAAAATATCTAAAATCCACAATAACTCTGTAAATAAGCGTTAAATCGAGAAAAGGAACTCCATCTGTGATCACTCATATTTCTGACCAATCATCTATATTTTCTATGCAAAACTCAAAATATCTAAAATCCTCAATAACTTTGTAAATAAGTGTTTAATCCAGAAAAGGAACTGCATCTGCGATCACTCATATTTCTAACCAAACATCGATATTTTCTATGTAAATCTCAAAATATCTAAAATCCTCAATAACTTTGTAAATAAGCGTTTAATCGAGAAAAGGAACTCCATCTGTGATCACTCATATTTCAGACCAAACATCGATATTTTCTACGCAAAACTAAAAATATCTAAAATCCTCAATAACTTTGTAAATAATTGTTTAATCGAGAAAAGGAACTCCATCTGTGATCACTCATATTTCTGACCAAACATCGATATTTTCTACGCAAAACTCAAAATATCTAAAATCCTCAATAACTTTGTAAATAATTGTTTAATCGAGAAAAGGAACTCCATCTGTGATCACTCATATTTCTGACCAAACATCGATATTTTCAAAATATCTAAAATCCTCAATAACTTTGTAAATAATTGTTTAATCGAGAAAAGCAACTCCATCTGTGATCACTCATATTTCTGACCAAACATCGATATTTTCTATGCAAAACCCAAAATATCTAAAATCCTCAATAACTTTGTAAATAAGCGTTTAATCGAGAAAAGGAACTCCATCTGTGATCACTCATATTTCTGACCAAACATCGATATTTTCTACGCAAAACTAAAAATATCTAAAATCCTCAATAACTTTGTAAATAATTGTTTAATCGAGAAAAGGAACTCCATCTGTGATCACTCATATTTCTGACCAAACATCGATATTTTCTACGCAAAACTCAAAATATCTAAAATCCTCAATAACTTTGTAAATAATTGTTTAATCGAGAAAAGGAACTCCATCTGTGATCACTCATATTTCTGACCAAACATCGATATTTTCAAAATATCTAAAATCCTCAATAACTTTGTAAATAATTGTTTAATCGAGAAAAGGAACTCCATCTGTGATCACTCATATTTCTGACCAAACATCGATATTTTCAAAATATCTAAAATCCTCAATAACTTTGTAAATAAGCGTTTAATCGAGAAAAGGATATACATCTGTGATCACTCATATTTCTGACCAAACATCGATATTTTCTATGCAAAACTCAAAATATCTAAAATCCTCAATAACTTTGTAAATAAGCGTTTAATCGAGAAAAGGAACTCCATCTGTGATCACTAATATTTCTGACCAAACATTGATATTTTCTATGCAAAATTCAATAACTTTGTAAACAAGCGTTTAATCGAGAAAAGGAACTCCATCTGTGATCACTCATATTTCAGACCAAACATCGATATTTTCTATGCAAAACTCGAAATATCTGAAATCCTCAATAACTTTGTAAATAAGCGTTTAATCGAGAAAAGGAACTCCATCTGTGATCACTCATATTTTTGACCAAACATCGATATTTTCTATGCAAAACTCGAAATATCTGATATCCTCAATAACTTTGTAAATAAGCGTTTAATCGAGAAAAGGAACTCCATCTGTGATCACTCATATTTCTAGCCAAACATCGATATTTTCAAAATATCTAAAATCCTCAATAACTTTGTAAACAAGCGTTTAATCGAGAAAAGGAACTCCATCTGTGATCACTCATATTTCTGACCAAACATCGATATTTTCTATGCAAAACTCAATAACTTTGTAAACAAGCGTTTAATCGAGAAAAGGAACTCCATCACTCATATTTCTGACCAAACATCGATATTTTCTATGTAAAACTAAAAATATCTAAAATCCTCAATAACTTTGTAAACAAGCGTTTAATCGAGAAAAGCAACTCCATCTGTGATCACTCATATTTCTGACCAAACATCGATATTTTCAAAATATATAAAATCCTCAATAACTTTGTAAATAAGCGTTTAATCGAGAAAAGCAACTACATCTGTGATCACTCATATTTCAGACCAAACATCGATATTTTCTATGCAAAACTCAAAATATCTAAAATCCTCAATAACTTTGTAAATAAGCGTTTAATCGAGAAAAGCAACTCCATATGTGATCACTCATATTTCAGACCAAACGTCGATATTTTCTATGCAAAACTCAAAATATCTAAAATCCTCAATAACTTTGTAAATAAGCGTTTAATCGAGAAAAGGAACTCCATCTGTGATCACTCATATTTTTTACCAAACATCGATATTTTCTATGCAAAACTAAAAATATCTAAAATCCTCAATAACTTTGTAAATAAGCGTTTAATCGAGAAAAGGAACTCCATCTGTGATCACTCATATTTCTGACCAAACATCGATATTTTCTATGTAAAACTCAAAATATCTAAAATCCTCAATAACTTTGTAAAAAAGCGTTTAATCGAGAAAAGGAATTCCATCTGTGATCACTCATATTTCTGACCAAACATCGATATTTTCTATGTAAAACTCAAAATATCTAAAATCCTCAATAACTTTGTAAACAAGCGTTTAATCGAGAAAACGAACTCCATCTGTGATCACTCATATTTCTGACCAAACATCGATATTTTCTATGTAAAACTCAAAATATCTAAAATCCTCAATAACTTTGCAAATAAACGTTTAATCGAGAAAAGGAACTCCATCTGTGATCACTCATATTTCAGACCAAACATCGATATTTTCTATGCAAAACTCAAAATATCTATAATCCTCAATAACTTTGTAAATAAGCATTTAATCGAGAAAAGGAACTCCATCTGAGATCACTCATATTTCTGACCAAACATCGATATTTTCTATGTAAAACTCAAAATATCTAAAATCCTCAATAACTTTGTAAAAAAGCGTTTAATCGAGAAAAGGAACTCCATCTGTGATCACTCATATTTCTGACCAAACATCGATATTTTCAAAATATCTAAAATCCTCAATAACTTTGTAAATAAGCGTTTAATCGAGAAAAGGATCTACATCTGTGATCACTCACATTTCTGACCAAACATCGATATTTTCTATGCAAAACTCAAAATATCTAAAATCCTCAATAACTTTGTAAATAAGCGTTTAATCGAGAAAAGGAACTCCATCTGTGATCACTCATATTTCTGACCAAACATCGATATTTTCTATGCAAAACTCAATAACTTTGTAAATAAGCGTTTAATCGAGAAAAGGAACTCCATCGCTCATAGTTCTGACCAAACATCGATATTTTTTATGCAAAACTCAAAATATCTAAAATCCTCAATAACTTTGTAAATAACACGCATACCTAAATTGGAGCGTAAGGCGTTTTTTACTTGTCAAAAATTCTCATGCCCATACAATTTGTATGCAGCATACCGAAATAACGCGACGGCAACGCTTTGCAATTGGAAAATTCGATTTTGACAGCGCGTTTAATAGTGAAGTTAGTTGCAAAACACAACAAATGTAAACACATACATACAAAAGGAGAAACAAATATGCAAGAAACACATTTTTTAAACTTTAATATTTAGTTTCTTTGATAAAATTGTAGTTTACAAATCACGAAACAAAAATCAGAAACACCAATACTGCAATGTACTGTATTGTTTAAATAATCCGGGTTGGTATATTTATTTTTAGATAACCTTGTTTTTATTGTTTGACGTAGCGTTGCCGCTTTAATTTAGGTATGACATTTCAGCGTTAAAGCTAAGCGTAAAGAAACGTTCCGCCTTACGCTTTTATTTAGGTAGGCTAGTAAGCGTTTAATCGAGAAAAGCAACTCCATCTGTGATCACTCATATTTCGGACCAAACATCGATATTTTCAAAATATCTAAAATCCTCAATAACTTTGTAAATAAGCGTTTAATCGAGAAAAGCAACTCCATCACTCATATTTCGGACCAAACATCGATATTTTCTATGCAAAACTCGAAATATCTGAAATCCTCAATAACTTTGTAAATAAGCGTTTAATCGAGAAAAGGAACTCCATCTGTGATCACTCATATTTCTGACCAAACATCGATATTTTCTACGCAAAACTCAAAATATCTAAAATCCTCAATAACTTTGTAAATAAGTGTTTAATCGAGAAAAGGAACTCCATCTGTGATCACTCATATTTCTGACCAAACATCGATATTTTCAAAATATCTAAAATCCTCAATAACTTTGTAAATAAGCGTTTAATCGAGAAAAGCAACTCCATCACTCATATTTCGGACCAAACATCGATATTTTCTATGCAAAACTCGAAATATCTGAAATCCTCAATAACTTTGTAAATAAGCGTTTAATCGAGAAAAGGAACTCCATCTGTGATCACTCATATTTCTAACCACACATCGATATTTTCTATGCAAAACTTGAAATATCTGAAATCCTCAATAACTTTGTAAATAAGCGTTTAATCGAGAAAAGGAACTCCATCTGTGATCACTCATATTTCTGACCAAACATCGATATTTTCTATGCAAAACCCAAAATATCTAAAATCCTCAATAGCTTTGTAAATAAGCGTTTAATAGAGAAAAGGAACTCCATCTGTGATCACTCATATTTCTGACCAAACATCGATATTTTCTACGTAAAACTCAAAATATCTATAATCCTCAATAACTTTGTAAATAAGCGTTTAATCGAGAAAAGGAACGCCATCTGTGATCACTCATATTTCTGACCAAACATCGATATTTTCAAAATATCTAAAATCCTCAATAACTTTGTAAATAAGCGTTTAATCGAGAAAAGGATCTACATCTGTGATCACTCACATTTCTGACCAAACATCGATATTTTCTATGCAAAACTCAAAATATCTATAATCCTCAATAACTTTGTAAATAAGCGTTTAATCGAGAAAAGGAACTCCATCTGTGATCACTCATATTTCTGACCAAACATCGATATTTTCTATGCAAAACTCAATAACTTTGTAAATAAGCGTTTAATCGAGAAAAGGAATTCCATCTGTGATCACTCATATTTCTAACCAAACATCGATATTTTCCATGTAAAACTCAAGATATCTAAAATCCTCAATAACTTTGTAAATAAGCGTTAAATCGAGAAAAGGAATTCCATCTGTGATCACTCATATTTCTAACCAAACATCGATATTTTCTATGCAAAACAGAAAATATCTAAAATCCACAATAACATTGTAAATAAGCGTTAAATCGAGAAAAGGAATTCCATCTGTGATCACTCATATTTCTAACCAAACATCGATATTTTCCATGTAAAACTCAATATATTTAAAATCCTCAATAACTTTGTAAATAAGCGTTTAATCGGGAAAAGGAACTCCATCTGTGATCACTCATATATTAGACCAAACATCGATATTTTCAAAATATCTAAAATCCACAATAACATTGTAAATAAGCGTTTAATCGAGAAAAGGAACTCTATCTGTGATCACTCATATTTCTGACCAAACATCGATATTTTCTATGTAAAACTCAAGATATTTAAAATCCTCAATAACTTTGTAAATAAGCGTTTAATCGAGAAAAGGAACTCCATCTGTGATCACTCATATTTCTGACCAAACAACGATATTTTCTATGGAAAACTCAAAATATCTAAAATCCTCAATAACTTTGTAAATAAGCGTTTAATCGAGAAAAGGAACTCCATCTGTGATCACTCATATTTCTGACCAAACATCGATATTTTCAAAATATCTAAAATCCTCAATAACTTTGTAAATCAGCGTTTAATCTAGAAAAGGAACTCCATCTGTGATCACTCATATTTCTGACCAAACATCGATATTTTCTATGCAAAACTGAAAATATCTAAAATCCTCAATAACTTTGTAAATAAGCGTTTAATCGAGAAAAGGAACTCCATCTGTGATCACTCATATTTCTGACCAAACATCGATATTTTCCATGCAAAACACAAGATATCTAAAATCCTCAATATCTTTGTAAATAAGCGTTTAATCGAGAAAAGGAACTCCATCTGTGATCACTCATATTTCTGACCAAACATCGATATTTTCAAAATATCTAAAATCTTCAATAACTTTGTAAACAAGCGTTTAATCGAGAAAAGGAATTATATCTGTGATCACTCATATTTCTGACCAAACATCGATATTTTCTATGTAAAACTCAAGATATTTAAAATCCTCAATGACTTTGTAAATAAGCGTTTAATTGAGAAAAGGAACTCCATCTGTGATCACTCATATTTCTAACCAAACATCGATATTTTCTATGCAAAACTCAAAATATCTAAAATCCTCAATAACTTTGTAAATAAGCGTTTAATCGAGAAAAGGAACTTCATCTGTGATCACTCATATTTCTAACCAAACATCGATATTTTCTATGTAAAACTCAAGATATTTAAAATCCTCAATAACTTTGTAAATAAGCGTTTAATCGAGAAAAGGAACTCCATCTGTGATCACTCGTATTTCTGACCAAACATCGATATTTTCAAAATATCTAAAATCTTCAATAACTTTGTAAACAAGCGTTTAATCGAGAAAAGGAATTATATCTGTGATCACTCATATTTCTGACCAAACATCGATATTTTCTATGTAAAACTCAAGATATTTAAAATCCTCAATGACTTTGTAAATAAGCGTTTAATTGAGAAAAGGAACTCCATCTGTGATCACTCATATTTCTAACCAAACATCGATATTTTCTATGCAAAACTCAAAATATCTAAAATCCTCAATAACTTTGTAAATAAGCGTTTAATCGAGAAAAGGAACTTCATCTGTGATCACTCATATTTCTAACCAAACATCGATATTTTCTATGTAAAACTCAAGATATTTAAAATCCTCAATAACTTTGTAAATAAGCGTTTAATCGAGAAAAGGAACTCCATCTGTGATCACTCATATTTCTGACCAAATATCGGTATTTTCAAAATATCTAAAATCCACAATAACATTGTAAATAAGCGTTTAATCGAGAAAAGGAACTCCATCTGTGATCACTCAAATATCAGACCAAACATCGATATTTTCTATGGAAAACTCAAAATATCTAAAATCCTCAATAACTTTGTAAATAAGCGTTTAATCGAGAAAAGGAACTCCATCTGTGATCACTCATATTTCTGACCAAACATCGATATTTTCTATGCTAAACTCAGTATTTAAAATTATCAGCAACTTTGTAGAAGCTCGTTTTGTGATTACTCATGTTCCTGACCAAAATGCTTAGTCGATTGTTAATGGCATGTTTATCGATCTCAAACCAAAAGCAGACTAAATATAATATAGTTCTACATCAAGAAACAGGCCGTAAGTTGATGTCATAAAAATGTAATTCACCGACACATAAAAAAAGATTAATCAAAAACGTCAACTATGTATACTCTATGAGAAGTCTTTATCTATTTATTAATATTTTTTGGCAAAATTGTGAGGAAGGGAAGAATAATAGAAATTATAACGGTAGAGGCACACTAAAGGGCCGCTAAAACAACCATTTCGGAAGACAGTTTCTATATTGTGATAATTTGTGTCCTGTGTAAATATCATTTTCTGTCACTGGTTTGACAATCTTTGGCCTAGCCAGACTTGGATGATTCTGGATCATAGATCCAATTGTTATGGGATCGAAGTGTAGTTGAGAATGCTTATGATTTTAATACAAAATTTATTATGCGAAAAGTAAATATGCATTATAGTTAAAACAAATGTAACACAGCTTTTGCCACTGTGCAATGCAAAAAATCCCCTTTAGCATTGAATGACTAAATCTTGATAACAAAATCATTAACTATTTTTAACAAATGCCAAAGATAATCTCTAAATAATCATACAAAAGCAGCACTATGCCATAGAAGGAAAAAAAGAAACGTCAAACGTTGGTAGTGGTAGATAATAAATGGCAGCAGATTTGCAGTTTATTAATCAGTAAGTGATAAAACCTTATCACAGTGCAGGTGTATATAAAAACATATTTATTCATCATATAATATAAAAATCAATAAAAAAAAATATGTATGAATAGCACAAACACTGATTAATGACAAACTCAACGAAAACATTCAACAAACACGATCAATATTCGTTGGATTGGGTTAAAAAAAGAACACGTAATATTCGTTAGAACTCAGAAACAAAAAGATAACCAACTAAAACTTGCCACTGACAAACCGTACGTACGTACATTCGTTAAATTATAACTTTCAAAATGCAACTGATAAGATTTACCAAATATATTTGGCAACCATTTATATAAAAACCCTAGAATTAGTTGAAAAATATTATTTGTTTGAAAATAACAACTAAAGCAACAACACATCAACAATATGCTCACCGTAAGTGAATATTTTAAAACCTTTATTTCATATTTACAAAATTGCAATTTATTAAAATTATTTTTTAATTCCCAACTTATGTAATTGCAGTTCGAAGAAATCGTTGAAAAGGCCAAGAACTTGAAAAACAAGCCCACTCAAGAGGACTTCTTGGAATTCTACGGCTACTACAAACAAGCCACCGTTGGTGACTGCAACACCGATGAGCCCGAAGATGCCATCAGAAAGGCCATGTGGAATGCCTGGAAGGCCAAGGCTGGCACCAGCTCTGAAGATGCCAAGGCCAAATATATAGAAGTCTACCACAAATATGCCCCCAAATCCGAATAATTTAATACTTACGTTTATTTGGAAGTGTTTTGTAGCAGCAAATTTTCTCAATTTAATTTATGTTTTGTAATTTAGAAAGAATTTAAAAAAATAAAAAAATTATTTATTTTACTTTGTACAGTTCAATGTTTAAGAAAGAATAAAAATCGTTTTCAAGTGAAACTTTGTGTGTGTGTTTTTAATGCGAATTAACTTTTAGAATGTTTTATCGAAAAAATTAATGTTTTGAGTTAAACGTCTTTGCAATGTTGGCTGCATAGAGGAATATACATAGAGCAGAAACTCTGCTGTCAAAGGCCTAACTCAGTTGTCAAAAACCTAAGTGGTGAGAATGTATTAGTAAAAAAAACTATGTGAAAACAAAAACAACACTCGTATGTGTAACTTTTTTGTTTGAGTTTTTTTCTAGTTTCCGCTCTATGTATATTTTCTCTATGGTTGGCTGTATTCCAATTTTCAGTTGTAATAAAAATTTAATGAAATGATTCGATAAATGAACAAAATAATATGATAAATGAACATGTAGCAAATCTGTTTTGTTGGAGTTTTTCTCGATCAGTTCGTTTTAGTGAAGATACAACTTCAAAACGTCAAAAATACTAATTGTTTGAAAATTGTTTCTCTTGTTTGAAAGACATGAGAAACATTTCTGAATATTGGTTAGAAAATGGCTGAGTTACCGTAGTTTAAAGTCAGGATGCTCTCCAATTAAACCAAAATACTATCAGCTAAAACGATCAACTTAGAGCGTGAAGAAAATTTAAATTTGTTAAAAATTTTGAGTTTTTTGAAACTAAAACGACCGCAACTAAGTTGACTCCTGTCAACATTTGAATAAGCTGCGTCATTTAGTTTGTGTTTGACAGCCATTGATAGTAGACTACCTCGTGACTTGAGGAGAAATTGGAAAAAAGTGAATTTCGTCTGCTCATTAAGCTTTATATATACTACACCATCAATTTGAATGGTAATAAAGTGGTTTACTGAATTTCCTTGTGGCCGTAAAAGCACGGAAAATGCCGAACGTTCAAGACGCCCACACCGGAAACAATTGAAACAAATTACGATATGGTGTTGGCCGATCGGAGATTGAAAGTGCGAGATATTGTGGAAGCCATATGTATCTCACATGGCACAGTGGGGCAGAATCAAAATTTTTTGGAAATAAATTAATAATAAATTTCAGGGCAATATCGATTATGAGTCCAAAAATAAACGATTTTCAATTTAAAAATTCCAAAAGTAGTAAATTTTTGCAGTTTTTTGGACGAAAAGGTGACTTAACTCTTTTTTTATTAAAAAAAAAAAAACTTTATTTAAGAACATATAACAATTTTATGTGTTTCCGTAAGGTATCTTTACGGAGAATATTTTGGTAAAAAAGACATGTCTTGTTTTTCGAATATGTCGGCCCTACGCCCTTCGTAATTTAACCTATTTTTTATCAAAATTTCCACTTTGTGCCACATGTTCTAAAATCCCAAAGCTGGGATTAGTAAACGGAAAGCAGATTTGGAAACCCTGATGTGATCCCTATTTATTCACAAAATATTTTCCCAGCCCCGAAGGAAATGTGCACCCTATGGGTAAAATTGTAAAAAATACCATTTTTGGGATTTTCGCTCCATTTTTTAGGAATTTCGGGATGCCCTTTTGACAAGTTTTTTTACACATTGTTATTTAGAATGACAAGTTTAAAAAACGTTGCAAATTTCATTGAGTTTTGTCAATAAATAAAGATTGTATTGCATATTACATATTTACTGAGTTTCTAAAACTAAAAATTGTATCAAAATTTTAATAGGATTGCAAATATTAGGAACAATTTGATCCACATTTATTCCGAACTATTTTCTTTTGTTTAGACAAGTTAATTTTTGGTCCTACAATAGATTCAAAAATATCCCACTTTAAATCTCCGAACTCGAATACTCTTTGGCTACGCCCATGTCAAATTTTATTCCGATCGGACCAGCCGTTTAGAAATGCCAGATTTATTTCCAAAAAATTTTGATTCTGTCCCAATGTGCATGGCTCAGTTGTTTCAATATTGAATGATCACTTGGGTATGAGAAAGCTTTCCGCAAGATGGCTGCCGCATTTGCTCACAATCGGGTCCACACACTACACACACATGTAGTTACCATGGCAAAAATCTATGAATTATGCTAAAAATTGCTCCCTCATCCGCCCTATTCTCCGGATTTAGCCTCGAGTGTCTATTTCTTGTTTCCAAACCTAAAGAAATGGCTCGGCGGAAAGAGATTTGATTCCAACGATGAAATCATCTCACAAAAAATACCTATTTTGATGACCTCGACAAATCTTTTTTTTGAAAGGTATAAAAAAATTGGTGAAACGTTAGACAAAGTGTATAGAGCTCAAAAGAGACTACAGTGCACTCGCGGTAACGTGAACACCGTCTAACGTGAACACCGAATAACGTGAACAAGCTTTTGCTTACATTGACTACTCTGTAACGTGAACAAACTCAGAAAGCTCTATAACGTGAACAATTTTGTGTTTTATCCTGTTTTATCCTCTAAATTAAATTTTTTTTAGTGGTAACGAATGAGTAATTTTATTTACTATGTAATTTTGTTTCAATTTATAGTTTCTCGTGATCTCGTTTTGTTTTGTAATGCATTTTAATCAATAATTTTGTTTTATTTCACGTTCAAGCGTGTAAAACACAGGTTTATATTATAAAATTTTATATTTTTTCCATAAAATTCGACAATCGCTAACGTGAACAATTTCACTAACATGAACTTCCTTGGTTTTAATTAGTTCACGTTACCGCGAGTGCACTGTATGTTGAAAACAAAAATTATTTTTTATCCAAAAACCTGTGTTTCATTCTAAAAGTCACGGAATGATTGACCCGCCCTCGTATATTCGTCCAAACTAGTAATTGAATGGAAATATCCTTTTCGTGATCTATACCTTTTAGGCGGAGCTTAGAAAAATTTTATCAAAATATAATCATTTTTAACATAAATTAACTTTTTTTGTATTAGTAAGTAATACATATTGATCTTTGTACTTTTCCCTTTATAAACAACGTAAACATTTACTTATTGACGCATTCTTTATCTTTTAATAAAATTGTTTTGATAAAAATGTTAGTAAGTAATTCTGATTTCAGTATAAATGTTTTATAAGTTGAGTCAGTCAGTAATATTTATATCACTGCCATAAAATTCGCCTCAAACTAAATAAATGGAAAAAATCAAGATCGATTTTAGTAAATTTAAATCTAACAACATTGAAGATTTTGTAAAAAAAATATTCCTTGGATTCCATCGAAGATATGTTCTTGTATTAATGTGAAGAGTGGAGGAGCAGAATGAAAATATTTTGAAAAAAAATCTGTTATTTCTAACCGACTGCTCCGAATGACATGAAATTTCACATAGTCATTTCAGAGGAGTATTCGAGTTTAAAACTTGACGACGAAACCCTCAGACCCCTTAAGAGCGGCGCTGTGGGGTCTCAAAGTATCAGTCTTCAGACATACAACATTTGTGCAAAATCAGAGATTTTAATATATTCTTAAAGCAATTGATTAGAACTATAGAAAACATGTTTACGTGAACTATTTATATTTTATATATATTTGATAAATCAAATTTTAAAATTTGACCATACCTTGGTCCGGTTTTTTCATAATATGAGATACAATTTATGACCGATTTACATTTATTCAAACAATAAATTAACAAATCATATGAAACAAAAAAAAATAAAGCAATATCTTTTGCGAGTCGAAAAATAATAGATTTGGAAATGTGTGAAACAGTTAAATTCGGAAAAATACGAAAATCGTAATTTTTTTTGTTTGTTTTTGGAAAACAGCGGGATTTGCTTTTTCTAGATTAGATATTTGTTTCCAAATTTAAATCGTTGTAAACAATTTCAATGTGATATGTGAAACAAGCTAACCCATCAAAATAGTAATTAAAAATTGTTTAATAACAAAAAATAAATAAAGTTTTTAAGGATATAGCTTAAGGATATGCTATTCACATCGATATTGGGGGAATTGAAAAAAAGTGGAAATAAATATGTAACTTCTTATATATATACGGAATCTACTAGACGAGATCTGCAAAAAAATAGCTATCTATATAAATATATAAATGTCTCTGTAAGTTTGTTTGTTTGTTTGTTTGTTTGTTTGTTTGTTTGTTTGTTTGTTTGTTTGTTTGTTTGTTTGTTTGTTTGTTTGTTTGTTTGTTTGTTTGTTTGTTTGTTTGTTTGTTTGTTTGTTTGTTTGTTTGTTTGTTTGTTTGTTTGTTTGAGCATCACGCCTAAACGGCTAAACCGATTTTATTGAAATTTGGAACGTAGATAGATCCTTACTTGGAAGCGTCAATAGGCTATAAATTTTTTATATAAAATTGGTACCTTTACCAATTACAATAATTACTTAACGGCTGAACCGATTTTTACATCGACAGGGGTAGCGAAGCGCACCGGGTCAAGCTAGTAGCTACATATAGTATACGAGTTATTCGCATTTTTTTTCCTTTATTCATTCCACTTGGGAACATTGCACTTGGGAACATAGAACATAAAACTTTTATTTCGTCAAACGATTTGTTTTGGATATTGAGTTCTTGTAGGACTGTTCTACGCCAAGTGTTCTTAGGGCGGCCTGAACGTCGGCTACCTTGGGGATTCCAATTGGTGCCAATTGGTCTTCGCAATGTGTGGCATATCCATTTCCACTTTCGTCTTGCTATTTGGCGAATTATGGGCTCTTCGTTTGTTAGTCGCCAGAGTTCAATGTTGTTTATGAAAACTTGCAGTCTTCTCGTTACAGTCTTCGTCATAAGCCATGTGTCGCTACCATACAGCAGTGTGGATTTCACACAGGCATTGAAAATACGGATTTTGTATTTTTCGAAATTTGGGAGGATCTCCACGTTTTATTTAACCGACCAAAAGCTGACCTTGCCTTATTTAGCCTGAGTGACTCGTCTTCTTCCACTCCTCCATCTATAGACATCATGCATCCGAGATAACAGAAGGATTTAACAAATTGAATGCGTTGGTCTTGTACTACAAAGTGCTTGTCAGTAGTGTTATTTATACGCATTGCATGTGTTTTTGCAATATTTACTTTCAGCCCAACTCTATTTGCCAACACAACCAAGTCATTTATTTTGCTCTGCATATCGTTAAACTTGTGCAATATGAGACAAATATCGTCAGCAAAATCCAAATCTTCTAGATGGTTTTGGAGATCCCAGACAATGCCCCTTCTTTTACTGCATACTTCTATCATAACCTCGTCGAAAACAACGGCGAACAATAAGGGAGATAGAGGGCAACCTTGTTTAACTACAGCGTTTGTCATGAAAGATTCGCTGATCATGCCATTGTGACGAACATCAACAAATGTATAAATTTTGTTGGTACACCTTTTGCTTTTAATGCATCCCATACTGTACTACGTTTTATTGAGTCGAATGCTTTTCTGAAGTCTATAAATACTAAAAAAAGCGGTGTTCGCCATTCGACCGATTGCTCTATTATTACTCGGAGCGTATTGGCTTGATCTACACAGTTGCGGTGTGGACGGAAGCCTGCTTGCTCGTCTGTTATTTATTATGGTAGCAATAACCTTGTATACAGTGTTGAGCAGGGTAATGCCTCTCCAATTATCACACTCAGTCAGATCATTTTTCTTTGGTATATTTACTATTTCACCTTTTATCCAAGTATTAAGTAGCTGTTCGTTTAACCAAGCATCACATATATATGGATGGATGATTTCCGCTGATATTCCTGAGTTTGCTTGGAGTAGCTCTGGGGGTATACCGTCTTCACCTGGCACTTTGTTTCTCTTTAGTTTTTGGACATCGCATGTTATTTCCGCAACGCTAGGGGGATCTATAGACATTGTGCCGTTGGTTGTTGTAGACGCATCAGTATGTAAGGAGCTTTCTGTGTTATCATCGACAATGTTGCTGATTTCCTCGAAATGCTGCCTACATCTTTGTGTTTGTTCTTCTACGTTCGTGAGCAGTTGACCATTTGCATCCTTTACTGCATGGTTTCGATTCATCTTTTGATTTGAGAGGCGACCTATTATCTGATGTAACTCCCTCATATTGTTCGCTCCAGCAGCTGCTTCCGCTTCACTGGCCATAGTTTCAATATATTTCCTTTTATCATTTCGGGCTGATTTCTTTACGGCTTTCGCAGCGGTGGTATATTGTGGGTTGAAGTTTGGGTTATCAAGCTTCCGTTGTTTCAATTGGTTCCTTTCCTGAATTAATTTGTCTGACAGCCATTTCTTCCTCTCTGTTCCTTGTTTGTAGCCTATTTTCTCTTCTGCAATGGCCCTGAGTGAGTTACATGTTTCCTCCCATGTTGTGTTAATTCCTGATATACATTCTCTTAGAACTTTCCCAATTTCATTATTCTTCTCCCTGTCTCGTAGTTTCCCTACATCAAAACGTTTGCGTATCTGTTGTGTATCCCTTTTGTACATCCTCTTTAATTAAATTCTTACTGTCGCCACCACTAGCACGTGGTCACTGTCTATATCGGCACCTCTTTTAGTGCGCACGTCCATTAGTGAACCTCTCCAGTTACGGCGATTGCAAATGTGGTCTATTTGATTTTGAGTATTACCATTTGGAGATGTCCACATATATTTATGTATGTTCTTGTGAGGGAAGATTGAACCACCAATAACTAATTGGAAGGTCTGACAGAATTCTATGAACCGCTCACCATTTTTGTTTCTAATTCCCATGCCATGTGTTCCCATGATTTGGGATATCCCATGGTTGTCGTTCCCAATCTTAGCATTAAAATCTCCAGTGAGGATAAGTATGTCGCGGTTTGCAATATTGTGTACCGTAGTAGTTAGTTGGGCATAAAATTCGTCCTTGATTGAGTCATCAGAATCCTCCGTGGGAGCATAACATTGAATAATGGTAATATATTTCCCAACCTTACTGAAGAAACGACTTGTTATAATTCGATCCGATATAGGATTCCATGAATGTAAGGTTGATTTTAAATCTTTCGATATTACAAATACAACTACACTCTCGCATCTGTTCTCCTTTCCGCTGTACAATACCATTTTTCCATTTGAAGATACTATTTGCCCATTTCCACACCACCGCATTTCACTAATACCCAGAAGGGCAACATTAAATTTTAACAATTCAGCCTCTAATTGAGCGAGTCTTGATGTTTCGTTTAGCGTTATTCGCATTAGAAAATTAAAAGTTTAGTTTTTTAACTACCTTGGTCAGCTTTTTTGCTAATTACAGATTCGATTTTCTTGAATCGGAAATTTTCTCTAATCGCATAGCTGTTTTCAAAAAATTAAGACCTGTTTTGTATGTCCCAATATGTTCTTCAATATTGTGCAAAGGGATTTCATATTCAAAATTTTTAAAAATCCAAATTTTGGGATTTTTGAAAAGCTTTTTGGGATTGTCAATAACAATTCACTACCATTTTCTAATTCCATATTTTTTAAAAAATTCTTCTATCAACTTTTTAATTCTAAAATTTTTTTGTCATTTTTGAAGAGAGGACATAATTTTCTAAACGTTGATATATAATATGTATATCTTATCTTTTCCACTAGTCAAATTTATGGTTTCGAAATCAACAACAAACAGAAAATTATAAAATCTTTCCGTTTTGTAATATATTTTTAGCACTGCCATGCCGACTGCTACATAAGTAACCAAATACCGAAGAACACTACAAGAGTTATGTATGTATTTTGAAGGCATTAATGAGACTAGCGGAAAAGAAAAGATTACATATTTGGTCAATTCACAAGGGCTCCTGTCATATTGTCATAATGTCATAATGTCCTAATATTTCGCAATGGTTTGAACGTGTTGTTATTGCCTTTCAAGCTAAAAATGTCCCAAAATAATACTACTCTACTATGTTTAATGTGTTATCGTAACCAACCAGTAGAGACCTGCGCCAAACGCCTAAGAGTCGGTTAAGCCGAGCCGCCCAGTCCTGAAATATTAGGACATTATGACAATATGACATGATAAGTGAATTGACCAATTATATATCAAAGTTTAGGAAATACTTTGTACCTAAGGTTTTAATTCTGAGTCGATCGGTATACTTAAAGCGGGTGTTGGGATAATATTTATGGGCGTTACAAACACCAGCACACACACATAATAGCCAACAAACCAATTCATAAGCAAAATGTAACTAAATTGTATAAGCTTTTTATAAGCATACTTATTATAAGCTTATTTAAATACAAAAAGTTAAATATTTTTAAATAGTGTTTTGTAAATGCTGCACATGACAATTATTTTTACAATAATACTTGCTATAAACATAGTTTATATAACAATTTAACCAATATGATTGCAAATGACTTATGTTCGCAATAGTTTTGTAAGCGTTTTTGAGAATAATTTCCCATTATTTGACGTGTACCTTAATTTCATATTATTTGTTAAAGTTTTTAGTCTTAGTGTTTTGTTCAAAGTGTGAAGTGTTTTAAAAAGTTTAAAAAACTTTTAAACAAGTAATTAAAATAATAAAACTTAATAAATAATTTATAAATAAATTTTCAGAAAAATTAAATTCTTTTAAATTTTCTTTTAAATTCAGTTTTCATTATTAAATAACTTTTAATAAGACTTTTACAATAGTAATCACAACACTTTTCTAAGCTTAAGGCTTATTTGGTAAGCTTGTTACAAGTGATTTCTAAATAGTTTTGGTTTGTTAGGTAAACTCCCCACTATGTTGGTGTAGGGTATAAAAATATCATCCTTTGAACATGATCTACTTCATTATGAGTAATTCATATTTAAAGTGTTAAAACATTATAAAAATATCATCCTTTGAACATGATCCACTTCATTATGAGTAATTCATATTTAAAGTGTTAAAACAATTCCGTCTACACCAAATAATCATTCTTGTTCACGCTTCTGAATTAGGCCCTGTAATTCTATGAATTTTTTTAAAAATAACTTAATAGTAATGTTTATATTTAAGACAATAACAATTTATGTACATAAAACCAAACAAATAAACAAAAATCTAAAATGATTCAATCAATATTAGTTGGACTTGGCACTCATAACATAAACATAAAAAAGCGCCTGAAACTATACTTTGAAA
This sequence comes from Calliphora vomitoria, assembly GCA_942486065.2. Classification (NCBI taxonomy): domain Eukaryota; kingdom Metazoa; phylum Arthropoda; class Insecta; order Diptera; family Calliphoridae; genus Calliphora; species Calliphora vomitoria. Next base: position 14,847,486 of record OW818031.2, on the reverse strand, counting down.
GTTTTGATAAATAAAAACGATACTAAGTAATATTAAAACGATCAGGCCAAGCCAATTTACCGATAATGCATTTGATTACATTTTAAAATTATAATACGTGTGTTTATTGTGATATGAAGTTGCTAAGGCCAATAAATACATTCTAGAACAGGGAAAGTGAAAGAAATTAAATAAATCTAAATATTTCTCTTTGGCAATAATCAAATTTCCTAATATATAGATAAGATTAAAATAAATTTCATTGAACAAATCAAATAAAATTTCCGTTATATTACGAAACTTATAATTTAAATAATGTTTTTTTTATTAAATTAGTATCTTAAATAGATAATACTTATAATAACTTCTTGCATGGATACCTGCACATTATAATAAAACGAAATGACTATAAAAGGTTTAGGTAAATATGACAACAGTACCACTTGAATTCTATTTATCCAAATAGCAGCATTTAACAAAATGGTTTCAGTAAGTTTACACATTAAAATAAATATTTTAATTATAATAATAATTAATATTTAACTTAAAATTCTTTTTAGTTCGAAGAAGCTTGTGAATTGGCTAAGAACTTTAGCAAGAAGCCCTCCGACTCGGAATTCTTGGAATTCTATGGTCTCTTCAAGCAAGCCACCGTAGGTGATTGCAACATTGATAAGCCCGGTGCTTTGGATTTGAAAAAGAAGGCCATGTATGAAGCCTGGAATAAGCACCAAGGCTTGTCTAAAGATGCTGCCAAGGCTGCCTACATCCAAGTGTATGAGAAATATGCTCCCAAATATGCTTAAACTGTTTATAATTTGAAAATCTTAGTAGGGGATATTATTACTTAATAACTAACTAATTATGTTTAATATTTAAGAACTTTTGTTTTAAAATAAATTGGAAGATATTGAAAGGTAATCAAAAACTTTTGTTTTGTTTTTAAAACAGAAAAGTCCGTTATACAGACAATGTCTACATGAAACTATTATACACAAAATGTTCTATAAAAAACTGTTATGCAAGCAATTTGCCATAGAAGAAACTGTTATACAGACAACATTCCATCTAACAAACTGTTATATACAATATGTTCTATAGAAAAAACTGTTATACACAAAATGTTCGATATAAAAACTATTATACAGTCAATTTCCCACAGAAGAAACTGTTCTACATACAATTTCCCATCGAATAAACTGTTATACATACAATTTTTCATCGAACAAACTGTTATACATAATATTTTCTGTAGAAAAAACTGTTATATGCAACATTTTGTGTAGAAATACTTTTGTAAAAAACTGTCATACAGATAATTTTTTATACTGTTATACAGGAAATTTTCTATAGAAGAAGAAACGAAACTGTTATACAGACAATTTTTCATAGAAAAAACTATTATACAGTCAATTTCCCATAGAACAAACTGTTATACATACAATTCCCCGTAGCATAAACTGTTATAAATAGCACTTTCTATAGAAAAAACATTTATACACAAAATTTTCAAAGAAAAAAACTGTTATACAGACAATTTTCCGAAGAAAAAACGTTTATACATACAATTTTCTGTGGGAAAACTATAGAAAAAACTGTTATACACAAAACTTTATATAGAAAAAACTGTTATATAGACAATTTTCCATAGAAAAAAACTGTTATATATACAATTTTTCATAGAAAAAAACTGTTATACGGAAAATTTTTCATATAAAAAACTGTTATAAAGTCAATTTCCCATAGCATGAACTGTTATACACAGCATTTTCTATATAAAAAACAGTTATATACAAAACTTTCAATGGAAAAACTGTTATACACAAAACTTTTTATAGAAAAAACACTTAATTCCTTTTTTTTAAACAAAAATTAGATATTGTTGATGAAAAGTATTTCGTAAAAACGGATTTAGCACTTATCAATAGTTTAGAATTTATAGTGCTAAAATAATCTTGTAGTTACCAGTATATTTAATTTTTCAGCGATTATCGGTAGAGATATAAACTAGTTATTTCAATTCAAATGTTTACCGGAATATGTTAATATTTTATAAGTATTGTACTTATACTTTGCTCATAAATTGGATTAAAGATTAGTTTAAATATATTTATGTATAGCGTAAGTACGTGTGTGGGAACTGATAATATTATTTCGAAATTATACTTTCAATATACCATCCAGAGCCATAAAAGATAAGATAGCAATATTTTCAATATGATCGATTGTGTTAAGTTTAAAAACGAAATAGCGAGGGTAATTTTATAACTAAATTGACCGTGTGGAATTTTTATACAAACTCTTCCAAAAAAAATACTATTTAAATATTTTTCAGATTTGACGTTTTAAAAGAATTACAAATTTCTTTTGTAACGTCAAATCTGACATCAGAATCGTTAGTTGCGTCTTTTAAAGATAAGGTTTATAAAGAATTAAATACATCTTGAACATTTTCGCTGTCGGATGAATGTTTTGGTAATCATCGATGCTTTTTAACCCGAGCTCTGCAGATTTTATGAATTTAGTCATAGTCGCCATTCACTACAGCATAAATTTCATGAATATCATCCAATATTTTTAGTTTGCTTGTTTAAAAATTCTCAATGATATGCGAGAACTGATATTGCGAGATCGTCATGTTTGTGCGGTATATAGGCGAATGTGCGACTTGACCCTAGAAATTGCCACTTGACCACTGGGTTGGCGTTGTCCCATATATGTAAATTTTACTTGTTTACATAGCCAGAGCTGATTTTTTTGTATGATTTCGTATGCACTAGGTTAGGTTTAATTAATTCATAATTCCTTTTTTAAAATCAAATTCAACTTTTTCTCTCAACCATTCCGTTAATGAATTCATTACGAATTAATTCATAGGCATAATTAATATGTATTGAATTCATTCCTTTGAAAATTCATTATTTATAGAATTAATTCCTTATTAAATCATTCAAATTTTCTTGATTTCAAATCCATTACAAAATAGCTTAAAAAATGTATTGAATGATTAAAATTTTCTTCAATTCAATTCTATTACAAAAAGGCTTAAATTAATATTTTAATTCAATTTGTAAAAGATTTGTATTAACAAAAATAAAAGCATTTGAATGAAGCTAAAGACTGACATTTTCTAATCCCGAATCAAGATTTTAATGAAATATGCTCAAATTTAATTAATTAATTCGAAGCTCTTAGGGTCACAAGCCTCATATGTCGCGTTGTGATTATTTGTGTCTATCAACTATCCTGATGTTTAAATGAAGGTGTGGATCTTAGCCAAATTGCTACAAGATAGATTGCTTTTGTCAATAAGTCTAAGGTCCGCAAATACCGACAGTGTCAGATAAATATTTGTAAGGGATTCTTAAACTTTGGACATGTGAACCTAGAGGCCAATTTGCAGTGCTATAAATTTTCTTAGACGGAGTCTAGTCAGATTTATGACAAGTCGTATCCTCTGCATATCCAGATTGTTCCTTCTATGTCTCCGTCTCCAGGAACTCATACAAGGTTAACCGAGGAATGCCTCGCTATCTCGTCTACAGACACCCAGAGATTTATGACAGGTCTTGTCCTCTGCATATCCAGATTGTTCTGTTCTCTCTGCAAGAGGGTTCTGTCACCCATCTTTCTTTTGCTATAATGTGAAGTTTGTGTGAGATCATTTGTTTACCGCACAATAACATTTATTGTGGTGCCGGCTTTCGCAAGTGTATCAGCTCTGTTGTTTCCTTCTATGTATCAGTGTCCAGAAACTCATACAATGTAAACCGATGAATGTCTCGCTATATCGTCTAGAAACACTCAACATTCTTGGACAATTTCTAATGTGATGTTAATACTCTAGGAATCTAATGGCCACTTTGTTCAGTAAACATATGGTTAACTCTGTTCGATATATCTTGGTACTGAAAGAAGTTGGAAGTCTAAGGGACAGACTCAGATTCAGCTGGTCTGAAAAGTGGTACCGATCCTTTTTTGTGATCTGGATCTATCAGTGAATACATGGACGACGTTCTCTGAACGATGGAGGAACGTCATTAAGACTGATTCGGGTATTGTGCAGATAATAGGAAGATCCATACTGACGGCAAATATATTTCCTTGATTTCGTGGCATTAAGCCTTTGCTTGTAGTAATGAACCCCCATTTTGATAACAATTTATCATTGGGACGAGCTGTTCCATCGTGCAATTAGCTATCTGTATTTAGCATAACAGACTGTGTAATAAACCGACAGACGCCGCCAAAAAATCATGGCCGCCGAGACCGTCGACATCGAACTAAAATTTTTGGAAATCTTTGCTGTCCCGAACTGACCCACTGCAATCATTACTTTTTCATCTCTGTCATGAAAACCCAGCCCTGTGTGATCACCAAATTTTGAGTGGTAGAGTTATATGATGATCCGGGGCTATTAATAATTCCATTTTAGGAGTACTGGTGATAACGGAATCGCGTCTGTTTGATGTTGTCCTTTGATAAAATATACAATTGATCAATTCACAAGGTCTGCTATCATCTCATATTGTCATATTGTCCTAATATTTCACAATGGTTTAAAAATGTTGTTATTGCCTTTCAAGCAAAAAATTTCCTAAAATAATACTACTTTCTATGCTATGTTTATTGTGTTATCGTAACCAACCAGCAGAGATCTGTGCCGAACGCCTAAGAGTCGGTTAAGCCGAGCCGTCGATTCGTGAAATATTAGGACATTCTGACAATATGACATGATAGGAGACCTTGTGAATTGACCAAATATATTTTGCCTTCATTTCTATTAGTATAGTGGCAGCCAGTGCTGTTTCATATTTTAAGTCCATTTCTATAATCGAAGTATTTCTCATCATGATACAGGCTTATTGTTCCATTTAGGAGCAATAGCTATTATACAAAGACTTATTCTACTCTGCTTTAAATAGGGTCACTCCAGGACAGTCCCTTGTCGAGAACTACTCCAAGATATTTGACTTTTCTTGATAAGGGATTGTATTGTTTCGGAAAAAGGGTGAATATATATTTGGATTATTTAAGGTTAACATTTAAATATATTTCCCTGACCTAATCGTAGTCCAATTTGAAGTCTGTATAGCAAACTGGTTAGAATCCTTAGTTACTCTGTATCTTAGTTATCCATAGCAGAGGATATGAAACACCACCCTGTGGCGTTCTCCGACATACAATGAATCTACCATAACGATTAAATAAGAGTTGAGATCAGAGCATTATTCAAATAGGATTATATATCAGTGGTCGGCAAAAAGAGAACATAGAACATGGATAATATGAACATGTTATGCACTTTCTTTCTCAGTTGAAATTTATTGATTTTTGATTCCTATTTGATTATTTTTATGAACTTTGTTGCCACTCGTGTTGTTTACAAGTAAATAGCATAGCCCTCGTGGCTATGAGTGCCGACCACTGTTCTATATAAGTTAATATAACTAGGGTATATACTACTAGATCAAACGTCATAATTTTCATCCGATTATATTAAAAAATATGCAGTAGAACATACAAAATTAGCATATTTTTGATACAATTAAGATCATTAACAGTAAAATTTAAAAATGGCAAAGGCAACATTTTAAAAATGTTAACTTGTAGCGATTAACATCAATTAATACATAAGGAGTTAAATCAAAACGTGGCATTAACGGCACTCATTAGTACAGATTTACAAACTATTTTCAAATATAAGTAATTTGGAATAATTAACTTATAAATCTACAATAATTTGAACTTTGAATCGTAAAATAATCATAAAAGCTAATAACCACATCTTTATCGCATATCACCATGCTAATCCAGAAATTTATATAGATAAAAAAAATACTAAAATTAAAAAAAAGAACGTAAGTGTTGGATGCACACAAAATCACGTAAACTTATTTAAAAAGCTGCTCATATCGTAAAATAAAAGCTTTATACAAGTGTTCAAAAAAAAGCTTGTAGCGTATAAACACAAATAACAATACGATCGTGTACAAAAGATCATACGAACTAGTAAAACATATGTATGTTCGTGTACTCATAACATTAGATTAAAAACGCTTTTGACAAGCGTAAACACACAAATAAACAAACAGCGCGAGTACAAAAAAAAATCGTTATATTTATGAGCAGATTGATGATTTGAATTCAGAACGTTTTTTGCTGTTTTCAAGACAAGTAAGTGAACAATAACTTAACAATTTACTCCGCCGCAAAGTCTTGTGTTTTTTTTAGTTAAAGACAATTACTTAAAATTTAATTGCATTGAAAAAAAAAATAACTAAATTAGAAATTTAGTTTGTGGGTGAAATGAAGAAGAAAAAGTGAAATTGTTTAAAAGAACTTATAAATAAATTATATGCAAAAGAAATAAAAATAAAGAAGAACTTCATAAAAACTGTGCTTAATGGTTACCTGTCAAATGTTTGTTTAAATGATTTTAATTTAATTAAATAAATTACATGTCATGTCGTGTGTGTTTGTGAGATTTTTTGTAATAATGAATGGTGTGATTGACTGCTGACTATACGTGTCTTTTTTATTAACTTTACCCCCCCCTGATGTCATGCTATTATTAAATTTTAAAAGCTTTTTTATTAAATAAAACAAATTGAGAAATGTTTTGGAAATATTATTAAGTTTGTTTGTGTACAAGTGAAATTTTAAGTTTTTGTAAAAAAATTGGTTATATTAAAAACAAAAATTCAAAATTTTAAGAAAAGTGGCTACTAAAAACAATGTAGTGCATACAAATGTAATTTAGGCCGTCTGTGAATAATAACGTCCAAAATATATTGGGTGTATGACTTAAAAATGCGAAATTTTGAAAATTATTAGCATTTATTTATTTTCCCATCTTTCTGGCATCATATGGATTCCGAGCCAAAGAAATGCTCATCTTTTAAGGCCAAGAACAAATCAAATCAATTTCGTATAATCTGTTTCAAAGTGAAGCGTATTCCAGAGAAAGCATTCTGCATCGATTGCAACAAATAGTAGTCGTACGGTACATGATCTGGACTATAAAGCGAGTGGAGCAAAACTTTCCAACCACTTCATTCCAAATACTTTTTAATAGGTATTGCAAACCATCACTCGCACGTTGAAACCGATGAAATACATTTACCATAAGCATGGATGAGCCATCGTCGTAAATTTTTTTTATATTAAAGAAGTAAAGCAAAACTTCCCGCATATGACGCTTTGTTGCCACAAGATTTGACATTTTCGAAACAAAACAAAAGCTTTGTTGTTTACACTATAATGTTCAACAATTAAGTGAGAATAAATGAAAGATATATACCCTTCAAAATGTCATATTAACTATTAAAAACAAAAACCGCTTTCAAAAGATACGTCATATATTGTAAATCCCGCATTTTTAATTCATACACCCAATAAAACGAAATTATATTAAAAATTGTTAAGAATGCTAATAAAAGTAAAAATGTTAAAACATTTTTTTGAAACAAATTTTTTTCAATATTTTTCTTTTGAAAATCATTGGAAAATTTAGTACTATAGTACTTCTCCAGTACTTTATCACATCCAAAAATACCTCAGTTAATAGTCACAAATTGTGTGTTTGTCCCTACATTTTTATTTGAAATCAACCTCAAATTGTTTTCAAATGTAAAATTCCATACAATGTTATAGTTAAAGAATTATGTTCGATATAAATAACAAAATTTTCCGGAGTTTGACTTTGTATTTGTTGGGATTTTATAGGCTTCGAGATTTCTGGTTGATGCTTTAAATATCCAACAACAAAATATGGTTCCTGAAACCATGAAGCATTTAGTAATATAACATTCTAAACTGTATTGATTGAAGTTTCTAAAATGTTTAAAATATCATGAATTTCTTACATTTGCAAAATGAAGACCTTAATCCAATGTACAATTTTGTATCAATAATTCTGAGTTTTTGCATGGCCCAAATTAAATATTATTTATTTGACATCTTATTCGTTGTCAGCACTATTAAATTAATTGGTATTATGAGTAATTTTATTTCTTTCTCGGCTAACGATTCGAAACTGTTCAAAGGTGAAGGTAACGTTAATTTGAATAATTTTCCACAAGACCATTACTGTTGATATATAGTAACACCTTAAAGATAGAAAGCTTCCATACCATAAACCAACTTCATTGGTACAGTTTAGTCATCCTTCGAACCTTTTAGAAATATGATGCTAGCTTCGTGTATTATACTATTTTCAATGGATACATACCCCGCAAATCCTCTATATTCTAATAGAAAAAGAGAGCCAAAACACTGAAGCCGATTTCGTGATAGTGCAGGGTATTATCCTCTTTCTTTTCCGCGCACATTCGAATGACAGAATTCTTTAGGAAATACAGGCAAATTCCGGTATAACGAACGATATGTCCATTCCTTAAATCGAAAAATTCGTTATATCGAGATTTATTTTTTGAATAAGAAGAAAAGATTCATTGTTCCACATTCATAAGAGAAAACCAAAATTGTTAGTCTATCCTTCGATAACTTTTTTCCTGGAACTCCAGTTTCTCTAGCGTGAACCACAGTTTATCTGGTATCAGTTTGCAATAGATATCAGTTTTATTCGCATTGAGAATTACGTCAGGAGTTAGACTGTGCTCAACTATAATTGTATGCTAATTCTTTAAGAAGTCTTACATCGTTTTTTTTTTTTTTTTTTTTTTTTTTTGGAATACAGATGTAAATTTAATTAAATCCACCATTATAAAGACTTTTTGTATCTCTATGGCTCCAGATATTAAAGCAATTCTATAAATTGGAATGTGTTTGACCTCTAGTCGAGTAATCAACAATTAAATTCTTTTTCCACAAGGGGATACACATTATTCATTAGAGATAGATGATTATTTGAGCCATTCTTGATCGATTGATATAACTGTCAATGTTAAAAATTTGATTGTTCATTTGACTTTGTTTTATTTTTCTCTATATTCGTTAAATCGAGTACAAAATTGTTGAAACGTTCGTTATGTTATATTGGATTTTCGTTAAAGTGAGATTTTTTTATACCGGGATTTGCCTGTACGTAAATCCTCAATTCAGGTTTACTCATGCTTGGTATTCTCTTTCCTCTTGCCTATTCCCGTAAGAATTTCGTCTGTATAAAGAGGGAGCCAAAAAAAACTTATTCTTGTATTAATTTAAATACAACTTAAACCATTCAATATAAAAATTCTCAAAAATACGTAAATTTATTGAAATATTGTAGAAATTCATTAAATATTATAATATTGACATATTTATCCACTTTTTTTCGGTAATCCTCCCATCAAAGATTTAATAGATGTTTCCGTTACCTTTTTGGACGAGCTTTGGACCTTTTTTTACAAGAGCCCAATACCTTTACACAGTCCGAAGTTCTGGATAGTTAAGTGGATTTGCTTCCGTGACAAAATTGACATTATTGTTTGAATACCACTCAAGGGCTTTTTTCCGTATTGGGTAGGTGGCAAATCGGGCCAGAAGTATGAAGGCACTCTGTGTTGATTTAAGTAATGTAACAAATGATTGACTTCTTTTGCCATAACTGCAAATGACTTGCCGCACAAGAAACTTCTTGGGGAATTTTATTTGTTTTTTTTATCCGGTATTGTTCTTGAACATTACCTCGTTCATTAGCCACATACAAATCTTGCCCAGGAAGTTGTGAAAAGTCTGCCAGTACATTAGTTTCATCATCAATCACATAACAGATGTATTTTTTTTTTTATAAAATTTAACATCAATTTTTTCGCTCGTTCTTTTGCTTTTAAGGGCTTTAACCCATTGTGATCTGGAACTTTCAGAACTTTATATAACTTCAACCCAGCATTATCTTTGTCTCAGCTTACAAAAGAATCAGAGCATTTAACTTTACCAGCTGCTTTTCTGATGGAAGTGTTCGGTGCTCTTCGAAAGAGTGGTTCAACTTGTTTTGCGTTACCAATATCTGTTAGATTTCCTTTCAACGTTCAAGTCCTCCTTATACACGCAGACAAAAAATAAAGTTGCGGATGTTTACTGTAACCATTTCAACATTTGTGCATGTTAACTGTAACCATTTCAACATTTTTAACAATATTATAGTCACAGTAACTATTTATATGATTGTGGTAACAATAATATGGTTAAAATACGATTCACATGATTGTATTAACCTTATATATGGTTACAGTAAACAAGTATATGTTAGTGACAACCATTTTTATGATGAAGGACTTACCATATTATGTTGTTCTCAGAGTATGATATCCATAAGCCGAGAGCAACATATTATGGTAAGTCCTTCATCATATAAATGGTTGTCACAAACATATACTTGCTTACTGTAACCATATATATGGTTGATACAATCATGTTAATAGTAAATTAACCATATTATTGTTACCACAATCATATAAATAGTTACTGTGACTATAATATTGTTAAAAAACTTATAAAAATTTTGAAATGGTTACAGTAAATATGCACAACTATATTTTTTTTCTGCATGTACAGTTTAATGACTTTGGAAACAGTATAACGTCGAACCTTTAAAATGTTTTTTCTATTTTTTTGAAAGTCTATATTGGATTTTTTTTTAGATCGCGTCTGTATACATATTGTAGTATTATTCCATTATGTCTATATCGAGTCTGAAATTCTCTTTTACCGTCTTGTATGTAAAGTCAATACCGGTGTGTATATATTCACAACCGATGTCTATTCCAAGGTCATCCAACTGCTCAAGTGAGTTCTAGTCACCCGCAGTTTCAGATTTAGAACAGATTAAACACGTGTTTTTTATTGAGAGGTTGTAGCTCTACGCGACAATGGCTGACTATCCTCTGCCTAATATTTCTGTGACCAAATAACTGACTGATCTATGAACATTGTAGTATAGTAGAAAGTGTGGTTCGACTTATTTTGCCTTACCAATATCTGTTAAACCTTTTTACTTCTAGATCCAGGTTTCCTTTCAATATTCAAGTCTCCTTTATACTGTTTAATGGCTTTGGAAGTCTATATTGGATTTTTTTTTAGATTTAGATACATATTGTAGTACTATTCCATTATGTCTATATCGAGTCTGAATTTCTCTTGTATGTAAAGCCAAGACCGGTGTGTATATATTCACAACCGATGTCTGTTCCAATATCCGCTCTAGTGTGTTCTAGTTCATCCGCAGTTTCACATTTAGAACAGTTTCAATACGTGTGTTTCATTGAGAGCTTGTAGCTCTACACGACAATGACTAACTATCCTCGATCTAATATTTCTGTTACCAAATGACTGACTGATCTATGAACATTGTAATGTAGTTTGAATATATCTGTTTCTGAGCTAGGAAAACGCTGCATGAGTTTCTTAGTCCAAAGCTATGTATATCGAGCCATTTTCTTTATTTGATAGCTTTAATATTATGATTAAAGGACTCCCAGCTATCTTTTGGTGGAATGCTAGTGATTTTCTCCTCTTTCCCAATGGATTTGAGCCGTTATGTAATCAGTTTTTGCATTCTCTTAGTGGTTTTTCATATCAATCTTCTAATATTGAGTTAATCATTGTGTCCTAATCTAGAATAACAGCATATTCTTTGATGTTGATTGTAAAACATTGACCCGGTAGGTAAAGACCTTAGAGCACCTGTAACTCTCAGAGTTCTCTGCTCTCTCTAACACACTCGCAGATAGTATATGAAATGGTTGCGTAATGTATTTATACTGCCTTCTGTGCAATAAATCAACAATATTATAGTTTCAGCAAACAACTCATGATTGCATCACTCATATAATGATTTTCATGACTAAAAACATTGTTGATTTATTGCATGGAGATGCAATGATTACAGCAACTAACAGAGTATGATTACAGTAACTGAAACATTGTTAAATTATTGCTTAATAATTTTTCTCTCTATGTATGAGTTTAATAATGAGTTTTCTTGGAATGATATAGTTTTAATAAGTAATAATAATAAAAAATTACACAATGTGTATTAATAAAAAAAAAGTATTTTTTTTTGTTATTTATCTCTTTTTCTGTGTTAAGTTTCGTTATAGTTTTTACTTCTACGCTGACATAGAAACGCATTTCCGCTTTAATCTTATAACAAAAGAAAATGAAATTGTTTTTGAACTGTATTAAAGCACAGCAGTTTTAATACACTGAAAGAAAAAAAGGCAATTCAGGTGATTTTTATTTATCAGACAATACTAAAGGCTTTCTTAACAAATCACAGTTTCATTACTTCATATAATGCAGCTTAGAAGTAATTTTTAACAACTTCCAAAGAAGTAATTATTAAAATTTTCCTAGTGAAAACATACAAAGTAAAACAAATTTTTAAATTTGTTTTAAACTTAAAGTTTTACTGGCTTTAAAAAATACTTTGAAACTTTTGTTTGTTTTAAATTAAATTTCTTTAAGTGTATTTATTCGTATATATTTGTATGTACGTGTAAGCCAAAAGTGTAATTAAGTTTGTAACACCGTTAATATTGTCTTACAACTGTTATTTTCATTTTTTTTATTATTATTATTATTAAAACCACAACAAGCAACTGGAAATTTACAAAAAAAAAAAAAAAACAAACAAAAAAAGATTTAAACAATATATTGTTTATATTTAATATATTGTTAGTGTTGTAGAGGAGAAAGTTAGTATATTTTGTAGTATGATGGTCAAAAGAAATAAATGAATGAACAATTAGCAAAACCAAAATTTGTTTTTAAACACCATAAAAATGTAAAAAAAACACTTTAATACAAACAAAATGCTAATAATTAATGCTTAAAATCGGCAGACAAAAATTCTCAAAAAAAAATTGCTAAAAAATCTTAGATTCAAACATGATTTTAAAATATTCAATTTTCAATATTTCAATTATTTATTTAATAATAAAAAAAAATAATTGAAAAACTAATAAAACTTCTATATTTTTAGAGATGACTTGCTTACTTAGTTTAAAATACATTAAAGTTAAATTTACGTCATTTTTATCGACGACAGAAAGGTCGTAATATGGAGACTGACGTGTTTCCAGTGATTCTTAAAGCCACGTTTTATTTGTTTTGAAGAATAATATTTGAAAAAAGCGCAAGTTTTAGGTATTTGAGGTAAATGAACTCTTAGCTACAGGTTTCGGTATTTACAATAAACAAGTTGTTTGTATTGCAAATAATTTATTCATTTTTTTTTAATATTTACGTAGTTGTTCAAAACATAATTAAAGCGCTTGATTTGATTTCTTTACAGCAGTTAAGCAAGTAGTTAATGGTATGCCTAATAGACAGTAATTGTGTCACTAATGTCTGACCACTTAGCCAACTTCAATTTATATATTTTGGGCTCTTTGTAGTGCAGAAAGAAGTCAATTAGTTACTTTAGACATCCCATGTAATGTAGTGTGAAGACAATTTTCACTTAAGTGTCTCTAAGTAATCTAGAGTGTAGTCAGTTAAAACTTTTATAATGTAGTGCATTTTTTTATGAGTAATTCGTACAAATTGTTTTTATACAAATTATGTTGATGAGAATTATCATATAGTTTAATATTATTTTTGCTTAAGTATCCAAAATGTATATATTTTGGGTCATTTGAGTTATATGTGCTATTTGTAGTGCAGAGATAAGTCAATTGCTTACTTTATACATCCCATGTAATCTAGCATGAAGTCAATTGTCACTTTAGTGTCTCTAAGTAACCTAGAGTGTAGTCACTTTAAACATTTATTTTGTACTGCACTTTAGAAAGTAAAATAACCTACCACAAGTAAGCTATTGAAGAGTTGTAGTTTAATTGGTTATTTTATACATTCCATGTAACCTAGCATGAAGTCAATTGTCACTTTAGTGTCTCTAAGTAACCTAGAGTGTAGTCACTTTAAACATTTATTTTGTACTGCACTTTAGAAAGTAGTTGTTTGAAGGTTTTTTTTGAAAGCAATCGGTTATTGGAGATGTCTTTTTAACTGACTATTTAAGGTCAATTAGCACTTGTACATGTTAAAATATCTAGTTATTTAGCTGATCTAGGTAGGTAGCTAGTAATGTAACTGACTCTATGTAACCGTTATGTGAATCCAATGCGTTGACTCTTATTGTAATCCAAATGGTCAACTAAGCCATACCTAAAGCCATTTCATACTCCAGGTCAGTGGCAGAGACCTGCACCGAACGGTTGTAAGCCGGCTGAGCCGAGCCGCCGATAAATTTTAAAAGCCGCCGCCGCCGCCGAAATTTTTGTGGCTTGAAATTAGCCGCCATTTTTTTTTTAAGTTCCTTATAATTTCACAAAATTTTCGGAATTTCACTTAAGCCATTCCTAAAGCCATTTCATACTTCAGGTCAGTGGCAGAGACCTGCACCGAACGGTTGTAAGCCGGCTGAGCCGAGCCGCCGATAAATATTAAAAGCCGCCGCCGCCAAAATTTTTGCGACTTAAATCGGCTTGAAATTAGCCGTCGTGTTTGATTATAATAATTTGATAATAATTTCACAAAATTGTCGGAATTTCACTTTTTAAATTTTAAATTTTTACAATTTGAGTAATTATTCTTAAGTCGGCTGAGAGCCGGCTTTGAGCCGCCGCCGTGAAATATAGTCGGCGCAGGTCTCTGGTCAGTGGTTGGCATTCATAGCCACCAGAGTCAGAACGCTGATGTATTTAACATGAGTATGAGCAAAACTTGTTAACAGGGAAACTATGGGAAAACACTAGCACTATACGAAATTCCTTTAATGTTGCTATAGAAATAGTAGTACTTATATCAAATCTGTCTACATTTGTTTTAGTAAAAACTTCTAAAAAAGGACAGAACATTTTATTAAAGCTTAGGAGTGTTTTTCTGAAATCTTAGGTCTTTCTCCATAATTTATATTTGGAATAGTGGTACAACAAAGCAGTTTATATTTCTAAACGTTTAAGCATTTTCACACTCGAATTGTTCAACTTTGAAAATACATTTTCTGAAGTTTTAAATTCTCTTTAACAATTTTTATTCGACTATTTCAAGTTGTTGTCCATCATCTATTTTGAGACCGTATAATTTAAAGTGTAATCAAATTTATTGGTTTCAAGTTACGTTTTCTAAAATTTCTTATAACATTTGGTAATTTAGTTATTCTTCGGCTTGGGTAGTATTTTGACATATATTGAATTTAATTACCTCCAATGTCATTTTCTAGAGAGTTGTTCCTCCGCATTTTGTCCAAATGCAATCAAAACAGAAATGCCTATATTGAAGAAAGGTCTGTGAGTGCTATATTCTAAATATTATACGGGAAGTCTCTCAAAACAGTCGCATGTCTAAAGTTCACCTGGTTCCAGGTGGTCTTATTGATTACATTGGCAAAGATGAGATCCAATAGCATTAAACAACGATCTTAACAAGCAACCAGTTCATCATGTCAAGTAAGGTCCTGTTAAACGGAGGCTTTAAAGAGAGTACTACCTATTTGGTCAATTCACAAGGTCTCTTCGTAACGAAACCAACGCCGAATACCTAAGAGTCGGTTAAGCCGAGCGGCCGAGTCGTGATAATTAGGACATTATGACAATATGACATTATAAGAGACCTTGTGAATTGACTAAATATTATAATAATCGTATAAAAAAAAACTTTTTTTAGAGACCTTGTGAATTGACCAATTGTTTCTGCCTAAATCTAATAACTAAAACAATTCTTAGTAAGATTTTTCTTATGCTAAAGATAATGCAAAAAATAAACTTCTTGTTCTCTCAGTGGAGAATCATATTTGACAAATTAGTCTAAAATTAGTTGAGTGGTAAATCAGCTCTTGATATGTTTTCAGTTACTGCTAGTAGCCTTACGGGCGAGTTCAGATGATAATGTAATTTTGACAAATAAGCTTCACGAGTTTTTCTAAATTCAACCATGACCAAAGGCACAGCTAAGTCTCTGTGGATGTTCTCATTTCATATGTACCATGAAGCTCCCGTCATGGTTCTAAGTATGTATTTCGGATTGTGCCCTCTGTATGAGATCTATTCTGGTATTGCTTGCTGTTTACCATAATTGGATTCCGTATGTCCAAATTGGTTTTAAAACTGTCTTATATAGGATGACTTCGTCAGTTAAGTTTTAATTTCGATTGATGGGGGATTAGCCTGTGTAAATAAGAAGCTTTTAGTTTCATGTGCCGATACCAAGGTATGTAACGTGATCAGACTGTGGGATGTTAACACTGTTTAGTGTCAATGGTGGACAACTTCCTCTCCTAAGTGAAAACGTTATGTGCTAACTTTTGATTTCATTTACTTGTTTCTCCAACCACGTCTCCACATGTCTGAGATAATTATCTAGATTTCCACATGAAAACTAAGAATTGCAGTGTCATCTGCAAGTGTGGAAATGGGTAATTGTTCGGACTCGGGCAAAACATAGATGTATAATAGCTACAGGGTTGGTCCTAGAACACTTCCCTGAAATACACCAGCATTGATCGCATAATAGCTTGTCACATAATCGCCGCACTTTATCCTAAACAAGCAAGACTCTAGAATTGTGTGTTTACTAGAAGGCAGTAAGCTTTTTATCGTTTGTATTAGACCATTATACCACGCCTTGTCAAAAGCCTGGGCAACATCAGTACTTTTTTAGCTCCAAAAATTTTCGTATCTCTCCAGTTAGGCGGTTAACCTGCTCAATTGTTGCGTGATGTTCACGGAATCTGAATTTATGATCTGGGATAATGTTTTGACTACTTAGGAATGTCAAAATTTTGGATTGGATTATTTTCTCAAATAGTTTAGACGGACAAGGCAATAGAAGTTGATTAGTGCATAAGATGTCTCAAATAGATAAAAATCGTAAGCAAAAAATTCTTAAGGAATAAATATTCGGCTCTGCCGAATCTTCACCAAATTATACTTCAAATATAAAATTTAAAAACAAAATTTTTTTTTTCCTAATTGTTTTTAAAAAGTTTTTTCAATTTTTTTTTTTTTTAATTCTTTTAATTTAATTTTTTTTTTTTTAATTTATTAGTGAAATAAATTTATAACAAAAAAAATGTTTTTTGTGAAAAAAATTTCGGGTTAAAAAATATTTTTCCCGATTTTGACCCATTTTAGGTCCAACTTTGTATGGCCTTATATACATCGTTGCAATGGACTTTGAAATATCCATCATTGGATATCCATATTGTCTATATTTATGACTTAGTAATCGAGATATAGATAAAAAATAGGCCAAAAAAAGAGGTTGTCTCGGATTTTTTCTCATATCTCCGTTATTTATGGACAGATTTTGCTGATTTTAAATAGGAAACTTCTCGAAAGCATGTCTGACAGAATTATTGAAGATTTGTATCCCGAAGATATCTGGGGTCTTCAGAAAGTTGATATCAACAGACAGACGGACAGACAGACAGACATGGCTTAATCGACTCCGCTATCTATAAGGATCCAGAATATATATACTTTATAGGGTCGGAAAATTATATTGTGGAAATTACAAACGGAATGACAAACTTATATATACCCTTCTCACGAAGGTGAAGGGTATAAAAACTGGAACATTTTGTTAATGGGAATTAAATGGGTTTAGCACGAAATAATGTTCAAAGTTTTTAATTTAATGGTTACATTATTATGAATTTTTGAATAGTCGACCTCATTTCATCTTCTTTAGATTGCACTAAAACGTTAAAAAAATAATAAATTCAAAATCGGTCAAATTCTGTTCACTTAAAAACGCTAACTTCACTTTAAGAAGCTGGTGATAGTTTTGGTTAAATGGCACTCATAATTTATTTACTTCCATAAGATACAAACAATTTTATTTACTTTTTAACGCTATGACGTCGTAACGCTCACATTCCAAACCAGCTAATAGAAAGAGCTGCATTGAATATGAATATGTTTCAAAGCCAAGGTTGTTTTGAAATTCATTTTAAACAAAATCATAAATTAAAACAACCTACATATTGGCATTAGTTGCATTAAGCACAAAATATAACAATAAAAACGTAGTTTTTAATAACCCCCCTGCAATAAATTAACACTATTTCTGTTAATCTTACAAAAAAAAACTAATAAATTTAATTTCTTTATAATTTCAGATTAAATCAAAACTTCTAATCTAACAACATGTCTTTGGATGAAGTAAGTTTTGTTTTATAACCAACCTAACGAATTAGGTCAATTGATAACTATTTAAACTATATTAACTGTTTTTCTTTTTTGTTACTTTATTTATAGCAATTTAATGCTGCCGCTGAACGCGTCAAGACTTTGACCAAGCGTCCCACCGATGAAGAATTCTTGCAATTGTATGCTCTCTTCAAGCAAGCCACCGTTGGCGATAACACCACCAGCAAGCCCGGTATGTTGGATTTGAAAGGCAAGGCCAAGTGGGAAGCATGGAACAAGCAACAGGGCAAATCCCAAGAAGATGCCAAAAAAGAATATATTGCCTTTGTTGAAAAACTTGTAGCCCAATACGCTTAAATTTAGTAAATTTTGTTCGGTTAATTTTGTATATTTTTTTTTATAATGTAATTCTATTTAAATAAAACATGTAAACTCCATTTATTTTGAGTTTTGTTTAGTAAATATATATGTAGATAGAGACAAACATGTATTTAACCTTTGAAAAGTTTATTTTTTATAGCCAGTGCCAGAGTCTAAATGTTTTTATTTACTATGAAAATATTTGTTTATTTTACAATGCAAATGCAATTTTATTCTATTTCGTTAATGTATGTTGACTTTTGGCTGCGGTTTATTTTTTATATTGTAACAAAACACAAATTGTTTAAATTATAAAATTTCACATATAAATATAAAGTCGCCGCTTAATTTCAATTATTTGAGTATTGAAATGTTTAGTATTGTATTATTATAAATTTAATGAAGCCAGTAAAAATCAGTTCATTGTCTGGTAAGCACTGTTCATTTTATTTTAATTGTTAAATATATTGTTTTTAATTTATTGGTTTAAAAAATAATATAATTAAAAAAAAATCAATTCGAAGTGTTCAGAATCTTTTACAACCTTCGAGTGAGTGACACTTTGTATAAAACATAAACGTTGAAATGTGAGCCAAATCGTATAATGTTAAGCCTCAGAAGTTTGAAAAGCTTTTTTTCATTTAGTTATAATGGAATCGTAATATTTAGTATTTAATTGTCTTTCCAAAAAGATACAAATATTAAAAACCGGTTAAAATTCGCCCGATTATTTTGAGTTTTAGGAGAAGACCACACATTTTTTTTTTTTTTTGCTGAAAAGAAAGCTATGTCCATTTCTTTAAGAGCTTTTTGGTCTCTAAGTGGTAATTCGTGCGGGATATATATTAGGGTATTCAATTAATCGGTTAATCGAGCAAATAATTAATCGGGGTTTAGATTTAATCGGTTAATAATCGGTTAATTTTAAATTATTCGGTTAACCGAATAATTTTTATTTTAATTTTAAATTGAAAATGGAACCACAAATTTTGTATACTTATTTAAGCATTTTATAAATAAAAACAACAAAATCATAAAAAACAAAGAAATCATAACAATTCAACAAAGAAAGTAATAGCAAAAAAAATATGGTATCTGAGATCCTTTTTTATACACATGTGAGTTTCTTTAGGATTTTAGTGAGATCTTCTGTTAAAAGAGAATATAATTGAAATGTTTTCCTTTTAAACGATTTTTTCATTAGATTTAATAAAACTTGAGAAATCAAAAGTAAAGAATATCCAATTTCTCATATAAAATTCTCAATTATACCATTGCACAGTGGAAAATTTTGGTCATTTTCGGATCAAAAATTTTTAACTTTTGAATGGATGAGGATTTTTGTAAGATTTTTTTTCTTGAATAGGTGGGACTTTAAGCTTTAATTTGCCTTTTTAATCATAAAAATCGAATCATAATAAAAAAAAAGTAATGAACGGTTAAAAATACATTTTTGATTTTTTTTTTTTAGTTTTTGTATAAAAGTGATATGTTAAGACAAGTAAAAGTGGTATTTTTATGTACTTTTTCATTAGTTTTAATAGTATTAACAACTGACATTTGTAACAGCCGTTTAAATTATTTTTTTTTTTTTTTGGAAAAATATAACATTCAAGGCCCAAAGGTTGCATTTTTTGAAAAACATGTTCAGCTACTGTAGAGTTAAAATAAAACTCCATTGGTAGCAAATGTATGATACTTTAAAAAATTGCTTTCGAAGTTTAAAGTTTAAAACCGTTTTCAAAGATTTTGAAACACCCTCAACATTTTGAGTTTTTTTGAAAAAACTTTTTTAGGGTAAGCCGTAGTACTTTAGTACCTCTTATTCACACGTTTTTAGACCGATTTAAAAATGTTAAACAATTATGGAGAGGCAAGGAATTAAACTTTCATAAAATGTAAAAATGTATATTTCAAGAAATTATTTAAGTTTTTATAATAAGTTTAGCATTTTCTTTATTTTTTTGTAATTTTTCAAGTTCAACAATAGTTATTTTAATTTTTTTTCTATGAAAACATACTTTTTGTGCACATTGTTTTAAAGACAAGTTTATAGTGAAAAAACGAGACATTACTTGTTAAAATCGGTTTATATTTGCAAAAGTTATTAAACTTTTTCAAAAAAAAAGTTCGAATAAATTAAAAACAGTCCAACATTTTTTTGTATTGTTTTTTGTTTATAGGCACGAAAAGGCAGCTAGTTTTGATATATCTTTTAGATAATAAGTTAATCTCTAATCCTATGTTAAAACTAGATCGGCGGCAAACGGTGGCAACAGTTAGGTAAGCCAAAAAACATTAAAAAATTTTAAATGAATAAATTTCAAATCTGCTAACAATATATACAAAACTCACACCGAAGGTAAAACAATCCTAAAATAAATAATTATAAATATTAAAACTACGCCCTTGTATATGGTATAATTTTAACTCAACAAATCTTTAAAGTAGAAAGTAGTGTGTTCTGTCGTCATTTTCGAATACTTCTGTTGACATAATAACTATAATTTCTGCAAATAATTATTGCTTGACATCTTAGTATTACGATAGAATTGGTTTTATGGTTAATTTCAAACATTTGCCAACATCAATTATGAGATGCATACACCTTATATTATCCACTGTGCATTGGAGTCCTTTTTGGAGTTTTTAGATTTTGAATACTTTTAATAGTTTCTGATAAAAGACTCGTTTCAGTTATGTCATTAGGACAAAGTTAATCATAGTACATTCTAGAAAAAAGTTCATTTACAAATTCCTTACTTTCAATTTTTTTGCAATACTTCTAGAAAACCACAAATTACACAGATATGAATCGGCTGGCAATATAAAACAAACAATGTCAAAGTGGTTGTGGTTTAAAAAGAGGCACAAATATATATCACACTTGTTGGCTATTGAAAATTGTATTTTTTCTATCACTCTGTAAACCACTTTTCAAAGGTTCGATATTAACTTTTTGAGAACTGTCATTTGTTTCATATCTATAATAATCTGTGTGGAAAACTATTGCTAGCAGTTAATGTTCATGAGTTTCTATATAAAGTGAAAAAAAAAAAATTTTATGTCTTGAGTTACAAAATATTTATTTTGATAGAACAATAGGTAATAAGTTACATGGATGAGAAAAAAAACCTGCTTGGCCAAAATGTCAAATTTTGACCCCCTCTAACTCGCAAAGTTCTTGACCGATCTTGTTGAAAAATTGTGTCTGAATTACTTTCGGAAGACATCGATTTCAAAAGTTGGTTCACTTGACATTAAATGCCTCATATAAATGGTTAAATTCGCCATAATGTATACAATAAGAGGTTTGTTTAATCTATCTATATCTATATAAATATATAAATGTCTTTGTAAGTTTGTTTGTTTGTTTGTTTGAGCATCACGCCTAAACGGCTGAACCGATTTTATTGAAATTTGGAAGGTAGATAGATCCTTACTTGGAAGCGTCAATAGGCTATAACATTTTTCAATACTTGGACCAGGAAGGGATAAACAGGGGGAAAACCCATTTTTTTAAATAAAATCCTTCCATATTTTTTTTACTACGACAGGGGTAGCGAAGCTCACCGGGTCAAGCTAGTATAGTAATAAGCCAATTGCCGGTCAAACTTTCCGATCAGGCGCTCATTGCTAGTTCTCGGCCTAGCGGCCCAGCGTTGTCTGATAAATTTGATGAAAAATCAGCAAAAAATCGGAAATGTTTAAAATGGGAGTATGATGTAAAAATGCGTGTTTTTTTTTAAATTTTTAGCTTTTACTTTTGAAACATTTGTACAGTACAAATTTATTCAAAGTATTGACCATTGATATAGCTATGACCTTTTTCCCATTTTTTCTGGCAACATATGGATTCCGAGCCAAAAGAACTGCAGGCCAAGAACGAATTAAGCCAATATCGTTTATTCTGTTTCAAAGTAAAGCGTATCCCAGAGAGAGCGGTCTGCATCGATCGAAACAAATAGTTGTCGGAAGAGGAACAGTCTGGACTATAAAGCGGGTGAAGTAAAACTTTCCAACCACTTCATTCTAAATAGATTGCCGAGCGTTGTTATGATGGAATATTACGGTTTCATATCTGGCCGCACATTCTGGGAGTTTTTCGGCCAATGCTCGCTTCTTATGAATCAGTTGCGTTCGGTACAGGTTCCCTGTGATGGACGCTCATAATAGATAGGACCCTTTTGCTCCCACCACCAAATAGAGAATTACCTTAGCGCCATGGCTATTTGTCTTTGGTGTCGATTCGACTGGTTTTCCGGGTTTCACATACGACCTCTTACTCTTCGGGTTATCCTAATGCATCCATTTTTCATAGCATTTAATGATTCAGTGCAAAAATGAGTTTTTTCATAGCGTTGAAGCAAAATCGTCTTTCAAGGTCTCTCGGCTTCAATTCCTATGGTACCCAATGTCTCTACTTTTAGATGAATTTTGCTGCTCGCAAACGTTTTGAAATTGATGCTTGAGTAGCTCCCAATGATTTTGCAAGCTCTTGTTGAGTATGACAACAATCTTCATTGAGTAATGGCTGTAATTTTTTGTCATCAAACTTTTTTGGCTGGCCTGGGAGATCTTTGTCTTCCGTGTCAAAAATACCACCTCTGAACAGCACAAAACCATCTTTCGCACGTTGAAACCGATGGAACACATTCACCATAAGCTTCGGTGGGCAATCGGACTGCTTCAGCGGCACTTTTTACAAACTAAAGAAGTATAGCAAAACTTCCCGCATATGACGCTTCGACATTTTCGAAGCAAAAAAAAAAAAACCTTTAAGTTTAAGTCCCATTAATAAAAATAGCTACAAGTTTTATTTTGACATGTTTATTTTATGTACGTAACTTCAACAAATAGATAACTACGGTGTAAAATACCCAGCAGTTAAATTTACTTAAAAAGGTAACATGACATTAATTTAAAATCAATACCTATGGGTAAAAATTACCAAATATTTTTACTCCATAAGCAACTCAACACTGATAGATATGTATTTGTTAAAATTACGGGAATAACTTCAGTTATCCCATGGGATAACGTTTATTTATTACCGACTGTGCAAAATCCAAAACAAAAAAAAGATTTTCTGAATCTAACAAAAATTGAAGAGACAACAAACACACTTTTTCCGAATTTCTTTATCCATCTATCACATTATTTTTAAGTAAAATAGATAATTGTTTTTTATAATCACATTATAGAACTTTAAAATTTAAAAAATAATAATATTAGAGCGCCTTAACAAAGTTTATTTAATAATTTAAAAATGGCAATGATGTTCAAAATTCAACAATGTTTAGCAACATTGTTTATAAGCACATACAACAAACAAGAAGAAAATAATACAGCAGGTAACGAAACATAAACAAGTACCCCTTGCACAAAATGAAAACAGAAATTACTGAGAAAAACAATAAAACCTAGAAATACACAAAACGAAACACAGTTTTGTAGAAAATCGTTTTATGAATGAATAAGAGAAGAGAAAGGGAAAAATAACAAAAAAAAAAAAAACAAAATAAATGAAAATTAAGCATAACGAAAAATTTAAAACAAATATAAAATAATACAACAATAAAACACTTGAAAATCAAACAGGTGTGTTTAGTGATGCCAATACGTTTTATAGAAAAACTTTTGAAGAAATCGTAACACAATAAATTACCCCAGGTCTGTAGTTAGAAGTATTAGAGAGATGGTTTGTGCGGTTCAGAAATGGTGATTTTGACACGGAAGACAAAAATCACCTAGGCCAGCCAAAAAAGTTTGAAGACCAAGAATTGGAGGCATAACTCCATGAAGATTGTTGTAAAACTCAACAAGAACTTGCCAAATTAATGGGAGTTACTCAAGCATCAATTTCAAAAAGTTTGCGAGAGACCTTGAACCCTATAAAAGAAAATCATTTTTACATCGAATCATTACTGGCAATGAAAAATGGATCCATTACAATAACCCGAAGCGTAGCAGATCGCATGTGAATCCCGGCCAAACAGCCGAATCGTCATCAAAACCAAATAATTATGGCGCTAAGGTAATTCTCTGTGTTTGGTGGGATCAAAAAGGTCCTATCTATTATGAGCTGCTGAAATCTGACCAGACGATCACAGGGAAACTATACCGAAACTACTGTCTGTCCATTGCAACGATGTATATAAGGCTATACAAAGTTGGACCTACAATGGGTCAAAATCGGGAAAAATATTTTTTAACCCGAATTTTTTTCACAAAAAACTTTCTTTTGTCATAAATTTTTTTCACTAATAAATTAAACAAAATTCTTTTTAAAAAATTGGAAAAAACTTTTAAAAACTATTTTGAAAAAAAAAAAATTTTTTTAATTTTATTTTAAGGTATAATTTGGTGCAGGGTATATAAAATTCGGCACAGCCGAATATAGCTCTCTTACTTGTTAAATATTATTTTGATAACGAACAAAAATTAAATTTTCAATTACTAATGCATCTGCTTGAATAGCGTCACTAACTTATCAATGCCAAAAAAAGAAACAAGTCAGAGTGTTATATTCGGCTCTATCGAATCTTGTATACCCACTATCAATTCGTAGTTGTGGCCATCTATGGAGTCTTGAATCAGTTATGATCCGAACTGTATAAATTTTGGTAGAGTGAGTAATTTATTAAAAACATAAATTACTTATGTCGAAATTTACGTTAATATCATTACACATAAATTATTTATTAACAATTAAATATTTTTCTGATATAGGGGTTATATGGGTGATAGGGTCAATTATAGACCGATCCTCACAAAATGTGGTTGAAAGATTTAGGTTCATATAAAACTTTTTTATGTCCAATTTCATCACGATATTAATTATTATAAGACAATTATGAATGTTCAATTCATTTTCTGAGGGGGACCTTGTATGGGGACTAGGGACAAATATTGCTAGATTTTTTCCATACTTTACAGTATAAATTCAGAGTATTTAGAACTAATTTGTGCAAAATTTTACCAGAATTGCCGCATAATCAACATATTTATGATTGCTCAAACATTATTCCGGGGGGACATTTGTATGGGGGATAGGTGAAATCATGGATCGATATTGCTCATTTTCAATACCACACAAACCATATCAACAGAGAGTATTTCAGCCAGCTAGCTCCTTTCATTTGGGTCCTATCGTGTTTTCAACAGACTGACGGACAGAACGACGAACATAGCTAGATCGTCTTAGAATGTTTTTAGGACCCAGAATATACATATAAACATTTTGGTTCTACGACCAACTATATATAACAAATACATTTATTATGGACTAAACAAATGTTAAACATATTAATTAATAAAATTATGCCCTTAATTTGTATGACGAATAAGAATATCTATCTATATAAATAAAAATCAATTGTCGTTCGTTGGTAATTGCATCAGTTGAGAACGGCTAGACCGATTTGGACAATTTTTTTACTGAAATGTTCGTCATAGTCCAACTTAGGTTTTTACGGAAAGAAAAATTGACCACGCCCACTTTTACGCCCACTTTTTTCCATTTATCTAAAATCGGAAAACGGCTGCACCGATATGGCTAATCTTTTATTTAAATGATCGTAGTAATCTAATTTAAGTTTTTACTGAAAGAAAAATTTACCACGCCCACTTTTACGCCCACTTTTTTCCATTTATCTAAAATCGGAAAACGGCTGCACCGATATGGCTAATCTTTTATTTAAATGATCGTAGTAATCTAATTTAAGTTTTTACTGAAAGAAAAATTTACCACGCCCACTTTTACGCCCACTTTTTTCGATTTATCTAAAATCGGAAAACGGCTGCACCGATTTGTCAAATTCTCCTTATTTTTCGGCTTATTTGTAAGTAAAGTTTTTGCTGGGATATTCTTATGTTGTAAATAACTCATTTGTTATTACTTTTGTATTGTTTCGCGATTTGTCCGAAAATACCGTTACTTTTTTATTTACATTCCAATTTATTTTGGTAAATGTGCAAATGTTGATTGACTGCTTATTGTCAAATTGTTGATCAAATTAATCGGTGGACGAAAAATAAAATAAGTGCAATTGTTAATTGTGAATTAAAAAAAGTTTAAAGTGTTTCTAAAAAAGTTAACTAACGGTGATAAGTTTTTTTTTGAATTAAGATTCCATTGTAAGTACATTGCAATCAATTCATTAATTGAAATAAGTTAAATCGTGTTACCTCAAACAAATTTATAGATTAACCTACTATAGACTGTGGGTTTTGAAGTTATAAACGGTTAAAAGGTAAGAGCAAAGTCAATAAATTCTATCGCATTGTAATGCCGCCAATAAGAAGGAGCAATTTAGGTCGCAGAACTCGCAATGCTTCAAATCAAGCGTATTTTCGATCTAATCAAACTGCGGAACAACTCGAAGAGCGAAATGAAATTGAACGAAATCGATTATCACAAACACGTTCTGCACGTACACAAGAAGAAAGAGAATATGCAAACGAAGTAGATATGCATCGAATGAGACACAATCGTTCTATAGAATCCAACCGAGTGATAATTAATTCAAATGTACGTGCAAGAAGAGAAACAAATGTTGCGTTAAATACTCATCGAGCTGCATTTCATTACAACAGGACAGTCGATTACAGTGCAGACCATTCCGTTGCTATTGGTTCGATGATGGATTTCATTGTGAAGTATCGCGTGTTCGGCGAGACGCGCTGCTGGATGTATTCAGTAGAGTGGCAATAACGCGGACTACCACACGCGCATATCCTCATTTGGTTGATTGAGAAGATAAGACCGAATGAAATCGATGATGTGATATCAGCTGAAATTCCTGATGAAGTAGAAGATCCAGGCTTGCACGAGGTTGTTACTAAAAACATGATTCATGGTCCCTGTGGATCATTAAATATCCTTTCTCCGTGTATGGTCGACGGCAAATGTTCGAAGCGTTATCCAAGGCCATTAGTAGCTGAAACAATTACCGGAAATGATGGTTACCCACTGTATCGTCGCCGTTCAATTGCTGACAATGGAAGATCAACAATGGTGAAAGTGAATCAGCAGGACATTCAAATTGATAACCGTTGGATTGTTCCGTATTCGCCACTACTCTCCAAAACATTCAAAGCACATATCAACGTCGAATCTTGCCATTCCGTGAAATCCATCAAATACATCTGCAAATATGTGACCAAAGGTAGTGACATGGCTGTGATTGGAGTTAGTGCGGAGAATTCCATCGATGAAGTCACTCAATTTCAAATGGGCCGCTATGTTAGTAGTAACGAAGCAATTTGGCGCATTTTTTCATTTAGCATTCATGAAAGACATCCTTCTGTTATTCATTTAGCCGTACATTTGGAAAATGGTCAAAGAGTGTACTTTACTGAGGAGAATGTATTACAACGAGTTGATCGACCGCCACCTACAACATTGACCAGATTTTTTGAAATGTGCAGGAACGATGAATTTGCCCGAACGTTACTATACTCCGAAATGCCAAGATATTATACTTGGAATCAATCGACAAAGAAATTTCAACGACGGAAACAAGGAAATCCTGTTCCAGGTTTCCCCAATTTATTTTCCACCAACGCATTAGGTCGTATTTACACAGTTCATCCAAGAAACGATGAGTGTTTCTATTTGCGTTTGCTATTAGTCAACGTTCGTGGCCCAACATCATTCCAAGATTTGAGAACTATAAATGGTGAATTGTGTGACACGTATAGAGAAGCATGTCAACGCTTGCGATTGTTGGAGAATGACGCTCATTGGGAATGCACCCTCGAAGATGCTGTGCTTTCATCAAATGCTCATCAAATACGAACACTGTTTTCGATAATTGTTTCAACATGCTGCCCATCCAAACCGACTGATTTATGGAGCAAATACAAAGATGCCATGTGTGATGATATTTTGCATCAGGTGCGTATTAAATCCAAATTTGCAACTGAATGAGGAAATTTACAACGAGGCTTTGATTTTAATTGAGGACATGTGCTTGATGATGGCGAACAAGGTATTGTCTGAGTTAGGCATGGCAGCTACCAATCGACCGATGCACGACGTATTTAATCAAGAGTTGCGACGCGAAATACAATATGATTGCGATGCCTTGAAGGAATTAGTACGAACAAACGTTCCACTGTTGAATCGACAACAAAAATATGCATACGACACTCTTATGAAAGTTCTGAAAGATGGAACTGGAGGAATTTTTTTTTTGGATGCTCCCGGTGGAACTGGAAAAACTTTTTTGATTGCGTTGATTTTGGCCACGATACGCTCGCAGAATGATATTGTACTTGCACTTGCTTCATCAGGAATTGCAGCTACGTTGTTGGAAGGCGGTCGTACTGCCCATTCAGCACTCAAGTTGCCATTGAAGTTGCACATCAATGAAAATCCAACATGCAACATTTCCAAGAACAGTGCAATGGCCAAAGTTTTGCAGCAAAGCAAACTAATCGTTTGGGATGAGTGTACAATGGCGCATAAAAAGTCTTTGGAGGCATTAGATAAAACTTTGCAAGATTTACGAAACAATCAAAACCGTTTTGGTGGTGCAATGATTCTGTTGGCAGGGGATTTTCGGCAAACATTGCCAGTGATTCCACGGTCAACGCCAGCCGATGAACTTAATGCATGTTTGAAGTCGTCCGTTTTGTGGAAACACTTCAAGAAACTCAAATTGACTGTGAACATGCGTGTCGAGCTGCAGAACGATCAATCTGGAGAAGCATTTTCCAAACAATTGCTGGACATTGGCAACGGCAAAATCCCGGTTGACATTTCGACCGGTTGCATTCAATTTCCCCCCGGTTTCTGTCAGTTCACCGAATCAAAATCCGAGCTAATCCGAAAGGTATTTCCAAACATTGCACAAAATTACAAAAATCATGATTGGTTGAGCGAACGTACTATATTGGCTGCGAAAAACATTGATGTCGACGAATTGAATTTTAAGATTCAAGGTGAAATTGCTGTCGAATTGATGACGTACAAATCGGTGGATTCCGTTACTTCCCAAAATGATGTTGTCAACTATCCAACCGAGTTTTTAAACTCGCTGGAATTACCCGGATTACCGCCTCACAATCTCCAACTGAAAGTCGGATCGGTAATCATAATGTTACGAAACATAAACCAACCACGTCTTTGTAATGGCACCCGACTTGCGGTAAAAAACCTGATGAACAACGTCATCGAAGCAACAATACTTAAAGGAAAGTAAAAAGGAGAAGACGTTTTGATACCACGGATCCCAATGGCTCTGACCGACATGCCATTCGATTTTAAACGATTGCAGTTTCCGGTACGGCTTGCATTCGCTATGACAATTAATAAATCTCAAGGGCAGTCATTGCGTGTTTGCGGCATTAACCTTGAAAATCCATGCTTCTCGCATGGTCAATTGTATGTCGCCTGTTCCCGTGTCGGAACACCATCAGCATTATTTATTTACGCGCCAGGCAACAAAACTAAAAATGTCGTGTATCATAAAGCATTGCAATGAAGGAAACTACGATATCACTGCAAAGCAACAGAAAAAAGTATTTCTTTATTTTAATTGGTTCCTGAACATCGATCTTTCAATCAAAATGTAAATATAACACCATATATTGTACATATTTTCAAATCAAATGTAATTTAAACACACCTCAAACCTACATAAATAAAAATTATCATTTAAAAGTACGTTGTTTGTCTCTTTTTACTATTTTTTCATAATTCAAACAGCTTCTCACAAATTCACAAATCGAACACAAACATTTTTTCTAATATATGGACAGGACAACGTCTGTCGGGTCAGCTAGTTTTTAATAAATATTCATTGATGACTAATAATTCATATTTTTGATTTTTGTCGAAAAAATTATGACTAATAATTGAATTTTCAAAAATGTAACGGGTTTTATCTTTATGAAGGGGTATTAAGGAAACGATGAGAGTAAAGGTCATTTTGATAAAGTTAATCTAATCATTAATGTTCTGTAATAACTTTGGATTAACAATAATGGAAGACAGCCTTGATAAAACCTCTAGGTTACCCAGTTGTTCCCTTTAAAAAACTCCAAATTAACAAAAGTCTGCTAATTTGGCAACTCTACTTGGGATCTTAAAAAAATAAAAACTATTTTTGTAAAAAAAAAAAAAAATTTGTAAATTGATTAAATTTTTATGAATGAAATCAAGAAGGGAGTAGGAAAGGGAAAATTAAACAAATAACCATAACTAAAGATAACAAACATAAAAAAAACACTTGATACAAACAGGTGTATGACAGCCAAACAGATAAGAGAGCTGTCAACAGCAGGGTAAAGAGAAACAAGCATGAGTTTTAAGAGTACTTTTAAGGCAAGTTAAACAAAGAGCCAAAAGAGGTCTCTGTTGTTTTCATTTCAGTCTTTTGAAATTGGCTTTAACGTGATTGTTTATTCGCCTGTTGCCGTCAGTGGTTGTTGTCGTGTCTATAATGGTGATCGTGAGTGTCGTCACAACAAGATAAGCGGATACAAAATTTGTGCATTTTTTTCAATTTTTTTTTTGTTTTAAAGGCTCAAATACAAATACCATAAAATATAACAACAAAAAAGTGAATTTAACAACTTGAAATATGAAAAATTTTATAAAACAAAGATAAAAAGTCAAAAAATAAATACAAAAATTACAAATAAAATACAGGCAAGGTGTTTTTGCAAATAAACAAATCATACAAATAGTCCAAAAAAAAAAATACAGTAACAAATAAATGAATTAATCTAGATTCTAGAACATAAAAAGTGAGGTCAACAATATTTAAACAAATTAATACTTAACTTAATATAGAGAAAAAGTAAAGACTGTCGTTAAAACAAGCCATATTAAAAAAAAACACAAATAGCTATATAAATTTGCAAACGTCAACAGAAGTTGTAGACATACAATTTTAAATAAAAATTGTGCTTATAACTTGTGAAACTCTTTTTGTTTTGTAACAAAAAAAAAAAAAAAAAGTGGTTGGAAAAAAGTATTGAAAACCCCACCTTTACCGCAAAAAAAAAAACAAGCAAAAAGAATTTAACCAGTTTGATATTATCCAAAAACAAGTTTTTTTTGTTATATTATTTCTTTCTACTTCAAAAAAGGCCTCGTGGTCTACCTTAACGAATATTAAAACACACAAAAAAAAATAAAATAAAAAAAATAACCATTGAAATAAATATATAAAAATATAAATGTATGTAGTATATAAATCTCGTATCTTTTGTACTGTATTGTATTGTACTCTACTCGTATTGCTGTTTGCTGCTGCTGATGATCTTTTAAACCAGTTAAAATAAGAAACTGAAACTAACTAAATCTATGAAAAGAAACATGTTTCCTCAACAGACGACAACAACAATATAAAAATGGTAAGTACCCGGAATTGCTAACGGTAAATACATCTTCACTTAGTTACTTTGTACTCGCAACGTAACTACGGTTACAACGAATACTGCTGCATGCACTTACTCACTCACTCACTCGCTCACTTGCTACTCACTCACCACTTACTGTTTCGATACATAATTATTTGTCTTGTATTGTGATGGTGGCATGCAGTTGTTGTTTTTGCTGTATTACAACAACAACAACAACAAAAATTAAAGATCGACAAACATTTTATTTGTATAGACAATTTATGGCTGCAAGCAGAGTTGTCAATTTGTTTAGGTCAAAAAGAAATACCTATTAATTATGAAGAATACTTTCTATGATAAATATTTTATTGTTGAATTTTCCCTGCCTTCGTTCTAGATAATTTGTATGTTTCCAAATATGCAGCCGAAATTATTAAGATCCCTCAAATAGGTTTCGGTTTTATATTTCATACTAGATTGACCCGGTGCGCTTCGCTACCCCTGTCGTAGTCTATGTTGGAAATTTCAATAAAATCGTTTCGGCCGTTTAGTATTTATTGTTTAAGAACTAAAGGTACCAATTTTACCGGTTTTCCCCCTGTTTACCCCTTTCTGGTCCAAGTATTGAAAAAAGTTATAGCCTATTGACGCTTCCAAGTAAGGATCTATCTACGTTCCAAATTTCAATAAAATCGGTTCAGCCTTTTAGGCGTGATGCTCAAACAAACAAACAAACAAACAAATAAACAAACAAACTTACAAAGACATTTATATATTTATATAGATATAGATTTCCAATCAGTATTTGACTCAAGTCGTTTCCCAGTCAATTATTGATATGCTCTTCATCATAGTCCTAAATTTACAGAAGTCTTGTTTACTTGAAGTATTGTTTAAATACATCCAGATATACTAAGAGCCCACATGTAATATTGAATATCTGTAAAATCGGTTCATAAATGGCTGAGATATAAGCCAAACACCACAACCAGTTGTTTATTACTCAGCCACTGATGCCAAATCGCCATGGCAAGTTACATGATTAAGCAGTACGTCCAAAAAATAAAAATAATTTTTTGGATTAAATTTCTAAGTTAACAACAAATGGAACGACCCCAACCTACGAGAGATTCAAGAACTTACAATGCATACACATCATGTCGAGTTAATATGAGTTCCAGGACATGAAGGCATCAGGGGAAATGAAGTATCTGATGAATGTAGGCACGGATCCAGGTCAACCATTGTTTTACATTTTGCTTTTCTTCTCCTTTTTTCTATGAAAACTTTTCTGTATTGGGGGAGAAATTTCTATTTCGCCCGCCCCTGGATCCGCGCCAGGACGAATGCGCAACCAACCATCGTCCCTGGACTCTTGCGCAATAGGATATTCACACTCCCTTGGTGGTCGTATCGAATTTGATAGATAAATGGGCGTTGAGAGAGATAGAACTCAGGTGGTCAAATATCATCACTTGTGGAATATCCAGAATGCTCTGGCCCACTCTGACAAAGGATATACCAGGACTCCTTTGTCTCTTCATAGGAATTTGATTGGACTTATTACGGTTATAATTACTGGGCACTGTATGATTGGACACATGTCGGAACGTATGAGTTACCCACGTTATAGCTATTGAAGAAGTTGTTTAGATGAGGAGGAGGAAGAATCAGTACAACACCAACATCTTGGTAGAGCTCTTCTTCATGATCTGGACTGTGTCAAAGATGTGTCACTAATAAATATTTAGAAGTACCGGTTGGTTCTCACGAAAAAGGATAGCACCAGGACTTCTTTATCTCTTGATAGGAATTCGATTAGACTTATTACGGTTATAATTACTGGGCACTATATGATTGGACAAATGTCGGAACGTATGAGTTACTCATGTTATAGCTATTGAAGAAGTTGTTTAGATGAGGAGGAGGAAGAATCAATACAACACCTACATCTTGATAGAGCTCTTCTTCATGATCTGGACTGTGTCAAAGATGTGTCACTAATAAATATTTAAAAGTACCGGTTGGTTCTCACGAAGACCACAGAAGACACCATTCTCTCTTCATGAATAATTTGAAGCATACGAGGAACAAATTTTTCCAAGGGTACCCCAAGGTTTGCGATTGAACTCGCTGAATTGCGAGCAACCCACGTAACCTAACCGACAATGCATCCACACAAATTGAATATTTGTTGCAGATTTTGGCCAGACGGCATCATTCTTTGATCATAACATTACTGAGGCCTTCTGCGTCAACGGACAGCACTACAGACTAATGATAACCAATTTCATTTGGCTCGAATTAAACGAGGACGACTTGTGGTTGCGCTATTTACCACACAGCGAACTATGAAGGTAAGGTGACGTTAATTGGACATTATGATCATGCGGTTTGGATGTGCTAGATTTTTCTTGTGGAGTTATCGGAATAATATTAACATTGGTTTAACATAAAATTAAGCATGATCTATTTGGCAGAGACATTGAAAATTGAACCTTTCAAATAAAGAATTCAATTAATTTTTTAAGATGATATTGGTAAAAGTGCGTCCTTTTATTGTTGATGATCATTTGTACCTTTTCTTACATATTTTGAATCGTACTTTCGAAAACATTATCATTGAGAGCTTTTAGAAATAGACACATGACTTCAAAACCCCCAAAGAAAGAATCCAGGAGCATTGAAATTGGAGAAGTGCCGGTCGCTGGAAATCGCCACAAAATGTATTTAAGCGAATCGGAAACGATTTCTTTTAAATGTTCGAAATATTCATTGTGAAGTTGCATTCACCAGATGAAATCACATAAACTGCAATCACAATTCATCGTTGAGTGTGGTTTTTTATCAAGCACTCTTCACAGTATTCGTGTTACCAATGGCCTCCTCGAAAAATGTCGGACGACATTTCCAGCGTTGACATTGAGTGGATTCTTAGTACACATTTTGTTTGAATCACATATCCTGCAAACACAATTCATCGTTGAGTGTGGGTTTTTATCAGTCACTATTCACAGTATCCGTGTTCCAATGGCCTCCTCGAAAAATGTAGGGCCGATAACATTTCCGGTGGTGACATTAAGTGAGTTCTCAGTACACATTTTGTTTGTTTACGTATCCGTTCAGATGAAAATATGTCTGGTCTCTCATGATAAATTTCAACTGAAAATTCAACTTTTTGAGGATCATATCATTACATGACATTTCGACGAGTATTCTGTTTGTTTACTTCATATTCCGATAAGAAAATAAATCATGACTTTTTTCCATATACTTATGTTGTAATTGGATTTTCTGATGCAAATTGTCCACTGCATCGTTGAGGTTTAGGAGACAGAATATTCTTCTTTTTGAGAATCATATCAGTTTGCTTCATATACCGATAAGCAAATACCTACATCATGATGGAATAATACTTTTCTCCATGATTTTCCGATCCACTCAATACATATGAAGTGCTAATCCATATTTGCCGCTTATTTTCGAGTTTATACAGGGCAAATCAAATCGCAATTCCGAGACATTGCCAAGACGGCTTCTAACAATTTATTAAACTATCTAAAAGGTTGTGTGATTTGGTGATTCATCCTGCTGAAACGAAATATCTTCGAAGATCAATTCATCAATTTAAGTCCATATTCGGTAGGAACAGATCATGTGTGCATAATTGCATCCAAAATACCATAGAGATATGATTCTGACAGACAGCGAAGATATTGAAAGGGAAAATTATGACAATTTCAAATTAACATATGATTTAAAAATATACCTCTATATACTAAATAATTCAATGAGCATTACTGTAGTAAGGACTGAGATCGAAAAATTCTTAACACACGTTTTTCATTAAAACTTTTAACCCAAGTATTATTTGATTTTTTTTTTTTTTTTTTTTTGATCAAGTTGCATTTGTAAAGCATGTCAGTTATTATGTTTAATGTCAATTATGTTCAAATGAGTGACCAGAAAAAAGTGCGTACTAAAATAATTAAATATTTTCAACAAACCCCAAATTGGTCCTACAAAAAGTTGGCCAAACAATCAAAGGTCTGCCGTCAAACTGTTTCCAATGTTATTCAACAGTACCGGGAGAACTTGTCCGTTGATAGAAAACCTGGTTCAGGTAGAAGGAATGGATCCCATGATGTTTATTAAGCCAAAAAAATAGACAGCATTTTCAAAAGAGATCCCAACACATCCGGTAGTAAAGCAGCCCGGTTAGCTCAGTACTCGGACTATTTGGTTCGAAAAGTTAAAGCCAATGCAGGTTCAAAAACAGACAAGGCTCAAAAAGTTCCTGACAGGAACGCTGCTAAAAATTTAGAGGCCAAAAACAGAGCACGGAAATTGAAGTCAAATTTTATAAAAAAAAAAAATATTCCTGCTGCATAATGGATGACTAAACGTATGTTGATTTTGTATGGCAGATTTTTCGCAGCTTTCGGTTCAAAATTTTGGGCTCTTGTTAAAAGAGAATTAAAGAGCACAAAAAAGGTGTCCAAAAGTGTGGTAGATTTTAAACGGAGATGTTAGAACAAAGTGACAGAAATCACTATAAAAATCATAATGAAAGGGTTTTCGAAAAAGGTTCAAAATTTCATCACTAGTGATTAGAACTATAAAAATATTTTTTTATTTTTTTTGTAAATTGTAATAATAATTTCATTCAAATAAAAAAAAAAGTCAAAACTGTTAGTTTAGTGGTTTCTTTTTTATTAACATATATGTATGTTAAGAATCACTCCTTATGTCGTCTGCTGACGCATTTTTTTTCAAGAACGATCTCACGTTTGCGTTTTGCTAAATGAAGATTTAAGATTTACCTATATTAGATCGCCCTGATCTGATGGGACACTGTTCTCATGTTTCAGAGTCACAAAAAAGTTATAATTAACAACTTTGTTTTGGGCTTCCTGTTGTATTTTAAACCAGTAAATTCTTTCTTTTCGACAATTTATCTCCTTTGGGGGAAAAGCAATTATGCTTTGCTTCTCACTCCTTTGAGTCTAAGGTTTAAAGACTGTCTCAGTAAAATTAAAAAAAAAAAAATGAATAAAATTAACAAAATTTATCTTTTTGGGATATTATGACTTTATTAGAAATAAAAATCATTCCCATTGTTATGTGATTAGTTGATATTTCTTTATAATTTTACCAAATCGCGAACTTTTAGTAAGTTGATTTAACTTAAATTGCTAGTTTTACGGATTTTGCGTTCATTTGAACGAATTTAATGAATCATTAATTTCAATATAACTTCAGAAAACTTATAGCTCTATCACATTTATCATCTCTAGGTTAGACATCATCTTGACATTTCCTCAGTTGGGCTACTGCTAAAGCTACCGCCTAAGCATCATAAGCATCTCCCAGACATGGACAGGCTATATTTATTTACACAGAGAAATTAGATTCGTCTAATTTCCAATCGAATGCCAATCGAATGATTCTACCTTAGTGACTGAATTTTACAGTTGTGGCTACAAAATTTTAGAAAAGGTGACGAAAGTTTGGTTGCTTCAAACGAAATTCTTCTTTATAAACTGACTTTCTGTTGATAGAACCGACATATTATATGTGTGCAACCGAAATATTCGATTGACAACAAATTCGGTTGCTACTGCGAATCAGTTTTCTCTGTGTATAATTTCCAATTCCAATACCATGAAAAGAACATGTTTGTGAATAGGAATCATTTAGGAAATTCTAAAAACCCCACATATCACGCAAAATACCGTCATGAGGAAACTCTGATCTTGCATTATTTCTTATTTTATTATTATTATTATTTTGTTTAAAGCCAGTTTCTGTTGTTGTTGTTGCTGTTTCTGTTGATATCTTTTGTTATGATGTTTTATTTTGTTGTTGATGTGGTTGCTGTTTTTGTATTGTGAGCTAATACCACCAACAAAACTCTTCTTATTACTTATTCTACCCAAACACACACTCTATATAGTTTTCTCTTTCTGGCCTTTTAATCATAATCATTACTCGTGCAACAACAACAATAAGCATTATTTTTCGTTTTGTTTTTATTATTCTAACAAAAATAAAAATAAAATAAAATAAAAAAAACTTAACTGTTTAGATAAACAGGTAAAAATCTAATTTATACAAACACGAACACTGACAACGAACTACCGACTACTCTTTATTTGGAAATCAATAAAAATCTCTTCTCTTGGTTGTTCAGTTACAAAACAAAGATCTTTGTTACTCTTTTGCTAATTTCTCTTTTAACTTGTTTTCTTTTTAACATGAATAATATATTAGGGTTTTTCTATGTAAATATCAAAGCGAGTCTTTTATTTTTTGAAGATACACATTTTTAAGAGAAAGAGCATAAAATTGCAAAAAAAAAAAAAAAAAAAAAAAAATTAAAATCAGCTAAGATTTGAATGTTGCGTTTTTAGCCACCAAGTCTAGCTCATGTGTGAAAGAATTAATTAAGAATGTTAGTGGTTTAGGTCGACAGTAGAGGGAGGTACAATTATACATATCGTCATTGCGTTAACAAAATCTCAGAACGAATTTCGTGAAAGTTTTTCAAAATTGGTTATTGTAATCAAAAACGTTGCTGTCGTATGAGAATCTAAGGCATACTGGGGTATATATATAAGTTCCAATTGCACTTAGTAGTTTATGTTAATTTAATAATTTAATTGTATGGATTCGAATTCATAAGACCTCCATAAGATCGTGATCATGACCGAAAAATCAAAGACCGTGCTGTTACTGCAGCATGCTACGATTAATTCGGAATAATCCGGAGAAACATTGAAAATAGAGTCTTGCTCTAATTTAATTTTAGCTTAACATCTCCGCTGTACAGCCTTTATTAGTCACCTGATGATTCCATTATATTTCTGCAAGATAGAACTTAATTGCAAGGTGTACTTTTTAGATGGCTAAAGATGCGTCTAAACATATATAAAATATTGGCAGATTCCAAAGACACCAATACCTAACTGCTTCGTTTAAAGTCAGGTGGTTCCAGCCTTTGTGGTCGTGTTCTCAAGGATCCTCTTTATTTATCCCTGTCTAAAAACGATTAAACTTTGTGCCGTGTGTTGAACGGATTTAATATAACACCATTATGTTATTGCAGGCAGGATAAAACCCTTCTTCTAATTTTTTAGGGCCACCAATACTTCATTGAAAGGATGTCTGGAGATTCCTTAAGAGGTCCTCTCCTCAATGTTCTTTTTCCTTTATTTGGAAGTAACCATACGATCGCCTGTCATGATAGCTGAATTATGAATTTACGCATACAAGACTAAGCAGCAGTTTACTGCCAAATATACTTAATAAAAGTTGTTCGAGCATGAAGCTCGAAATACCGTCCCATTACATTAGCTTACAACGATAAATTCGGAATGATCCGGAGAAACGTTGAAAATAGAGTCTTGCAAAAACATGATTTTACGTCAACTCGTCCACTATACTTTCTTGATTTGGTTAAAACTAAATTGCAAGGTGTACATTTTGGATGACTAAAGAAGGTTGCTGAGTTTAAAATGATTGGATGCGACACAATGATTGGATGCGACTTAGGCGGAATGAAACGATTCTTGCAATTTTCCAAAGCCACTAATGCCTAACTGTTTCATTTAAAGTTCGTCCTACTCTTGCCTTTTTATAGTCATCTTCACAAAGATCTTCTTTGTGCCCTGCGATGAAAGAATTAGATCTGTCACGATTATGTCATTATAAAACCCTTCTCGTCTTCTAGAGGTTTTTTTTCTTCATCTGACTGAAATTAATCGCCTGACTATTTCTCAAAACTTAAATAATATATAATGAATTTATTGCTAGGAATAATCAGTGCCATTATATGTGGAAAAAGTTTCATTCATGTGGCCGTATAGGTCCACCTCGCAATGCGCATTCTGCGAAAATGTCCAATACCTTGTTGATGCATTGTTGTTGCATTATCCGCATTACAACGATTGAAGACAAATAGTAAACTCCAATTAACATCGCGAAGACTTTAGGGCGTAAAAGATCAATTATTCAAAATAAAGATTATTCTTCAATAAGCCCACACAAACTCAATAGTTCATGGCTTTTTAGAGTTCAGCGTTGCCCAACATGGATTTTTGATACTCCTGAATTGAGTAGCAAACACTCAGCTACAATAGACACATGATCGTGTCCGTCTGATTACGGAGACCGAGAGTGTTGGGTATTGTGTCACAAACTTTCAACAAAAAACAAGGACTGAGATCGTAAAATTCTTAACACACGTTTTCCATTAAAACTTTTAACCCAAGAATTATTTTTTTTTTTTTCAAATTACCTTTGTAAAGCATGTCAGTTTTTATGTTTAATCTCAGTTATGTTCATTTGTTGTTAATCTAATTAAAATGAGTGGCCAGAAAAAAGTGCGTACTAAAAATATTAAATATTTTCAACAAAACCCAACTTGCTCCTACAAAAAGTTGGCCAAACAATCAAAGGTCTGCCGTCAAACTGTTTCAATGTTATTCAAAAGTACCGGGAGAACTTGTCCGTTGATATAAAACCTGGTTCACGTAGAAGGAATGGTTCACATTATGTTTATTAAGCCAAACAAATAGAAAGCATTTTCAAAAGAGCTCCCAACACCTCCGGTAGGAAAGGAGCCCGGTTAGGTCAGTACTTGGACTATTTGGTACGAAAAGTTAAAGCCAATGCAGGTTTAAAAGCACACAAGGCTCAAAAAGTTCCTAGCAGGAACTCTGCTAAAGATTTAGAGGCCAAGAACAGAGCAGGGAAATTGAAGTCAAATTTTATAAAAAATATACTTGCTTCTAAATGGATGAGGAAACGTATGTTCTGGCAGATTTTTCGCAGCTTCCGGGTAAAATTTTGATGTTGCAGACGCTCGAGGGAATGTTGAAGAAAAGTTTAGGACCCAAAATCAGACAAATTTTCCCAAAAAGTTCTTGGTATGGCAAGCAATATGCAGTTGCGGCAAAAAAGCCAAACATTTGTTACAAAGGGCTCTATAAATACCGAAATTTACATAAAATAATGTTTACAAAAAAGGATGTTTCTATTCATAAAACTTCTTAATGAGTCAACTTATTTTTGGCCTAATTTGGCATCCGTCACTATGGTAAGAAAGGTCTTGAGTGGCACAAGACCAATAATGTGGTATTTGTACCAAGAGAGGCAATTTCTCTAAACTTCCTGGAGCTGAGTCCAGTGGAGAGATATTGGGCTCTTGTTAAAAGAGAATTGAAGAGCACAAAAAAGGTGTCCAAAAGTGAGGTAGATTTTAAACGGAGATGAACAACCTGTTCGAACAAAGTGACAGAAATCACTATAAAAACCATAATAGAAGGGTTTTCGAAAAATGTTCAAAATTTCATCATTAGTGATTAGAACTACAAAAATATTTTTTTTTTTTGTAAATTGTTAACAATAATTTCAATCAAATAAAAAAAGACTCAAAACTTTAAGTTTAGTGGTTTCATTTTTATTAACATATATGTATGTTAAACATTTTTCGATCTCTGTCCTCAGTTCGACTAAAACAACTTTTAATCAAATACACAGATTAAATAATTAAATATAGAAATAACTTTGTATTTTCCATTGTATTGTTACATCGTAAAGCGATGATACACACATTCTCCAGAAGAGTTGATAAGAATCTGATGATGACTTTCGGTGTTTTGTTTAGCTTCCATAAATGATGTAGTTTTCTTTTCCAGTCCGTATATCTGTCAAAAGGTCTGCTTCCTTTGACAGAAAACCACGAAAAAACACAGTTTTATTGAATGGATGTTAACCTAGGCGTTTACTGCTTTGTAAAGATAAATGAATCGTGTAATGCAAAAAAAATTCAGCCCCCTATTACGGTGTAGGAAAGCCGAGAAATCGGTGTTTAGTGCAGAAAGAAGTCAAGTGACAGCGCTTGACTGACCTTACTTAACCCTGGTTTTTGAAATAAACGATTAAATTGAGGGTCACAGTATATTGTTACGAATGTGCAATGACGATTTGAATTTAAAAGTCTGTAACGACTGCCTGCAGCATTCATCATGTTTGAAGGCACGTCCATCAGTAGGATGTGGTTATTGGCGTTGTTTGTAAGTATGGAAACACTAAATGTTTGGGCTGCTGGCAATGACATCGAAGGCTCTAGAATTCGAATGTACTAGTATGTCCGTTAAGATCATTGCAGAAGATTCCCGATAGATGGCGTGTGTATAAATAGTGGCAGAGCTGACAGTCGTGAGTTGAGTTGACATCAACTGTCTTGTACGTGTATACTTGTACGTTATACAGTGTATGTGTGTATTTCTGCGAATTGATAAACGTGTATAAAGACACTGAGTGACTATTTAATTCTGTTGTTGTTGTACATTCTAAATAAATAAAGAGTTGTTACAAATTTTAAACTACTAAAACTGCTTTTTATTTGCAATCAAAAGTATCCGGTTTATTTAAAGGAAATATACCCATGTTTTTAAAAGGTAAAAACATAACAATACTTTATTTTTCTAATAAAATGGGCTAGAATTAGCCGCAATATTGTAGGTCTGAATTTCACCCACTAAGTCCATGGCTAAAATCAATTTAAATTCGTTTTTAGAGCACATTCACCTCTTGTGCTTTATTCAGATTAGAAGAGCTAGTATAGTCGCTAAATCTCAAACTCTGATTGGAATTCCACTTTGATATTTTGATTCACTTTTGATTAGAAGTTCTAGAATAGCCGCTAGTTCTTAGCCCCTAATGGGAATTCCAATTTGATCACTTCACCTACTCAGTCTTACTTCTCATCTACTTAATCTTACAAATTGACCTTAATTTCCAACAAAAATCCAGATTCTTGCCCTCATAATAAATGTTTTACTAAATGAAATATATATTGACTCATGGTTGCAGAGTAATTACGTAAAGAGATGGATCATCCATCCAGTGTTGAATTTTACAGACCTCTCTCTTTAACCTTTCACTAGGCACTGAGGTTCGGCGCTGCTACCAACTACCTTCACCGCACAAGTGGAGGAATAGGAAAA
This sequence comes from Calliphora vomitoria, assembly GCA_942486065.2. Lineage (NCBI taxonomy): Eukaryota > Metazoa > Arthropoda > Insecta > Diptera > Calliphoridae > Calliphora > Calliphora vomitoria. The sequence continues at coordinate 14,804,672 of OW818031.2, read as the reverse complement.
GTGGCAAAGAAACAAATTTGTGTACCATTTTTAACACATAGACTGTAGGGTACACACCAAACAATAACTAGACTTAGGTAAAACATGTATTATTTTATTTTTCCTACTTGGATTTGTTATATTGTTGCTGTCGATTTAAACCAGTTCTATTAGCCAACAAATCAACGAAACCTACCAACAAACAAAGCAAACCAAACCAAACCAAACCAAAAAAAAGAGACAGAGGCACCACACAGACCACAAATATCGAGTCAAAAACAAACGGTACACACAACACAACGCTCTGAGGGGCTTTAATTAAAATTCAGTCTTAAACCAACGCGAAAATATTAAAGTTGTTTGAATTTCGATTTTACCTAAAACGAAAAAAGAAAGAAAAAAATAAACAAATGTTACAAATTAAATGCTCGTAATTGTTAAGATTTGTTTTATTTACTGCTGTTGTTATTTCTGATGAGTGTTAAAAGAAAATTTTAAATTAATGATAACAAAACTCAAGTAATACAAACTAAAACACTATTAATCAATTTAAAATTCTATGTTAAGTAATTGGAAAATAAAGAGACAGACGATTTGAAATCTGTGAAGAAATAATGGAAACGTGTTTTTAGATAAGTTTTTTTTTTAATTTATTTTGGTATGCATAGAAAATCTAACTAAATTAAACTAGTGAAACAAAGTTTAACCAAAAAGAAAAAAAAACTATACAAAAAAGAGTCATAAAAACCCAACTATAGGGTAATTGACCTAAATTCTATGTACATCTAACTAAAATACAAACAATACAATTTATTGTATTTATTATGACTGAATGGCGACCAACCATTCATTGATGTCTGACTGAACTGACTATTTTAAAAACTGTGTGAAAGTTTAATCTTAATAAAGTGTCGATGACAACAACCTGGTTTTGTTCGTTGATCATCATGTTAATGACAAAATCTTTAAGTTTTCTCGCTCATATTTCCAAGACTTTTGATTTTAGTTTTATCTAAGTTGTTTTATTTTTATTTATGATCATGTTTATTATTTTATTGATTTTATATTGTTGTTAATCTTGTTTGTTTGTTTTTTTGTTGTTTTAAACAATAAATTATATACTTGTATCAAGTAATATGGGAGTTTGTCTTTGATTTGATTTGCTATTTTCTATTTCCTTATATTCAATATTTGTTTCTTTCTTTTTCTAATGCAAAAACAACCGGAAGTTTATGCTAATTTCAAAAAAAATATATTTATTTCTTGTTTTATGTGATTTTGTCTTGTCATTTTTTGTTGCGTTTCTTTAAACTTTTTCAATATTTTATGGAAATAAAAAGGTAATATGAATTTTTTTTGTTATATTGCATGCAACGACACTAATGTCTTTTGCATTATATATGCAATATACAATATATGCCTTTTTTTTCAAATAAATTTCTTTTACACATCATCTATCCATGAGTATAAAATCCTGATATTTAACCATTTTATTACTGGTTTTTCAAATAAAGTGTTGCCAGCTAAATAAACTTTGCTTATCAATCTCAAATCATTTCGAAAATAGTCTTCCAACAGGTACTTCCTAACTTTGACAGTCTATCGAATTGGCTGGCATTTATTCAGTTTATTTTGTCAAATCACCATGGACGGATATTGTTTTATCAACATGGAAAATTGGACATTTCGGATGCGAGCCACCCAGCGAAGTCGCGGCTCACATTTGCACTATGTTGTATTCCATTCACAATGGCATCGATAGGCCTTTCAAACGATCAAAAATTTCGATGATAGCTCACACACACTTTGTTTTATTTAAATTTAAATATAGGAAGCTCTTAATGAATGAACCTTTATAATTTAATATTATTCAGGTTCTTTTGACAAGATCATTTACTCATTGAGATCAATTCAATAAGGTCTACTTTCCAACAACTCAGATAGATCGTACACTCATCATCCATTAATTATAATCGATATGACCCCATTTTGATAACATCATGGAGATTAATGTTTAGATCAAGACTAGATTTAAATAAATACTACATTTAACCTGTCACTTTAAGGTATAGTTCCCAACAACTTATATAGATCGTAGATTCTTATATGAAGAGCTGAAAATTGACAGAGAGGAGTGAGTGATTACAAAACGAATTGCCTGATAGTTTACAAAAACTTGGTAGTAATTTGCAATTATTGAATAACAACATTTTTAACGACTACTGCATACCGTCTGCATTACTTAGCAGTAGTTTAATAACGACTTAGTTTTAATATTTTATAGTCATTTGCATGAGTTAATTCTGTTTTTACTGATAACGGCTTCTGAGAGACCCAACTAAAAATTATTAATAACTCAGTCATTATTTGTAAGTAGTTTTAGTGATATAAACGTAATGACTTCTTTTTAAGTGGATCTATTAAGTTAAAATGCTATTGTGTAAGTAGTAAAGTGCTGGAATATTTTCATTTTAACTCATTACTTGAAAGTTTTTAATAACATATTTATATAAGGGCTGAGATCGAAAAATTCTTAACAAACATATATGTTAATAAACATGAAAACACTAAACTTACAGTTTTGTTTTTTTTTTTTTATTTGATAGAAATTATTATTACAATTTACAAAAAAAAAAAATATTTTTATAGTTCTAATCACTAATGATGAAATTTTGAAACTTTTTCGGAAACCATTAACGTTTTTATAGTGATTTCTGTCACTTTGTTCGAACAGGTTGTCCATCTCCGTTTAAAATCTACCACACTTTTGGACACCTTTTTTGTGCTTTTTAATTCTATTTTAACAAGAGCCCAATATCTCTACACAGGACTCATCTCCAGGCAGTTTGGAGGAATTGCCTCTCCTGGTACTAATACCACATTATTGTTCTTTTACCTCTCAAGACCTTTTTTACCATAGTGAGAGGGTGGCAAATCAGGCCAAAAATAAGTGGTCAGATTATGAAGTCTTATGAATGGAAGTATCCTTTTTTGTAAACATTCCTTGATGTACATTTCGGTATTTATAGAGCCCTTTGTAACAAATGTTTGGCTTTTTTGCCGCAACTGCATATTGTTTGCCATACCAAGAACTATTTGGGAAAATTGTCTGCTTTTGGGTCCTAAACTTTTCTTCAACATTCCCTCGAGCATCAGCAATATCAAAATTTTGACCCGGAAGCTGCGAAAAATCTGCCAGAACATACGTTTCGTCATCCATTATGCAGCAGAAATATTTTTTTTTTATAAAATTTGACTTCAATTTCCGTGCTCTGTTTTTGGCCTCTAAATTTTTAGCAGCGTTCCTATCAGGAACGCTCTTTTTGAGCCTTGTATGTTTTTGTACCTGCATTGGCTTTAAGTTTTCATACCAAATAGAGCGAGCACTGTGCTAACCGGGCTGCTTTCCTACCGGATGTGTTGGGAGGTCTTTTGAAAATGCTTTCTATTTATTGGCTTTAGAAACATTATGTTCACCATTCCTTCTACATGAACCAGGTTTTCTATCAATGGACAAGTACTCCCGATACTGTTTAAAAACATTGGAATCAGTTTGACGGCAGACCTTTGATTGTTTGGCCAACTTTTTGTTGGACCAATTTGGGTTTTGTTGAAAATATTTAATCATTTTAGTACGCATTTTTTTCTGGTCACTCATTTTAATCAGATTAACAACAAATGAATATAATTGACATTAAACATAATAACTGACATGCTTTACAAAGGTAACTTGATAAAAAAAAATTCAAATAATACTTGGGTTAAAAGTTTTAATGAAAAACGTGTGTTAAGAATTTGTCGATCTCAGTCCTTAAATACCACTATTATTTTATTATTGCTGCTAAAGTCCCTAATTTGACTCGGATCTATGTTCTTCAGCGTCATAAATTTTCTCTACATTCAAGTCAGTAGTCGTCCTATTGTGCGCTGTAGTAATGAACTAAATATTAACACAGTTAGAATATTAAAGAGAGATCAAATCGGGTTCCTGATGTATTTTAAGATGTTATAGTTAGAATCATGACTTTTCCCTAGTTATTCCAGCATGTATTTTAAGATGTATTGTTTATGATCAGCATCTGGAAGCATCTCAATTTTTCTCTCCATTTGAGCTAGTAGTCGTCCAATTGAGCGCTCAAAAAACAATAATCAATGTTAGAACGTTTAAGATCTCTTAATCTACTTTTTACTAGAGCTGACAAACATCAAATACGGGTCACTGGAGTAATCTAGGACGTGTATCTCGTGTTCCATTCAAGCGAGATGTGACCTTAATTTAAGAACTGTAAACCGGTATATTTAACTTCAGAATATTCTTCTTTTTGTGAAGGGATCTCCGGGTGACACTATTCTTCTGTCAATAGCTGACACTTGCAGTTTTGTATTATTCAGATTTTCGGAATAAAGGTAGCGAAACCTCAATAGTCTGAGTTTTAATATATTTTCTTTGCATTAATGATATTCGTGATTTCAAGATATCAAGCGTTAATTATAACAGCTTAATTACATCTACAGTCTCGCTAATGCAATACACGATCTTATATCTTCGGCAACTAACCGCCTATTAGGGTGTCAAACAATTTAAATCAGTGATCGGCACACACAGAACATGCCACATTCGTAAATGTATTGTGTTTTTAAAGCACAATCTCCAATTTTGTTCCCTTTTAAATTTTTTAACGAGTTTCGATCTCATCTGAATAGCTCTCATTGCGATCACAAAATCAAAATATATTTTCTTTGTGGCTTTAAAGTAAAAGTAAAAATGTTACCTCATGGAAGCAGCCTTAAGAGTTTGGGTCTCTGTATTTTGTTGCAGCGGAAGAATTTCATATTGCACGCAACGAATTGTGGTTCCAATCGGGATAAGATTGGGCGCTGAAGTTGTGTACAAGCATTACTTAGATCGTGAATACAATCTGATGATATTAGCCTTTCGCTAGTATTCTGTTACATGCTGAGATCTACTACATAAGATCTCAAGGCCTTTAATTCATATAAGTATGTTATGGAAATACTAAATCTCTTTCGCTGTTAAGTGTCATACTAGTCATTTAATAGCATTCACTAAGACATATCCAAATTTATTTGAACCTAGTTTAACAGATGATCAAATATTAGGCACACAAGAAATCACCCCACAAGTAGTCAACGATCACCACTTATATGATATCAAACTCGGCTAGCCTTCTCTTAGGCCTTCTGTCATTTTAACTATATTATGTTCTCATAGGAACAATCGCTGGACAAATCTTTGATTTGGATACATCGAAGAATAACGCTGAGACAAATACTGATTGCAATCAATTAGAATCAATTTTGACAAGATCATTTACTCATTGAGATCAATTCAATAAGGTCTAGTTCCCCACAACTCAGATAGATCTTACACTCATCCTTTAATTATAATCGATATGACCCCATTTTCATAACATCATGCCACTCATGGAGATTAATGTTTAGATCAAGACTAGATTTAAATAATTACTACATTTAACCTGACACTTTAAGGTATAGTTTCCAACAACACATATAGATCGTGGATTCTTATATGAAGAGTTAAAAATTGACAGAGAGGATGAGCAATTGTTCCTAGTCTGTTTAAATGCTTAGCGATTGTTCATGAGAGCTAACCACTTAAGCAATAGTGCTCTCAGACTCTCAGATGTTTTAGAGGACACATCTTTTAGGTTTTCAACTATCCTAGTGATGAGTCACTGAATAATTGGATTTGTCAAAAGCCCTATGGAAATTGTGGATGCTAGAACCTGGAACCGTGCCTGTCCTACACTGAGTATGAGCATATCATTATTGTAATAAAATTTCAATAATTTTTTATCCTAAGTGATTTTCGGAAGTAGGTTTCATATGGAAGCTATGACGAATCATGGACCGATCGCCATGAAATTTGGTCGCGTGATTACTTTCAATATTGGACTTATTTGTGTTCAATATTTTCTGTATAAGAGCTTTATGCTCATGCAAGTAATTTTTGGAAGTAGGCCTTACATGAGAGCTATGGTCAATTATGAATTTTTATGACCGATAAAGTCCTATTTCTGGAGGACATTTATATGGGGGCTATGTGAAATAATGAACTGATATTTACCAGTTTCAATAGGCTTTGTCTTTGAGCCGAAGATAATGCATGTGCCAAATTTTAATTCGAATTTCAACCTGTACTTTGCACACAACTTTACATGGACAGCCAGTCAGACTGATAGACGGACGGACGTGATACTGAGTTGATCGGTATACTTTAGGAATAATATTTTTGGGCGTCACAAGCTTCAGCAAAAACGCATAATACCCTTCCTACTATGGTATTATAGGGTATACATATAAAAACAATTCTCGTCACCGTTTTTTTACCCTTGCGAAATGTGAACTTTCGCACAATCACAACAACGTATATTTGTTATTGTGATTGTACGAATTTCACATGAGTAGAAAACAGTGACGTGAACTACCTTATAAACTTTTTTAACACTACTCTGTAGTCAGCCTAGGACCATATGTCTCCATGTAATACTCTTTCTATATTGACAATTGCACTAGTTAAACTGTCGATGACTTTCCTTCAAGTGTCAGTAGAAAAACGTTAGAGACAACAGTTCTAGGGTATTTCTGGTGACATTGTCAACGAACGCGTCAATAGTTTTTTTTTTTTTTTTCATTATGCTTTGCAGTCAATAGTTATAGAAAATAGGTACCTAGTCAATAGTGATACACTCTACTGGTGGATTTTCAATGACAAGCTAATATTAAATGTCTATAGAAGATTACATTGGCTGGGGTACATATGGTAGTAGTTCTACTGACAATGTCACTAGTAAATCACTACAAATTCACTATTGGCATTCCCTGCAGGGTATTTTAAATTTATACTTTAATAAGTTTTAAAAATAAAGAAAGTAATAGTAGAAGCTATAAGTATAAAATATGTATGTGGCAACTCGGATACTGTTACGACTATAGTAAATATATGTATATGCATATAGTAATTGTATTAGAGGTGTTTTGTGGTTTTTTGCAAATTTAAAATTTTTTGTTACTTTTAATTTATTGTTATTTCATGAGTATGCATGTGCAAATATATACATACAAGTGCAACAATATATTATCATCAATGCGTGAAAATCTATGGTAAGAGTATAATAATACTGGTAGTATGAAAAGTATTAACCAATCTTACCGGTTTGAGTAACATAACACATAGATACACATACACTACAATCACACATTGTCTAAACATAGGCAGACATGCATAGCTGACATGTGATCATAGAAGACGACTTATAAAAACCCAGCAATCAACTAACTCCTCATCCAAGCGTATGCTAATCGAAAAGACAGACATACAGGCAGGCAGCAGGCTGGACTTGTTTTGCAAAGAGAGGCAATTATTTAAAATGTTTTATTAGATAAAAATGTCTAACAAACTAATTATCTACATTAATGACATATGGTAGTGGAAGCTAAGATAAAAAGGAGCTACAAAATAAATATATTTGCGGAGCTAATGTAGGGATTTTTACACATTACAATTTCAATGTTTCTATGTACCTATCATGAAATTTGAAATTTTGTAGTGTTTTATTTTTTACAAAAAAACACTTAATACACCTGCTTGCTTATGAATTAATTGTAAATGTCACAGACTATTTAAATATACGAGCAGATATTTATGAATAATCCCATATGACGACAATCACAAAGCTAAAATACAGTTTTTTGTAAGCGAAAATTTTAAGTTATTTTCTATATTTATATATTGCTTTAGGTAAACAATAATAAATTTTTAAATGTTAGAAACAAAAAAAAAAATAAATATTGTAGCGCAAAATTATTAATTTATTGTTTAACACTATTACACCATTACCAATTGTATTTAAGAATGTTCTCAAAACAATGCTAAACTATGATATTATAAATGTTTGCAGTTTGAACATCTTAAACATGTACACGCAGAAAAAAAAATATAGTTGTACATTGTTACTGTAACCATTTCAACATTTGTGCATGGTTACTGTAAAAAATTCAAATTTTTTAACAATATTATAGTAACAGTAACAGTAATGGTTAATTAACGATTCACATGATTGTATCAACCATATATATGGTTACAGTAAACATATATATGTTTGTGACAACCATTTATATGATATTCCGTATTTACTTGCCTCCCATGATAACAATGTGTTAAAATGCTACTGTGTAATCACCCATTACTTGCTAGTTAACGATTTTGCTGGTAAGTGATACATCTGTGATATTGGAATAACAACATCTCAACAACATGTAGACAAAATGAATTTTTAGTCTTTAAGATCATCTTCTTCAAGGTTTCTTTAGCTTTCAATTGACCTATTTTTCTCCCACTATCACATTTATTTTATACATTTTCAACTCGTTTTATACATAGTAAATGGTGCAGAAATGTATTAATGAAAAAATAAACTCAAAAAATTAAACAGAAATAATAATAATAATTAAAAAGAACAGTTCACTTGAATTCATTGAGTCACCCTTAAAGGTAAAAATTTTTCATTTATAATTACGTAATAATAACACGATTAAAAACCAAACGAAATAATAAAGTTTGCAGTCAGACAGACTACTACAAAAAATAAACACCATCACTAAAAATAAACACAAATTTTAATATCCATACAAAGTTTAGAACATTTTGGACCACAAATTAATTTATTTTATGAAAAATCCTTAAATCGTCAATAACTTATTAATATACATATATTTTATGGAGAAAAAGAGTTTGATCTGTAATCACTCATATTTAAGATAACTGAAGTTAATGAAGTTATCATTAATAACTTTATAAATAAGAGTTTAATTGATTAAATAAGCTTCATCCATGATCACTTATAATCCTGACCAAAGATCGATTTTTAAATAAAAATTATTAATGATTAAGGAACTCATTCTGTGATCACTTATATTTCTGGACAAAAATTGCTTGAATAATTATAAATTGTCAATTACTAAGTAACAGAGAAATTGAGCACGATCCATGATCTCTTCAATTGTCAATAACTGTAAAAAAGTGTTTCAATGGTGAAAAATATTTGGATCTATGATGACTCCAAAGATCAGACTTAAGATCGATGGAAAAACTTAAATCATCAATAGCTATGAAAATGAGCTTGATCTGTGATCACTTATTGTTAATAACTTTGTAAATTAGCTTCTAAATAGAAAATTAAGCTAAATCTGTGGTTCTTCGATTTTTATTAATAAATCATAAATCGTTAATAATATTGTAAACAAGGACTTAATTGAGAAAAGGCACGCTACATAAGATTACTCATATTTTCGAATAAAAATCGATTTTTTATGGCATATTTTAAATCGACAATAACTGTAAATATAAGTATATTAGCCACACCATCTGATCTATATATATTAAAGAGTAACGTTACTGACTGACTGAATGACTGATTCATCATCGCACAGCCCAAACGACTGAAAATAGAATCATGAAATTTTAACTGTGGGTTCCTCCCTCTCCAAAACGATCCGATAAGAAGTGATTTTTGGAAATTCGAACGTTTAGGGGATAAAAAGGGTAAAAAACGGGTAAATTCGATAACGTTATATTTTCAAAACTAATAAAGATATAAAAAAACTTTAAATTACATGTTACTCCATTTAAAAAATAAGCTGACAGGTGTTTCGTACTTTTTCGAAATTCGAACCTTTTAGGGGAGAAAACGAGTAAAAACTCTATTTTGGTACTTTTTTGGCACCCTATGTATTTTTTAAACTAATAAACATAGAAACAAATTTTAAATTGTTTTCTTTACTTATCAAAAAATAAAAAATATAAGTTCGGTACTTTTTTGGAAATTCGAACCCTTAAGGAATAAAAATTGTGTTTATTTTTGGTACTTTTTCATAAAATATGTTTTTTTTTATAATTTGACATAGAGAGACGAATATTTTAATATGAGCTTCCACCACGATACAGAAATTTATTTGAATATAATTTTACCACCGTAATGGGGATAAAAAAGGTACCAAACAGGGGATAAAATCGGGAAAATACATTTTATTTGAAATTATTAAGCCAATTTTGATAATTTTTTTAACATTGGATTGATCCAAAAATTAACTAACAGGTTGTAATTTGGAACTCGAGTGCCAAGGTTTAAGGAGGAAAAGGGAAATTGGTACTTTTCTCTTAATGGTACTTTTTTAATATTTTACATTATTTCACTTTTCGACATTAAAGTTAGCTGATATGTCTGATATCTGAGTGAAGTTAGTGTTAGGAATAGGGGATAATATTTAGGTACCAAAATGTGAGAACTGAATTATACGTACTTTTTTTATTGTTCTAATGGTACTTTTTGAATTTTCTATAACAATGGACTTAGAAACATGAAATTAAGCATATATGGTCCTAAGTGAGTGAGAATTCTAGGGGGAGACTTTTTGGTACTTTTTCTTTATTGGAATGGTACTTTTTGTAATTTCTCCAATAATGAACCTAGAAACATGAAATAAAGGTTATATGGACAGGAGTGAGTGGGAAACCACAAGTGTGGGCTTTTTGGTACTTTTTTATATTCTAATGGTACTTTTTAAAATTTCTATAACAATGGACTTAGAAACATGAAATTAAGCATATATGGTCCTAAGTGAGTAAGAATTCTAGGGGGAGACTTTTTGGTCCTTTTTCTTTATTCGAATTGTACTTTTTGTAATAAATTTATAAACATGAAACTAGAGACATGTTATCCTGAATTAGTATTAATTCACAAACGGAGACTTAACAGTACTATTTATTTCACCCAATTGGGGTGGCGAAGCGCACCGGGTCAGCTAGTAACAAATATTAACGAAAAATCTTTTAAAAAAGCTCGATCAGTGATCACTAGACTGCTCCAGTATTGTATAGCTGAGAAAAACTGGGTACTGGCCAATTTACCATGGTAAAGTAAAAATATCATAATGTATATGCACTTATCAAGCCCCAGACCATTAACGTGTTTCAAACTACTTAAATAAGAACTGTGGGAAAAAACTTAAACCTATTTTAAGATATATTCTAATAAAATCATATTTTTACTTTTAATATATTTTTAAGTTGTCCAATATGAGCTTTTGTGTTCGTATGATAACGTGAACCTATACCCAAGTATGTCCAAAAAAGCTGGTTTTTTAAAATGCCTTTTCAGAACTCCAATTTCAAACTTTGAAAACTATCAAATTTTAGGGACATCTCTTTTAGGATTTTTAGGGTATAAAAATGTAAAAAATTAGGTCAATACCTCTTACAGTTTAGCCGTACCTGTGTTTTGAATTAAGAGGATTTCAGGAAAAACTATTTTTTTTTTGATCAAGCATTAAAAACGTTTGAGAATATATCCTGAAAGTGTTACTAAAAGCGAACAACATTAAGATGAATTTTTATTTAATTTTGGATTTTTCTGGAAAACAACGAAATATTATATATTTTTAAAGACAAACATTTGTTTTAGCAGCAAAAAATTCAAAAGTAATTCATGAACTTACTTGGATTCAAGTTTTGTTTTACTTCTTCAATTTTAAAAAATTCCTTTCGAAGTTTATGGTAAATGTGTGCAATTTCAACGTGCGAGAAATGATTTGTGCGGTGATTTTGACACAGAAGACAATGATCACCCAGACCAGCCAAAAAAGATTGAAGACCATGAATTGGAGGCATTACTCCATGAAGATTGTTTTAAAACTCAACAAGAGCTTGCACACTCAATGGTAGCTACTCAAGCAGCAATTTCAAAACGTTTGCAAGCAGCAGGATTCGTCCAAAAGCAGGGAAATTGGGTACCATACGAATTGAAGGCGAGAGACCTTGAAAGACGATTTTTTCTGAAATGCTACTTGAATGCTACATAAGAAAATCATTTTTGCACCGAAGCATTACTTGCGATGAAAAATGGATCTATTACGATAACCCGAAGTGTAAGAGATCGTATGTCAAGCCCAGCCAACCAGAATCGATAACAAAGCAAAATATTCATGGCGCTAAAGTAATGCTCTGTATTTGGTGGGAGCAAAAGGGTTTTATCTGTTATGAGCTGCTGAAATCTGGCCAGACCACAACAGGGAACCTCTACCGAACGCAACTGATTCGTTGTCCAGACCTTGCCCCGTCCGACTACTATTTGTTTCGATCGCTCTCTCTGGGATACGTTTCACTTTGAAACAGAGTATCCGATATTGGTTTGATTCGTTGTTGGCCTTAAAAGATGAGCAGTTCTTTTGGCTCGAAGTCCATATGTTGCCAGAAAGAAGGGAAAAGGTCATAGCTAACAATGGCCAACACTTTAAACAAATCCCGGTAATTAAACCTTTTATCCTTGCTCATAAAAAGTTTAATAATTGACTAATTTTGGATTTTTAAACAAAAAAATTAATTTAATCCTTTTTTTATACCCTTCACCTTCGTGAGAAGGGTATATATAAATTTGTCATTCCGTTTGTAATTTCCACAATATAATTTTCCGACCCTATAAAGTATATATATTCTGAATCCTTATAGCGGAGTCGATTTAGCCATGTCCGTCTGTCTGTCTGTCTGTTGAAATCAATTTTCTGAAGACCCCAGATATCTTCGGGATCCAAATCCTCAATAATTCTGTCAGACATGCTTTCGAGAAATCACCAAAATCCGTCCATAAATAACGGAGATATGAGCAAAAATCCGAGACAACCTTTATTTTTGGCCTATTTTTTTATCTATATCTCGATTACTAAGTCATAAATATAGACAATATGGATATCTAATGATAGATATTTTAAAGTCCATTGCAACGATGTATATAAGGCTATACAAAGTTGGACCTACAATGGGTCAAAATCGGGAAAAAATAGTTTAACCCGAATTTTTTGTCACAAAAAACTTTCTTTTGTCATATATTTATTTCACTAATAAATTAAAAAAAAATAAATTTTAAAAATTGGAAAAAACTTTTAAAAACAATTTTGAAAAAGAAAATAAAAAAAAAAAAATTTTAAATTTTATTTTAAGGTAAAATTTGGTGAAGGGTATAAAGGATTCGGCACAGCCGAATATAGCTCTCTTACTTGTTTTATTTGATATTTAGACAGTAGCATTTCAACTCATTTTTTAACACAATGCTGTCATTGGATGCAAGTAGTTACCACAACTGCTTATAAATATGTCATTACTTTAATATCACTATAACTCATACAAGTAATGACTTAAACAACTGATTGATAGTTAGGTCTCACAGAAGCTGTTACAGTAAAAACTAAATATGCTTATGCAAATGACTAGAAAATTGGCAGTTATAAAACAGATAATAAATAAGTCATTACTCAACTACTTCTGAGTAATGCAGATGGTATGTAGTAGTCATTGAAAAGTAACTTATTGAAAAACTGAGAGTCATAACCAAGTTTTTGCTGGATTATTATATCATTAACCAAATTATGTTATTATTTTATTGTATGTACTTATAAACCATTAGTAATTAAAGAAATATATGAATGTTAGAATTCTTCAACTTTATTACACTTATCTCTACATGGATTAAATGTTTCTATGTGTATGAGTGTATCTAGGGAATCCCCACGTAAAAGTTTAAACAACACAGAAATACAAAACAAATATAACGGAATTCAAACAATATTGACATTGTTTACAAAAGAATTTCATTACCTCAGCAAAAAAAGAAAAGTAAAGAATGCAAATTAAAACTAAAACAGACAAAAGAATTAAGTGCAATTTTATTTTACTTGTTTTGTTGTTTTGTTGCAACACAATTCTAAAAGTAGTCGCCAAAGAAGAAGATGTGCATGTAGTGCAAGTTAATGTCTATAGACAAAACACAATTAGATAACAAATCTTAAAGATAACACTGAAGAAACCAACACAGAACAGAGTCTAAGTAGCAGGCAGACAGACTGACTGACAGACTTTTCCACGCACTACAAAAGTCAATTTGATCATTAAACTGCTGATGATTATTTAAGAAACGAATACAAAAGAGGTAAAGTAAAAAGATACGGCATCAGTAATTTCTAAGATATTTTTTTTTTTGCTACGAACAAAAAAATTGATTGTTTTTGTCAATTTCTAGGAAAATCTGTAGCTGTAGCTGGCATTTTTTTTTAAGATAAGATAAAAACTAAACACACAAATTGACACCAAACATTCGTCTAATGAAAATGTTTTCACAGCTAACAGACAGACACTCACTCACTCTTGACTGTTGCTATTGACAAGATACAGAATTGGCAAAACTCCAATAACAACAATAACAAAAGCCAATAATTATAACTAAAACTATGTACAACAAGATGATATTGACAATGAACAAAATCATCAACACTGATCAAGAACAAATATCTACTATGTAATAATATTGTGCTCGAACCACCATAAACCACAAAATACATACAATACAAACAGCAAAATATAAATTTTCGATCAAATGGTTTGGTTTTTTAAACTGAAATTAAATAGAACCGTGAGAATTTTTTTTTTTTTTTTGTATTTAATTTTGTCAATGTTTATTTTTGGTACTTTTTCTTACAAACGCACAACAACCACACCAAAAGTGAAATGAAAAAAAAAAAAATGCCGTCATTTATATTTAGAAAGACATAATTTAAAGAATGTTTTATATCTTGCAAATACATGTTTTACTTACTTACTTACTCACTCACTCATTTTTTTCTATTTTATTTTTTTTAGCAAATTTTAAAAAGAATTTCTTGATATTAAAAAAGATACAGAGAAGTATTAAAAAGAGTAAATAAAGCTCTCTTAACTTCTACATACACGGCAGCTAAGAGCACTTGTTTTGTATGAAACTGAGTGTAAAGAGAGTGGATGACAAAAATGCATGAACTGTTTACAAAAGTACTCTCGAAACGTGATCTATCCAGAGCTGGTGATTTATTTTCAGTGCCAGACAATGATATTGTCAATGATATCACAGATGTGGTAGGTATTTATTTCTATTATGCAAAAGAATTTTTTCATTATTTGTTTATATTACAGCTCTCGGACATAAATGCCATTATTTCCCTGGCAGACTACTTGAAAAATAATAATGATCAGTCGGTGGTTGAGATTTGTGTTACACGAGTTTTATCCTGCATACGTGAAACGAAAACAGCGGAACGTTATTGCAGCGCCCTGATCGATTTACTTAAGACCTGTTTATTATGGAATCTCCAGCCGTGCGGTAGTAGTAAAGATGATCCTCCACATGCTAAAATTGCAGCCGATATTATATCGAGTATATTTTTGGTAAGTATGTGAACTCTAAACTAAAGCAGGCAGCGTTTCTTGAGATATCCGAATTCGACACAAAATATTTGGTCAATTCACAAGGTCTCTTATCATGTCATAATGTCCTAATATTTCAAAATGGTTTTCATTGCTTTTCAAGCAAAAAATATCCTAAAATAATACTACTTTCTATGTTATGTTTATTGTGTTATCGTAACAACCAGCAGAGATCAACGCCGAATGCCTCGATTAAGCTGAGCCGCCGAGTCGTGATATATTAGGACATTATGACAATACGACTGATAAGAGATTTTGTGAATTGACCAATTGTGTTGTAATTTCATTGGAAACACCATATATTTAAGACATCATTAACCTTTGACATTGGTTACTGCCGAATTTATGATTGCTTCATTAATACAAAGGTCATAATGTTGATAAAGCAGTAAATTGGATCAGTTGCTAAACACAAATCCTTTATACATGGTTTTCAAATTATATTTGAAAGGTCCACATTGATTCTTTATTGATCTTCTTATGATCGTCACTTGGTGAACCTTGGTGTCTTTCCATACATCGCAATTTAGTGCTTGCCCTCGCTAAAAATGCACATTCCTCAATAAATTTTTATCAACTTTCATGATCATTTAAAACAGCAAAAGTTTGCTTGAAATAGTTTCGTGATCTGTTAAAGATTGTCTGAAAGGTTTCCTAAACAATCACAGGACCAATTCTGTAACGGTTCCCTTCCCCAAAAGGAAACTACTGTGAGGACTAGTACAAGGTGGCGCAAAAGTAAACTTCCGATGTTTTTTGGCTGTAATTAAAAAAAAAAAAATGAAAAACTTTGATTCTTCTTGTGGATTATTTTTATTCGGTCTTTTAACTTTTTTTACATCAAGTTGAGAATATGATGTCATGTAAATTGCCGTCGCCACAGTTGATTATCATTTAAGCCCTTTTTATGTCATTTTCCATCACTTTGGCCAAAACTTCCGGCGATAGGTCCTCACATTCTTGACGGATATTGTCTTTAAGAGCTGCAAGAGTCTGAGGCTTGTTGACATAAACCCACGACTTCAAAAAGCCCCACAAAAAGAAGTCTGGAGCGGTCAAATCAGGCGATCTTGCTGGCCAGTGCAAATCGCCAAAACGGGAGATTAGGCGCACGGTAAATGCATCCTTCAGCATATCGGTTGTGGCACGTGCAGTGTGTGCCGTTGCACCGTCCTGTTGGAACCACATGTTTTCCAATCCCAATTCATCAAGTTGCGGCAAAAAGAACTCGTTGATCATTGCTCTGTAGCGCTCACCATTCACAGTAACTGTTTGGACCGCGACGTCTTTGAAGAAAAAAGGTCCGATGACTCCTCCAGCGAAAACAGCACACCATACAGTGACTTTGAGCGGGTGTAATGGCTCTTCGTGGGTTACACGCGGATTTTCAGTGCCCCTGAAGCGTAAATTTTGCTTATTTACGTACCCGCTAAGATGGAAATGGGCCTTATCACTCATTACCTCTTAGTGGTAATTAAGGATGGCTTGAGCGTATGTTAGACGCGATTGGCGGTCAGCAGCTAACAGCTGATGCACCGTCTGGACTTTGTACGGAAACATCTTCAAATCTTGTACCAAAAATCGCTGTAAAGACCGTCGACTGATACCCATTTGCGTGGCACGTCGTCTGGTCGATGTCGACGGCGCTTCCATGACATCCTCGGCTACAGCAGCAATATTCTCTGCAGAACGGCTACTCCGGGGTCTGCCACGCCTGGCAGCATCTCGTGTTGTGCCAGTCTCTTCGAGGCGAGCGGCTAAACGTTGCAGTGTTTCACCAGTAGTCGTTGGACGGCCAGGAAATCTGCGACGAAATTCACGTTGTGCCAAAGTCACCGACCGATTATTGGTCAAATAAATAGTCAGCAATATTCCGCGTTCTGGAGCATGTGTTTACTACACAAATGTCAAAACAGAACTGACATTAGGGGCCAATCGCAAAATTTATAGCATTTTCTGATAGGAGGATTACTTTTGCGCCACCTTGTAATTGTTTCATGTTTTATATTAAGTTTGTTATAGCTTCTTTTAAGTCCACTCCAGTTAATTTTTAATTTTATTCTCTAATTAAAAATAGTGTCATTGAATAAATTAGGGTATCTCCCTTTCTTTCTTGTTCTTTAAATTATCATAATTCTTTCCCATTTCAGAATTACGACAAAAAGGATGTCATGAAATTAGCCCTACCCGTGGCCGTACAATTTCTGCCCAAGGGAAATCGTGAACTATCACGTAATTTAGCCAGCTATCTCTCGTTGGCCGCCATTGACTATGCCTATCTGCTGAGTCCACACATCGATTCCATTATCAATTCCATATTGGCTGGTAATTATGGTTTACTGCGTGTACTCTCGCAAATCTATGAAGTGTCACCCGATACGGTGTCACCGCATGCACCCCAGTTAGTAGCTCTGCTGCCAGAATGTGATTCTCAAGAAAGACTAGCCGTCTTTCAACTGTATCTATTAATAGCACAACGTACACCCTTAGTTTTAGAATCATGCATCTCGCCGTTGTGTGAGTTTCTCTACGACAACGAAACAGCGAGTACGACCATGCAAATTTTATTGAAATTGGCTGAGCAGCGGCCATTATTGGTGGCAGAGCATTTTGATAAAATACGTTTGGCCACCAAAACCAATCCAAATACAGTGACATTGGGCGCACAAGTTTTGGCTACGGCGGGACGTACAAATAAGGAAAATGCTCAATATGCATTGGATTTTGTTTTAGAACAATTGCCGCATGCCGATAGAACGTCGCAGGCTGTGCTGTTGCAAGAGGCTACAAAATTGTGTTCATCGTTTCCCATACTGTTTACGGACAAAGTGTTGGCTTGTGTTAGACAAAAGAATGCATTAAGGTAATATTAACACAACTTTTTAAAACGAAATAATTTATTCACTTATTTATCTTATTGTTTATATAGCCAACAGAAATTATCTTCTTCAGAGACTAGCGTAGATGTTGGCCCCAAAACTTGTGGTGGTGTGACTATTGTAAACCTGAATAGCTCCAACGATCCGACTGCTGTCAACCAACCCATAGCCGCCAAAGCCTCGGGTATAGTGGTCAATACATTGGCCGCCAATTCAACAGCTCCACACTCTACAATTATCAGTGCTGATCCAGCCACTAGTACCACTACAGTTTCGGTAGCTGCTTCAAATGCTCACATTACCACACGTAGCCATAAAAGCAAACAGAGTCGTAGTAGTCCTAGCAGTCCCAAGGATCCCTATAGGAGAACTATAACCACGGGAAATATTAAAATACGTAAGTTGTGTTATATAAAACATATTTAGATCTCGCTATATTGAGGTTTAGTTCTTTCGCAAAAGAAAGTATTTAGAGCAGAATTTACTGTAGTAGTAACTAGTGCAAATAAGACAAAAATAGCATTTCTTTTGAGATACCCAAAAGCAAATATCAGATGTTGGAGAATTTTCAAAAGAATGGACGTCTACAGTGGTCTTAAGTCATATTCCAACCTATGGCGATGTTGACTGATGAAGAGTGGTGGAAAGTTCTCTATATTTTACAAGGTACAAAGAGTAGGCTGTATTACTTTGGCCGGCCCTTTTAGCTCCTCTCCCCTTGATATATACATCAATGCATATCTGCTAAGTTGGGTCAAGGAGCATGACCGTATTGGTCACTGCTCCATTAAATGTAGTCAGGGCAATATTGGGTAGCAGAGGGATTATATAGTACCTACATAGATATTTTATCCGAAAACCCACACTAGATCGTTGGGCTGTAAGCTTTGTCATATGTAGTAAGGCGATCTCATTCTGCACTGTTGGTTTGAAGATGGAATCTGGTACGGAAGTATTATCTAATGAACCTGACATATTAGCTTCTCTCAGATTGCACGATACCTGCACCGTTTTCCAGCCTCTAGACGAATACAAGAATTAACTCTCGAAACGTCGACCATCGATATCTATGTCAGCAGCCTTGGGTCAACCAAGACTCTGAACTCCAACGTAATTAGGTCGAAATGTTTTTTTCAATTGCATTTATTCCCTGGCCCATCAGGAACAACTGCTTGTGGAGTTAGTTTGATTCTAGGACATGAGGGCATCTGAGGAAACAGTCATATCCTCTTGGTTACAGTATTGAATTTGATTGATGAATGTGCTTTAAAAGAGGCGAAACTGAAGTGGTCTACGGTTACCGCTTGTAGAATATCCAACATTTTCTGGCCTTATCTGGCACAGGAAAGGAACAGGACTCTCCTGGCTCTTGGTAGGAACTCGATTAGACTTCTTAAAGGTATAGTTACTGTGCACTGTATGATTGGAACGTATAGGTTGCCCAAGGTATATCACTATCTTTGAGTCTGTCCCACTCTACAGGAGCTGAGACTCAGTTATGTTAGTACAGACCGCATTCATGATCTGGACTGTCTCAGGGATGATCCAGATCCAGTAAAATTTCTCAGAGCAAAGTTTTCCATATAAAATATCTCACAAAGTTTTCCATATAAAAGATCTCCGTCTTCCGAGTGTACTCTGAAATTCTCGAACTTATGGTCTGTGAGGGTCGACCAATATATCTACCTCCTTGAGGATCAATTCATCATCGGCAACGAAGTACATAACCGAACACACTTAAGTTTCCACTATATATCTAGAAATATAGTGGAGTTTGCTGAATACCGACCTAGAGTAGATTATTTAATATATACAATATAAACCAGAAGATTTGTCATAATGTTCTCAGACAACTTGAATTGAAATCAATCCTCATATATGAACGGCATATTCCTATTGGATCATTGTACCACAATAACACGAGTCGCATACTGCCAAATATTGGCAGTATTTATTATTCGTAATATAATAAACATTGATTTTACGAAAGTCATTCACACACATATAAAAACCAGGAATGTAATTGCATTTACAGAATTCATTAACTGAACTCTTCTCTTAATTTCAGCATCATCATCCGTTAACGCTACTACCACCCATCCGAATAGTACTCAACCTCCCGCCACAACAACAACAACTGTACCACCAACACCACCCCATACCGGATACACAAGACGTGTTAAATTGGGAGACTCCCGAAGTACTGGTCGCCTGCATCCATCTGGCAATACACATCGTAGCATGACACGCCTAAATGTAGCTGGAGGTTCTGTAGGAGGTTTACACAAAAGTATGACACGTCTTAGTTCTTCACAACATATCAATCAAAATGGTTCTGCTTCAGGTTCAGGTTCCAACACAGCTAACAACTCAACATCCAGCAGTAATGTGGTGGTGCAAACCGGTGCCATGTTAAAAACTCCAACCACACCCAATAGTCCTGGTTATGTGACTCCGGTACCGCCGCTCAGTAACAATGTCATCATAACGGGTCACAACAAATGGGGTATACCGTCGACACAGGTGACGTCGGGAGGCGTGACGGTGACCACATCGCCCACCAAATTGAGACCCCAATCGCAAGGACCCACTACATTATTGAACAGCAGTACGGCATTGTTGAAATATAGTACAGATGCTTTAAATCAATCGATAGGTTCGATAACATCACCTTCCAATCCGGTTTCTGTGCATCACGCCTCTCCAGCATTGCCGCAACAGAATAATGGTAATCAAAAGTCTGTGATGAAGCTACCAGTGAATGGAAGTGTAAGTAGTAGCATTAAGCGATAAAATATTGTAATTTCCTTGTAAATAATTCTTTGAATTTTATTTAAAACAGAGTGATCATGAAGTTATAGTTTCTGGACCCACCACCAATGTTACCCCGCGCCGCAATGACAACACCAGTCGCACATTATTGAATGCCAACAACAGCATATTGGATCAACGCATGAGCACATTTGAGCCTTACCAGATAATGCGTGATCCGGTGCAACAATTCTGTGAAAAACATTTTACTTCCATAAGCAGTTATATGGATGAGGTTTCTCAAATGCTACCGCCTCCCACACGTTGCAGTATAGAAGGTAGGAGGAACATTTTTGGGAAATCGATTTTAAAATCATAATTTAAGACTATTATAAATTATAATTGCATGTTTTTAATTAAATTTTTTTCTTCTTATTTCTTTCTCTTTTATGTTCCTCAAAATTCTTACTGCCTGAACCATACACATAATATAAACGTTTATTATATCTGCTGCACCACTATTTTTCTTCTTAATTTTCTTGTCTTTATCTGTTGCTTTTGCTATATTTTATTTTATCCAATCAAGTTTCCAATGAATTTGCAGAAAGGCGTTCCAAGAAAGTAGCCAAGCTACATTTTGCTTGTCAAATCAGAGGACCCCATTGCCTGTACTCGAAAACCTGTTTTACCATGAGAACTCGTAATCCTAAAACATGGATCCATTTAATGTTTTTGGATTTCCAAGTGCGACATTATGTGAGTTTTAATAAAAATTTATTAAATTTAAATAATTATTGACTTTTGTTTTGTTTTCTCAGGTAAAGGAAAAGAGTGTTCTTAGCACTCGAGAGCCGGGCATCAGTAATTTAAAAAATATTTGGCAAATACTCAAGTGTGAAAATCGCAGTTTTACTGAATTAGTCACCAGTCAATTTCCTAGTATAAAGGTTGGTATTGATATGTTTTAAATAGGACTAAATTCGTTTTGTCAAACAATGGTGTCGATATATACTAACTCAAGATATACCTGAACTCTGAGTTAATTAATTGGTAGTTTAAACAAAAAGTCATGAAATATTTGTTTTAAGATCCTCCCTCAACCTAATGTTTATGTTTACTTCATATACATTACATATTTGGACCGATTAAAGCTTGTGCTCCTATAAGAAGCCTGTGAAATTTCAAATTCATTATAGTTATAGTTAGTTGATGTAAGATGTTCGGAATTTGTTCCAATTTTTGACTAAACGTTCTACTTCTCGAGCTGTGTGTGACTGAGAGGGGCTTTTTACGAAGATTTAAGAATGAGTATCTGCAAAAAATTAAGAAAATGTTCATGCAGGGATCAATTAGCTTCAAAATTTAGTGGTCAAGGTCAGTTTGTTCCGAAAAATTTACCATCAAACCGATTTCCTCGTTGAATATCGCATTATTTAACAATTGTTTCAAAATCAAATGATCCAATGAAATTCGATCCCATTTAGAAGATCAACAATATTGAGTTGTCAACTGTCAGGAAAAGAATACATGTTAACAAGTAAGAGAGCTATATTCGGCTGTGCCGAATCTTCACCAAATTATACTTTAAAATAAAATTTAAAAAAAAAAATTTTTTAATTTTTTTTTCAAAATTGTTTTTTAAAAGTTTTTTCCAAGTTTTAAAATTTTTTTTTTAATTTATTAGTGAACAAAATTTATGACAAAAGAATGTTTTTTATGAAAGAAAAATTCGGGTTAAAAAATATTTTCCCGATTTTGACCCATTGTAGGTCCAATTTTGTATAGCCTTATATACATTGCTGCAATGGACTTCGAAATATCTATCATTAGATATCCATATTGTCTATATTTATTACTTAGTAATCGAGATATAGATAAAAAAATAGGCCAAAAATAGAGGTAGTCTCGGATTTTTGCTCATATCTCCGTTATTTATGGACGGATTTTGCTGATTTTAAATAGGAAACTTCTCGAAAGCATGTCTGACAGAAATATTGAGGATTTGGATCCCGAAGATGTCTGGGGTCTTCAGAAAATTGATTTCAACAGACAGACAGACGGACATGGCTAAATTGACTCCGCTATCTATAAGGATTCAGAATATATACACTTTATAGCGTCGGAAAATTATATTGTAGAAATTACAAACGGAATGACAAATTTATATATACCCTTCTCACGAAGGTGAAGGGTATAAAAAACTTACATGTGATCTATTCCCATTTGAATACCACATTTTATTTAAAAGAAGTCTTGATGAGACAATTAACTCTCAACTGAATCATTCCGCAGTTTTGGATCATTATTGAGGAATCCATGTTGATTATTCTACAGTACAACCAAATATTCCACAGTACAAACTAGTAAACTGTTTTCTCTGTGGTTCGCAGAATTATAAGTGAGGAAAAGATGGTGCTTCACATACTCCTGATGAAAATGAAAGAAAAACTTGTGTGACTTATCTTGGATTAAAATACAGTCAGTTTATACCCCCATCAGAGTCAGGCTGGTTTAAAGCTACAATTAAACAGAAGCACTAGCAACAGTGTTCAAAATGAAATCCTAATCTAATCGTGTAACACGAATCATTCTATTTCACAACAATAGGAGCTCCATAGTTCAACTCAAACTATTGACTTTTGAACAGTCCTAAATTACAGAAAATAACTTCATTTTTTGAAATGGAATGAAGCTCATTTCGAGGGGAAACATTTTTAACGTCTGACAAAGCAGTTGATACATTTCAAACATGCTTATGTTTTGAATAGCTTTTCCTTGGCATAAACCAGTGATGAGAAAATTGGATTAAACGCAAGAAAAATAATTTGTAATAACAACACATTCATTACCGACGATACAATATCTTCTTACTTCTTCTGATGAAGTATTTGGAAACATGGCAATGCGAACTCCAACAATATTCCTCACAGTATTGAAATCACAGGTCTTTTACGGAACAACACTAATTATTGGGTGTACGCTTTAAAAATGGGGGATTTTTTCAAATGTTTAGCTTTTGTTTTGAAACATTTGTACAATATAAATTAATTCAAAGTATTTGCAATTGTTAACTATGACCTATTCCCACCTTTTTGGCAACATATCGATTTCGAGCCAAAAGAACTGCTCATCATCTGCTCAATGTAGGATACTATGTTCCAAAGTGAAGCGATCAAAACAAATAGTAGTCGGACGGGGCAAGATCTGGCCTAAAAGGCGGGTGAGGCAAAACTTCCCAATCACTTCTTTCTAAATTGTCATGATGGAGTATTACGGTTTCATCTCTGGCCGCATATTCTGGGCGTTTTTCGGCCAATGCTCGCTTTAAACGAATCAGTTGCGTTTGGTACAGGTTCCCTGTAATGGTCTGGCCAGATTTCAGCAGCTCATAATAGATAGGACCCTTTTGGTCCCACCAAATACAGAGCATTACCTTAGCGCCATGGATATTTGGCTTTGGTGCCGATTCGGATGGTTGGCCGGGCTTCTTGCGCTTCGGATTATCGTAATGGATCCATTTTTCATCGCAAGTAATGATTCGGTGCAAAAATTATTTACTTTTATAGCGTTCAAGAAGCATTTCAGAAGTCTTTCAAGGTTTCTCGGTTTCAATTCGTATGGTACTCAATTTCCCTGCTTTTGGAAGAATTCTGCTGCTCGCAAAGGTTTTTAAATTGCTGTTTGAGTAGCTCCCAATGATTTTGCAAGCTCTTGTTGAGTTTGACAACAATCTTCATGGAGTAATGCCTCCAAGTCTTGGTCTTCTATCTTTTTTGGCTGCATTGGGCGATCTTTGACATGACCGTGTCAAAATCACTACTTCTGAACCGCACAAATCATTTCTCGCACGTAGAAACCGATGGAACACATTCACCATAACCGTCGGTGTGCTTCAGCGGCACTTTTTTCAAATTAAAACTTCCCGCATATGACGTTTTCTTGGTACAACATTTTTTTTATACTATAATGTTCAATAAGTCTGCTTTTACACACAGCAAGTTTATTTGAAGCAAGTTTCTTCCATTCTCTTTTAAGCAAGTCTGTGTTAAATTTTGTATGTCAAAACCTAATAGACGCCATAGTGAAAATGAGAAAACAAAAGAGAATTGAGGAGACTTGCCAGTACAAGCAAGTGTGTACCACTCTTCTTTTTCTTGCCTCTCTCTCCTATAAACTCCGACTTGCGGCAAGAAAACTTGCCCTGTGTAAAAGCAGACTAACTAAGTGAGAATAAATGACAGATATGTATCCTTAAAAATGACATAACAAGGTTTTAAGTTATACACACAAGATTTGTCAGCCAATACTGATGATACATTTTTCTGGGAATGAAGAAAGTGTTATTTCCACCAAGTTTTTCTCAAAACATAATTATTATTTTTAAAATAAAAGAAATTAATAAGACAGACAGTTTTTCTCAAAGCATAAGCTGTAACCAATTTATTAAAGAAAATTTCTTAAAATATTTAAACATTTTTTAAGGTTAATAACTAAATTATATAATAATAAAGTCAATTTTCACATAATTATTCTGTATTTCAGGATCGTGAAATTCTCGTCAATGAATTAAGACATTCGGGCTTCCTAGACGTTTTTGAAGT
Organism: Calliphora vomitoria; assembly: GCA_942486065.2. Lineage (NCBI taxonomy): Eukaryota > Metazoa > Arthropoda > Insecta > Diptera > Calliphoridae > Calliphora > Calliphora vomitoria. Next base: position 14,779,134 of record OW818031.2, on the reverse strand, counting down.
CTCAAAGACTGATAAATCTAATCCAAATTGTAATGAATTAGAGTACCAATGGGGTTGTTTCCTATGCAATCATCCCGATAAGGCTGTAGGTTTTCTCAATGGCAGTAATCAGCCCATGATCGAGGGACAACTCAAGGAGAAAAAGGGAAAATGGCGTTTGTTTCGAAGATGGCGTACGCGTTATTTTACTTTATCGGGAGCACATTTGTCATGTAAAGGATCGGTAAGTTAACAAACAGAAATATATTGTAATTTAAATATGTTAATATTAAATCTTAATCTTAATTAACTTATCTGCAGAGCGGTGGTGAAAGCATCGATGTCAATCAAATACGTTCCGTTAAGGTGTCGCGTGGTGCCCGCAATATACCCAAAGCTTTTGAAATTTTTACTGCCGATCAGACGTTAATACTCAAACCAAAAGATGGTAAAAATGCCGAAGAATGGGTACAATGTCTGAGCATAGTGGTGGCTCACTCACAGGCCCGCGATAATCCACAAACAAAAACCAACAGTTTACCAGCTCGTGGCATGAGCAGTAGTAAACCTTCATTTTGAGATTTTAGACATTTAGAGAAATTAAGATTTTAAGAAAAAGTTATAATTTACTTTGCTGGCACTTAATTTTAAATACGAGTACTTTATAAAAGTTTTTGTATTTAATTTATCATCTACAATAATGTTAATTAAATTATGATTTTTTACATATATTTTTTTTATATATAACTTTTTGGTTTACAATTCAATTTAAAAAAGTAAATTGAACTTTTCTGTATTGAGAAATAATTAATTTTTGTACTTAATATTGTTTTTTTATTATTTTAAATATAAGTCAATATAAGTTTTTATTTTTGTATTAGATTTAGAACTTTTATTTTTTGTAAATTCTATATTTATTATATAATGATATTATTATTGATTAAAATACACTTTTAAATAAAGACATTTTTATACAATATTTTAAAATATACAATAATAAAAAAGAAGATTTATTAAGATTTTTGGGGGATTTTCAAAATTGCATATTTTAAATTTAAATAATTCTACTGTTATATAGTAAGTACTATTTGATAATTGTTGATTGATCATCGCTGTGCTCAAACGATTGACACTAGGAATAAATATTAAATTTGGAATGTAGGTTAGTCTCCCTCCACATTGATCTTATAAGGGATTTTTGGAAATTCGAAAGTTTAGGGGGTAAAAACGGGTAAATTTGGTAACCTTATATCTTCTAAACTAATATTTATACAAAAAACATTTAAAAATTAAATGTATTCATTTAAAAAAAGAGCAAACATTTATTTGGTACTTTTTGAAATTTTCGCACCCACTGTATCTTATAAACAAAAAAATAAAATATAGTTCATATTTGTCACTTTCAAACAAAAACTAATACGTGTTTGGTACTTTTTAGAAATTCGGACATTAAGGGTCAAAATTTTATCTATATTTTGATACTTTTTTCATAAAATATTTATATCTATTTCAATACGATATTGAAATACTTTTTTAAATAAATTTTTTCGAGCAAATGAACACAGATTTCAAATGTTTGAGATACATCTGACTAAATGTCAAAATGTAGTATTTTTAATATGCAATCTTATTTGGATCCCACTGAAATATTAAAATTTATTTGAATACAATTTTTCTATCCTCCTGGGGTGAAACAAATTTCTAAAAGAACAAAAAGGTAAAGTCAATTTTGTTCAAAATTATTGGAAACATTTTTATACAGTTTGAAACATTGATTCCATCAGTCGCACAAAAATTAACTAACAGCAGTTTGGTACTTTTTTAAAACATAATTTTTATCGAGAAATTTTACTTAATGAACTAAAAATAAGCTTTTCAAATTGTATGTATTGGGAAAATGGTTTAAAAATATGGAATTTTTTCAAATTTGTATCTTTTATTTTGAAACATTTGTACAATATAAATTTATTCAAAGTATTGGCCATTGTTAGCTATGACCTTTTCCCATCTTTTTGCCAACATATGGATTCCGATCCAAAAAACTTGCTCATCTTTTGAGGCCAAGAACTAATCCTGTCGATATCGAATACTCTGTTCCAAAGAGAAGAGTAATCCAGAGAGAGCGTTCTGCGTCGATCATAGCAAATAGTAGTCGTTCTATAAAGCGAATGAGGCAAAACTTCCCAACTACTTCATTCTAAATACTTTTTAACAGGTATAGCAAGATGCGGCCGAGCGTTGTCATAATGGAATATTACGGTTTCATGTCTGGCCACATATTTTTCGCCAAATACTCGCTTCAAACGAATCAGTTGCGTTCAGCAGCTCATAATAGATATGACCGTTTTGCTCTCAACAAATACAGAGAGCAAAACATTAGTTGATACAAAATTCGACATTTTCGAAGCAAAAAAAAAAAAAATATATATTTAAAAATGACATATACGTTATTCAAAACAAAAACCGCGTTCAAAAGATACGCCATGTACTGTAAATCCCCCATTTTTATCCATTGTTGTTCTCATAAAATTGGGATTCTTTCTTCTAGTATTTGATTAGGTCTCCTGTGTTCCTGTTATGTTATGTAATATATTGCGGACCAGTAGATTTGGGTGGATTTCAATTTTTGTTAAATATTTTTCTATTGTTTTTCTATATGTTTCTTGATATACTAGGGGGCAACTATGATCGCCGTGCCCCATATATGGATCCCATAACACCATATCGGTTGTATGAGTTAAAAAGTAGAAGTTTACAATCTAAACTAAGCGTACAGTTTCTGCCAATGAGCCAATTTATTTCCATTTCATTTGAGTCAACTTTGCATCTACTTATATGACTTTTCCATGTAAGGCAACGATCGAGGTATTTAGTTCCCGATTGTTGAATTATTGCTTGGTTATTGATATGAATAGGGGAACATTATTCTCTTTGTATAGCAAATGTGATATGTGTATATTTTTGCTCGTTTGCTTTTATTTTCCATTGTTTTAACTATTTTGCTAATTCAAATATGTGATCTTGTAAGTAACGATATGCTTCTTGAGGGTTTTCATCAATGCTTAGAATAACAGTATCATCAGTATGAGTGCGATTGTTAGTTGGCATAACAAGGCGTGAGAAATGTCGGTGAAGAGAGCAGAACAATATATATTTTCCTTAAACGGTATGCTATGCCCCCTTTCCCAATTCCTGATTATTATACCCTACACCACTATATTGGGGAGGGTATAATGGATTTGTGCAGATGTTTGTAACGCCCAAAAATATTAGTCTAACATCCACCTTAAAGTATACCGATCGACTTAGAATCACTTTCTGAGTCGATTAAACGATGTCCGTCCGTCCGTCCGTCCGTCCTTCTGGCTGGCTGGCTGGCTGTCCATGTAAACCTTGTGCGCAGAGTACAGATCGCAATTTTGGAGATATTTCGATAAAATTTGGTACATATAATTTGTTTGGCCCAAGAACGAAGTCTATTGAAACTGGCTGAAATCGGTCCATTATTTCACATAGCCCCCATACAAATGTCCTCCCGAAATTGGACTTTATCGGTCATAAATGTTTAATTTATATAGGTATCTACACAAATTTTTTTCCAAATAAGTTTTATATATACTGAATTCATGTCACCAAATTTTATTATGATCGGTCCATAATTAGTCATAGCTCCCATATAAGGCCTACTTCCTATAATCACTTTAACGACCATAAATCTCCTAAAAATGTTGGTATACACATAAAATGCAACATAAATAACTTTCATATAGACATTAATCACATGACCAAATTTCATGGTGATCGGTCAGTAATTTGTCATAGCTCCCATATAAGGCCCACTTCCGATAATCACTCACGAATATAAATTATTGAAATTTTGAAAGAAAACTGTTTTTGTTCATTTACTTAGTGTAGGGTATTATCCTTCCTTCATTACTTGTTTTTTATCATGACGATATACTGACAATTCTCATACAAAAATTATATGAGAACTGTCAGAATATCGTTACGAAAAATGATAACCAGATATTTAGAAAATGGGGCCATGAGTTTGTTGGATAGTACTGTGTTTTCTTCTAAATCCAAATTGATGATTCTCAGGCCTACCTAAATAAAAAAAAGCGGAAGGCGGAACGTTTTTTTCCGCTTAGCTTTAACGCTGAAATGTCATACCTAGATAAGAGCGGCAACGCTACGTCAAACAATAAAAACAAGGTTATCAAAAAAATAAATATAACAACCCGGAATATTTAAACAATAAAGTACATTACAATATTGGTATTTCTGATTTTTGTTTTGTGATTTGTAAATTAAAATTTTATAAAAAACAAACTAAATATTAAGTTTAAAAAATGAGTTTATTGTATATTTGTTTCTCCTTTTGTATGTATGTGTTTACATTTATTGTGTTTTGCAACTAACTTCACTATGAAACGCGCTGTCAAAATCGGATTTTCCAATTGCAAAGCGTTGCCGCCGCGTTATTTTGGTATGCTGCATACAAATTGTATGGGCATGAGAATTTTTGACAACTAAAAAACGCTTTACGCTTAAATTTAGGTATGCTTGTCTGAATTCAATTGATCAAATATTTCCATCGTTTGTAAGATATCTGTGTCATCAAAACTTTCGCCAAAATGGAGAATTTGGAAAATTCATGTTTCACGGGAGTTCAAGTCTAGAAACGTAAAATTATTACTTTTCTTATATTTTAAATTAATGAACTACACTAATATAGAAGTTAGCAGACATGATTCTGAATGAAGTAAGACTCAATGATAGTAGTTCCCAAATGTGGAATCGGAAAATTTATACTTTTTTATTGGTACTTTTCTAATATTTTAAATGAATGCTTCCGAATGAAGTAAGAATACATAATGGTAATTCTAATGGTACTTTTTACAAACAACAGTTTTGCTTATTATATATTAATAAACCTAAAAAAATAAAATTAATCCCACATGATTCTGAATGTGAGAAAGCAGAAAGGGGGCCTAATGGTAGTTTTTCTTTTAATGTTTTTTTTTTTTTTTTTGTTCTATTTTCTATAATAATGGATCTAGCATCATGAAATTAAACATATATGGTTCCAAGCCAGTGAGAATAAACAAAGAGGAACTTTATGGTACTCTTTCTCTTTTTATAATTGTACCTAGAAACCTATGTGTCTACTTACATACGTAATCAAAATGTAATTGATTTTCTTTTCAAGATCAAACTATTGTATATTTCAACACTTGAAACCCCTCGATTTTGAGTACCAAAACAATAGTGTAAATATATTTGCAAATAATTTTGTTTATTTTTATAAAATTTTTGAAACTTAATTTTATTTGCTCTCATCTAAACAAACTAATTATAAACAAATGACAATGTACAAAGGGCAAACAGCGAAAAACGTAATAATTTTTAAGAAATTATTTTTGTGAAAAAGAAATTTGCAAGCATATTTTAATTACATTGAAATAAATCACATATTTGCTGATAACAGAAAAACAAACACATTTTTATGAAGACATCATAACAAAGTGCTAATTAAAGACATACTCTAGCAATAAATTTCAAACAACAATTATCAGAACAATTTAAAAAAAAATATTGTCTACTTCGTAAAAGAAAATTGTAGCAATAAAAAGGTGTGGTTAAATAATTCCTTAATACCTAAAGCTTGAAAGAGTTTTTTTTAGATAATCATAACGATAATAATAATTCTATTGCATTATAAAACAAAAACTTTAATAAGTATTATTGACAATTCATATAAATTAATATGTTTGCAAATAATCATGATTTATTAAGAAAAAAAAAATCATGCATATTCTTCAACCTTATATTATTTAATAATGATCGTGAAGAATATCATTTAATTGCTAGTACTTAATACAGATAATATTTATTTAACTTTAGCATTTTTATTTATGCTGTATAATAATTGTTATTACATATGTATTTAACTCACATGCAAAACTAATTAAAATAAGTAAATTGTAATGACTTGGAAGTAGAATTTAGTAGTAAACTTTCAATAAGAAATATTTCTGACCTTGAAATCAACAAGTATTGGAGATGCTAAAAGCAGAAGCATATTTTTTAATTTGGAAAATCCAAGCATGATGATTTTTCAGGGCTGGAAATATTTTAAATTAATGATCAGCACCTACATAAGTTAGTTTCTGAGAATTTTTTCCCTTCAAAAGAGATCAAAAAAGATCCTGAATGAAGCGAGAACGGTACTTTTTGAATTTTCTATAATAATTATGGTTCCTAATCGGAAAGCACTACCAAATTTAACATTCACGCAAACAAATATTTTGGTCAGAAATATGAGTGATCACAAATCGATCTGCTTTTCTCGATTAAACGCTTATTTACAAAGTTATCGATGATTTTAGATATTTTGATTTTTGCATACAAAATATTGATTTTTGGTTAGACAAAAAGGTGACCACAGATGGAGTTCCTTTTCTCGATTAAACGCTTATTTACAAAGATATTGAGGATTCTAGATATTTGAGTTTTACATAGCAAATATCCAACTTTAGACAGAAATATGAGTGATCACAGATGGAGCTCCTTGTCTCGATTAAACGCTTATTTACAAATTTATTGAGGATTTTAGATATTTTGATTTTTTCATAGAAATTATCGAGTCTTTGTCAGAAATATGTGTGATCACAAATCTCAATTACAAAGTTATTGGCGATTCGAAACATTTAGTTTTTCATAAAATCATAGATTGTTGATTATAAATATGGTGATCACAAATCATGATCCTTTTATTAATTAAACGCTTATTTATTTATTATTTTCGAAGTTATTGAGGATTTTAGATATTTTAAGGTTTTCCATAGAAAACGTAGATTTTTGATCAGAAATTTGATTAAAATAATACACAGTGCAATACGAAATTGTCTAGACTGGGTTGTTTATCAGTGCTTACTCGTTACTATGGCAGTGAATGGCCAGACAAGACCTTGCTGCGGATATTTTGAATGATATTTTGCTATTGCAATACTAAAATAAAATATATCGACCCTTAACAGCGAAAATAGCTTAAACATCAATATTTTCGATTTTCGTTTTTTAATCCAAATCGATCATTTAGGATGGTTAACATAATCTGTTGAAAATTTATAGTTTGTGGTTATGCACTTAAGATTAGCTTGGCTGTTATGGCTTGATAGTATCGGAAACTGAACTAAGTAACTTTATTAGATACATCAGTTCAATTTAGTATTCATCTACAAATTGCTGGCCAATATAATCTCAGATTATTGGCGAGATCTTATTCTTTCGACTAAACTAGGTTATCATGTTAAGAAATCAACATAAAAAGTATTTTGATAAAACTTCTTGTTTAATTATTCTAGAACATAGAAAGCATATGAATATACAATTTGACCAGCATGGTCCTAAATAAAGTTAAACTCTGCTAAGATGAGACTTATTGCTATTCGTCACAATGTGACATTTTAGGAATATTTGTGGAATTATCATATTTTAACAGCCAATTCATTATTAAAATATATCTCAACAACTTTAAATTATAATAAAAATAACTTGAACACTTTTTATATAAAATTAAAGGCTTTTTAAACTTTATTTCATCAATCATTATTTCTCTTTTTTGTATAGATAAACTAGCAATAACATTATAAATATATGTATGTTTATATAATAAGTATTCATTTATTTCTTATTATTTACAATAATAATAATAATAGTTATAAAAAAGCAATAAAAGGAGAAACATACAACTAACATTCTAAAGAAAACATATGGGCATAAAGTTTTACTGTTTATTATACATACGTAAATGTTGTATACATTTTTTTTTTATCACAAATAGTTGGCTATAATTAAAAACTAAACAAAACGAAAAATAGAAGTATATAACAAGATAAAAATTATAAAAAAAATGTCATTAACAGTTTAAAAAATTCAATTATGTACAATTAAATACTTTATAGGTATAAGAATTTTATTCGTATACGTATTTATTAAGTAGAGACTTATGACTTATGTGTAATAAAGGAAAACTGAGTAATTTCGAGATGTTATAATAGGGAAATGTTTAAATATGAGTTAATTAATAACAGTTAACTCGTTATATTGGTATATTAAGTATGAAAATCGCCTCCTAAAATAATGAAACAAATCATTTAGTAGTAAAGTGTTAATAATTTCCGTTTTATAGGTCATTACATAAGCTATCGGCCCAGTTTGGAGTTCTACCACCTCCGATTTCATAGAAATTCAGAGTATACAGTTTATCCTAGTCTGCGCAGATAGCACATTTGTTAAAATCTGAGGACGCATTCCAAAGTTATTCGATCTGGAAAATTGCTAATTTTTCACAAAAATATTAATTTAAAGGGCTCTAAAATATAAACAAGATCTTAAACTCTCTGAAATTTGGAATTACGCTATTCATTACTTTAAAAATGTAATTCAATTTACTCGGTATATGTACTTCAATAGCGGTATTCAGAATGTAGAGTACTTGGCCTAGTAAAAAAGCAGAAAAGCTATTTATTGACAAACATTTCAATGTATTTTATTTTGAGCTTTTTGATATTACCAGGCCAAGTACTCTACATTGTGAATACCGCTAATGTTGTTTTCCTATTTGTAAACTTTGGCCTTTCAAAAAATTAAATTCATTAAAAACTTGTCTGCTTTTAAAAAACTCCCCTTATAACATATCGTCTTTCTTCATTTTAATTGATTGTCTATGGCTTTACATTTTTTAAGGAGTGAGCCAACATGGCAAATGTTACTATGAGGAATAAACTACCAGGTACTGATGACAACATGCGGTATCTTTCTTCAGTCATATGTTTCGATTTGCCACGATCCGCCCAATCGAAACTACGCTCCACAGCCTTCTTCCATTTGCCATATCTTTGGGCGCGCTCTTCATCAGTGCTCGTTGGCAAAAAGGTATCATAATAAATATTATCATAATGTCTTTTATCAGGATCAAATTTACACAGTTCTATGCCCTCGGCCTGAGCAGCACACATGGCCGCACCAAAGGCCGTAGAATCTAAGAGTTGTGAACGAAATACGGGCACACCGGCAGTATCAGCTTGCAGCTGCATTAAAACATTATTAGAGGATAAGGCACCATCGGCATGAAGTTTATTGAATTTAAAGCCACCCTCTTTGTACATACACTCCAAAATGTCTCTGGATTGAAAGCAAATGGCTTCGAGGGCGGCCCTCACCACATGATGTTTCGTGGTGAATTGTGTTAGACCTATAATCATGCCACGGGCATCTTTACGCCAGTAGGGGGCATAGAGACCGGTAAAGGCGGGCACAAAGTAAACATCTCCTGTTGTTTGTACTGCTTCGGCATATTTTTCAGCATCGGAGGCATTTGGCACTATGCGTACTTTATTTTGTAGCCATTCCAGGGCATGTCCTGCCACCGCCACAGAACCTTCTAAGGCATATACTGGCGGCATATGTGGTCCCAATTTATAAGCCACTGTGGTCAATAGACCCCTAGAGGATATCACTGGTGTTGTGCCCGTATTGCAAAGTAAAAAGCAGCCTGATCTGTAGGTATTTTTAGTCTGTCCTGGTTTAATGCACATTTGTCCTAGCAATGAAGCTTGTTGATTTCCCAATATACCACTAATGGGCATGCCTTTAAGTACGGAACGATCATCCAAAACTTTGCCATAGATTTCTGAACAACTTCTTATATCGGGCAGCATGTCAGTATGAATGGAAAAAGTTTTCAGTAAAACTGGATCCCATTCTAGGGTCTCAATATTCATGAGCATGGTACGTGAAGCATTGGTGACATCGGTTATGTGTAGAGCACCTGTTTTTATAGGGAATTTTGTTTAAATTAAATTTGTTTAAATTAAGCTTAATGGATAATGGAGTTAATGAAAACAGGACACAATTGAAATTTTAGACAGTTTTATTTTATTTCTAGATTCTCTTTTAAATTGCAACATTCTTAAAATTCTGTCTTTTTTACAGCTTTGTGTCCTTGATTAATGATTTTGAAATTCTTCTGGAGTTTCTTAAACTCTATGGTCCACTCACCCCTAGTTAAATTCCACACTATCCAACTGTCTATGGTGCCGGCTTTACAACGTTTCTCCCGACAAGCTTTACGCACCGCTGCCACATTATCCTTAAGCCATCGGATCTTTAGAGCCGAAAAGTACGGTGACACCGGCAGACCCACAATATTTTTAAAATGATTTTTATTCTGTTCTGGTATTTTGGCCAAGATTTGATCCACGGTGGTAGTGGTGCGTATGTCATTCCAAATAATGGCATTATATAAAGGTTTCCCCGTGATGCTATCCCAGACTACGGTAGTTTCACGCTGATTTGTTATGCCTATCGTGAAAATGTCTTCCTTGCGGTAGCCCAACGAAGGCAGCTTACTAACGGCCACCTCACAGCAGCGATAGATATTGTTGATGATGGCAACGGGGTCCTGTTCAAACCAGCCGTCCTTCACAGTCAACATTTGTTTTTCAATACGATGGCTGGCAATTTCCTTAAATTCCGGTGTGGTGTAAATGGAAAAGCTTACAGTGTTTGTACCCTCATCGATAACACCCACCAGGCGATTTAAGCTTAAAGATGATTTGCGAAAATCTCCTCCTCTTCGAAAGGGCACCTCAGCACTAGAACTGGGCTTGGGGGTTGTTGGTACATTTTTGCCCTCAGTCATTTCGTCGCCGGTATCGTCTAAATCACTAGTACGTGCCACAGAGTCGCCAGAAGTTTCTAAAATTTTATTTAGAATTTTTTTGTTTTGTTGGTCAATTAAAATTGGTTTATGATTTCTTTTTTTTTCTTAAACTTATAGCTTAACCTTAAGATTATGTTAAAACAAGCAAGAAATTAAAATTAAAGCAGGCAGCATCACGCTCTAATAAAGTGAATAAAATATAAACTTTTTAATTTTTAGTACTATTTTTAATTTTTTAGAAAGATGACCCCGAAACCTCAAATAAACCAACAACAATTTTAAGCTTGTTTTCGTTTTTTTAAACTAGAACTTATGTATTATAAGATAAAGCATCGTTTTTAATCAATTATGTATGAATTTCTAAATAAAGAAAAAAGAAACAGGCCCCCCTGGTAGTATCGTGTTAAAACCAGTTCGGTTGTTTACCCAAAAATAAAATTTTATTTGTTTTTTAAATTTAAAGCACAAACACAGCCATTAATATTTAATGTAGTCTATAGCTCAGTTGCTGCAAGAGTACACCACAAAAACCAATCAAATATTTTTCGAAACACTCGACTTTTTTTTATAAAAAATTTAAATATAACCTGCATTTCGTTACCCTAATATAGAAACGCCCTAACTCGTGTTTTTATTTTTGTAAGCCCAGATTTTCGTTTATTTCGAAAAAAATCTCGACTTAAAAAAAACACGAGTTAGAGCTTTTTTATTTTAAGGTAACGATTTTTAAGTTATGACATTATTTAACCGAATGAGCAATATTTACACAAGTAACTAACCAAACAATTGACTAAGGTATAAACATGTTGTTGTTTAATACATTTTAAATGATAACACACTAAAATGTCTACAGATTGTTGAAATAGACATTACTTTAACAAGATTTAAAGACCTCTAAAGAACGTTGAATATAGAAATTGATAATGTTTAGCAGTGAATTTTTTTGGAATTTTTATACCCTTCACCTTCGTGAGAAGGGTATATATAAATTTGTCATTCCGTTTGTAATTTCCACAATATAATTTTCCGACCCTATAAAGTATATATATTCTGAATCCTTATAGATAGCAGAGTCGATTTAGCCATGTCTGTCTGTCTGTTGAAATCAATTTTCTGAAGACCCCAGATATCTTCGGGATCCAAATCCTCAATAATTCTGTCAGACATGCTTTCGAAAAGTTTTCTATTTAAAATCAGCAAAATCCGTCCATAAATAACGGAGATATGAGCAAAAATCGGAGACATCCTCTATTTTTGACCTATTTTTTATCTATATCACGATTACTAAGTCATAAATATAGACAATATGGATATATAATTTTAGATATTCCAAAGTCCGTTGCTATACAAAGTTGGACCTACAATGGGTCAAAATCGGGAAAAATATTTTTTAACCCGAATTTTGTTTTTACAGAAAACATTCTTTTGTCATAAATTTTTTTCACTAATAAATTAAAAAATTTTTTTTTAAAAAATTGGAAAAAACTTTTAAAAAACAATTTTGAAAAAAAATATTTTAAAAAAAAAAAATTTTTAATTTTATTTTAAAGTATAATTTGGTGAAGGGTATATAAGATTCGGCACAGCCGAATATAGCTCTCTTACTTGTTTTATTTAAAAAGCTTTTTACACAGACTAGTTAATGTTAACCCTCTAACCCGCAAGAGTGCCTCAAGGCATGCATTACAAAACACCAATTATCTGAAAAAGTAATTAAAATTTTTATTCTAAATTTAACGGTGACTTTAGTTACAAATTTGTTAACATTTCCCTCGAAGCTCGAAATGCATTCTGACTTTTAGTTTGTGTTCTGTCAGCTGTTTGTGAGTGATGTCATAATTTTAGCACGTGAAATTTTGTGTGTGATTTTTTTTTTTTTAAATCAAAGTTTTACTAACTTTTAGTCGTAAGGTAAGATATTCTTCTTTCAGTCTATGAATTTGTAAATGTTAAACAATTAACAAAAAGTGTGTTGAGAACGCAAAAACTAAGGGGTGCCTCAGGGCACTGTTGCGGGTTCAGGCTAAATTTATCGGCGTGTCATATTATATAGTTTTTTCTTTTTTGTTATATTTTTCTTTATAAAAAAAAAATGATAGGAATGGCAGATGGAGACCGCAGACGGATTAAATTATCCGCCTGGACTCATGATCAGTTGGTACTCCACAAGAAGATCCACAGCCAGGAAGTTCAAAAGTTGGTGAAAAGGCAAAACATCCATTTAATGACGTGTATTATGACAATATCGACCACTTTATAATCTGGTTAACAAAAAATATGGTGAAAACTATGCCAAAAGTCGGAAATACAATGATTGGTGCGTTTTAGGTAGCAATTGTTTGCTATAGCAAAAATTTTCCCATTGACAGTGAGCGGTATTTTAAGCAACTTTGCAATGCTATATGCAAATTAGGTAACAGCTGATATACAGAATTATTGGTCGTGAAAATTTACAAAAACAAAATAATCCAGAACAATTTTTATTTCATCTAGTGTCGACTTTTTGTTGGGTTTTTCTCTTTGTTTACAAATGTCAGCTGTTCTTTGCAATACATGTAGCAAAAAAAGCTATACAGTTTTAGTATTGCTCAAAAGCAATGATGTGACAATTGCAATTCTGTATATTTCGTTGTTAGATTGCAAACAAAAGCTACAGCATTTAAACTTTCGCAAGATCATATGCATCAAACACTGAACTCCGCTAGTGTGTTTGCTCAAAATGCGATCTTTATTTATGCTTCTCAAAAATTGTTTTTATGAGTATCATCGTAGAAAGCAAAGCATATTTTCTTACTTTTTGTATTTTTTTCATTAGATTTTTCAATAAAATCGTATCATAATTAATGTTTACATCTTATTGTTTTTTTTTTGCACCTAATACGGCAACAATGCCCTGAGGCACTCTTCGCCTTTTTGCACCTGGTTCCTAAACTTAATTTGCAAATTAGTTTCTGTGGCTTCTCTGAGTTTATTGGGTCATAATTACCGAAAAAAAAACATTCGACAACTTTTTTTTTAGCTTTTTAAAGTTTGCGGGTTAGAGGGTTAAGACATTTTTGGAATGTTTTAAAAATATGTACTTAACTTTTAATAACTTTCATTATCTTTAATTGTTTAAAATTTGGTCTAAGGGTAAATATTTACCTCACGTACATACAAATTCTTTAGATTCCCATCTAATCTCATAACTATTATGAGTCACAATGTTATTTTATGCATAATCACACAAAAACTAATTTATGTATGTATGAGTACTTTAAAACCAATTTAGGTTCTTAATTAGGTTAATCGAAAACAATGACAATTATAACTAGAACTAAGCTTTGTTCCCAATAGGAACCATAGGACAAAATATATGTATATAAGCTAAATACTTCAAATTACTTGATATGCTGCAAATTATGTCGAACATTTTTAATGCTTAGTTGTGTCTTGGCTTAATGTCTTCCTTTGCCAATGCTCATTCAAATATGAAAAAAAAGTGCCGCTTAAACACTCCGATTGTTCGCCAAAGCATATGGTGAATGTGTTTCATCGGTTTCAACGTGCGAGAGATTGTTTGTGCGGTTCAGAACTGGTGATTTTGACACCGAAGACAAAGATCGCCCAGGAAAGCAAAAAAAGTTTGAAAACCAAGAATTGCTTCATTACTCCATGAAGAGTAGCAAAATCATTGGCAGCTACTCAAGCAGCAATTTCAAAACGTTTGAGAGCAGCAGGATTCATCTAAAAGTAGGGAAATTGGGTACCATACGAATTGAAGCCGAGAGACCTTGAAAAACGATTTTGCATGTCCGAAATGATGCTTGAACGCTATAATTGAAAATCATTTTTGTACCGAATCATTACTTGCGATGGAAAATTAATCCATTGTGATAACCCGAAGCGTAAGATATTGTATGTAAAGCCTGGCCAACCAGCCAAATCGTTACCAAAGCCAAATATCCATGGCGCTAAGGTAATGCTTTGTATTTGGTGGGAGGAAAAGGGTCCTGCCCAGATTATCACAGGGAACCTGTACCGAACGCAACAGATTCGTTTGAAGCGAGAATTGGCCGAAAAACTACCGGAATATGCGGCCAGATATGAAACCGAAATATTCCATCATGACAACGCTATGCAACATACCTGTTAAAAAGTATTTAGAATGAAGTGGTTGGGAAGTGTTGCCTCACCCGCCTTATAGACCAGAACATGCCCCATCTGACTACTTTTTGTTTCGATCGATGCCCTCTCTGGGATACGCTTCACTTTGGAAATTAAAAGATAAGCAGTTCATTTTGCTAGTAATTTATATGTTGCCAGAAAGATGGGAAAAGGTCATAGCTAAGAATAGCCAATACTTTTGAATAAATTTATATTGTACAAATATTTCAAAATAAAAGCTAAAGCATTTCATACACCGAATATAAAACTTTCTTTCTGAGATTATTTGAAGTCAAAGGTCCATTCCAACAAGCCCAAAACCACCCGTGCATTGAAGGAGGAAATTCAACGCTGCATCAACGAAATTCAGCACAATTTTAGGTCATGCAAAATTTCAGCTTTGTGCCAGCAAAGCTGTGAAGTCCATTTGCCAGATGTGCTAAAAACAAGTAAGAGAGATAAATTTGGCTGGGCCGAATCTTATATACCCTTCACCAAACTAAACTTCAACATAAAAATTTTAAATATTTTTAGGTAAACAATATTTAGTTTTTTTTCCAGTTGTTTTTTTTTACTATAATATTGTTAAAAAAATATTGATTCTGCCATTCTGTTAGTAACACATCATTTGGAGGTTTCAAGACAGCTATCTAAAACGATCCAGAACATATGAAATTTAGATTGTGAGTTATTTTGAAGCTACTGAAAGTTGATCTCAGCAGACATCGCTATATCGACTCATGTGGAAACTCCAAAACATGATAGGGGCCAAACGAAAGGAGCTAGCTGACTAAAATTTCCCACAAATCCTGTCTGTTAATAATATCGGTTCATGATTTCAACTAACGAGTGTGCAATAGCGATTTGAATTTAACGGTCCGCAACGACTGCCTGCAACATTCATCATATTTGAGGGCACGTCCATCAGTAGAAGCTTCTACTTATCAACAATGTTGATAGCATGCGGTTATTAGCATTGTTTGTAAGTATGGCAACCACTGCATGTTTAAGCTGCTAACATTAACATCGAAAGCTCTAGAATTCGAATATACTAGTATGTCCGTTAAGAGCATTGTAGAAGATTCCCGATAGATGGCGCGTGTATAAATAGTGGCAGAGCTGGCAGTCGTGAGTTGAGTTGATCATTGTCGCTGTTAGAGTTAACATCAATTGTCGTGTACATGTGTGTTTGTACATTATAAATTTTGTGTGTATTTCTGCGAATTGATATACGTGTATAAAGACACTGAGTGACTATTGAATTCTGTTGTTGTTGTACATTCTAAATAAATAAAGAGTTGTTACAATATTAAAGTACTAAAACTGCTTTTTATTTGCAATCAAAAGTATCCGGTTTATTTAAAGGAAATAAACCCACGTTTTTAAAAGGTAAAAACGTAACAATATGTATATACTAAAATTATCACTCTCACTACTAAACTAAATTATCAATTTCTATACGATCAAAGTACACACACCCACAATATAGAAAATCTACATATTTTACAGGTGTACTAAATGCATTTTATTCTAATCAAATCATAAAATATTTGCTCAACAAAAATACAAAACAAAAATACCATATTATTACACCAATAAACCAAATTTTTTTTTAATATCTTCTATATATTCACATTAAGCGGTCTTTAAAGAGCCACTCTACAATCCATATCAGATTCGACTTTGGAACATAAATTTTAATCTGAAAACTTTTGAACCGTACCTCTTTCAATTGTGTCCTATACAAAACTACACATGTTATTTTACCCAAAAACAAACAGAAAACATAAATGAAGTACTACAATCTTAATTTCGAAAAAAAAGGCTTATCAGGCGGCAAACAAAAATAAAAAATATAATATTGTTCTATACATAAATGTTGTACTATATATACTCGGGGGTATATAAAACAATACATACTAGCATATTTTACTGGGCATATAAATAAGCGGCGAAATAAATGAAATGAAACTTTTTGGACAAAGTTCAAAATAAAAATTAACTTTTTTTTTACAATTAAAAAAACAGAAAAAAAATTATGACTATATAGACAAATACATGCATAAGGGGATATACATACATATGAAAAGTACATATTTATTGTAAAATTATTGCGTTTTGTTTTTAGCACAAACATGAAAAGTAATAATGAAGTAAGTAAATAAACAAATAAATAAAAGAAAATAAATAACAAACATTATAAATTACAGTATTAATATCTTTAAAATCTAAAAAATCTGACTTATATTCAAATAACACCTACTTTTTTGAACAAAACTTGAAACAGTTTTTAAATAAATTTTTTGAACTGCAGGTTTTTTTAACGTGGTTTCGGTGATTTTTTTTATATATTCCAAATAAATATTCGTTGTTGTCGTTTTTTGTATGTTTTTTTGTTTTAATTATAAATGCAATTTGTTTTGTTTTTTATATATATTGTGTAAATTTCACTGTTTGTCACAAAAAAAGAAAAAACAATGCATAAAATTATAACAGCAAAATATATTCACTCGTTTAATGCAATAAATATTGTTTGTTTCTTCGCTTTTCTTTTTTCAGTTTTCAGTTGTTTTTTCGACCAAAATTTCAGTATGTTTTGAAGTCACTGCACACCACGTCCGCGTTGTTTAAAAGTCGTTGAGTATCTGGAGTGAAACAACCAGACAAAATTATTCCAAAAAAACAAAAACAAGACTTTATTTTCAATAAACAAAATATTGAGTAACAAGAAAACCGGCTGGTATGTGTGTTATCAGCCAACGAAACTGAAATTGAAAGCAAACATACTCAAAGGTAGACCCAATATTGGTGGCTCTCACAGAAGTTTTATTTTATTAAGAAGCAAACAAACACCAAAAAAACTGAATTATAATAAAGAGCCTTTAAATAATTTCAGAAAACAATGTAAATAGTACTCTAAATATTGGTTTAGGGTAACAGTAATTTCAATAAATTGCTTTTAATTAATAAACAAGTAAGAGAGCTATATTCGGCTGTGCCGAATCTTATATACCCTTCACCAAAATATACTTTAAAATAAAATTAATAAAAAAAATTTTTTTTAAAAAAAAATTTTGAAAAAAAAAAAATTTTTTTTTAGTTTTTTCCAATTTTTAAAGTTTTTTTTTAAGTTATTAGTGAAAAAAATTTATCACAAAAGAATTTTTTTTGTGAAAAAAAAATTCGGGTTAAAAAATATTTTCCCGATTTTGACCCATTGTAGGTCCAACTTTGTATAGCCTTATATACATCGTTGCAATGGACTTTGAAATATCTATCATTTCAATATTGTCTATATTTAAGACTTAGTAATCGAGATATAGATAAAAAAAATAGGCCAAAAATAGAGGTTGTCTCGGATTTTTGATCATATCTCCGTTATTTATGGACGGATTTTGCTGATTTTAAATAGCAAACTTCTCGAAAGCATGTCTGACAGAAATATTCAGGATTTGGGTCCCGAAGATATCTGGGGTCTTAAGAAAATTGATTTCAACAGACAGACGGACTGACAGACAGACGGACATGGCTAAATCGACTCCGCTATCTATAAGAATTCAGAATATATATACTTTATAGGGTCGGAAAATTATATTGTGGAAATTACAAACGGAATGACAAATTTATATATACCCTTCTCACGAAGGTGCAGGGTATAAAAATATATGTAGTTGTATATGTTGACTGTGACCATTTCAAAATGTTTTTTTTAACAATATTATAGACACAGTAATAATTTATATGATTGTGGTAACCATAATATGGTAAAGTTAAGATTCATATGATTCTCGCAATCATATATATTTTTTGGACCAGCACTCAGGCGATGAGCCCTACTATTGCATGGGTAGAGCATTGTGTTGGAACTAAGAAAATAGGTTATGGGAGGGAGGACAGAGGGTGTAGTGTTTGTGAACATTTGATTTGAATTTTCCTATACTGAAAGTGACAGGAAAGACTTCTGGAGGATGCTTATTACACATACGGACAGTACGGCTAAAGAACTTATTTTCCCTGTAATGTGTAGTGCGATCCACTGTACAGTCGTAGATGTGTTGTGTAAAAAACTACGGGTTTCGGGAACAAGTTTCTCAATTTCAGCAGAGCACATACCATTGTAGTATCGGTAGAACAGTGAAATACAACCCACATTGCGACGATGTGCCAGTGAGTCAATAGAGCTGGATACCCTACTGTCACCCTATAAGCACCTGCGCCCTCTCCTGTACGCGGCCGAATAACTCCAAAATTGACTTCGAAGCACCAGCCCACACATGAGAGTTGTATTCCATTTTGGGTCGGATATAAGTGGTGTAAATAGTAAGGAGATCAGATGGAGTGAAATATTTCCTACATCATTTTAGAAAACCAAGGCACTTGAATGCTTCTTTCGACACTTGAAAAATGTGAATACTCATGCCTAGAACATCAACAGCTTCTGATTCCTTAATATTTAAATCACTCATACAAACAGATGTAGCAACATCCCAGCAGTTCTAGGAGACAGTCCCGATCTAGTGATTTTACCCATCATTTAGGGTGGGAACTAGTTACTTCAATAGCTACGTGACTATTTATTTTAACACGTGCATGTCCTAAGGAGGGGGTCAATTAACCCTTGTTGACTACAATGAGACTGTCTAATAGCTGGTCCAAATTAGTCAACGCATTTGATTCACATACTGGTTAAATAACGTCAGTTACCTTACTAGCTACTTTACTCAGCTACGTAACTAGTTATTTTAATATGTACGAGTGCTAATTGACCTCAAATAGTCAGCTAAAAAAACATATCATAGGCAGTCCAATAAATGATAGCTTGTAAACAAACCTTTCTTCGACAACTCTTCAATCGATTGCTTCTGGTGGAAAAAATAACTACTCTCTAAAATTCAGTACAATATAAACGTTTAGAGTGACTTCACTATAGGTTACTAAGAGACAATAAAGTGACTATTGATTTCATGCTATGTTACATGGGATATCAGTATACTTAAGCGAAAATAAAAATTAACTGTATGAGAATTATATGAACACAATTTGTATAAAACCAGTTTGAACGAATTATCACACAACACGTTTAAAGTGACTGCACTCCAGACTACTTAGAGACACTTAAGTGACAATTGTCTTCACGCTAGAAGACAGGTGAAATCATGGATCGATATTGATAATTTTCAATACCAAATTTTCCACAAAAACTGAGAGTATTTGTGGAAAATTTCAACCAGCTAGCTCGTTTCGTTTGGACCCTATCGTGTATTCAACAGACAGACTAATGTGGGTATGCGACAAATATTTTAATGTATCACAAACGGAATGACAAGATAAAACTTTTTTGAAGGTAGGTATAAAAGGGTGGACTGAGTGGTACTTTCTTCATTTTTTCTAACCCTAGGACCCCACGTAACAATTTTTATTGGTAAGTATAAGCAAAAACGTCGGCAGAACAACAGCAGAACGATTGCTGATTGCTTCGTCACAAATACAAAATTTTCAATGCGAGAAGTTGTATGAAAAACTGATGGGTACTTTGCTTAAATTTAGTGTTGAAGGATTTTTTCCACTAATTTCTTTGTTTTTTTACTTTTTGTACTTAAATAAATTAAATGTGTATGCATTAATCACAATGAATCATAGAAAGAAGAAATTTTACATTAATGACAACTGAACTGACAGCTTATTGCTTAGCAATAATTGCTCAAGCAATCTGTATAGCAATCATTGCGCAATGGATTGCTACATATGGCAATTTGCCGTCTACACTCGCAATAAATATTGCTACGTGGAGACCTAGGGTAAAGGTACTTTGAGTCTGGAAACAAGTTCCCAAGTGAAGAACACAAAAGGAGCAGAAGAGATTTAATGGTAACTTTTGTATGCAAATTTTTATAATTTAAATCAATGAGGCTATTAAACATGACACTTGTCACATAACTAAGAGCTCGCAATAGGATAATTACTGGTACTTATATTTGAGTTAAAATGTTCTTGGATAAACTTGTGATGATGGCTAAGTTACGAATTAAGCAGAGTAGGATTTAATGGTATCTATACTTTTTAACATGCTTCTAAATTAATAATGCTAAAAAAAACATGATAAGGCTCATTCATACGCCTCCCACTGGTCACTAATGCAATAGCGTTATAAATGCGATTTAATAAAATATTGATAGTAGCATCGGTAAGGCATTACTTACACAACCAATTAGGTTTTTCAAAAGAAAATTTATTGCCTAAAATACTGGTTATATGCCTCTAAATCTGTTTGAAAACAACAATTTCTCCATTATAAGGACTGAGATCGAAAAAATCTTAACATACATATATGTATTATTTTTATAGTTCAAATCAATAGTGAGAATTTATGAACCTATTCCGGAAACCCTTCTTTCTCGAACACGTAGTCCATCTCCATTTAAAATCTGTCACACTTTTCGACTCCTTTTTTTGTGCTCTTCAATTCTCTTTTAACAAGAGCCCTATATGTCTCCACTGGTCTTAGCTCCAGGCAGTTTGAAGGATTTGTGTGGTACAATAACAAAATGTGGTATTTGTACCAAGAGAGGCGAATCCTCCAAACTGCCTGGAGCTAAGACCAGTGGAGACATATTGGGCTCTTGTTAAAAGAGAATTGAAGAGCACAAAAAAAGGAGTCCAAAAGTGTGATAGATTTTAAATGGAGATGGACTACGTGTTCGAAGGGTTTCCGGAAAGGTACATTAATTCCCTTAGTGACAGGATGCCAAATCAGGCCAAATCAGGAATGTAAACATTCCTATGTAAATTTCGGTATTTATGGAGCCCTTTGTAAAAAATGTTTGGCTTCTTTTGCCGCAACTGCATATTGCTTGACATACCAAGAACTTTTTGGGAACTTTTTCTGCTTTTGGGTACTAAACATTCCCTCAAGCATTAGCAACATAAAAATATTGACCTGGAAGCTGCGAAAATTTGCCAGAACATACGTTTCGTCATCCATTATGCAGCAGGTAAATTTATTTATAATGACTTCAATTTCCGTGCTCTGTCTTTGGCCTCTAAATTTTTAGCAGCGTTCCAGTCAGGAACATTTTGAGCCTTGTATGTTTTAAAATCTTTATTGGCTTCAACTTTTCGTACCAAATAGTCTGAGTACTTTCCTAACCGGGCTGCTTTCCTACCGGATGTGTTGGGAACTCTTTTGAAAATGCTTTCGATTTATTGGCTTTAAAAACATCATGTAGACCATTCCTTTTACCTGAACCAGGTATTCTATCAACCGACAAGTTCTCCCGGTACTGTTTAATAATATTAGAAAAAGTTTGAGGGCAGACCTTTGATTGTTTGGCCAACTTTTAGTGGGACCAAGTTGGTTTTGTTGAAAATATTTAATAATTTTAGTACGCACTTTTCTCTCGTCACTCATGTTTATCAGATTAACAAAAAATGAACATAATTGACATTAAACATAATAACTAACATACTTTTCAAAGATAATTTGATAAAAAAAATCAAATTAAAAGTTTTAATTAAAAACGCATGTTAAGATTTTTTCGATCTCAGTCCTTAGTAGTTCTAGTGATCACATCAAACTACATACAATTTTAACATGACAAATCTACAACAGTTTACTTACGTATGAACATTAATTGATAAACGAAACAAAAAATTCCTAATATTTTTGACAAAAAAAGAAACAATTGAAATCAACATCGATTTTTTTTATATACGAGTATGTATAAGTTTAGATCACTGATAAGAAGCGACGTACGTACCTAGTACAATACAATGATAATAATTCAAAGTCAAAACCATTTACAAACACAAATTGACATATGTTCTTCTATACAAATATGTCTGTATATAAAAAAATAAATGACACATGTGTGTAAAAAAAAATAAAAATTATATTTTTAATTGTAGCGAAAAATCGCAATAAAATAAAAGTAACACTAGCAAAACTGATAAGATTTAGAAATGGAAATAGTGCAGGTTGTTGAAGAGACCAACCCACTAGATACGCAGGCTTTTTTTATGTCATATTTTTTATAAACGATTGCCAAAGTATTTATGTCATAACTGACAATCAAATATACAATTTAATCAATGAAAGTAAAACGCAAATAATGTACATATGTTTAGAATAAGTATTAAATATTTATGTATTTTGGGGAACATTGTATAATATTTGACAAACATTTTATAAACATAGGTAGTAATTTATGAGAAACACTAGTCAAAAAATCATATTAAATATTAGTTTAGTTTAGTTTGCTTGACAATTAAACAGTTGTTTAGTTAGGCCCTATTTTCT
This sequence comes from Calliphora vomitoria, assembly GCA_942486065.2. Classification (NCBI taxonomy): domain Eukaryota; kingdom Metazoa; phylum Arthropoda; class Insecta; order Diptera; family Calliphoridae; genus Calliphora; species Calliphora vomitoria. The sequence goes on along the minus strand of OW818031.2, from coordinate 14,755,981 downwards.
CAATCTCTGGTTATTTTTTTTATCGTGGCTATATACTGACAGATTTCATACAAAAATTATTTTAATTTTAAGTATATCGTTACAAAAAACGGTAACCAGAGATTGAGAAATGGCGGCAGGTTATGATAAGTACTTTTCAGTATAAACATTTTGGTATTTTATTTAAATTTTGAGTGAAATTGTTTTCTACAAATAGCTTGTTAATCAATTCTAATTGATAAGCCTACGATTTTAAATTATTTTTAATTACTAAGAGACAAGTTCTTTAATATTCTTACATATAGCTGTCATGGAATTTTTAATCAAAGACTTAAGGTTGACAACCGACCTTAGACAATATACGTTAGGCTCTAAACATTTCTTTAGAATAAATTAAAAAACAAAATAAATAAAGTGAATCGTTTAAAAAAAAAGAACCTACCCAAATGTTTCACTTGACTTAAAAAAAAAGTACTTGATTTGGAATTTGTTTTACTCTGCCTTTATTCTTATAAGGATGTATCAAAGCTTTCAACTACAAACTACCCTTTCAATGTTTGCTCATTACCTCATGCATTACTTAGTAACCCTTAGTTGTTATTTCCTGTATGGCTGTAATATAAATAGTAATGCCTATATTATACATCTATAGTTCATTAGTGATATATTATTAAAAAGAACCATTCTTAAAAATAATATAATGTATCAGAAGTAAGAAAAAGCGGCTCCCTTTGTGGCTTCTTTCTCAACTCATGATCATATGAGCCCAATTTCATAATTTTAAGACCTTAAATGAATGAGTTCTTGTTTAATAAAGTGTATTGGCAGATTCAACATCGCCCAGCCTAAAGGACATTGGATTAGGACTACACTTTCCCCTCTCCCTATGTAAATCCACTAAGAAGGGATTTTTGAAAGTTCGAAGGTTTAGAGGAAAGTTCGAAGGTAAAACGTGGAAATTCGGTAACGTTATAAAAACTAATATATATACAAACTAAATTTAAAATGCATCTATATTATGTATTTGGTACTTTTTTAAAATTCGAACTTTTTAGGGGAGGAAACGGGTAAAAACTTAATTTGGTACTTTTTTGCTATCCAATGTATCTTTTAAACCAATAAACATAGACATAAATTGCAAATCGTATTATTTATATAAATATATTAAAACATATCATATGTACTTTTTTTGGTACTTTTTGGAACTTTATTTATTTTTGGTACTTTTTTGACATACACGTCTGAATATATTATTATGACGTTCCACTACGATACTGAAATTTATTTAAATAAAATTTGTATAATTTCAATGGAGTCAAAAAAAATACCCAAAAGGGGTAAAAACTAGAGTTTCCAAAAAACCGAAGAATTTCAAAACAGCGGTTTCGGTTTTAAAAAATTGAAAAGCGTCGGTTTCGATTCGGTTTTGTGATAATTTATTAACTATTAAATCAGTTGATAATATAAGAACTGCTAAACAAATTTTAAGTTCAAATTCGACGAGTGTTTACGAAGATAAAGGAAAATTGGTACTTTTTCTTTAAATGGTACCTTTTTAATATATAAAAATGGATAAAGTTAGCTAATACGCCTCTCAGTTAAGAAATAATCAAGAATAGGGTGCTCAATTGTATTATGATACCAAAAATGAAGAACTAGAACTAAGGAGTACTTTTTCGTTCTTCAAAATTAATTTTCTATAATATTGAACCTAGAATCAGGAAATTACTTTGAAATTTCAAATTTAACAGTGTGGAAAATTTTTACTTTTTCTTCTAATGGTACTTTTTATTATAATAAATTATTTTACTTATTGTATATACATAATAGTTGGCTGATATGCTTCTAAGTAAAGAAAGAATCAAGGGTAGAGGGCATAATGATATTGAGGTAACAGAAACTATTATTGAAATTTCTATAATAATGAAGCTATAAGCTAGATATTAAACACAAATGATCCTGACTAAGTTAGAATATAAAAAAGGGAATTGCAGGTACTTTTTCGAACTAGTAGTACTTTTTGAATATTTTATAACTATTGACCCAGAAACGCGAATTCAAAACGGATAATTGATGTTACTATTTCTTTATTGTAAAGGTACTTTTTGAATATTTTATAATAATAAACCTTAAAATAAGTCACAAATGATTCTAAATGAGTTAGAATTCACGAAAGGTGATTATAGTCTTACCTTTCTTTTGCATTTTCTATAGCAATGGACACAGAAATATGAAATTAAACATTCATGATGCTGAGTAGGAATACAAAATGTGGGTCTTTATGGTACTGTTTTTATTCTAATAATACGTCTAGAATGAGCTACAATTAATCAATAAACATGAAACTAGAGATATGTTTTCCTGAATTAGTATTAATTTACAAAGGGAGACTTAATAGTACTATTTATTAATTTTGAGTTGAGGTGGCGAAGCGCACCGGACAGCTAGCACTCCATACTTTTATCGGATATTTGAAAATAACTAAGACTTTGTTACAAAAATTTTGCATTATTTAGCCTGCCTTCTACATCATCTGAAGCAATTATTGTAATACAATTTAAAAAAATTAAACAAATCTTGAGATATTTTTACCGATCTGTGTTTAGAGATATTGGATGAAAAAGTTTCTCATTTCTAAATTTTGATTTTTTCTAGTGAAAATAGATTAAAAGTGAAAACCGAAGAATAATTGTCGGTTTCGGTTTCGGTTTTAGGCCTTGAAAAACCGCGGTTTCGGTTTCGGTTAAAACCGAATTGGAAACTCTAGTAAAAACGAGAGAACACATTTTATTAGAAATTTTCAAGCCAATTTTGATAAGATTTTAAAGATTGGTCCATGCAGTCATACAAAAATTAACTAACAGAATGCTATTTGGAAGTAGAGTGTGAAGGTGAAGATGAATCCAATAAAAATCAATCTATGATCACTCATATTTTATACCAAAAATCGATTTGTAGTATTAAAAACTCAATTATCATAAAAAGTTAATAACTTCGTAAATACTAAGATTTTAGGCAAAATAGGGTCAATCTGTGATCACTCATATTTTAGTTTAAAAAACTAAAATATTTTAAATCGTTAATAACTTTGCAAAATACTGCGATTCTAGACAAAATAAGAGCAATCTGTGATCACTCATATTTTATATAAAATCGATTTAAAAAATTCAAATATTTTAAATCGAAAATACAACGATTTTAGTAAACACTTCTTTCTAAATAGTTTTTAACAGGTATTGCAACATGTGGTCGAGCGTTGTCATGATGGAGTATTACGGTTTCATGTCTGATATTCTGGGCGTTTTTCGGCCAATACTCGATTCAAACGAATCAATGGCGTTCGGTAAAGTATCCATGTGATGGTCTGGTCAGCTGCTCATAACAGGTAGGACGGTTTTGCTCCCACCAAAAACGGAGCATTAACTTAGCCCCATGGAAATTTGGCTTTGGTTAGCCGGGCTTCGCATGCGATCTCTTACGATTCGGGTTATCGTAATGGATCCATTTTTCATAGCAAGTAATTATTCGGTGCAAAAATGATCCAAGGTCTCTCGGCTTCAATTCGTATTGTACCCAATTTCCCTGCCTTTGGATAAATCCTGCAGCTTGCAAACATTTTGAAATTGCTGATTGAGTAGCTCCCAATGATTTTACAAGCTCTTAGAGTTTAACAACAATCTTCATGGAGTAATACCTCCAATTCTTGGTCTTGAAACTTTTTATGGCTGGCCTGGGCGATATTTATCTTCCGTGTCAGAATCACCACTTCTGAACCACACAAACCATCTCTCGCACGTTGAAACCGTTGCGAGAGATGGTTTGATAAGCTTTGGTGAGCAATCAAAGTGCTTCAGTTGCACTTTTTGTTAAATTAAAGAAGTAAAGCAAAACTTACCGCATATAATGATTCGTTGGTACAAAATTCCACATTTTCGAAGCAAAAACAAAACGTTAGTGTTTCCACTATAATGTTCAATAACTAAGTGAGCATAAATGACCAATATATACCCTATTCATGTAATCTGCATAATTTATTTTCTAATTTTTTTAAACGATTCTTTGAAGAATTCTAATAACTTTCCCCCAATACTACAACTTTTAAACTGCTGCAAATAATACAAAACCAATTAATATGCCCTTCTATAGTTCTATTGAAGAGTTCAGCAAAACAATTATTGTTGTTAATTTATTAGTCACAAGACTAGACTAGACACGTTTTTTCGTATTTTAACAGCGGCTTGCGAAATTCTAGCCAAAATATTTGTTATTTATTTACAAACAATTCAAAAAAACACAAACAAAATATGAAAATAAACACAGAAACGAACCGGTTAATTAAGTAGAAATAAATTTAGGTAAATTAAGTGGTTTTTCAAAACAAAATTATACAAAAAATAAAAAATTTAAATCGAAATAAAAACAAATAAAAGACGAGCGAAAAAAAAAACAAACACTACTACATACATTGTTTTATATTTATACTTTACTAAAGGGAAATACTAATTAGTTGAATTTATTTTTAAATAAATGCAATAAAGAAGCAGCATTTTTAGCTAATTTTCGTGTGTGACCTTTAATCAATAACAAAGAAGTAAAATTTATTCAGAAAAAAAAAAAAAAAAACGATAGGAGTTGTGTTTGACAGCCATTGATAGCAGACTACCTCGTGACTTGAGGAGAAATTGAATAAAGAAATTGCATATCGTCTGCTCATTAAGAAAAAACATCACTCAAACAAAGGCAAAGCTTGATAAATACTATGGGGACTCTACACGCCCACTTGAGGTCTCTACACCCGAAACAATTTAAAGCAATCACGATATGGTGTTGGCCTATCGGAGACAGCCATCTCACATGGCTCAGTGATTTAAATTTTGAATGATGAGTATGAGAAAGCTATCCGCAAGATGGCAGCCGCTTTTGCTCACAATCGGCTGCACAAAAGGGTACAAACATGTGCAGTTTCCATGACAAATTCCATGAATTAGGCTACGAAATTGTCCCTTGTTTGTCCTATTCTCCGGATTAAGCCCCGAATCTCCGAATTAAGCCCTTGACTCCATTTTGATGACCTCGACAAATCTTATTTTTTTTTTTTTTTTTGAGAGATAAATAATACCAATAGGGTTTAAGAAATTCCGCAAAAATTGGAAACTATCTCTCGAAATGTTAGTCGCAGGGCAAATGGGACTGGTCTTGGTTGCGATTGCACCGGAGAAAAATTTGATTATTAATAGTTAAAGATTGAATAACAATTCATTTAGGAAAAATCTTAAAAATTGAGGTAACATAATAAATTAAAAAATAAAAAAAAACATTTAAACTGAACGATGCAGAAATGGATTACTATTCTCTTTTCGGGTGAATCCAAATACAGTTTAAGAAGCAGTGATGGGATAAAATTTGTAAGACGGTCGAAGGGAACGAGACTGGAACCAAAGTATACAAATATTACAGTCAAGTTTGGCGGTGGTAATATATCATAAAATATACTATGACTGGAATTGGGTACAGATTCATTTCAAACGATGTTTTGTATCCATTCACTGAGGAAAATATGCCCCTAGTTTGGAGATTCCACCACCACAATGACCCAAACACACCTCTAGAGTTGTAACCGAGTATTTACAAACCAATGATTTACGTGTTTTGAACTGGTAAGAACTCAATCCCACAGAACACCTACGAGAAATTGAAGATAACAAAATACGGACTAAAAATTATATCACAAAGGAAGCTTTATCAAATGCGTTTATAAGGTAATGTATTGGGTGTATAACCTAAAAATTTCCGATTTTTTTCAAGTTTTTCAACATTTGTTAGCTATGACATTTTCCCATTATTCTGATAACATGGATTCTGAGCCAAAGAACTGCTCAGCTTTTGAAGCCAAAAACAAATCAAGCCAATATCGAATACTCTGTTCCAAAGTAAAGCGTATCCTAGATAAAGCGTTCTGCATCGATCGAAACAAATAGTAGTCGGACGAGGCAAGGTCTGGCCTATAAGGTGGGTGAGGCAAAACTTCCTAACCACTTCTTTCTAAATAGTTTTTAACAGGTATTGCATCATTTTTCCGAGCGTTGTTATGATGGAATATTACGGTTTCTGGGCGTTTTTTGGCCAATGCTCGCTTCAAATGAATTAGTTGCGTTCAGTATAGGTTCCATGTGATGGTCTGGTCAGCAGCTCATAACAGATAGGACCTTCTTGTTCCCATTAAATCAGCGAAAGGCAGACTCACACCACTACAGTTTTTAGATATTGCAGTTGTATGAGTTGAGTAAAAAGTTGAGAAAAAAACAAAAACAATAACTGAAATAAACAAGCATAAAAAGCGAAAAGCGTAAAACAACCTAGTTCTATCAATGCTCATGCGAGACTGACTGGTTTTGATTGTTTTTATACAATGTATGTGCTTGCGTACATGTGAAAACAAAAACAAGAGAGCTCATTTGAGAGCTCAATGCCTTTCGCTGCATTAAATACAGAGTATTAACTTAGCGCCATGGATATTTGGCTTTGATGTCGATTCGTCTGGTTGGCCGGGGTTCACATGTGATCTCTTACGCTTCTGGTTATCGTACTGGATCCAGTTTTTATCGCAAGTAATGATTCGGTGCAAAAATGATTTGCTTTTATAGCGTTCAAACATAATTTTGGACATGCAAAATCTACTTTCAAAGTCTCTCGGCTCCAGTTCGTATGGTACCCAATTTCCCTGCTTTTGGATGAATACTGCTTTATGCAACTTGAGTAGCTCCAAATGATTTAGAAAGTTCTTTTTTAAGTTTCACAACAAATGCCTCCAATTCTTGGTCTTTAAACTTTTTTGGCTGGCCTGGGCGATCTTTGTCTTCCGTGTCGCGCGTTGAAACCCATTGAACACATTCACCATAAGCTTTGGTGAGCAATCGATGTGCTTCCGCGGCTCTTTTTTTTATACCCTTCACCTTCGTGAGAAGGGTATATATAAATTTGTCATTCCGTTTGTTATTTCCACAATATAATTTTCCGACCCTATAAAGTATATATATTCTGAATCCTTATAGATAGCGGAGTCGATTTAGCCATGTCCGTCTGTCTGTCTGTTGAAATCAATTTTCTGAAGACCCCAGATATCTTCGGGATCCAAATCCTCAATAATTCTGTCAGACAAGCTTTCGAGAAGTTTCCTATTTAAAATCAGCAAAATTCGTCCATAAATAACGGAGATATGAGCGAAAATCCGAGACAACCTCGATTTTTGGCCTATTTTTGTATCTATATTTCGATTACTAAGTCATACATAAAAACAATATGGATATCTAATGATAGATATTTCAAAGTCCACTGCAACGATGTATATAAGGCTATACAAAGTTGGACCTACAATGGGTAAAAATCGGGATAAATATTTTTTGTCATAAATTTTTTCACTAATAAATTAATTTTTTTTTTTTTTTTTTAAATTGGAAAAAACTTTTAAAATAACAATTTTGAAAAAAAAATTTAAAAAAAATGTTTTTAAATTTTATTTTAAAATATAATTTGGTGAAGAGTATATAAGATTCGGCACAGACGCATATATCTCTCTTACTTGTTGTTTACACTATGTTTAATAACTAAGTAAGAATAAATGACAGATATGTACCCTTCAAAATAACATATGGGCAATTCCACGAGAATGACTACCACGACTGAAAAAACAAAAACCCTTAAAACTTTTTTTCAAGATGATTTGAATAGAAGAAAACACTAAAATGTTACTATGTGAAAGTATTTAGAGCTTATTACAACATTTTACGTGCAAAAATAATAGTTTAAACTGACTATATTTAATTTTTAAATTTAATTGGTATGTTTTAAGCTACATTTGTGGCGAAAACTAAGATCCCAATTAGCATGTAGTATGAAATGAGTTTGACTCTGATTGTTTTTTTGCTATTGTCAAATTGTTTATTGAAACCGAATGTATATTTTCTATTATTTTTTTTAGTTTTTGTATGCATTTATTTACAGAATATATATTGTTTTACTAGAAGAGAAAAATGTCACGGTATGTCACGTACGATATTAAATTTTATTTATTATAAAATCATCCGAAGATTATTTTTATTTAAATATGGCGGATTGTAAAGGAGAAATATTTGGTTTAGTGTAAGAAATTAAAAGAAAACATAACTCCTTTCACGATTTGCAAATTTTCGCATATTTCTACATGTACCTCAAAATTACTTCCATTTTATGTCACGTATGATATGCATTTATTTCGTTGTATATTTTGGACAACAATGTTTCGAAAGAACTTATTATTTTTTTCAAATATAGTACCCTCTGAATGGAACATAAAGATCAAATTATTTTTCAGATACTCATATTTTTGCAAAATCTATTCCACTTTATATGCGTACATATGTCACGTACGATGATATGGAATTGTCCATATGAGTTATTAAAAACAAAAACCGCGTTTAATCTTCAATTGGTTCACTGCATCGTCGTTGTGAAGCAGTAATTAAAAACAAGTGTTATTCAACAAAATTCACTAAAAGGACCAGGAAATTTTTGTAAAAATTAAACTTATGTTTCTAGGGTTTTGTCAATACCGTAATATTAAATAGTTTTTAGCATAGAAATAACTCAGTGTTCGAAAACCTAAGCGGTGAGAATGGATTAGTAAAAACAAAAACAACACTCGTAGGTGTGTTTATTTTGAGTAATGTATTAGTTTGAGTTTCTTTCTAGTTTACGCTCTATGGTTTTTACTTAGTTTATTTTCTATTTTCAAAATCTAATCTAAGTCGATATAGCCATGTCCATCTGTATGTTGAAATTAACTTTTTTGAAGCTCCCAAATTACTTAAAGACATAAAAGATACATCAATATAACCGCTATAGTGCCGCCTAGATTGTTATTTAAATTTGGAAATATCAGCTTTCAAATAGCTGAGATAGAGGCAAAAAACCACGAATATCTGCAGTTGTTGCCTAATTTTTATCTGTATCTGGATTAGTCATTGACATAGACAATATGAGTATCTAATAGGGTATTCAATCCATTAACGGTTAATCGGAGAATTGAGATATTGGATGTTCGTTATCATGCCTTACTCTCTACAATCAGCTAGAGTTTTTTACAAATTAAGTTTTATTAAATCTAAAGAAAAAAATCGTTTAAAAGGAAAACATTCAAATTATATTTTTTTAAAAAAGATTATTTCACTAAAATCCTAAAAAACCTTTATTTTTTGGTTCAATTGTTATGTTTTGTTTGTTTTTTATGTTTTTGTTCGTTTTATTAACAAAATTCTTAAATAAGTACACAAAATTCGTGGTTTTATTTTAAATTTTAAATTAAAATAGAAATTATTCGGTTAATCGAATAATTTAAAATTAACCGATTAAATATAAACCCCGATTATTTGCTCGATTAAAATAGAAACCCGATTAATTGAATACCCTAGTATCTAATGATAGGCATTTCAAAAACCTTTCCAATGACGTATATAACGCCATAGAAATGCGCACCAACAATGGATCAAAATCGGGAAAATTTTTAATTTTTTTCATCCTAAAAATTTTTCAACCAATAAACATTGTATAATTGTATAATCATTTGTTTATGTACAATCATTGTTTACAACAGAATAATTATAAGGTAAACTACATGTTGTTTCACATTAATTGGTATTAACTCACACAACTTTTTATCGAATAAAGGGAAATTACATTTTTTACTACCGAACAATCTAAATAATTTATACACTTAGGTACTGCTCATTTTATTGTTTTAATTAGTCAATTTACAATTTGTAATATTATCATTATTGATAAAAAAACAAAACGAGGGAAAAAAGAGATAGTGGTCATCGCAAACAAAGTATTAAATAAAACCAATAAAAAAGTAAAGCAAACATACGAGATAATTCCAGTAAAGGCCAGTAAAGGCATACGAACAAACACTTCAAATTATAGGCCAGCGATAAGAAATCAATTGATTTTAAAGAAATTATTTAAGAAATGGCTCTGTGCCACACCAATTCTAGTTGAAATTGAGAAAATCAAATTGAAATCAAGAAATCATTTTAATGTTGAGAAATAACAAATCTAAATTTAAAAAAAGCAAATTAATACAATTTATAATCTCTCAAAATTAAATTGGATTTCTCTCAACTAAAATTAGTTTTTTCACAATATAAGTTAGGATTTTCTTAATTTCAACTTGAAATAGTGTAGAATACTGTCCATTAAAGCTTAAAATTCATACTGTCATCAATCATCTTTATATTTATGAGACTTACAAAGGGCGCCAAATACTTTTTATTCAACTTACCCATTTTTGTAATTTTGTTACGATTTTGTTTCGAGTTTTTTTTATTTTTTTGTTGTTGAAATATTAAAAGCGGAAGCGGATTTGTTGTTGACTCTACAGAGTGTTAACGGCAACTAAACGGATGACTATGAAATAGAAAATAACAATCAAACAAGCAAACAAATATTTATTGCGCTTAGTTTTATTTTACTTTTTTTTTTTTTGCATATTCTTAGAATATGATTAAAGATTACAAACCTTCTCTATAATAATGTCAATAAAGCGAGAAAAGTTCGAAAGGGGGGAAATTAAATATTAACTTGTTTATGAACTATATTTAACAACAATTAATTACGTAAATTCTGCTTTAATTTTTTTTTATTAATCTATTTATTTTTTCTTATTTCAAAGCAAATACACTGTAAATGTAATTTAAAAAAAAAAATCTTTACAGAAAAAAAAAAAAAACATTTCTATAATCGCGTGAGGATTTTGATTTAGAAAACAGTTGTACAATTACATATTTAGCTATTACATGTTAACAATTACACTATTATTTTGCGACTATTCTATTCTATTAACAAAATCAAAAGAGCAGAATAACAAAATAACAAAATTCGTTTAAAAAGAGAGCTTTTATCTAACAAAAATATCAACAAAAACTGTTGGTTTCTTTTTTTTTTGTTTATATGATTACATAATAATAAACATAAATACATGTAAAGTGTCTCGTGATTCCTAACCTTTCTTTTACTAACACACGTTGAACCCACCACCTCAACTACGCTCTTTTTTGAGCTCCTCATACAACCCTATTAACATTGTGTACGCTATGTCTATTTTTAGCTGGCTTCTATCCACCAAATTCTGTATTCCAATACTGTTTGCTACTCGTCAAATGCTAGTAATATTTAGTATGTACTCGTAATGTTTTTCTTTGTATGCAATATTATTGTATTGTTTTTGTGGACGAGCCTTCCTTTTAGTTGTTGCTGATTGGTTGTGTTACTACGTTTGTGCAAAAATAGAAAATAAAATCAACTGTTTAGAACTTGTTAGTGTACCAGATTGTTTAAAAAACGGTCAGGGGAAGATAATATAAATCCAGATTTATAATTTAAGAATTATAAAATTCTCAACAAATAGTTGGTTTATTTTCAATTAAAGAAATAGCTTTATTCTCAATTTGCCTTAAAACTTATTAGCTGATTTATTTCAAAAGTGGAATACAATTTGTAAAACGGTAAAAAGCTAAAATCGTAATAATTTTTCAAAAGAACTATTCCATCTTAAATGTTTTGATTTTATTTAAAAGATAGATATTATAGTTGAAATAAAAAGTCGACCTTTTAACATTTTTTAATAGCCGACTTTTCGACTTGTTTGGGACTTATTTGACTTTTTTTAGGACCAAAAATACAACAACACTGCCCAAGGGCTTAGGTAAGCTAAAAATATTACTCAAATGATACTATAGAGCGAATGAGAATTATAACACCCAAGTTTTACTTGTAGAAATATCAAAGTTTAGACCAAAGACCAACAAAAAATAGTGATTTCATATTTACTTACTTTCCCTACTACAATTGGTTGGGTGTTTTACAATTCGAAATATATATATACCAGAAACAATTTAATTCAATTCAATTTTGATTCACAGTCACTTGCAAATTTATCATCAACAGTATTTTGGAAAAAAAAAATTATTTTAGAAAGTTTTTGTTATTTCACAACGAGCTTCACTTAAATTCTTTGTGCTTGGACATGACAAATATAGAATTGTACGCGGCTTGAAAACTCCTTTCCAATGATTCCCTATATTATATATGTTGTTTTGGGAGAAAATACAAATATTTTATTTTTAAATGGTTTATTTTGAGGAAGTAACAAAATAAATGTTTTCCTCACCATAATATATGGTCATATATTCTGGATAGTTGTATATAGAGCAGTCGATATAACCCCCAAATGACTTACAACATGAATGATATATCAATATATTGGGTATAGTCCTGGTTCGGTTGCTATTGAAAATCAGGAAAATCGACCAACACATGTCTGAAATACCAATAGCAACCCCTAATTTTTCAACAAGGTATATCTCGATTACTATGTGATACAGTTTTTATTTCTATCCGGTGCACAGTGTCAGATTTCATTGTTTTAACGGGATTTAATTTAAAAAAAACCCTTTTTATACCCTTCACCTTCGTGAGAAGGGTATATATAAATTTGTCATTCCGTTTGTAATTTCCACAATATAATTTTTCGACCCTATAAAGTATATATATTCTGAATCCTTATAGATAGCGGAGTCGATTAAGCCATGTCCGTCTGTCTGTCTGTCTGTCTGTCTGTCTGTCTGTCTGTCTGTCTGTCTGTCTGTCTGTCTGTCTGTCTGTCTGTCTGTCTGTCTGTCTGTCTGTCTGTCTGTCTGTCTGTCTGTCTGTCTGTCTGTCTGTCTGTCTGTCTGTCTGTCTGTCTGTCTGTCTGTCTGTCTGTCTGTCCGTCAGTCTGTCTGTTGAAATCAATTTTCTGAAGACCCCAGATATCTTCGGGATCCAAATCCTCAATAATTCTGCCAGACATGCTTTCGAAAAGTTTCCTATTTAAAATCAGCAAAATCCGTCCATAAATAACGGAGATATGAGCAAAAATCGGAGACAACCTCTATTTTTGGCCTATTTTTTTTTTATCTATATCTCGATTACTAAGTCATAAATATAGACAATATGGATATCAATATGGACAATAATGATAGATATTTTAAAGTCCATTGCAACGATGTATATAAGGCTATACAAAGTTGGACCTACAATGGGTCAACATCGGGAAAAAAATTGTTAACCTGAATTTTTTTTTTACAGAAAACATTCTTTTGTCATAAATTTTTTTCACTAATAAATTAAAAAAAAAAATTTTAAAATTTGGAAAAAACTTTTAAAAGACAATTTTGAAAAAAAAAAAATATTTAAAAAAAAATTTTTTTAATTTTATTTTAAAGTATAATTTGGTGAAGGGTATATAAGATTCGGCACTGCCGAATAAGCTCTCTTACTTGTTTTTAAAAAAAATTATTGAATACAATAAATAACAACCCTGGTATTTACAAAAACAAATATGTAAACAACAAAAATATAACGGTATCAAAGAGTGAGATGTTTAATTGACATTACAATTTTTTAATAGTTCTTGCTAAAAGTAGTCAATGTTTAGATGCGTGGAATTTTTTTGTTTTTTGATATTTTTTTTAAATTCTTTTTGAATAGTAAAATACAATATTTAAACTAAATAAGAGTTTCATTACATTTCAAAATAAGGCCTGCTAAATTTGTTTATGAGTGATATTCAAGACATCCATTTTAGGTATTAATTTTAAAATTTTCAATAGAAAAAAAGTTACAGAGTTCAGTTGAGTTCAGTGAAATTTTTTTTTACTATACCGTTTATAGAAACAAAAAAGAAAATCCACCCCAATTGACCGCCGGAAATTTTTGACCTATAAAAGCATCATGGACAAAAAAATGTTTCGTAGTGAAATATTGCCATGACCACCAAAAATGTATCTAACCATAGGAAAACTGTGTTTCGAAAATCATTGAATTATCTTTACCCGTTTTGAAAATTCTGACTTAAATCTGACAATGTGCGGTGTATGCTTAGTCTGTCCATGTTCTTCAAAGAACTGCTTCCTTTGAAACTTATTTACCACAAAGCTGTCTTGTACCTTTGATATGTTTATTAATGGGCGAAGCTACTAATAAAGGATTCGACGAGTTAAATTCAAATAAAGGATTTTAACTACGGTATTAGTACGAAGTATGAATTATGGCCTCGTCTAATTATGCTTTGTTACCCGCGAGCAAAGTACAGTTCAACTTCGACAATCCGGACACATATAGTTTTAGGTCGGACTATAGTTACAGGGTCCATTATAGGCATTCGAAATACAGTAGAACCTGATGTCTGATGTCGTTAATCCGGATTATTCGGTAATTCATTACATTGTGTACTCTATAATCAGTATTGAATGCATATTTTTAACTTTTTAATCCGGATTGAATAGGAAACATAATTTTTTGACTTTGTAATATATCACACTTTACGTTTAAAGTTAGTGTTTTATGGTTTATGTTATGTTTATTATTTACAAACATCACATTTGGTAGTAATGACAGTACAAAATGTGAATCAAAGAGTGAATAACAAAATATTCGAGGTAAAAACGGTAAAAGAACGGCATTTAGATTTGTTCTTACATAAAAAAATAAATCCGGATTGTATAGGTAAAAAAAATTTAAATTTTAAAATAGTTTTCCTTTTGCGTTTCTGAATCAGGCCCTAAGTGTTGTACATAACCAATATAGACACATAAGGAAGCATTTCTAAGTTATTTCTGACAGGAAAATATGTTTTAACTCGAATTTGTTTCAAACAAAAATGTTTTTCACAAACAATATTTTTTCAAAAAATTTATTTTTTTCTTAATATATATTTTGGTCTAAATTGTTTTGTTTAAGATACAATTTACAGTTATGTTGGGTAGGTATCAATTTAAACCGATTTTTTTTACTTTTATATTTACTATTTTAGATGATTTTACAAAAATTCCCCTTAAAATGTTAAAACCCACAATAATACACATTTTATAATCTGGCAAGTTTGGCAAGCAAAATAAAAGGTTTTACTGCAAATTGCAATTCTAATAAGATTTCTTACAAAATAATATAAACAATATTTAGAAATGTTATAAAATAAACGATTTATTTTAAATGTAAAATATTTTATATAGGTATAATCGAATATAATAAGGCAAAAGTAAATTATATACAAAAATCAATAATGTTTTTGCATATATATAAGTTTATTAACCTTGACACTGATAATAACAAAGACTACTATATTTAAACAATATAAGAAGATGCAGTCTCATAAGCAAACTGTATTAGTATTTTTAGCATTTAATTTACATATAGAAACAAAGCCAATAAAGATGTGCAAAATTAAGAAAGCGTGCAAAAAATATCTTCTTAAAACCAAAATAACAACAACAAAAATAATTGTATAAACAAAACGTACAAAAGAAAATCCTTACCTTATTAAATAAATGATGATTTCCAATGCTGTTTGTTGACGTTGCAATTCTAATATAAACTTTGTATCTATAATTCACTTTGTAGATATTTAAAACGTAAACAAATAGTACATATATATTTTTTTTTATTTATTTCACTGTGTATCTATAGAATACAAACTACAAACTCATACACAATCCCTCTCTACAGTCTTCTTCTATGTTTATTTCAGCTATTTATTTATTTTTGTTTATCATTTGATTTCATACTATACGTGTTTCATTGAAAGGCGAGCCCACTTTTTCTGTCTATATGTATTCAGTTGTTGTTAGTGTTTTTATTTTTTTTTTGCACCGTTAGCACGACATTTGAGGTCACGTTTTTCTCAGCAAAATAAATTTCACAATATACAATTTTTCCTATAAATTTAACTTTTTATATTTAAAAATGTCTATTTATAACACTATTTTAATAGATCTTGTTAATAATTTTATGCGAAATAATTTAACTTTACTTAAATTTAATGCAGCACGTTCCACTTAACTTATTTTATTAATCGCACATGATTTAATACAACAGCTGTTTACAGTGTTGGTAATTTAGCTACTTTTTAGCAATCATGTAGCGATTTTGCAAGCAATTTAACAAAGAAAAAGGCTTTAGTGAGTCTAGCGATTTTTTGCTGCTTAATAGTGCATTTACATCAAATCAAAATCGAGTTTTCTTTAAAAAAAAACTACTACTTTTATACTTGAAATGGATTAACACAATTTCCGCTTTTAAAAAGTATTTAAAAACAAAAAATTTTATAATTATTATCAAGGTTGGCAACCGAAACGAATAACGGAATCGTTATTAATTTTATTATTATTTTGGTATCGGTAATGGTATTTAAATTATATCGGTATGGAAATACAGTAAAACCTTGATAATCCGGACGGCGTTAATCCGGATTAGTCGGTAATCCAGACATCATTTTTCATTACATTGTGTACTCTATAATCCGGATTGATTGCATGTTTGTAATATATTAATACGGATTTCATACAAACTATGGAAAAAAGTTTGAACAGTTCTCGACAAATAAAATTGAATTACTATTTTACCAAGCATAATTAACAGCTTTAATATTTTTATTGTTATTTTCATGAAGAATTAAAATATGTTAATACTATTTTATAAAACGTACATACATTATATAAATGTTCTTTTTAAATGAAATCATTTATTTAAATGATACATACATATAATATATCATTAGATATGTGTTTAAAAAGCATTTTTATTATAAGAACAATGTTTAAAATTTTTATTCGGTAATCCGGTTAATTTGATAATCCGGATTATGGTCTGCAATCAATTTTCCGAATTATCAAGATTTTACTGTATATGTAATTAAATTTTTTTTATTTATTAATTCACTAAAAAAAAGCAATTTTGCCCTTTTAAAGTTTAATAACACAAAATAAATTAAAATTATAAAATATTTTGTTAATTAGTATTTATGTAATACTAATCGAGGTAAAAATTCAAGCATCTTTATAGGCAAAAAATATTTATTATAATTTATTTATAATAAGTTAGTTGAAAGGGATAAAATAAAGATCGGGAGCTTTAGCACATTAAAAACATAACTTACTTAAGAATAAATAAAAAATCTCATAAATAAATCTTATTAAAAACATTTAATTTCAATATAAATTGTCCCACTGGATATATAATTAACACATTTTATGAGCTTTAGCACCTTAAAAACTTAACTTATTTAAAAATAAATAAAAAATACCATACATAAATCTTAATTAAAACATTTAATTTCAATATAAATTGCCCAACTAGATATATAACTAAAACATTTTATTGTGGTTATTTATATAAATTAGCGTCACTGGCTGTTTGTGAAAGCTTTTGTTACACTGTGAAAAATCGTTTACTTATGAAGATATTTATATGAAGCACCCTGTGTGAGATGATGTGGGGTTGCCAATGAAAACACATTTTGATGTTACCAGATGAATGGGCGAAAAATCGCCAGTTTGATAAATTTGATTAGAGGTATACAAATACTTAGGGCCGTATTGTATAAATCCCAGCGTCAAGAGATAGATATGGAGAATAAAAAAAATTTCAAACATTTGACATTTCATGAGTTGCTTTGACTTTTAAAAACAATCGAATTTTTATGAAAACAAAAAAATATATATTTATGATATTTTGTTTTTATTTTCCATAAATAAAAAACTTATTTTGAATTTTCAAAGAAATTACTGTACTGTTATCATTAAAATACTATTAATGAAATAAAACAAGATACCATTACCAGAATAATACAAATTAACGATACCTTTTAACCGTTTAGAATAGGTCCATCTTGTAATATATATTGAATTGTAATATATATGAATATGTAATTGAATATTATTGACATATAAATAGAGTATCCAAACCCGAAAACCGTTCAATGGGTTTTTTTAATCATTTAAACTAGACCGGTTTCGATTTTTTTTAAGTTTTCGGTTTTTTTGATAAATTGATTTTGTTAAGGAAATATGTTTTCAAAGCTTATTTGAGCATATTTTTGAAAAAAAATATTGATTTATTTTATAGAAAGTGGTAGCATTTGATAATATTTCGTAAAATATATAAAAATAATTGTTTAAAATTAAAGCCAAAAATATTCAAAACAAAACTTTCTATAAATGTACACCTTTTTCATATCAAATAAAAATTTTATATATATATACAAATACAAGGCCAACCCACTTATTCATCACCTTCCAGCGCAAACGGCTTAAGCTAGAGACCTGAAATTCGCTGCTCTGGTACCTCTTTCCTGATCCAATAGGAAGGCATTTTTGAAATTCAATCACTTGAAGTGTAAAAACGAATAGAATCTGTAACCTAATATCTCCGAAATTAAGACAGATGGAATAAAAATTCAAAAAGCAAATTAATGCTATCAGAAAATGAGCGAACTCGTGTATAATACTTTTTTGATAATTGTACTTTTAAAAAAATTAATTTTGGTATTTTATAGGAATAAACATTTAAATCGAATTGTTTTCTTCTTAAAAACATCTTCAATGTGTTTTGGTACTTTTTGGAAATTCGGACTAATTTGTACTTTTTATAAACAAACTAATATAAAAATGTTTATAAAAAATCTACTCTCCTTAAAATTTATGGAATATATAGTAGGTATTTTAAATAACAAACTGATAAATAGTTTCAACCGTTTCTAGGAGTATTTCCTAAGGAGGGGTTTCTATGCGAACGAAGTAGCGGGCAAAAGCTAGGTTTTTTCAAAAACACATTTTTTCGGTTAAACCGGAAAGCAGTGTTTTCGAATTTGCCATATAAATATAGGTATATTTTTTTAAAACAAAATATCCACAATATAATTTTAATCTAGCAACTACTATACATTTTCTAAGTATTGGCAACCCTCATATATTTTGTATTCCTTTTCCGCTGTTGTTCGTTTCAGTTTCAGTTCATCGAGAATTGTTGACGAGAGAGAAAGTCAGAGTGAGATACGGATTGGTTAGTAGAGTGTTAATTAAAGCAGAAGAAAATTCATTTTATATTGAATAAATTTTATTAATTTAAATCATTACACTTAATAACTACTACGCAACAAACTAAATTTAAAGAAAATCATAAAGATTTTGAAATAAAATTCCAAAAATAAATAAATGTAAACGTGGTTAACGTAAAAAAAACGACAAAAAGCAATAGAAAATAAAAAATAATAATAAGCGTTAAATTAACTCAATTGTTAATGAGTGCGGGTGTGTGTGTGTTGGTGTTGTCTATGATTTTGTTGAAAAACATTCACTAAAATAGTTAATTGTTACTAAATGTATGTGCTAATACTTTTTATGGTTAATGAATTAATAAAATGAAAGAATAAAGAAAGAAAGAAATTTCACCATTAGCAAAAAAATATTTTATAGTTATTTTGGCCAAATATTTTTTGCAGGCATTTCTATTTTGTGTTGTGTTTAGTGTTTGGAAATTTATTCTGCTTTCATTGATGTAAAAATAAAAATGAATGCATCAAAAATTAAATAATTTTGAATGTGTAAACGAGTGTGTGCGTGTGTGTGTGTGCAGTGAGTGAGAATGTAAATTTGTAGCAGTTTTCTGTCAAAACGTCTAATAAGAAGAAGATGATGATGATGAAGTTTGTAATGATGCTGTAATCATCATCATTAGAAAGAATAATTTTTAAGAAAAAACGAGAATAAAGAATAAAATTATAAATGTTTAGTTGTGTGCTTATGTGCCCAGTGTACTCATTTTGTTTATAACAATTTATTTTTTGTATGCATTCATATAAATTATTGATTGTTTTGCTTTGTTTTTGCAATAGAATTTTTTTTTTTTTTGGAATAAAACCTGTAATTTTTTTGTGTTTTTTTAAACTTAAAGCGTGTGTGTATTTGTTGCTTACTACAGTGAAGCTTTTGTTTCTATTGTGCATTTAAAGAAATAAAGAAAAAAAAATATAAAAACAATATAAAATTTTCAACAAAACCCATCAAGAAATACAAATTCATTCAAGGTGAGTTTCAATACAAAAATTTTGCAATATTTAATAGTTACCTACCAACAACAAAGTGGTTTTCTTTGTTTTTGTTTTGCATTTTCTTAGTATTAAGTTTAAAATGTAGTTTAATTTTTTAATTTGTATTTTGTTTTCAAATTTAACCCACATTTTTGATGTATTTTATACTATACTCGGTCGGTTGGAAATTTAGTTTGTTAAACCACAAATTAAACTACTTTCCTTATTGTCTTTTTAAAGTCTTAAAACTGAAACACACAATTTGTTTTAGTTTTTTTTTTTATTTTTTTTTTAAATTTTGCTTTAACATGGCCATTAAAAAAGGCAACACATAAATAAGAAGAGTAACATTAAAAATACTGACCAGTGATGAAACAGTTGGTACTAATATGGATGTTAGGGTACTATTTAAGACTGAAATGTACAACATCTATTTTCATATGGGCGACATTCGTACGCCTTTGAAGTGAAAAAAAAAAAATATATAATGAAATCTCATCATTTTTTTCTCCTATTTACATTTGCAGTACTATGTTTAGTGCAAAAGATTGTCGATTAGTTGTTGTCAATATATTATCAATATATCATCAACGACACAACAAATAAAACACGTTGTCGACTGCTTTTAGAAAAATGCAAAAATCAGCGAATTGGAATATAATCTATTAAAGATTTTTCTTTATTAAAATAGAATAATGTAGCTATCAATTGTTAAGTTGTCTTGTGGAGATGTATGTTTTTGTTTTAAAACCTTAATTATGAATTGTCAACGCGACATATTTTTCATCATGTTTGAAATACCTATTAATCAAGTAAATTCAACTCAAAATTTCACAAACTACAAAAAACTTGGTACTTCTTACATTATTTTAGGTTCGGTTTTGTGATAATTTATTAACTATTAAATCAGTTGATTATATAGGAACTGCTAAACAAATTTTAAGTTCAAATTTGACGAGTGTTTACGAGGATAAAGAAAAATTGGTACTTTTTCTTTGAATAGTACTTTTTTAATATATTAAATTAGTTAAAGTTGGCAAATATGCTTCTCAGTAAATAAATAACCAATAATAGGGTGCTCAATTGTATTATGATACCAAAAATTAAGAACTAGAACTAAGGAGTACTTTTTCGTTCTTCAAAATGAATTTTCTATAATATTGAACCTAGAATCAGGAAATTACTTTGAAATTTTAAACTTGACAGTGGTTTAAGTGTGGAAAATTTTTACTTTTTCTTCTAATGGTACTTTTTATTATATTAAATTATTTTACTTATTGTATATACATAATAGTTGGCTGATATGCTTCTGAGTAAAGAAAGAATCAAGGATAGAGGGCATAATAATATTGAGGTAACAGAAACTATTATTGAAATTTCTATAATAATGAACCTATAAGCAGGATATTAAACACACATGATCCTGACTAAGTTAGAATATAAAAAAGGAAATTGCAGGTACTTTTTCGAACAAGTATTACTTTTTCAATATACTATTTCTATTTCTTTATTGTAAAGGTACTTTTTGAATATTTTATAATAACAAACCTTAAAATTAGGCACAAATGATTTTGAATGAGTTAGAATTCACGAAAGGTGATTATAGTCTTACCTTTTTTTGTATTTTCTATAATAAAGGACACAGAATTATGAAATTAAACATTCATGATGCTGAGTAGGAATACAAAATGTGGGTGTTTATGGTACTGTTTTTATTCTAATAATACGTCTAGAATGAGCTACAATCCACATTACAATGAATCAATAAACATGAAACTAGAGATATGTTTTCCTGAATTAGTATAAATTTACAAAGGGAGACTTAATAGTACTATTTCTTTATTCCAATTGAGGTGGCGAAGCGCAACGGTCAGCTAGTACTCCATACTTTTATCGGATATTTGAAAATAACTAAGACTTTGTTACAAAAATTTTGCATTATTTAGCTTGCGAAAGGTAGCCTGCTACATCATTTGAGGCAATTATTGTAATACAATTTAAACATATCTTAAGATATTTTTACGTATCTGTGTTAAGAGATATTGGATGAATAATTGGATGAAAAAGTTTGTTTCTCATTTCTAAATTTTGAATTTTTCTAGTGAAAATAGATTAAAAGTGAAAACCGAAGAATAATTGTCGGTATCGGTTTTAGGGCTTGAAAACCCGCGGTTTCGGTTAAATCCGAATCGGAAACTCTAATACATATATAATGACCAGGACGCATAAAATATGCTGTAAAAACTCTTAACATTTAAAAAATCAAAATAAGAATTTTTTTTAGAAATAAAGTCGATTTTTTAAAAATATTTGATTGATTTAGATTCTAAATATTCAAATATTTATTGCTCTTTTGCTGAAGCTATTGCTAAAATCTAATATTTTTAAACAACTGTTGAATTGTCTAAAAATTTTCGGAAAATTCGTTAGCTGAAATTCAAACAATAATATTTGTCATATTATTGGCAGTCACTACTGACCATTTTCCATTCGCATTTTTCTATAAGTTTCCATAGCGATTTTTTTCACATTAAGATAATATTAGTATTTAGGCAGATTTAATTAAAAAAAAAAAAAACAATATTCGCTTGTATCCATCACTTAAGCATATTTTAAGATAAAGTTTTAAACTGTTTTTAAAATATTGTATGAAATTGGAAAAATGCTAAAAAATGTATGCAAAATGTTTAAATATACTCTGCAAATGGAAATATTGGGGTATTCAATTAATCGGGTTTCTGATTTAATCGGTTAATCGAGCAAATAATTAATCGGAGTTTAGATTTAATCGGTTAAATTTGAATTATTCGATTAACCGAGTAATTTCTATTTTAATTTTAAATTGAGAATAAAACAACGATTTTTGTGTACCTATTTAAGAATTTTATTAATAAAAAGAACAAAAACATAAAAAACAAATAAAACATAACAATTCAACAAAACCAAATACGTAATACCAAAACAAAAATATGGTATCTGAGACCTTTTTTATGCACATGTGAGTTTTTTTAAGATTTTAGAGAGATATTTTGAAATAAGCTTTTTAAGAAAGAATATGATTGAAATGTTTTCCTTTTAAACGATTTTTTCCAATTAGTTTTAATATAACTTGACTTGGAAAGAACTCTCTCACTGATTAGATGTTGGAGAAATCAAAAGTAAGGCATGATAAAGAATATCCAATTTCTCATATAAAATCCACATATATTTGGAGTCATTTTTGTATTTTTTTAGATTATGAATACTTTTAATAGTTTCTGATAAAAGACTCGTTTAAGTTATGTCTTTAGATTCATCTATTATCAAGTCGTCCTCCGACTCATTAGGACAAAGATAATCATAGTACATTCTAGAAAAAAGTTCATTTCCAAATTCCTTAGTTTCAATTTTTGTGCTATACTTCTAAAAAACTATTGCTAGAATTTAATACATAAAATTAGTGTGCTTAAAACTATATTTCTATATAAAGTGCAAAAAAAACGAAATTTCGGTTAATCGACACAAATTAATGGGTTTATTTGTTATTTGAAAATCGCCAATTTTAAATTATTCGAACAGTTAACCGACCAATAACCGATTGGCGGTTAATCGATTGAATACCCTGTAAAAACTTATAAATGCTAAAATATGCTCTTAAGGGCAAAATATTAAAAAATATTCACTAATTCGATGCCAAAATTCTGAAACGGATAAATATCTTATGCCATAGGACGTGCTGAAAAAACATGCATTTGCATGATTCCGGTTTCCCTGATAATGAATTTAACGTCCTACAACTCCTTAACTAAGACATATCAGACAAAAATGTTAACGAAATTATTAAAATATAACCTGTTGTCATGATCTCGATTTATGCCAGATACAATTACAATCTTGAACGTGACACACTTTGTAATCAAAATAAAATGTTTGTGGTAGTAACTTGTTTTTTAGTTAAAGCATACATATTTCGATTTGAACTAAAATTTTCAGCCACTTTATTAAAACAATGTAGGAGTACCGATAACAAACAATGATTTGGGTACCGGAACGCGACACTAACAAAATCAAATGAGAACAATTTACAGTTAATCGAGCTGTTTTGCAATACATAATTTGTTGCTGATAGAATGATTTTATGAGATGAGTGCTGTCATAATATAAATATGTAAACAATATAATAGACAAATGTTTCTAAAAGTAGCTAAAAGCTAAAAAAAATATATATTGTTACGTTTTTACCTTTTAAAAACGTGGGTTTATTTCCTTTAAATAAACCGGATACTTTTGATTGCAAATAAAAGCAGTTTTAGTAGTTTAAAATTGTAACAACTCTTTATTTATTTAGAATGTACAACAACAACAGAATTAAATAGGTACTCAGTGTTTTTATACACGTTTATAAATTCGCAGAAATGCACACACACTCTATTACGTACAAGTATACACGTACAAGACAGTTGACGTTAACTCTAACATTTTTGTCATGATAAACATCAAATTGGTTTTCAAGATAATAAATTAAGCTATGTATACACGATTGTCAGATCTTACAACGTTGTCAGAAAAATGTTCAGTAAATAGTTAACCAACCATGTGAACTTATGTTGAAACATGTGGTTGTTAACCATTTTTCTGACAACGTTGTAAGATCTGACAACCGTGTACTTAGAGCATTAGTATTATTGCTTCGTTTGTCTTGACAACAATGAAATATTTGCCAAGTATAGACAGGGCTAAATATTTTTTGACTATACAATTTTTGAGCAATTATTTAGAAATTCAGGGTTTAAAAAACGTCCAGAATTGACTGGTGAAATCAGATTTGCAATATATTCAATCGTTTTTGCTCAACAAAAAAAATCAGGTCAAAATCCGCGTCTTAAGGAGTGAAAAATTTTCCAAAAAAAGAACACAAAAACCGTAAAAAAATTATGATACCCGAAAAACAAATGAAGTGACCTGGTCACCAAACGAACTCTAATATACATATCGCTCATATCGCTGTAATTATAGAAGCTAGTTCACAGGACTTTGTCAGTTATTAAAACAACTTATTTACTATGCAATGATGTAATTAGCTCGAAATTTGGGTTTTTTGAATCGTTGTTGCAGCAAATGAGCGATATACATACCAAAGTATACCATACATACATACATCTAAATTTATTAGATATTCAAACAGTTTTCAAATAATTTTGTTTTGTTTTCATAGAATTTGGAAAATTTTCTTCCCAAAAATTAAATATAATATTTCTTTGAGAATTATGGAACAAAAATATAACTAAAAATACCACAAATAATTGTAAAAATAATTTTCAAATTAATATATATTATATTTCAGCATTTTGTGCATATTTGAGAATATTTTTCAAAATTGT
Source organism: Calliphora vomitoria (assembly GCA_942486065.2). NCBI lineage: Eukaryota > Metazoa > Arthropoda > Insecta > Diptera > Calliphoridae > Calliphora > Calliphora vomitoria. Next base: position 14,730,703 of record OW818031.2, on the reverse strand, counting down.
GTTTATTTTTTGTATTGAAATTTTTATTGAATATAATACATACATATATTTAGTAATTTTATTTGTACATATTGAATATAATTATTGTACATCAATGAATTTACAATAATTATACCACATTAATAATTATTATATTTATTATAACATTATATTTTTCCAATATTTCCTTTGAAGTCATATAAGCATGTTGTAGTAGAATTTAACTTTAAATGCCTTATTCATAATAAATTTTTAAATTTATCAAAGGTTTATAAACAAATACCTATTGCATAGAAATTTTTCTTATAAATCTTTGATAAAATATAAAAATTGATTTTGAATATTATTCCCACGAATTAGAGAATATCCTCAATTTTAACTTATATTTCATTTAAAATATATGTATATAAAACCAAAAAGTACAATTCATCTCTTTCGTTGGTACAAATTGTCAGTTTTTATTAACCTGCTCTGGCAAACAGCCATTAAAAAAACAAACACAAAAAAGAAACAGCAACAACAACAATAACAAGAGTAACAACAAATACACTGACATATCTTAACAGGTTTTTTATTATTATTATTTTCGTTTTGTTGTATTCTACATTCTTTTACTTTGTTTTGTTTACTTTTAGCCATGTGTGTATGTATGTTATTGCTGTTGCTGTTACTGTTGTTATTGTTTTTGTTGCTGTTGTTTTTTAACACTTCTATGATTTTGTCATTTTATTTGTATTGTCGTCGTCTTTCGCTTTCTCGATACATTTAATGGATAGAAATTTATTTTCTGACTTTTTTTTTTAATACATATTTCTTTGTTGGAAATGCTGAAGATTCTTTATAGAAAAAACAATCCATTAAGAATATAATTTCTTTTTTTAAATATGCATTAAAAATAAAAGTTTTTTTGTAGATATTTTTAAGAATAGTAATACAAAAAGCTACAAATGTTGTCATTGTAGCAGGATTTTTAAGAAATTTTTAACTTTTTTTTAATACTGTTTTATTAGGACACCATACATACAAATAAGACAGTCAAGTTTAGTGTTAGCAATACAGTGCACTCGCGATAATATGAACACCCCAAAATACCTATGAACACTTTTTTACTTCCATTGGCTACTCTAAAATATGAAAATCTTTAAAATATGAACAGCTTGTTTTTGTTTTTTTAACGGATTTTATCTATCTACACAGAGTTGAAATCTAAATCAACAGGGTAGTAGCTAGGGTATTCAATCGATTAACCGCCAATCGGTTAACCGATTAATTTTGGTCGGTTAACTGTTTGAATAATTTAAAATTGGCGATTTTCAAATAACAAATAAACCGATTAATTTGTGTCGATTAACCGATTAACCGAAATTTCTTTTTTTGCACTTTATATAGAAATATAGTCTTAAGCACACTAATTTTATGTATTAACTCATGAACATTAACTTCTAGCAATAGTTTTTTAGAAGTATAGCACAAAAATTGAAACTAAGGAATTTGGAAATGAACTTTTTTCTAGAATGTACTATGATTATCTTTGTCCTAATGAGGAATCTAAAGACATAACTGAAACGAGTCTTTTATCAGAAACTATTAAAAGTATTCATAATCCAAAAAAATACTAAAAGGACTCCAAATATATATATGAGGATTTTATATGAGAAATTGGATATTCTCTATCATGCCTTACTTTTGATTTCTCCAACATCTAATCAGTGAGAGAGTTCTTTCCAAGTCAAGTTTTATTAAAACTAATGAAAAAAATCGTTTAAAAGGAAAACATTTCAATTATATTCTTTTTTAAAAAGGTTATTTCAGAAGATGTGCATAAAAAAGGTCTCAGATACCATATTTTTGTTTTGTTATTACTTATTTGGTTTTGTTGAATTGTTATGTTTTATTTGTTTTTATGTTTTTGTTCTTTTTATTAATAAATTTCTTAAATAGGTAAACAAAATTCGTTGCTTTATTCTCAATTTAAAATTAAAATAGAAATTACTCGGTTAATCGAATAATTCAAAATTAACCGATTAATAACCGATTAAATCTAAACCCCGATTAATTATTTGCTCGATTAACCGATTAAATCAGAAACCCGATTAATTGAATACCCTAGTAGTAGCTACATTCTAATTCAACTGCATAATAATTTGGGGATTTCCCTAGCGGTTTGCTTTTAAATTATCTACAGCTATCAATCAAAATGTCTAACATACACGTTTTAGTTAGTACTCATATACAGCTGGAATTCCATATTCATTTTTTAAATATAAATTTAACGTGGAACTTTTATTATTCGTGAGAAGGGTATATATAAATTTGTCATTCCGTTTGTAATTTCCACAATATAATTTTTCAACCCTATAAAGTATATATATTATGTATCCTTATAGATAGCGCAGTCGATTAAGCCATGTCCGCATGTCTGTCTGTTGAAATCAATTTTCTGAAGACCCCAGATATCTTAGGGATGCAAATCTTCAATAATTCTGTCAGACATGCTTTCGAGAAGTTTCCTATTTAAAATCAGTTAAATCCGTTCATAAATAACGGAGATATGAGCAAAAATCCGAGACAACCTCTATTTTTGATCTATATCTCGATTACTAAATCATAAATATAGACAATATGGAAATCTAATAATAAATATTTCAAAGATCATTGCAACGATGTATGTCGAATGGGTCAAAATCGGGAAACATATTTTTAAATCCGAATTTTAAAAATAAATTAAAAAAAAAAATAAAAAATTAAAAAAAATTTTTTTTTAAATATTGGAAAAACTTTTAAAAAACTATTTCAAAAAAAAAAAAAAAATTACAAAAAAAAATATTTTTAAAATTTTTTTTTGGTGAAGGGTATAAAGATTCGGCACAGCCGAATATAGCTCTCTTACTTGTTTTTATGGGAAACATTTTTGTAGATGGGGATTAGATGTCATTCGCAAATATGAAAAATCTTGCAAAAGTGAACTGGTCTGGTTTTAATTAGTTCATATTATCGCGAGTGCACTGTATTGCTACCACCAAACTTGACTTTCTTATTTGTGTACTTGGGGATCAGTCTCTTTTCCTTCGGTCGTCTTACAAATGTTTCAACATATTTGTCTCAAAAGAAGAACAGTATTCCATTTCTGTCTTGACCAGTTTAAAAGTTTTTTGACAAATTGTACGTTTTTCGCGTTGTGATTGCAAACAATACCAGCCTCATTTGATCTGCGCCTAATAGTTCGAGAACTAATTTTTCGTTTTTGATAATTTCTTAAACTCTCTTGTTATGAAATTATCTTGTCTTGGAGTAGTTTTACGAGTTTCTACAGTACCTACCTGTCTATTTTTGAAACTGCTGATTTATTAATTGAATATTAATTACAGTTAGTTTTTTTTTTTTTTGCTTCAATCCAATATTATTTTGGTTTTTAAATTTACTCAAATCTTAACTCTAGCCATTCTTACTAACTATTTAAAAAAACTTATTGTGCGAAACAAATTACAAAAAGAAATTATGAAAATATAATAAATATTGCAATAACGTTAAAACATGATATTTTTTAGTATAGTTTTCTTACATATTATTTTTGTTGTCTTCTATCTTGCAGAAGTTTAAAAGTTTCCATTGCTTTGCCAATGCTATGAAATATAACCACATTTTGTAATTAGAGTAATTCACGTCATCATATTTTACCCTTGCAAAAATGCGATCTTTCGTACAAAACACAGCAACAATATACATACATGCTACTTTTTGCAGGGGAATAAACTTTGATGTGAGTACCTTCATTGTAGTTTTGTTAAACTTGCTTGAAAACGCTGAAATTTTAGGATTGTTTGCAAGTATGGCAACACTAAATGTTTAAGCTGCTAACATTAACATCGAAAGCTCTAAAATTCCAACATACTAGTTTGTCCGTTAAGAGAATTGTAGAAGATTTCAGAAAGATGGCGTGTGTATAAATAGTGGCAGAGGTTGCAGTCGTCAGTGAGTTTATCATAGGCGCTGTTAGAGTTAACATCAACTGTCCTGTACATTGTAAAGTGTGTGTGCATTTCTGCGAATGTGTAGGGACACTGAATGACTATTTGAACTGTTATTGTTGTACATTTTAAATTAATAAAGAGGTGTTACAAATTTTAAACTACTGAAACTGTTGTTTATTTGCAATCAAAAGTATCCGGTTTATTTAAAGGAAATAATCCAACGTTTTAAAAAGGTGATCTCTTTTCAAAGTGTAATTAAATTTATTTACTTTAGAGGCGCAACTGAGAGTAAAATAATTAATCTCTCCCAAATTGTATGTTGTTGCAAGACTTTGGTTTTTGAAAACAGATTTAGGTTTTTTGCCATGCAGTATCGCTTCTATGTGTATTTTATATACATTTTTCAAAATAATAATTTTATGGTTAATTTAGAAACATTCTGGCAGAGTTTCGAATTAATTAATTCACTTCGAGCTTAATTCACTGAAATCTTAATTCGGAATTAAAAAAATATCAGCGATTAATTTCATAAATTCATTGCCAACATATAATACTTCAGCTTCATTCAAAGGCTTTTATTTATTGGGTGTATGACTTAAAAATGCGGGATTTTTATTAAAATTTAGCTTTTTTTTGAAACATTTGTATAATAATTTATTCAAAGTATTGGCCATTGTTTGCTATCACCTTTTCCCATATTTCTGGAAACATATGGATTCCGAGCCAATATCGGATACTCTGTTCCAAAGTGAAACGTATCCCAGAGAGAGCGCTCTTTATAAATCGAATCAAATAGTAGTCGCACGGGGAACGGTCTGGACTATAAAGACGGTGAGGCAAAACTTCCCAAACACTTCATCGCATATTCTGGGCGTTTTTCGGCTAATGCTCTCTTCAAAGGAATCTGTTGCGTTCGATACAGGTTCCCTGTGATCGTCTGTCTAAATTGCAGCAGCTCATAATGGATTGGAATCTTTTGGTCCCACCAAATACAGAACATTAGGTTATGTTATCAGGCAGCCGTCCAAAACCTTCGTTGGTACAGCTCACTTCGGTCCAATAATCGTTCCCTTTGTGGTACGTGAAAGAAGATGAAAACAAGGAGAGGAGAGAAATAGAAAGAAATTCTATAGATTTAGTAGGCAAGAGGATAAAATTCAAAGAAATTGGAGAAGTAACAGGAGAATATGTTGAGAGTCAAGTAACGCAGACCATCATGGGACAGTTGTCGAGTCGCCATGAGGTGCAATTTGCAAGTCCGGTCTTATCAACCACCTGCTTTCCCTAATAAAGGAGTCTATGCACCTTAGTTCCTTCACTGCTAGCCCGGAGAGGGTACCAAGGGATCTCTCACCTAAAAGTTTAGCCCGTAGATCACCAAGTGCCGGACAATTACAAAAGAAGTGTAGAATAGTTTCTTCCTCTTCCTTACTCTGACAACTTCTGCAGAAGTCTTTATAAGGTAACCCAAGTCTTGCAGCATGGGGACCGAAAGTGCAATATCCGGTGATCATCGCCACCATATTGCTGAGTCGTATTCGTTGTAGTCGAAGTAGATATGACGTACGTCTGCAGACCATATCATCCGCGTTATAGCACAGGTGGCTTCATTACCCCACCTCGTTTGGGCAAGTTCGTAATATGTGTCATGTATACGTTTCTACAGTACATTACCTTTTCTTTTTTAGCGTTCAAGTAGCATTTCAGACATACAAAGTCGTCTTTCAAAGTCTATCAGCTTCAATTTGTACGGTACCCAATTTCTCTGCTTTTGGATGAATCCTGCTGCTTGAGTAGCTCTCAATGACTCTTGTTAAGTTTAACAACAATCTTCATGTAATGCTTCCAAATCTTAGTCTTTAAACTTGTTTGGCTGGCCTGGGCGATGTTTGTCTTCCAATATGCGTTTATTCTATGGTATTAGTTTTAGAGTGAATGAATTCTCAAAGGAATGAATTCTATAGATTTAAAGTTCAAGGAATTAAGTCATGAACATAGAAATTTCAATTATTCAATAAGGAATTAGTTCTATAAAGAATGAATTCCCAAAGGAATTAATTCTATAGGTTTAAGGTACAAAGTAATAAAGCCTATGAATTAATTCATATTGAAATCGAAATTAAGAAATAATTCTTTCGAAGCTTAGCTTACTGGTTATTCCCGTTCTCACTATCACCATATTCTTATACTTCGAAATGAGGAATTACAATGAATTTCAACAATTGCTTGACAATTCTGATAAAATATTGTGCTTATTTCCTTTAAATAAACCGGATACTTTTGATTGCAAATAAAAAGCAGTTTTAGTAGTTTAAAATTTTAACAACTCTTATAGTCACTCAGTGTCTTTATACACGTATATTAATTCACAGAAATACACACACACACTTTATAACGTACAAGTATACACGTACAAGACAGTTCATGTTAACTCTAACACCGCCAATGATCAACTCAACTTACGACTGCAGCCTCTGCCACCATTTATACACACGCCATCTTTTGGGAATCTTCTACAATGCTATTAACGGACAAAACTTGTATGTTCGAATTCCAGAGCCTTCGATGTCATTGCCAGCAGCCCAAACATTTAGTGTTGCCATATTTACAAACAATGCCAATGACCGCATGCTACTGATGGACGTGTCTTCAAACATGATGAATGCTTTACAGACCGTTAAATTGAAATCGTCATTGCACATTCGTAGCTATATGTTTATTTTAGAAACTTTTTTTTAAGAATTTATACAAGTTTTCATATGATTTTTCTTAATAGAGTTGTTTGTTTATAAAAATACTTTCCAACTCTGGCTTTAAGAATGTATAAAACATTTTAAAATTGTTGTTATTTTGCGATATAAATTCCCATTATCCGCACTACTTAACAATATTTATTTAACAACAATGAACAAAGAATTAAATACGACTTTCAATATATGTATTCGTCATTTATAAAGCTTTTAAATTATAAAAATTAAAACGCAATTTTTTTTTATATCTTTGGAAAAAGGTGACAATTCGTCAAACCGATAAAGAAAATTCCAAACCAAATTCAGTCAGTCCTTCAAAAAACAAATCAAGGTTTGTGTGGCTGTAATCTCGAATTATGAAAAGCAACCTAAGCAAATTTAAAACAATAAAAATTTGTCTAAAAACATTCCCAATTCTCGCGCTACAAAACATATTTTGTGGATGATTTTGGAAAAAGAGTTGTTTTGTATAAAAAAAAAAAATAAAAATTTAAAACACAAAAAAAAAAAATGTGTATAGAATAATAAACAACAACAAAAATAAATTCATAAATCAAGAAATTCTAAAAATGATGACGTTATATAAAATTCATTTAACTTAACGACTGGTGGTGGCACATACAGCTTTAGAGAAATTCAATTTTATTTATTTTTATAAAAACAGAAATAATAACCGCACATTTGGGAAAAGAAAACAAAGATTTGAATTTCAAACAGCCACTACTTGAAACCATGATTATTCCATTATTATTATTATTATTTGTATTTCTCTCATTTATACAATAAGGGAATTCACACAAATTTGCTAGACATTTTGTTAATAAACTTTTAAAAATAATCATAGACAAATTTCTGGCATTTATACACGTTTGCTAGCTGGTTATATATTTTTTTGTAAGGTAACAAACAACTGCTTCGAAACTGCACTTTTAGTGAACGTGATAAAAATGGCTTAATTATAAATTAACAATTTAGACATTTCATTTTAGTTGTTGCTTCGTTGTTTTGTTTTTAAATGAGTCAATATTTATGGCTGGACTTTATAACTTGTATAAAAGTGACTTATTTGTACTTGTACAATACATGTTTGTTAAGTACAATAACTAAACAATTATTAAAAATGTATATGTATTTATAAACATTAAAATAAATACTTGTACGTATGCAGTTAATTGTTTTATTTGTATGAATATTATTCTGAATGAATATTTTTTTTGTACTATAAGAAACCTCAACAAAGTAAAGCCTGCAAGATGTTGCCCGAAGGGGTAAAAAAAAGAAATTGCAAACCACAAACCGCAAACTGATAAAAAGTCGTGGTTCTACTACTTGAAGGTTGCATAAGTGTTTGAACACTAAAATGACGTATATTTTATTGATCGCACGGGTTTTAAAAGGTAAACTTTAAAGGTTTTTCCAACATGTGGTGTTATTTTGAAACATCCGGTATTTCGGTAGCTGTCACTTTTGAAACTTTTATTCCTTGGCATTTGACAAGTAGAAACTATGCCATTACTTAAAATTTAATGATACACGCTTCAACAACGCATTAAAATTATTAAAATTCACTAGAAAAATTGTGAAAATCTTGCAGTCACAGTTCGCAAAACTAAAGCATTTTTGGGTCGTCGTGAAGTAACTTGTCGGACCGCAATGCAGAAATTGGTGGAAAATTCGAGCTGTTGTGACAAGTTAGTGATGTGAATAATAAAACCCGTGCACGTTGTTCATGAACAACTGAGAATATTGCTGCTGTAGCCCAAAGTGTTGAAGAAAACCCAGGTTTGTCCATTCCTCGTCGTTCTTTGGAATTGGGCATTCCACAAACGTCATTACACCGTATTTTGCATAAAGACTTGGGTCTTAAGGCTTATAATGTTCAGTTATAAAGTTCAGCCGGCCGATCATCAACAACGTCGTGTCTTTGCTGATTGGGTCCTTGGAATGCATGAAAATGTTATCTCTCTAACAGGTGATCACAATTGTCCACCGAGATCTTGTGATTTAACACCTTGCGACGTCTTCCTTTGGGGCCACGTGAAATATAAGATCTACGCCAACAGCCCAGCGCCGATTCAAAACCTCAAAGATTGAATTCGTGGGGCTATCGAGGACATAGGGCAGCCACTTTGCGATTTGGTTATGGAAAATTTCATGAAAAGAATATGGTCCTGTAAGCATGATCGTGGTGGCATTTGGCTGATATTGTTTTTTATTATTAACGACATACCTATCTCTTTATTACGAAATAAAGATCCCATCATTTATCTCAAAAAATGCCAATTTTCTTTGAATACCAAAATAACATCTCTTGTTGGGAAACCAAATAACGAGTCTTCCAATAGGGACTTCCGAACTTTGTCAATTAATAGCGGCCATATTGTTAAGTATGTTTTGCCAAATTACCATGAACGGATATAGCGTTCTACAACATCTTCTAATGGGCTGTTCTGTTCAGTTAATTTTCATAAAAATATCATCTTCAGTGATGAGTCCCGTTTCTGGTTGAATCGGTACGTCAGCAAACATTATTGTCGAATTTAGCACGATACCAATCCACATGGGATCCAAGAGCGTACAATGTATCCCGAGAAAGTCACTGTTTGGTGTTATTTCTATGAAAACGAGGTTGGTCAGGCCATCAACGGCGAGCGCTATATGGTGATGATTACCAACTTCTCTTGGCCTGAATTGGTTGTTATAAACACAAACGACATGTGGTTTCAACAGGACAGCGCTATGTGCCACACAGATCATATCACTTTGAACATTCTGCACGATCGATTTGAAGGCATTGTCATGTCACGTGGAGGTGATGTGAACTGGTGCGACTTTGCCCCGTTAGACTTTTTCTTGTGGGCTTTTCTTAAGTCGCAGGTCTATGCGAATAAGTCATTCAACCTTAGTTATGCGTCAGAGTCATGAGCCATCCAGCGAATCTGCGGCGAACATTTGTACTATATTGTTAAGAATGTGCAATGACGATTTGAATTCAACGGTCTGTAACGACTGCCTGCAGCATTCATTATGTTTGAAGGCACATCCATCATTGACATTGTTTGTAAGTATGGCAACACTAAATGTTTGGGCTGCTGCCAATGACATCGAAAGCTCTAGAAATCGAACATACTAGTTGACCGTTAAGAACAATCTCGACTACTAGGATGAAGATGGCAGTGCGTGTATAAATAGTGGCAGAGGCTGCAGTTGTGAGTGGAGTTGATCATTGTCGCTGTTAGAGTTAACATCAATTGTCGTGTACATGTGTGTTTGTACATTATAAAGTTTGTGTGCATTTCATAAACGTGTATAAAGACAGTGAGTGACTATTCAATTCTGTTGTTGTTGTACATTCTAAATAAATAAAGAGTTGTTACAATTTTAAACTACTAAAACTGCTTTTATTTGCAATCAAAAGTATCCGGTTTATTTAAAATAAATAAACCCGGTTTTTAAAAGGTAAAAACGTAACAATATTATATTCCATACAAAATGGCATCAATAGGCCATTAAGCGATTAAAAAATTACGATGATATCTCACACTCACTTTGTTTTATTTAAATTCAAAGATAGAAATCTCTTAATGAAAGACCCTTTAGAGCTTTAGTACCAGTTTTCAATGGAAAAGTTTATTTCTGAATTAAAAGGCTGAGAAAACAATAATATTCTTATTATATTTTACTCACACTTTTTTAATTTTTATAGATACATATAATTTTAAATATATGTAAGTTTTATTTATACTTTAAAACATTTTCTGTTATTTAATTGAAACCTTAATATGAACTGTAATTTAAAACTGTTTCTAACATTTGTTTTCTATAAAGATTAAAACTGATTCTTTATTTGTATCTCTTTTATGTTTAAGTAAAAAAATAAAAATCAATATCTACTTTTTAAAACAAACTCTAGACACGTTCAACAAAAGGGATTTTCAACTCCAACTGAGTTTTGATTTTAATTATAACATGAACAATGAATGCAGTTTTTCTTCTTTTTTGTTTTGTAAATATGTAGTAAAAAGTCATTGTCATCAGTTAAATCTTTTTTTTTTATTTTTTTGTACAGTAGTTGTTGTATCTGTTTAATGTAAAACAGAAAGAAATCTTTATTAGAATCAGACATGAGAAATAAGTATTAGGCGTACTTAATAAACATACATACAAATGTACTCGTACTTGGCAACTACTGAATGTGTACCTTGTATTATTTATTACTCATCTAATGTACTTACTTCTCTGTTACATTCTACATATGTATGTATAGTATAATGTCTGGCAACAGATGTTTGAGTGGAAAATGACACTGTTGCAGAGGAAAATGTATTTAAATATAGTTTCAAATAGAATTCCCAAAGGTATTGATCACTATTTATTTGATCTAACATAACAGTTGCAGCAGCAACCAATGTCAATCAGAATAATAATGATCTAAAGATTGTTTAGGACAAATATATTTATGTAAAGTATAGAATTTAATAGAGAAGATGTAAAGTATATTGTTACGTTTTCACCTTTTGAGAACGTTGGTTTATTTTCTTTAAATAAACCGGATACTTTTGATTGCAAATAAAAGCCGTTTAGTAGTTGTAACAACTCTTTATTTATTTAAAATATACAACAACAACAGTTCAAATAGTCACTCAGTGTCTTTATACACGTTTTTCAATTCGCAGAAATGCACAAACACACACACATGTTAACTCTAACAGCGCCTATGATAAACTCCACTCACGACTGCAACCTCTGCCACTATTTATACACACGCCATCTTTCGTTAATCTTCTACAATGCTCTTAACGGACAAACTAGTATGTTCGAATTCTAGAGCTTTCGATAACAATGTTAGCACCTTAAACATTTGGTGTTGCCATACTTACAAAAAATCCTAATAACCGCATGCTATCAACATTGTTGATAAGTAGAAGCTTCTACTGATGGACGTCTTTATAAACATGATGTATGCTGCTGGCACTCGTTACATACTGTTAAATTCGAATCGTTATTGCAAATTCGTAATAATATAATTTAATAGAGAACATTTAGATTTGTCTTAAATTGTTTTTATTTCAATTTACTTTATGTTAATTTTATGGCATAAATGATGACTTTATTGTGCCTTTTTACCCTTCTTTGTGTTCTTTTTAAATAATGTTTCCCTAAAACCCTAAACATATGCTATATATTTCACCATTAATTTTATCAAAGGGACTTCCAGAAGGCGAACATATCTTTTACTGCTGGATATAGTGTAACGTACAGTGCATGTGTACTTAAGTTTAAAATGTATTAATCAGCTACATGCTGGATTTTATTTGTTTAATTACTTGCATTCACAAACGTCATCAATAGCTATCGATAGAATAAGGTGTCACTTATTCATTCATACAAACATCCATGCATCTATTCGCATACTCTCGTAATGTCATTTTAGGATCGGAAATAGTTAACAGATGTGAGTATATTAACACTCGTGATCTGTGTTAAATAATTCATATGATCATTTTTATTTTTCATTTACATTTACATTTTCTGTTGTTATTGTTTTTACTTTTATGGCTTAAGCCAAATTAGTCAATGAATTGATTTTAAAGCGAAAACCTGCATCTGGTCAAACATGTTTATGTAGATGAATTTGAGGCATAATCATAAAAATACGCATACCAACATATTTAATGAAAAAATAAACATGTTCTGCACTTGGCACAACTTGGCGAATTTGTTAGTCACTAACTGGTAGCATTAGTTACTCTATAATTTATGCTCAATAGTTTTATCATGGAAATGTAGCCAGCCAATTGCCGCTATCTTTATTAAAAATCCTTTAATCATTTTGAATTACTCTAAATACGACAATTGGCCTTCACATACACTACCAGTCGATACAAATGTAACTAGGGCATAGTTGCAAAGTTTGAATTAACTAAAAAACACAGTTTAACACATTTAAACTGGTCGAGACACAAACAACATATGTGAGACGGGCGAAAGGAAAAACACTGGACCCAAATACACAAATAACACAGTCAAGTATGACGGGTAAAATCCTTTAGTAAGCAACAAAACAAATATTAAATCCTGCCAGTAATAATAAGAATAAATTACCACCATAATGCAAAATTACATTTAAATTTGGCATCTCTGTTTTGACAACAATTAAACAAAGTCCAGTGTGTAGATGTGTGATTGACGATTATGCGGGTAGTTTAGGCAAAAATATGAAATGTGCAGAGCAGAACAAATTTATGTTAGACAATAGAATTCCAGATGGAGAAGAAAAGAAAAAGGAACAGAACAGAAATGTATGTAAATGATTTGTTAAAACATGTGTGGGTAAATATGAATGACAAGCAAACCCATCAAATAAATGCTACAGAGATGGAAATTATTAAATGTTAATTCATTAAAATGGAAATTACGTATTTTTTCTAAAATGCAAAATTTTAATAAAAGTATATAGGAACATTATGGTATTTTCACCTAGTATTTGAAAAGTTTTACTGGTTTTTGGCTTAGTTTAATATAAAACAAGTAAGAGAGCTATATTCGGCGATGCCGAATCTTATATAGCCTTCACCAAATTATACTTTAACATAAAAATTTTAAATATTTTTAGGTAAACAAAATTAAATTTTTTTTTTTTCAAAACTGTTTTTCAAAATTAAAATTTTTTTTTTTTTATTTCAAATAGTTTTTCAAAATTTTCACTGTTTTCAATTTTTTTTTTTTTCGAAATTGTTTTTTTTTTAATTTTTGTCAAATTTTTTTTTTAAATTTATTAGTTAAAAAAAATTATAAAAAAAATTTTTGTGGTAAAAAAAAATATTCGTGTTAAAAAAAAATATTCGTGTTAAAAAATAATTTTTCCGATTTTGACCCATTGTAGCTCCAAATTACTGTAGCCTAATATAAATCGTTGCAATGGACTTTGAAATATCTATCATTAGATATCATTATTGCCTATATTAATGACTTAGTAATCCAGATATAGATCAAAAATAGGCCAAAATTCGAGGTTGTCTCGGATTTTTCCTTATATCTCAGCCATTTGTGGGCCGATATTGAAGTATCAATTATGTTTTAAAGTTATTTGAGGGCTACGGAAAGTTGATTTCAACATACAAACGGACATGGCTATATCGACTTCGCTATATATAACGATCCAGAATATATATACTTTGTGGGATCACAAATGAAAAATGTAGAAATTATAAACGGAATGACAAACTTATATATACCCTTGCCACTCATGGTGAAGGGTATACAAATTCCCGGGAATTTCGGAAATTGAACAGATTTTGTCAGATCGTGTGAAAAAGAAATGTTATAGAGAAGATATTTACAGAAACAATCCTGCGAGCAGCACGATTTTTCAAAAAGGAAATTGGGTACCATTCGAATTGAAGGCAAGAGACCTTTAAAGACGACTTTGAATGTCCGAAATGAACGCTATAAAAGAAAATCATTTTTGCACCGAATCATTACTTGCGATGATAAATGTATCCATTACAATAAACCGAAGCTTAAGAGAATCGACACCAAAGACAAATATCCATGGCTCTAAGGTAATTATTTGTATTTTGTGGGACCAAAAGGGTCCTATCTATTATGAGCTGCTAAAATCTGACCAGACCATCACAGGGAACCTGTACCTAATGCAACTGATTCGTTTGAAGCGAGCATTGGTCGATAAACACCCATAAAATGCCAGACATGAAACCGTAATATTTCATCATGACAACGCTCGGCCAATGTTGCAATACCTGTTAAAAACTATTTAGAATGAAGTGGTTGGGAAGTTTCGCCTCACCCGCTTTATAGTCCAGACTTTGACCCGTCCCACTACAATTTGTTTCGATCGATGTAGAGCGCTATCCCTGGGATACGCTTCACTTTGAAACAGGGAATATCCGATATTGTCTAGATTCGTTCTTGGCCTCGGAATCCATATGTTGCCAGAAAGATTGGAAAAGGTCATAGCTAATAATGGCAAATACTTTGAATAAATTTATATTGTACAAATGTTTCAAAATAAAAGCTAAACATTTAAAATAAATCCCGCATTTTTAAGTCATACACCCAATACTTTTTTGTAATTCAGCCTTTATTATACCCTTCACCTTCGTGAGAAGGGTATATATAAGTTTGTCATTCCGTTTGTAATTTCCACAATATAACTTTCCGACCCTATAAAGTATATATATTCTGGATCCTTATAGATAGCGGAGTCGATTTAGCCATGTCCGTCTGTCTGTCCGTCTGTCTGTTGAAATTAATTTTCTGAAGACCCCCAGATATCTTCAAGATCCCAATCTTCTATAATTCTGTCAGACATGCTTTCGAGAAGTTTCCTATTTAAAATCAGTAAAATCCGTCCATAAATAACGGAGATATGAGCAAAAATCCGAGACAACCTCCATTTTTTTGGCCTATTTTTGATCTACAGTGTTGGAAAAAATAATAGAAACGAAAGCATTTTTTTCCAATTTTGTAAGTATATTAGTCAAGTTTAAATTTGTTAAAAAAAATGTTTATGCAGTTTTGTTTATCAGACATACAACATAAGAAAAAACATAATTATTCCTCTTTTCATTAATATTTGAATACACTATAAGACTGACAATGTAAAGAGTCAATATTTTTGCTGGAAAAAATAATAGAAACGCGTAAATGGATTAAATTTTTAGAGGCACATCATTTTATATTTTGTTAAAAGCTTGTTTTATTTTAATATTTAGAGACTCTACCTTTGCTTTTCACAACTTCATCGCATCTGCGACACATGGAATCAACCAATTTTTTTGAAAAATTCCTTGTCAATGGAAAACCACTCTTCCTGGTTTTTTTCTCACAATTCGTCCTTATTTTTCCAACTGATGCCCTCCAGCTTCCTCTTGAGTACTTCCATGAAGGCCATTCCATAAGAGGTACTTTTTTGACAGCAAACCAATCCTTTGCCAATTTTGAAGAGTGGTTCGGATCACTGTCCAGCTGCAACTCCCATCTCAGGGACATCCCTTCCTCAGCAAATGGAAGGATTTTGCTTTGCAATATATTTACGTAGTTCGGGGCGCATATTTTGTTCTTTATCCAAAATATTGAACAGACACCAAAAGAAAAGAAACACCCCCATATCATGATGGATCCACCGCTGTGTTTGACGGTCTTCTTGGGCTGTGGTCAGACAAAATATAGATAAATTTGTTTGGATCCCATGGGAAACATTATGTTAGGCACCCTCACAATTAGGCATATGATCCAAAATACACCAAGAAGACCGTAAAACACGACGATGGATCCATCATGATATGGGGGTGTTTCTCTTCTTCTGGTGTCTGTTCAATATTTTGGATAAAGAACAAAATATGCGCCCCGGACACCGTAAATATATTGCAAAGCATAATCCTTTCATTTGCTGAGGAAGAGATGTCCTTGAGATGGGAGTTTCACCAGGACAGTGGTCCAAACCACTCTTCAAAATTGGCAAAGGATTTGTTTGCTGTCAACAAAGTACCTCTTTTGGAATGGCCTTCACTGTCACCGGACTTTAAACCAATAGAACACCATTGGGGAGTGCTCAAGAGGAAGTTGGAGGGCATCAGTCGGAAAAATAAGGACTAATTGTGGGAAAAAATCCAGGAAGAGTGGTTTTCCATTGACAAGGACTTTTTCAAAAAAAAATTGGTTGATTTCATGTGTCGCAGATGCAATGAAGTTAAAATAAACAATTAAAATAAAACAATTTTTTAACAAAAAATAAAAAGATGTGCCTCTAAAAATTGAATCCATTTACGCGTTTCTATTATTTTTTTTAGCAAAAATATTGACTCTTTACATTGTTAGTCATATAGTGTATTAAAATATTAATGAAAAGAGGAATGATTATGTTTTTTCTTATGTTGTATGTCTGATAAACAAAACTGCATATAAATTTTTTTTAACAAAACTAAACTTGACTAATCTTACAAAATTGGAAAAAAATGCTTTCGTTTCTATTATTTTTTCCAACACTGTATATCTTGTAGGGTATTCAATTAATCGGGTTTCTTGTTTAATCGGTTAATCGAGCAAATAATTAATCGCCGTTTAGATTAAATCGGTTAATAATCGGTTAATTTTAAATTATTCGATTAACCGAATAATTTCTATTTTAATTTTAAATTTAAAATAAAACCACGATTTTTGTGTACTTATTTAAGCATTTTATGAATAAAAAGAACAAAATCATAAAAAACAAACAAAACATAACAATTCGACAATAAAATAAGTAAGTAATAGCAAGAAAATATGGTATCTGAGATCCTTTTTTTATAAACATGTGAGTCTTTTTTAGGATTTTAGTGAGATCTTCTGAAATAAGCATTTAAAAAAGAATATAATTGAAATGTTTGCCTTTTAAACGATTTTTAGTTTTAATAAAACTTGACTCAGAAAGAACTCTCTTGTGTTGAAGAAATCAAAAGTAAAGAATATCCAATTTTGGATTTGCATTGGAGTCCTTTTTGGAGTTTATTTCACGGACTCATTAGGACAAAGTTAACCATAGTACATTCTAGAAAAAAGCTCATTTACCCCCAAATTCGTACCTGGGTTCATATGTGCTAAAACAAATGAACTATAGGTAACATAAATAAAGCATAAATTTTATAAAATTTTTGAAACATGAAAAACGATCGTTCAATTAAAAAAACTGTTTACATTGTATTAGAGCAAGTAGTTAGCTATTATAAAAAATATATTTCCCTTTGTCCTGGACACACAAATTTTATTAATTTTTTGTCCAGCTAGATTTGTGGTTGGGACCACAGTATTGCGGATATAAAATTTTAGGCGAGATGACAAATGGTTGTCACAACGAATCTGTTTTATCTGTACATTTAGTACTATATTTCACCGCTGATTTATTTAAACCAGTTGGCTTCATCGAGAAGATGGAACGGGGACTCTATTTTGTGTTCCTCAGAGAGGACGCCAAAGGCTATAACACAGACATGTTTTTATATGACATAGTGTCAAGGAATCTTTAAATTCTTTAGTTTAAATTTTTGAACTATACTTCTAAAAAACTATTGCTAGAAGTTAATATTCATGAGTTAAGAAATAAAATTTGTGTGCTTAAAACTATATTTCTATATAAAGTGGAAAAAAAAAAGAAATTTCGGTTAATCGGTTAATCGACACAAATTAATCGGTTTATTTGTTATTTGAAAATCGGCAATTTTAAATTATTCGAACAGTTAACCGACCAAAATTAATCGGTTAACCGATTAACAGTTAATATCTTGATTACTATGTCATAAATATAGACAATATGGATATCTAATGATAGATATTTCAAAGTCCATTGCAACGATGTATATAAGGCTATAGTAAATTGGACCAACAATGAGTCACAAACGGGAAAAATATTTTTTAACCCGAATTTTTTTTTCACAAATATATTTTTTTTTCACAAATTTTTAAATTAAAAAAATTGGAAAAAACTTGTAAAAAACAATTTCGAAAACATTTTTTTTTTTAAATTCTTAAAAATTAATTTTTTTCAAATTTTATTTCAAAGTATTATATAAGATTCGGCACAGCCGAACATAACTCTCTTACTTGTTTTTAATTAAAATTTGTTTCATATCAATAAATATACGAGGTTGGGTCAAAAAGTTGAATCAAACACAGGTTTTTGAAAACAAAAACTTATTTTTTTTAACATTGTCTCTTTTGAGCTCAATACATTTTGTCCAACGTTTCTTCAATTTTTCCATCCCTTCCAAAAAATAAGATTTGTCGAGGTCATCAAAATAGGTATTTTTCATCGTTGGAGACTCTTTCCGTCGAGCCATTTCTTCAAGAAACAAGATTTATTCACTCGGGCCTAATTCCTGTGAATAGGGTAGTGGAGGGATCATTTCATAGCATAATTCATGGGCTTTTGCCATGGAAACTGCACATGGGTGTAATCGTTTGTGCACCCGATTGTGAGCAAGAGCGGCAGCAATCTTTAAACTATTGAGTTATGTGAGATACCTATGGCTTCCACAATCTCTCGCACTTTCAATTTCCGATCCGCTAACTTCATATCCAGATTTTTTCAACTGTTTCGGGTGTAAAGTGGGCATCCAGAACGTTCGGCAGCTTCCGTGCTTGTACGGCCATAACGAAATTCATAAAACCACTTTTTTACCATTCAATTTTTACCATTCAAATTCAAAATGGTGTAGAATTCCAATAGTATTTATCAAGCTTAGCCTGGGTTTGAGTGATGGTTTTTTTTCAGAAAAAAATAATGTTTAGTGAGTAGACGAAATTCCTTTTCATCCAATTTCTCCTCAATTCTCGAGGTAGTCTGCAATCAATGGCTGTCAAACACAAACTAAATGAAGCAGCGTGTTCAAATTTTGCCAGATGCCTGTTGTTAGGAACAGTGTTAAGAGCCGGGAAATTCAAAAAGTTGGGGACTTATTGATTCACCATCGTACTTTTAAATGTTCCCCCTTTAAGACTTTTGTTTAATTTCGTTCTAAAATAATCTATTTTTTATTGACATTGACCTTTAATTCTTAATCCAATATTTATAACATTTTAAATGCTTTTTAATTTCTATAATTAATTTGTGTGACTAATAATTTTGTCATATTTTTAGTTTCACAATTCCTGCTTATCGACTTTTGCAATTGTAAACAGTTTGTCTAGCTTTTCGATTTGTTTATTTATTTTCAAATATTTAATAAACAACTGTATCAATAGATATTGCTTTAGATTAAACAAATACAAAAATGTTAAAAATGAAAACACTTTTCTAATTCCACGTAATTTTGAAAATAATTTCTTAATTAATTTGTTATATTTATAAAATTATATAAATTTACAACATTTTTAATATATGTGTGTAAATTTCCAAAGTTTTTAATTCTATTATACAGTGAGTCATTCACTAGGAAAATATAGTACTAAATGAGATAAATAAGTAGAATATAATAAATCCATTCATTCATTAGTTTATTATAAACTAATATTAACATCAACAGGCAGCAGCGGGGACGACGACAACAAAATTAAATAAACTCACAAATAAAATTCTAATGAAATGGAAAATGTTTTCCGTATTTGTTGCAGTCAGTACCCACAGTCAGCACGCTTGTTTATTTGTGTATCTAAATATGTAGTACGTGAAAGATTATTTTTGATTTTATGTACATTTGCTCTGTTAGATATTGCTGTCTGTCTACAATTTTAATGTGGTTTTTGTCAATGTCCAGCAGGTATCGTTAGTTTGTTGGGAATTTTGTAACAATTTTGAACAGATAACAGATGTGTCTAATATGACTAATTAGTTGCATATGTTTTTGCTTTAAGTACATGGAGTGTAATTAAAATTTGCTTTTAATTTATTTAATAACTTTTGTTTTGAAAATATAGCTGTTTTATTTAATTTTTAAAATGTGTAGTGTAAAAACAGTATTTGAGAAATTGTTTTAACCGACAGGAAATTGTTAGAGTCCGATCTAATATTCGCTTTCGGATTAGGCCAAAAATCTGGAACATTTTACCGAATATTCAAACTTAAACTTTTATAAAGAAAAAAACATAGATTATGAAATTTATTGGAAAAACAAGTAAGAGAGATATATTCGGTTTGGCCGAATCTTATATACCCTTCACCAAAATATACTTCAAAATAAAATTTTTTAGGTAATTTTAGGTAAACAAAATTTATTTTTTTCCAGTTGTTTTTTTTTCATTTTTTGTAAAAAAATATTTTTCGAATTTTTTTTTTAAAGTTTTTATGTAAATTTTTTTTATTTTTTTAAATTTAAAATTTTTTTTTTTTTTAAATTTAATTTTTTTTTTTAATATTAAGCGAAAAAAAAATCTGGTTAAAAATTTTTCCCGATTTTGACCCATTGTAGGTCCAACTTACTCAGCCATTTGTGGACCGATTTAGCTGATTTTAAATAGGAAACTTCTCGAAAGCATGTCTGACAGAATTATTGAAGATTTGGATCCTGAAGATATCTGGGGTCTTCACAAAATTGATTTCAACAGACAGACGGACAGACAGACAGACGGACATGGCTTAATCGACTCCGCTATCTATTGTGGAAATTACAAACGGAATGACAAATTTATATATACCCTTCTCACGAAGGTGAAGGGTATAACAAGTTCAGAAAATCATAAATCAAACCCAAGGACTTAAATTTACAATGTTCACAATACAATGGAAACTTTTACAAATATTCAAAATATCAAGAAGAAGAAAATGTTAAGAAATTTTTATTTTTTATTATTTGTATACGAATTTTGAAAATAGAAAACAAACTAAAAAATATTTATTGTTATGGCACTGACAAAACAATGGAAACTTAGGTTTAATTTTTATACAAATTGTCTGGTCCTTTAAGTGATTTAGAATTTTGTTGGATATCTCTTGTTTTTTATTACTGCTTCACAGATGCATTCAACCAATAAAAGAGTCAACAATCCCTCTTCAGCAGGCCTCTTCAAAACACGTAAGTGTTTTGGACTGTAGCGGTTACAAACCTAGAAGTGTGTTTGGGGTCCAGTCTCTTTCCATCCGGCCGTCTTACAAATGTTCTTCCATCGTTGAATAGGCCAGTTTCTCTATAACTTTACATTTTTTTATATATAGAGCTCTAACTTTAGCCCACCCTTGCCCAATCTTATCTACTTATTAATTTCTCATTTCCTTACATTTAATGTTAACAAACTTCGTCTATGCCTCAGAAAATCTATTAATTCTACTTAAAGGTGATCTAAGCATTCAAATGAGAGACAAAACATGTCTATTTTTATTTTTATAATTTTTGTTTTCCATCCACTTGAAAAATATATATTTATTTCCTCAATGTTTAATTTTCTACTTAAGTACTATTTTTATCAAGATTTTTTTTGTTTTTAGTATTTAATATTTTTGGGGTGTTTTTGTTTAATACTACATACATTTTCTTATCGTTTAAGTAGAGTTTTCTTAAAGATAAGCATATGTATGTATTTAGTATGTAAACGAATCTACAATATGAATTTTAAATTGTAAAATTATTTTCTTAATTGTGTCTACTACTTATGTTGTTTTTTTCTTTTTTTAATATTTATTTATTTAATCTCTTAAAACTTATGACTGTTGCTTTTCAATCCATATTTTTACTCAGAATTAATTATAACAAGATGAACTGAAGCATTTTATTGTTGTGATTAATTGGAAATGTTGTTTTCCTTTTTATTAGTACAATAATTATAGAATTAAGGAATGTTTTAAATAATACGAGTATAATAATACATAATGTCAGATAAGCGACCTAATTTGCAGCTAAAACTTTTTTTTAACTTGTTTGATTTGGAGCTTAACTTTCTTAAGGGAAATTTTTCTTAATTGTTTAGAACGCTCTAGTCCTTTGACTTGTGAATTTTAAACAAATTTATAAATATAAGTATATTTATGCAGTTTTTTGACCAGTAATATAATTACCAGTTCGTTTTGTGTTGGTTTCTTGACGGATCACAAGTTGTCTAAAAGCTACCAAGTTTTTATATAGAGTATTAGAACCGATACCATCCCCGAAGAACCAAATACATAAGTAGTTCTGTGTCAGTTTCTTTCTGGTAAAAATTTTAGCCTTTTTCTTTATTGAAAATGGATACACAGTGGTTGTCAATACAATGGAAACTCTTCCAAATATCCCAAAATAGGATATCTTCATTTACTTGTACAGTGAGGCCTCGATAATCCGTGATTCGATTAACCGGCAACATCAATTATCCGGGAAAGAAAAAGAAAATGTTTTTGGATTGATTTTAATTTTTTTGCATCGATTAATCGTAATTACCTCTATTATCCGGGATTATAATTTTTTTTTCGATTATTTTTGAACAATCAAACACAATGTGAATAAAACGAAAAAGGGGAACTCCCTAAATCGATTTGTAGGGCCAACATTTTTTGATATTGTGCCATCGCTTTTTCGATAGCTTTTGGCATGAGGATTGTTAGACATTATAAAAAACAAAGTGATTTTGTTATTGGCTTTGGAAACCGAAAAACTTTAAAAACTGCTGATGAACCAAAAGTAGATTTTACAGTTTATGTATGTTTCCGGAAGGAACGATTTAAAAGAACTCCAATTTCTGGATTAACAGTGAAGGAAAGCCTAAAATATTCCACTCAAAATTTAAGAAAAAAACGATATGGTATTCACAAACTTAATGCTGCAGGAGAAAAATATTCAGCTGATTAGTAGGCCACAATTTTTGAGGAAAAATTAAATGAATTCAAATCAATGAAAAAACTCACCAATGAGATAATAGAGAATGGAAAGTATTTACTTGAGAGAAGTTTGGCTTGCCATAATGAACATTTCATAGAATGACACAAGGTCTCAAAGGAAAGACTAACCTCAATAGTTTGCGTTAATGCTGCTGGTACACACAAGTGCAAAGCATTATTGGAAAGAGCTTTAAAAAATGTCCATGAGAATGGTTTAACAATAATTTAGTACCAGAAGTGAGAGAGAATTTTAAGAAAATCGGTCTAAAAGATGATAGTAAAATCCTTCTGCAACATTCTTGGACAACATTCAGACGTGCAGGATTTCAATGCTGAAAATGTTATTGTGAAATTTTTCCCATCAAATTGGACGACTTTGATCCAACCGATGGATCAGTGTGCAATATGGAGCTTTAAATGTCATTATCGAAAAACTGTCATTATTAAAAATACTAAAAATTGGTACTCAATTAACCGGGAAAATTGATTATCCAGAATGCTCCCGGTCGCAACCATTACGGATAATCGAGGTCTCACTGTATAAACAACAGAAAATATGAACATATGTTAGGTTTTCAGTCAGCCGCGAAGATAAAAACAGGAAAGAAGAGCAGCTCACGTGGGTCCAGGCAATAGAAAAGAAAAGAGAAGGGGACAGTCAGATGTGATGAAAATCTTGAAAAGTGTAGAGGAAGAGGGTCCGAAAAAAGAGAGAGAAGGAGATTATTAATTGCGTATGAAGATCCCCATGTTTGGTCTGATTAGCCAATAACTATTCCTTATAAAGGCATTAATGCACTCAAGCCTCAAATTCGAGAGCTCAGAAAGACTATTTAGGGAACGATATCACAGAAACCTTTAGCTTATATCTCCTAATGCCAGGCATTGGCAAAAAATATGAAAAATGGTCTCATCCTCCTCTTCGTTTTGACAACTTCTACAGAAGTTGTTGTAGGGCAAGGCAAGTCTACTCGCATGGTTGCTAAAAGTGCAGTGTCCGGTAATGACCGCGACTACACCACTCAATTGTGAGCTTGTCAAGCCAAGAATATATGTTGTTCCTCTACGATTCAGTCGGGGCCATATCGTTCTGGTTATAGTACATTTGGTTTCACAACCCCATCTTGTCTGAGCGGAAGTCTATGTTTCCGTCAGGCAGCATGGCTTCTCTTTTCACCAAATCATCAGCAACACAGTTGCCCGTAATATCTCCGTGTCCACTTACCCACTTGAGTACGACTGTTGAATGTCTCGCCATCCTGTTTAAGGATGCCCGGCATTCCTAGACCAAATTAGATGTTGTGTATACACTTGTTAGAGATTTTATTGCGGCCCGACTGTCACTATATATACGAATATCCCTGTCTGATATCTTGATATAACTGAGCCAGTTAGTCGCCCTTTTAATGGCTGATATTTCAGCCTGAATAATGCTACATTCATTTGGAAGTCTTAATTCCTGAATGTAGCCACCTACGCCAACTCGATCTCCATTCCTAGAACCGTTCGGATAGACTAAGAGACCCGTTGTGTCATGTAAAGGTCCGTCCATTTCTTCCGTGTTGTACGTAATTGAGAAACCGAAATTCTTCGCCATGAAGGGCCTAGAGATGCAGTAATCGATATTATCCGGAAGATTCTGAATGCTACCTATTATAGTGGTAGCATGACCGTATGGAGCATGTTTCCACGCGCGGTTTGCCTAAAGACCGAGTTGAATGCCACTTTTCTGGCTATTAGATCCACAGGGATCCAGTTCAATATAGTAAAGAGCGACTTTGTTGCGGTCGTTCTTAGAGCTCCTGTTATCAGGCTTGGCATTCTTCTTAAAACCCTCTCGAATAGCATTTAGATTGAGCCTTTGTCTAGTGCCTTCCACCAGACAGATACTCCATAGAATAGTGTCGGCCTAATGTGCGTACCACAAAGCCAGTTAACAAACTGGCGTCTAATACCTTACTGCTGTCAAGGGTATTGGGCTTCCAGGATAGTTTACTATACAGAATAACTCCCAAGTATTTTGCATTGTCCGATAGCGTTAGTTCAACGCCATTTAATCGGGGAGGCGAGAAATGAAGAATCGTATACTTCTTTGTGAACAGTACAAGCTCGGTTTTGCTTGGGTTTACACTCAATACACTGTCAGTACTGAACTTAAGTCTCATTTAAAATATTTTCCTATTTCCTTATAACCACATCTGATAAAGCCTATTAGTGGTATAATTTTAAGTACGTATTTTGCGATCTACAATTTCTCATAAGTTTTCTATGGGATTGAGATGTGAGATTATATTTTCCTCAGCGTATAACATTACATAACATCGTTTAAAATGGTTCTGTACCCGATTCAAGTCGTAGTTTTTTATGATATGAGTTGGACTTGACAAACATATATTGTCCTGAAAAAACAGCTCCACACCATAATACTGACTTGGCTGTCTTGTTCATGTTTTTGAAAACTGAATCACAATAGGGACTTCTGAACTGTGACAGTTGATAGCGGCCATATTGTTGAAGCTACATCTGTCGAATTGGCTGTTCAACAACACGTGCAAATGATAAAATTGTTTTATAAAAATGGATGTTCAGTTCGGGCAACGTTCCGCGTACTTCGCCCATTTTATGGGTACGTTAATAAACAAAATTGTCGAATTTGGGATGATACCAATTTACATGAGATCCAGGATCGTCCAATGCATCCTGATATATACAATATTTGGTGTGGTTTTGGGCTGGTGGCGTCATTGATCCATATTTTTTTAAGAACGACTTCGACCATGGCCATCACCGTCAACGGCGAGCGCTATAGGTCGATGATCACCAATTTATTTTGGCCAACGACATGTGGTTTCAACAGGACGGCGGTACGTGCCTTACAGCTCATGCCACATTGGACATTCTGCATGAGCGATTTGAAGGCATAGTCATCTCACCTGCAGGTGATGTGAACTGGCCACCGAGATCGTACGATTTAACCCGTTAAGCTTTTTCTTGTGGGGTTTTCTTAAGCCATAAACCACAGCGTCCATCAAACCCAACATAACTCATGCCATCGGTAAAATTCAGTCTGAAAATTTTGATATTTCGGATGCGGACATTTGCATCATGTTAAATTCACACAGACTATGTTGAAAGACTCTTTGGTTTCAAAAAAGTTTCCATTGTATTGTAAAGAACTGGGCAGAGAGGAGTGTCAAAAATAAGTTCTTATAAAGAATTTGTTGTTTAAACTTAAATTAGATAAGCTATTTCTTTCACTAAAACAAAAAAAAGTTTCTCTCAATTGTATGTCCTTAAAAATTATTATTTTTTAATTTCTATGACATTTGTTGCTTCACCAAAAGAGTTTATAAATAATTGATAATGTTGAACCAAACTATTATGACATATGTACCTATTAACCTTGACATTAACATTGACATTGTATTATTAGGAAAAACCTAAAACTCCCTACATTCAATGTATTACAGAATTAAACTACCCAGCAGTTTTAAAAACGGCAATTTGATACTTACTACTTATACTTGTTCTCAGTATTTGCATCTACATTTCGCCAATGAAATGATTCGGTTGTCCACATAGAATTTTTCGATTCCAGCTACAGAAATTAGTTGACCCCATCTACACCATTTCCAATTGTATTTCAGAAGTTTCCAATTGTATTTCAGAAAATTCCAATTGAATTTCAGAAATTTCTAGAAATTCAGAATATTCCAATTATATTTCAAAAGTTTCCATTTATATTTCAGAACTTTCTAATTGTATTTCAGAATTTTCTAATTGTATTTCAGAATATTCCAATTGTATTTCAGAAATTCCTATTTGTATTTCAGAATTTTCTATTTGTATTTCAGAAATTTCCATTGGAATTGCTATTAGAATTTTCTGAAATACAATTGGAAATTTCTGAAATACAATTAGAAACATTTTAAGTATAAATTAAAACTTCTGAAATACAAATGGAAATTTCTGAAATTCAATTGGAAAATTCTGAAATACAATTAGAAAATTTTGAAATACAATTAGAAAGTTCTGAAATATAAATGGAAACTTCTGAAATATAATTGGAAATTTCTGAAATTGAATTGGAATTTTCTGAAATACAATTAGAAACTTCTGAAATACAATTGGAAATGGTGTAGAATATTGTAGCCACAACCGAGAAATTCGGTCATTAATCTTAGTGTTTCGATTCGTAAGAAATTCGGTTGCCCCACCGAATCATTCTTCAAATTCATTTGAATTGAAAACGAATTGTAATTCATTTGACAAATTCATTTAAATTGGAAATGATTTGCAAATTCATTTTTACCATATTCATTTGAATTGATTCAAATTTCATTCAATTAATTTTTTTGTGTGAATGATTCGCGAATTAATTCAAAACTGAATGATTCATTTACAGCTCTGTGCCACAGCGAATCGTTTTTTTTTTCCTGTGTTTGGTTGTTGTTTTACAGGCTAAGAAATTCAACGTTGTGGAACTAGTTCAATAATCAGCAGCTTAGTCTTAAAAATCTAGAAAATTCTTTGTTGGGGAACTAGATTAACGATCTACAGGGTATGTTCCACTTGCTTAGTTCACAATTTAATTGGTGGTTAAATTGACATGTCAGTTTTTATTGTATTACGTCTACTATTCTATATTAAACACCTTTATTAAATAATAATTTC
Source organism: Calliphora vomitoria (assembly GCA_942486065.2). Classification (NCBI taxonomy): domain Eukaryota; kingdom Metazoa; phylum Arthropoda; class Insecta; order Diptera; family Calliphoridae; genus Calliphora; species Calliphora vomitoria. The sequence goes on along the minus strand of OW818031.2, from coordinate 14,703,050 downwards.
AAAAACATGTCTCCATATCATTAAAATTTCAAACATTAAATTAAAATGGTTTATCATGCAATAGTTCTTCTGCTTTCAACAATTACTAATGTAAATTTCTACCATACAAATTTAAAAAAAAAAAAAATAACTTTTTTATTGTTAATTTTTTTTTTTAAAAAGTAGCGTGTTCAAAAAAATATATATTTAATAGATTTAAAGTTCAATTAAAATAACAGTTTCAGCTTTAAATTTCCATACATATAGAATATTAAAAAAATAGTATATCATAGAGACGTAATTGTGAAAAACCTAACTCTCGCAACAACGAAATACATGCGATGTATCACAGATATACAACAAAAGACATTTATTAAAAACGTAATATCGAACCTTATGGTTATTTTTAAGTTATACAACCACTTATAAATGGTTGCGGTTTACAGAGCGAGAGAAAACATACAATTTTCAATAGGCAACGAGTGTGATATATATTTGTCCCTCTTTTTAAAACACAAACATTTTGACATTTTCTTTTTGTTTGTTTTCAATTGCCATATTACTGAAACCAGCTGATTCATATCTGTATAATTTGTGCAATGTATTTTATTGTTGTATCAGACATATGATTTGTGTTAATATAGTTTGACAAATCGGAGTGTCTTGTCTCTATCTATAATTCTTTGTAGTATATTTTAACCCATTTAGAATTGTTGCTAGTTTTAGTAGTGCTAGTTTGATTTAAAAAATTGTAATGTTCATTATACATATTATAAGTCGCAAATACGTTAATATTAGAGTTTCCAAATAACCGAAGAATTTCAAAACCGCTGTTTTAAAAAATTGAAAACCGATCGGTTTCGGTTCGGTTTTGTGATTATTTATTAACTATTAAACCAGTTGATAATATGGGAACTGCTACACAAATTTTAAGTTCAAATTTGACGAGTATTTACGAGGATAAAGGAAAATTGGTAATCTTTCTTTTAATGGTACATTTTTAATATATTAAATTAGTTAAAGTTGGTTGATATGCTTCTCAGTAAAGAAATAATAAAGAATAGAGTGGTCAATTGTATTATGATTCCAATAATGGAGAACTAAACCAAACTAAGGAGTACTTTTTAGTTCTTCAGAATGAATTTTCTATAATATTGAACCTAGAATCAGGAAATTACTTTGAAATTTCAAACTTGAAAGTGGTTTAAGTGTGGAAAATTTGTACTTTTTCTTCTAATGGTACTTTTTATTATAATAAATTATTTTACTTATTGTATATACATAATAGTTGACTGATATGCTTCTGAGTAAAGAAAGAATCAAGGATAGAGGGCATAATGATATTGAGGTAACAGAAACTATTATTAAAATTTCTATAATAATGAACCTATAAGCAAGATATTAAACACACATGATCCTGACTGAGTTAGAATATAAAAAAGGAAATTCCAGGTACTTTTCGAACTAGTAGTACTTTTTGAATATTTTATAACTATGGACCTAGAAACGCGAATTCAAAACGGATAATTAATGTTACTATTTCTTTATTGTAAAGGTACTTTTTGAATAGTTTATAATAATAAACCTTAAAATTAGGCACAAATGATTCTGAATGAGTTAAAATTCACGAAAGGTGTTTATAGTCTTACCTTTCTTTTGTATTTTCTATAATAATGGACACAGAAATATGAAATTAAACATTCATGATGCTGAGTAGGGGTCTTTATGGTACTCATTTTATTCTAATAATACATCTAGAATGAGCTACAATCCACAATACAATGAATCAATAAACATGAAACTAGAGATATGTTTTCCTGAATTAGAATTATTTTACAAAGGGAGACTTTATAGTACTATTTCTATATACCAATTGAGGTGGCGCAGCGCACCGGTCAGATAGTACTCCATACTTTTATCGGATATTTGAAAATATCTAAGAATTTGTTACAAAAATTTTGCATTATTTAGCCTGCAAAAGGTAGCCTGCTACATCATCTGAAGCAATTATTTTAACAATTTAAAAGATTTAAACAAATGTTACAGATTTTTACCGATCTGTGTTTAGAGATATTGGATGAATAATTGGATGAAAAAGTTTGTTTCTCATTTCTAAATTTTGAATTTTTCTACTGCAAATAGATTAAAAGTGAAAACCGAAGAACAATTGTCGGTTTCGGTTTCGGTTTTAGGCCTTGAAAAACCGCGGTTTCGGTTTCGGTTAAAACCGAATTGGAAACTCTACTTAATATGTATATGGATCATCTATCAATACATATGTATACATTTTCTATAGATTTTATTAATTTATTATTATTTTGATTTTGCTGTCGTCGTCGTCGTTGTTGTTATTGCAAAGAATACCCCCTTGTAAATTAATATCTAATTAGAACAGTGCCAAGGTTGTCATTTAAGACACACTTTAAATATTTAAAAAACAATCATCCACTTATTTGTAATATTCAAAACATCTAATATCTAAGTACACATTTGAGTTTGTGTGTATGTATACCACACTGTATAATGCTAAATAAGTTATTCGTTATAGAAAAGATGTACGTATCTAGATATTAGTACATATATATATGTATGTAAATGAATATTAGTTCATAACAGGCGCAAGAAAGTGTTTACAAGGCGATTTTACTCTTTAAATTGGGTGTGAGAAAAACATCAGTTAACGAACACTTACTGTACTTGAGCATGATTTGATTTTAATACAATATTGTGTAGCTTGGAAAGAATAAAAATTATGAATGGAAAAATTTAATTTAAATCATATATTTTGAGAGGTATTGCCCACTGAAAATAATGTTTTTTGTTGGTATATTGAGAAAAACAAAATTGTTAACGGACAGTTTATCGGCCTAATAAATTTATGTCGATATTTAGTAACGGGCAGTTTGTTGATAAATTACTCAAAATAATTACGATTTAGCCATGTCCGCCTGTCTGTCTGTTGAAATCAATTTTCAGAAGACCTCAGATATCTTAGGGATCCAAATCTGCAATAATTCTGTCAGACATGCTTTCGAGAAGTTTCGTATTTAAAATCAGCAAAATCCGTCCATAAATAACGGAGATACATATGAGCAAAAATCCGAGACAACCTCTATTTTTGTTGCTTATTTTTGATCTATATCTCGATTACTTAGTCATAAATATAGACAATATGGATATCTAATGATAGATATTTCAAAGTCCATTGCAAAAATGTATATAAGGCTACAGTAAGTTGGACCTACAATGGGTCAAAATCGGGAAAAATATTTTTTAACCCGAATTTTTTTTTCACAAAAAACATTCTTTTGTCATAAATTTTTTCACTAATAAATAAAAAAAAAAATTTTAAAAATTGGAAAAAAACTTTTAAAAAAATATTTTGAAAAAAAAAAAATTTTTTAAAATTAAAAATAAAAAATTTAATTTTTTTTTTTTTTAATTTTATTGTAAAGTATAATTTGGTGAAGGGTATATAAGAGTCGGCACAGCCGAATATAGCTCTCTAACTTGTTAGTTATCTGATTGTCACCTAAACATGGACAGACAATTTATTTTAAAAATTAATATGAAAATAACTTAGTTTTTAAATAACTTTCGAGTGTTTTTTTATACAAACATTAGAAAATTGTTTCCTTATTTAGGGGTTAAAAATTTATTAAAAATAAGGCCCATTATTAGATATTTACCTGTTGTTTTAGATTTTTCTGGAAACAAAAAGTTCGATCGTAAGCAATTTAGCTTGCGCTCTCCTGTTATACAAAACTCTGCAAATTTAAAACCTATTTAACGAATCGAATTCTAGATTTCAAATTATTTCCATATTTGGCAAAGTAAATATTGCAAAAATGACTGCAAACAAATTAATTTGTTACAGTTTATTGAACCATTAAGTGAAAAAAAAAACGTAAAATAAAAGACAATTCTTTGTTTTGACACTTGTAAGCAGAATAGGGGAAAATAAAAAAAGAGGTGGGGCGGACATTAATAAACATAGTATTTATATTTAAACAATTGTTATCAAACTGCAGATATTAAATGTATAATTTTATAGATATAAAAAAAATAATTTTTATAATATTTTTATGATATGTATTATATGATTAATAAATTCCGCTAAAGTGCAAGACAAAACGAGACGGGACTCAAACAAAAAAACGCACAAACAATTTCATGGAATAATACTTTATTTAGTAATTTTGTTGTTTATTTTTTTTTGAAAATGGGGGAATGGTACTTGAGTTTATTTATAATTGAACGCATTTCATTGTGTGGACTGGCTGGCTGGCTGGACTGTTTGTTGGTCGCTCGGTCAGTTGAAATATTTTTTTTAAAGTAAAATGCTAATAAAGATTAGTAACAGTAACACGGCATCACAATAACAATCACGAGCATCTCCATCTCCATGATCATAATGAGGTTCATGAGACTGATCATTATTATCATTTAAAGCGGAAATGTTTGTGCATTGTTGTTGTTGTTGCTGTTGTTCACTTGATTTTTCTCAAAATTCTTTTGTGGTTTTTCTCTACATATACCTACATATTTATTTTATTGCATTTCCGAGATTTATTTATTATTAAATTAAATTAAAAACACCACTTAACATGATATTATTTTACATATAAACAATTAAATTTTGTTTTTAAAATTTGCCCCATAATGTAGGGCCTCTTTAAGGCCACTGCAAATGCATATTAAAAAACCAAATAGGGACAAAATTAACAGCACTGGAGTACTAAGCAAAATTAGAGCGAATAGCGAGAAATCACTACATTTGGCCAATATCAGCCACCACAATAAACGTCTGGTTAAATTACGAAATATGACACGTCTCTTCCACAAAATATTGCCCAACAAAGCCAAACGTTTACAAAATATCGAAATTATTATATAAAAAATATATGTTATAAACTTCCACCATTTTGTAAATCTGTTATACAAAGTACTTTCCATGAAATTATCTATTTTATAAGATAATTTTTCTCTTAACTCGGGTTTTAGAAATTGTTGCATTAGATATTGTACTAGACGCCAAGCTACAGATGTCGACTCATTATTAGCCTTTACTGAGAATGTGGAACGTGCTGTTGTAGTATCTTTTGGAAATTCTGTATCACTTTCCGTGTCTGCCAAACTGAAACGTTCCAATTCGTACTGCTTGTCTTTAAACATGCTGCTATCACCTTCATAGTTTCCATTATAACAGATTATTGAGCGCTGGGATCTGTTATTAAAGGAATTGCATGGTTTATTGCTTTGTTCAAATTTGTAGCGCTTTTGGTTGAGAGCTATGCGAGATCTGCCGCTGCTGGGTGGTGTTGTGTTTTGGGTTAGTGACGGCACGAAATTTAGACCCTCGAGATATTGTTCCATTTTGTTATATTTTTGCTTTTAGTTTTTTGATTTTTTAAAAGTTAAAAAAATATTTTTTTGTAAAAATATGTAGATTTAAATGTGACAGTATTTTGAGTTTTATGAAAAAGTGTTTCAATGCAGTTTGGGGGAAAAGAAATTTTCATTTTTTTGGGGATTCTTAATTTATAAAAATTATATTTCCACAATATAATTTTCCCACCCTATAAAGTATATATATTCTGGATCCTTATAGATAGCGGAGTCGATTTAGCCATGTTCGTCTGTCTGTCTGCTGAAATCAATTTTCTGAAGACCCCAGATATCTTCGGGATCCAAATCTTCAATTATTCTCTCAGACATGCTTTCGAGAAGTTTCCTATTTAAAATCAGCAAAATTCGTCCATAAATAACGGAGATATGAGCAAAAATCCGAGACAACCTCTATTTTTGGCCTATTTTTTATCTATATCTCGATTACTAAGTCATAAATATAGACTATATGGATATCTAATGATAGATATTTCAAAGTCCATTGCAACGATGTATATAAGGCTATAGTAAGTTGGACCTACAATGGGTCAAAATCGGGAAAAATATTTTTTAACCCGAATTTTTTTTTTTCACATAAAACATTTTTTGTTATAAATTTTTTTCACTAATAAATTAAAAAAAAAAAATTTTTAAATTAAAAAAAAATTGGAAAAAACAATTTCCAAAAAATTTTTTTTTTTAAATTTAAAAAAAAAAAAAAAAATTAAATTAAAAAAATTTTTTTAAAAAAAATTGGAAAAAACAATTTCAAAAAAAAATTTTCTTTTTAAATTTTATTTTAAAGTATAATTTGGTGAAGGGTATATAAGATTCAGCACAGCCGAATATAGTTCTCTTACTTGTTTACACCAACTCTCTTACTTGTTTACACCAATATATTAAGCCCAAAAATATTAGGCAAACACCTACCGAGTCTATTTAACGAAGTCCGCCTGGCTGGTTGTCCAATAAGTCCACGAATTTTTTAATTTCCCGGCTCTTAACTGAAAGGTCAACACTGCTCCTGTCAACATATGCATTTGTTGTTATTCCAATAAAAGACAAATAGAGAAAATCGGGAAATATTTGTACCCGCTGTTATCAAACAACTGAAGTAGGGTGGATAAAAATGTTGAAAATTTAGTTTTCAAATGCGAATATCTCCTAAGCTATAAGAGATAATGGATAGCTACGACAAGGTAGTGCTCGACAAGGAGATTCTATATATGTAATTTTTTTGAAATCGTAACACAAACGAAGAAATAGTATTGTTTTAAAAATGTAACATACCCGAAGTTTCCTGTGTACCCCTGGCGGCCCTCATGAGTCTCTGTCAGTTGACTCCTGTCAAAACTAATTTGACTGTGCACAGTGGTATAGAAAAAAAGAGGGAAATAAATTTGTAACTTCTCAACGGTTAGTTCGATTTCAATAAAGTTTCACATGCGTAAAGAGGACGTACTCTCGAGTTTAAGGCGCCCCTGGTAGGCTCAGGGTACCCAGGAAACCTCGGGTATGTAACATCTAAATATGGTAACCCATTATAGATGGCCCAATATGTTATATATAAGTAGGTTACACGTTTTATTGTGGTACACTTTTAAGTATGTTATTGTCCACCAATATTGATGAAACATATATGGTTTAAAAGGTTCTTTTCTCTAGATATGGACAATATAAACCATTTTTTTTAATTCTTTCCATAAAATTGGTAAAAAACATTTTAAAAGTGGTCGAATTTTGACCACCGGGCGATCCTAGTGTTCATAATTATTTTGTAAAAGGTCTTTGGTAGGGATGGAAACATGGAAAAACTAAAACTCTCATTTTTGTGATTTTTCAAAACTTTATTGAGAATTGTGGGATTCCTGATAACAAATTTCAAGAATTTGTTTTTATTTCGGCATTTTCAATAGAAAAATCTATATAACTGTAAAATATCATTAAAAACTATTCACAAATAAAAAGTTATTTTCAATTTAAAAAATTTGTATCTGCGAAAAAACATTTTTTCTCATACTTTTCAAAAAAGTATTCCATGAATATTTAAATTGTCAAAAGTTATAAATATTTTTGAAAAATAGACAAAATCTCCTATACATTGATATAGTAAAACACGCCTTTAAAATATAACATATAGTATAACCTTGTGTTTTTAAGTGGTGGCAAATTAATTAGGCAAAAATTTAACATCTAGCAAAGCAGTTATTTAAGGAGTGAGATCGTAAAATTCTTAACACACGTTTTTCATTAAAACTTTTAACCCAAGTATTATTTGATTTTTTTTTTTTTTGATCAAGTTACCTTTGTAAAACATGCCAGTTATTATGTTTAATGTCAATTTTATTAATTTATTGTTAATCTGATTAAAATGAATGACCAGAAAAAAGTGCGTACTAAAATGATTAAATATTTTCAACAAAACCCAACTTGGTTCTACAAAAATTTGAACAAGCTTTGAAAGGTCTGCCGTCAAACTGTTTCCAATGTTATTAAACAGCATACGGAGAAATTGTCCGTTGATAGAAAACCTGATTCAGGTAGAAGGAATGGTCGGTCCACATTATGTTTCTAAAGCCAAAAAAATAAAAAGCATTTTCAAAAGAGCTCCCAACACAACCGGTAGGAAAGCAGTCCGGTTAGCTCAGTACTCGGAATATTTGGTACGAAAAGTTAAAGCCAATAAAGGTTTAAAAACAAACAAGGCTTAAAAAGTTCCTGACAGGAACGCTGCAAAAAATTTAGAGGCCAAAAACAGAGCACGAAAATTGAAGTAAAGTTTTATAAAAAAAAATATTCCTGCTGCATAGTGGGTGACGAAACGTATGTTCTGGCAGATTTTTCGCAACTTTCTGGTCAAAAATTGTATGTTGCTGATGCTCGAGGGAATGTTGAAGAAAAGTTTAGGACCCAAAAGTAGACAACATTTCCCAAAAAGTTCTTAGTATGACAAGCAATATGCAGTCGCGGCAAAAGAAGCCAATCATTTGTTACAACGGGCTCTATAAATACCGAAATTTACATCAAGGAATGTTTACAAAAAAGGCTGCTTCCATTCATAAGTTTTCATAATGTGTCCACTTATTTTTGGCCTGACTTGGCAGCCTGTCACTATGGTAAACAAGACCTTGAGTTGTACGAGAACAATAATGTGGTATTTGTACCAAGAGAGGCAAATCCTCGAAACTGCTCGGAGCTAAGCCCAGTGGAGAGATATTGGGCTCTTGTTAAAAGAGAATTGAAGAGCACGAAAAAGGTGTCCAAAAGTGTGGTAGATTTTAAACGGAGATGGACTATCTGTTCGAGCAAAGTGACAGAAAGCTCTATAAAAACGTTAATGGAAGGGTTTCCGAAAAAGGTTCAAAATTTATCACTAGTAATTAAAACTATAAAAATATATTTTTTTGGTAAAAAAAAAAAATAAAACTGTAAGTTTATTGGTTTTGTTTTTATTAACATATCGCTCATTTGCTGCAACAACGTCATAATTCAAAAAAGTCATTTTGAGCAAAACGGCTTTGAATGTTTTATGATATTTTACTATTTCTTAAATAAATTTTCAACAAATCATGAGATTTCAGAAATAAAACCTGATTTAAATAGTAGATGTTAATATCATTCTAATCTCTATTTAACCCAAATTTTTTCTTGCTTTTTCTTGATGTTTACAACAAAAAAAAAAAAACAATCTCACGAAAAAATAATTGTCTTTTTTGAAAACTGATAAAACTATATGAAAGACTAGAGAACGGCGCATATTTTATATTACTCAGTTCAAAAAACACGGATTTTGAGTTATGACGTTGTTTTCAGCAAATGAGCGATATATGTATGTTAAGAATTTTTCGATCTCACTCCTTAAGTTTTAATTTTGAAATTTTAAAAGTTTAACCTTGCTGTAAAATGTTTTTTCTTAAAACGTTATTTTATATCAAATAAACTGCAAACTAAGACACAAAATCTTTTTTTGACAAAATCTCAATTCATCTAGTGGTGAAAAATAATAAAATTTTTAAATGAGAATGAAAACTACATTTTGAAAAAAATTAAAATTTTTTTAATTTTTTTTGTCTAAGATTAAACAAATGTGTATTATTGATAAGAACTACATAGCTACAAAAAATACTAAATATAAATTTCTATCGACCATTCAGGCAATTGTCGAAAATAGTATTATTTAAAACATTATCGTAAAGTAAATAAAAAATTAATTTATTGGGATAGGTCGGTCTTTCATTTAACTGTTACCTGTGCGCTCAAAAGCGTGTAAAAATAGTAAAAAAAATTGTTATTATTCATTAAAAAATATAAAAATATAAATATAAAAACGGGCATTGTTTTATGAGCTTTCAAATACAAAAAAGAAATATGTATTAAAACTATAACGTATATTTAGGAAACAAACAAAAAATACTTAAGTACCTAGCCCATAGAGAAAATATACATAGAGCGCAAACTAAAAAAAAAAACTCAAACAAAAAAATGTTTGTTTTCACATAGTTTTTTTTTTTTATTAATACGTTCTCACCAATTAGGTTTTTGACAACTGAGTTAGGTCTTTGACAGGAGAGTTTCCGATCTATGAGTATTTATCTATGACCCAGACTACCTCAAAAATATGTATACTTTTCATTCAGTGAACAAAAAAATATTTTTTTTTATAAACTTATCATTTATTTAATTTATAAATAATTTTAATTTAATAAAATTAAATTTCTTAAAATGTATTATGTATAAATTTATTTCTTTTTAAAGAACATATTATATTTTAATACATATTTTGACACAAGATTACATAATTTTCTAAGATTTACATAATTTTCTATACAAATATAAATCACCTAATCAATTCAGATAACATACATTTGAACTAAACGGTTGTTCTAAAATACAACCCTTTTGGGCTGTGTTTAGTGAGTATGTTTCTTTAAAACGCTCCCTATAATATGCTACACATTTTATAAGAAAATTTCAACGGCGTTCATATTAAATATCAACAACTTTGATTTCTTATAATAAAAGTGAAGCGTGCCTTAAATAGTGATCGACTTTGAGTTCCATTTAAATAAATTAAATCAAAAGGAAGCTACAATTTAAATTTGTTTTGATGAAATTTGTTTACCGACAAAATGGATCCCATACCAAGTTATAATTTATTACAAGCTATAGATCCGACAAAAATTAAACTACCCATTAGTGATCGTAAGTTTTTAAATACAAAGTGAATTTCAAGTACAGTGTTTTTTTACAATCTAAATTTTGTTTCCTTTCTTTTGTGTATGTATTCATTAAAGGCTTTGCTAAACTAACACTGTCTTCCAATAAAAAGAAACAACAGCTAGCTGAAACTGAACAGCAATTAAAAAGGCAACAGGAAAAACGCGATAGTATCAGCAGAGATATATCAAAGCAATTTGAGGAGGAACAAAAATCACAACAAAATCCTTTATTACGTAGTGAATCTTCTAAGGACACTCATTGCCATGATACACTTAGTGCAGATGAAGAGGAGTTAACCATGGATGCTTTACAGGTGTCTCTAGATTATGATAATCCCACACAACTGGGGGAAGATTTAGAATTGTTATCACAACAAATTGCCTCAATGGCTGTGCAATCTAAACCGATTTCTTTGTCATCCGGTTCCACGTGCAATTTAAGTGAACACTCTCTGTTGGTGTCCACTGAAAGTCAACGTTCTAGCGCTGGTGGTGAAAATAATATACACATTGTGCACCATATTCCCATAAATGTTAAAGAAGCTCTTGAACAAGAAAACGTAGCAATTAATTTAGACTCCTCAAATAATAATGATTTGGAAAAAGGCTATGAAATGACTGATGATGAGGAGGAAGATGAAGCAATTACCATATCGGATACTTCTGAAAGCCATCATGAGCAGGAACCAGATGTAATGGCCACTTCCAGCTTACCCTCAACCTCATATACAACAACATCTGATAATCTTAGGCTGCCCAGCATTACTGACGATAAGGCTGAACGTGTGCTGGCCTTTCTAAGAGATGTTTCTGTAGAGCGACGTGTTATGCTGGAACAAGGCCACATAGACTTTAATGATACCATAGATCAGATGTTAAACCATAAAAAAATTGACAAAATACAAGAAACATTAGCAAAATCCCATCAAATTGCATCTGCGGATACAGAATCAATGACGCCCGATGTAGATGAAGATGAAGAAGTTACCCCTAAATCTCAGCTAGAAAGAGAAAAACGTCTCAAAGCTTTAGAAGAATCACTAAGAAATGAGCAAAATAGTGAAAATAATTCAGAAAATTTAAACGAATCTGAAGAAGAAATATCTCCCAATAGCAATGACAAAATAAAAAATGTGCACAGACTGGCCAATGATGAAACTCAAGACAATACCGTAATGTCGGACGCTGAAGTAGAAAAAACTCTCAATGTTCATTCTAACCTTGAAACTCCTCACACTCCTATGAGTTCTAAAATTAACAAGAATGATGAAAATAATGTATACAGAATTGCCAATGATGAAACACAATGTAATACTGAATTTTCTATGAACGAGGATGAAACAGAAAGAACCCCCAAAATTAATACTAAACTTAAAAATAAAACTCCTTTAAATAAAGAAAACTCTCGTAGATTGGCCAATTTGGATACAGAAGAAAATACACAGCTTCCTGCTATAGAAAACAATTTATGTAATAATGCAAATAACGAAACAGATCCCCATAGGCTAGTTAATGATGATACTATGGCAAATTCTATAATCAGTGGTTTTGACGATGCTCAACAATCCATAGTCTATGATAACACTCAGGATTATAAAACACCCGAAAAAAAAGGACAGTACACAAATATTTCCTCTATATCTATACACTCGACGCCACAAAGTTTAGACGATTCTGGCCATAAACAAGATTCACTTATTTTAAACTCTTCATCCGAAATAAATGATAATGATAGTGCGCCCGAACATTCCATAACCATTTCAGAAACTGACAATGAAAGTTTTAAAGAAAAATCTCCTGCTAAAAGTGAAAATTCCGATAACAAGAAACTTTCCAATAGTTTTCACCGGGAAGACTCCAGCGATGATGATTCGGAGTATGATGAACAAATGTCTCAAATACAAATGTCTATGGCAAAGATTAATATATCGGCTAAAATCAATATTAAAATACACATACCCGACACCACTTCCACAGAAACCAGTGAAGATGATGAACAAAGTTATGAGAAGAAAAGAAAAAGTCTGGTATCAAGTCAACAACAAAATGGTGAAAAGGAATATAATGCTGAAGAACAATCGTGCAATGATGATCAGAGTAGTGAATCTAATGATCAAAGTAGGGATTCCAGTATTGATGAGAAAACCTGTAAACAAATGCAATTAAAAGCTCAAGCTGCTAAAGAGCAAGTGATGGATGATGATCACAATAGTGAATCTAATAATCAAAGTGGAGATTCCAGTACCGCTAAGAAAATCTGTAAACAAATGCAATTAAAAGCTCAAGCTGCTGAAGAGCAAGTGATCGATGATGATCACAATAGTGAATCTAATAATCAAAGTGGAGATTCCAGTATCGCTGAGAAATTCTGTAAACAAATGCAATTAAAAGCTCAAGCTCCTCTTATAAATGTATTAGAAAATTCACCTAACAAATCCTCAGATTCTGTGGAAATTGTTGAAGATGAAAACTTTCTAAGACAAGCTCATAAAATTCTTACTGAAGTATATGGCAAGTCATGGCAGACACCCGATGTTATGCGCCGTAGCCCAAGCGGCGATAAAAATTCTAAAACGTCTTCGTTAAAGAAGAATGAGGTTAAGAGTTCCAAGGAAAATAAGTCTAACCATAAAGTTAAGGTGGAAGAAAGTATTTTGGATGATTTTTCAATATGTAAGTTTTCGTATTATTGTAAAGGGGGAATGTTTTCATGATAGTAAAAAAAAATGTATATAAAACAAAATATAATGCGTTTTCAGAAAAAAACAGTAATTTTCACAAATTGAACTATTTAATAACCGCGAAAAACGTTTCTTCTCAACCACCAGATTTCAATTAAAAAAAAGTTTTCGCCAAAAATCGCGAAAAAAAATATTAATTTTACAAAAAGAAAGATAAAATATAAAAAATCCGTGATCAGCAAATAAAAAACTCTTTTTGGAAAGGTTGTCTACTTGTCCCGGGATAGCTTTACTGTGTTCTTTAATTCTTTTTTTACCTTCACACAGGCCGAAGTTGTGGACAGTTGGGTGGTTTTGTCTTCCGGGGTACAAAATTTACATTATTGTCTGAATACCACTGAAAGGCCTTTTTTTCCATAGTGGCGTGATGACAAATCGGCCCAGAAATATGAAGGCACTGTGCTGTTTTCAGAAAGGTAAAGCGAAGTTGTGGACAATTGGGTGGTTTTGCCTCCCGTGGAACAAAATTTACATTATTGTTTGAATCCCACTCAAGGTCCTTTTTTCCATATCATAATGACAAATCGGCCCAGAAATATGAAGGTACTCTGTTCTGCTTTCAGAAATGTAAAAGCGTTTTTGTAGACACTCCTTATTATATACCCAGCAGTTCTAGGGGACAGTCCCGAACTAGTGATTTTATCCAGCATTTAGGGTGGGAACTAGTTATTTCAATAGATACGTGACTAGTTATTTTAACACGTGCATGTCCTAAGCAGGGGGTCAATTGACCCTTTTTGACTACAATGAGACTGTCTAATAGCTGGTCCAAATTAGTCAAAGCAATGGATTCACCTACTAGTTAAATAACGTCAGTTACCTTACTAGCTGCATAATTGGTAACTTGATCAGCTACGTAACTGGTCATTTTAACATGTTCGAGTGCTAATTGACCTCAAATAGTCAACTAAAAGAAATATCATAGGCAGTCCAATAAACGATAGCTTGCAAACAAACTTTTCTTCAACAACTCTCCAATTGGATTGCTTCTGTTGGCTAAAATAACTACAAAAAGTGCAGTACAAAATAAGCGTTTAAAGTGACTTCACTATAGGTTACTAAGAGACACTGAAGTGACTTTTGACTTGATGCTTTGTTACATGGTATATCAATATACTTAAGCAAAAACAAAAATGAACTGAATGAGAATTATATCAACAAAATTTGTATAAAACCAGTTTATCAGACAACACGTTTAAAGTGACTACATTCCAGATTACTTATAGACACTTAAGTGGCAATTGTCTTCACGCTAGATTACCGGGGATGTATAAAGTAACCAATTGTCTTATCTCTACACTACAAAGAGCACATACGTGTCAAATGACCAAAATATATATGAATTGGAGTCAAGCAAGTGATAAGACATTTGTGACGATTACTGTCTATAAGGGATACATTGACTACATGCTTAACTGCTGGGTATTTCTGTGTTTATCGTGACGGATATCATAGAATAAAAGCATAGAACGGAAGGAGAGAGCAAAAAAATTTAAAAATTACTCTCTTTTCACACATACGGGTGATACAATAACAAAATACATGTAATACATTCTCATGAATTAGGTTTTTGACAACAGACATAGGTTTTAGGCTCTCAGTTACCTATCTAGTTGTCATTTTTGGCTTATATCACAAATGATTGGCTTTTTTTGCCACAACTGCAAATGGCTTGCCACACAAGAAACTTCTTGGGAAATTTTGTTTGTTTTCTTGTCCAGTATTGTTCTTGAACATTGCCTTGTCACATACAAATCTAGACCCGGATGTTGTGAAAAGTCTCCCAGTACATAAGTTTCATCATCCATCACATAACAGGTGTATTTTTATACCCTTCACCTTCGTGAAAGTGGTGTATATAAATTTGTCATTCCGTTTGTTATTTCCACAATATAATTTTCCGACCCTATAAAGTATATATATTCTGAATCCTTATAGATATCGGAGTCGATTTAGCCATGTCCGTCTGTCTGTCTGTTGAAATAAATTTTCTAAAGACCCCAGATATCTTCGGGATCCAAATCTTCAATAATTCTGTCAGACATGCTTTCGAGAAGTTTCTTATTTAAAATCAGCAAAATCCGTCCATAAATAACGGAGATATGAGCAAAAATCCGAGACAACCTCTATTTTTGGCATATTTTTGTATCTATATCTCGATTACTGAGTCATAAATATAGACAATATGGATATCTAATGATGCATATTTCAAAGTCCATTGCAACGATGTATATAAGGCTATAGTAAGTTAGACCTACAATAGGTCAAAATCGGTAAAATATTTTTAACCCGAATTTTTTTTTCACAAAAAATATTCTTTTGTCATACATTTTTTTCACTAATAAATTAAAAAAAAAAAAAAAATTTAAAATTGGAAAAAATTTTTAAAAAACAATTTTGAAAAAAAAAAAAAAAAAAAAATTTTAAAAATTAATTTTTTTTTTTTAATTTTTAAGTATATTTAATTTTAAAGTATAATTTGGTAAAGGGTATATAAGATTCGGCACAGCCGAATATAGCTCTCTTACTTTTTTTTTTTTAATAAAATTTTAACTCTATTTTTTCGCTCGCTCTATTGCTTCTAAGTTCTATAACGCATTGCGATCTGGAACGTTTTGAACTTTATACGACTTCAATCCAGCATTAGCTTTGGCTCTGCGCACAAAAGAAACAGAGCATTTAACTTTACGAGCTGATTTTCTGATAGAAGTGTTCTGTGCTCATCGAAAGAGTGGTTCGACTTCTTTTGTCTTTTCAGTATTTGTTAGACCTTTTTTTTCTTCCTGATCCAGGTTTTCTTTCAACTAGAGTTTCCAAAAAACCGAAGAATTTCAAAACCGCGGTTTCGCTTTTAAAAAATTTAAAACCGATCGGTTTCGGTTCGGTTTTGTGATAATTTATTAACTATTAATTCAGTTGATAATATAGGAACTGCTAAACAAATTTAAAGTTCAAATTTGACGAGTGTTTACGAGGATAAAGGAAAATTGGTACTTTTTCTTTTAATGGTACCTTTTTAATATATTAAATTAGTTAAAGTTGGCTAATTTGCTTCTCAGTAAAGAAATAATCAAGAATAGGGTGTTCTATTGCATTATGATACCAAAAAATGGGGAACTAAACCAAACTAAGGAGTACTTTTTTGTTCTTCAAAATGAATTTTCTATAATATTGAACCTAGAATCAGTCAGGAAATTACTTTGAAATTTCAAACTTGACAGTGGTTTAAGTGTGGAAAATTTTTACTTTTTCTTCTAATGGTACTTTTTATTATAATAAATTATTTTACTTATTGTATATACATAATAGTTGGCTGATATGCTTCTGAGTAAAGAAAGAATCAAGGGTAGAGGGCATAATGATATTGAGGTAACAGAAACTATCATTGAAATTTCTATATTAATGAACCTATAAGCAGGAAATTAAACACACATGATCCTGACTGAGTTAGAATATAAAAAAGGGAATTGTAGGTACTTTTTCGACATAGTAGTACTTTTTGGATATTTTATAACGATGGACCTAGAAACGCGAATTTAAAATGGATAATTAATGTTACTATTTCTTTATTGTAAAGGTACTTCTTGAATATTTTATAATAATAAACCTTAAAATTAGGCACAAATGATTCTGAATGAGTTAGAAAGGTGATTATAGTCTTATCTTTCATTTGTATTTTCTATAATAATGGACACAGAAATATGAAATTAAACATTCATTATACTGAGTAGGAATACAAAATGTGGGTCTTTATGGTACTGTTTTTATTCTAATAATACGTCTAGAATGAGCTACAATCCACATTAAAATGAATCAATAAACATGAAACTAGAGACTTTTTTCCTGAATTATTATTAATTTACAAAGGGAGGCTTAATAGTTGTATTTCTTTATTCCAATTCAGGTGGCGAAGCTCACCGGTCAGCTAGTACTCCATACTTTTATCGGATATTTGAAAATAACTAAGACTTTGTTACAGAAATTTTGCATTATTTAGCCTGCGAAAGGTAGCCTGCTACATCACTGAAGCAGTTACTGTAATACAATTTTAAAAATTTAAACAAATCTTAAGATATTTTTCCGATGTGTTTGGAGATATTGAACAAATTAGAATTTTTCTAGTGAAAATAGATTAAAAGTGAAAACCGAAGAATAATTGTCGGTTTTGGTTTTAGGCCTTGAAATACCGCAGTTTCGGTTTAAACCGAATTGGAAACTCTACTTTCAACGTTCAAATCTTACTTATACTGTTTTATGACTTTTGAAACAGTGTGACGATGAACCTTCAGATGTTTTGATATTTTTTTGAAAGTCCATATTGGTTTTTTGAAAAGTTTTAATAATTTTTTCACGTACTTTTGTTTTGCTGTCCATTTTGACCGAAATAATTGTTAAAAATTAATGATTTAGAAAAATGAATATCTGACAGTATAAGTTTTGGCTGCGATTTGAAAGAAAAACATTTTGTATACATATTTTTACTATCATTAAAAAAGAATTTCCCTACATTTTTTTTTAAAAAATACTTATACTAATTTCAATTTATAACCATCTGTATGAAAAAAGTTCGCCGAAATATAGTCAAAACAAATTTGGATTCCACACGGCTTGCAACACCGAAAACAACCAAACAAAACAAAGAAGTCTCTACAGAACCGAGAAATTTTAAAAAACCTTTTAAAAAAAATGAAAAGCCAGAAACAAAATTCATGCCACAAACCGAAAGAAAGGCAATTCGTACTCCGGTGGCTAAAGTTGTCGTCAATAAAGGTCGTGTCAATGACGGTAGATGGCGTCAGTTAATTGATGATGATTCGAATTCTGAAGGTGATAATGCTTCGGACGATGATGATGCCGATGAATCATGGAGTAAAAATGCTTCCGAAATAGAGCTGGACAATACGGATTCTGATTTTGAACATTCGCCAAGACCCAAAGCTAGAAATAGAAAGAATAATACCACCAAACGCCAAGGACACAGTGATAAATCTGATATATTAACGAAAAGGCTGAATAAATCCAAAGAGGGTGAAATAGTTTATTTGGATTTGTCTAAGGAAGAGGTTGAAGTACAAGATGAAGTGCCCGAAAGTCCACCAGCAAATCATGATGTTACCTTTGCCTCACGTTTACAGGATATTTTGAAGACTTGCCGACATGAAGACAAGGCCAAATTGCCATCGTCTAACAAGAAAACCAAAAGAAAACTATTTACCCCCAATTTTGGAGATGATGATGAAATTGCTTTGCCTTTAGAAGATGCCACAAAGAATAAAGAAAATATCACTAAAACCATTAATAGAAATATAGATGAGGCTGAGATCTTAGATGATAAGGGCTATTGTCCGTTTGATAGTAAAGGTCGGCCAAAAACTTTAGATTTGGTTAACAAACAATTGGAATCGGTTAAAACGGGTAAACCAATTTTTCAATTGACCCCCTCGCCCAAGAAGAAAGGATCAACTAAAAAAACAGATAAGAATACCAACACGCAAGGTGGTGTTACGCCCAAAACAAAAACAGATAATGAGATTAAATTTAAAACTCCATTAACAGTGAAATCTAAAGGGCCGAAGGCCTTACATGATCTCTGTCAAACCCCGGACTATAAATACAACTTTTTAAAATCTTTAGATGGTAATTATTTGATTTCAAGGCAACAAGTTGTTGCAATCATTTTAGGCAAAGATTCTCTTAAACATATTTCTTAATTTTGTTTGTATTATTAGTCACGGTTAGTAAAACCTTATGCCATCCCGATGCCTTGTACTATCGTGATAATTATCGCACCAAGAAAGAAGATCTATCCAAAATACTTTATGACATGTACAATGAAAAATTATTTAAGAACCAACTAAATGTGCCTATAACATGGAATAAGAAACTTTCGAATACTGCAGGCAGATGTTTGAATAAAAAAAAGTAAGATGCTCATTAAAAAAACTAAAATAAAAATTATTACAAACATATTTTCTCTTAGGTTGGGTGTAAGATCCAGTGTTATAGAACTAAGCGATAAAGTTTTGACAAGTGGCGATCGTTTGCGTTGTACTCTGATACATGAGTTGTGTCATGCGGCCACCTGGATATTTAATGGTGAAGGTGGTCATGGCAGCACCTGGAAAGAGTGGGCTCGCCGAGCAAATGCTACTTTTCCAGAAATACCCAAAATTGGTGTATGCCATCAATATGATATAGAGTATAAATACACATACAAATGTACTTTATGTGCCGCCAAGTAGGTTTTACTTTGGGTTTATGTGTAATTTATAATGTTAAATTAAAAATATTACTTATATTAATTTAGATCTCATGCCCATTCCAAATCAAAAAAAGTGGAAAATATACGTTGCTCCTATTGTCATGGTGCTATTGAGGTTTTCCTCAATAAAAAGGATAAGGCTGGCAATATTATACCTACACCCGTTAAAGAGGCCACTGGTTTTGCCAAATTTGTCAAGGACAATTACAAGAAATTCAAACGTGATGATCGTAAACATGCTGATGTTATGAAATTATTGAGTAGTGAATTTGCTTCCCTTAAAGTTGCCACTAATTAATAATGAATGGACTTTTATTTTATAGAATTAATGTGTTAATGTATTTTAGTTTTATTTTTATTTTCCTTTTGCCGTATTTTTAAAGCTAGAAGCTGGAATCTTTTATTTTCATATGTGTAGTATATAATGTTTTATTTGGTTAAGGTTTTATATTGTACGAAATAAAATGATTTTAATTGTAAAAAAAATGTATTTCTTTTTGCAAGGTTTTTTAAATAATTTAATTTTTTAAGTATGTTTATAGCAAATTTTTATACATAGTAAAGGCATGTAATATATTACTGCAATGTATTTAAATATTCCAAAAAGTCTGTAGAGCTAAATTTTATATAATCAGGGGCCGAATTATCGCATTCGTGATCGAATGAACTATCGTATCGAAAAATAATTTCGATATCGTAATTATAAAAAAATGTACTAAATTTCATGCTCGATATCGAATGCTGTAATCTCAAATAAGAAAATTACGATCGATTTTACTCAATATCGAATGCGTAAATTCGGCCCCGGGTATGTGATGGATGTCGAAACAATTTGAAAACGAAAATGTGATCATAGTGAAATACACATAGAGCGGAAACTAGATAAAAATTCATAAGTTTTAGACAGTCTCATTGTAGAGAAAAAGGGTCAATTGACCCCTGCTTAGGACATGCACGTGTTAAAATAACTAGTCACGTAGCTATTGAAGGAACTATTTCCACCCTAAATGATGGGTAAAATCACTAGCTTGGAACTGTTGGGTAGAGTCTCCGATCTATGTCTATTTATCCATGGATGTGAAACTTTACGGCCGTATTCATAGAAGCCACAATAAATTTATTGTTTCACAATATAAATTTTTAAAGATTACATAATTTTTTACTATTGAAATTTTACGAATTAAGGACAAAAAGCGTATAATCCTTTAAGGATATTTTAGAGGAAACCAGGTGAAACCTTGTAAACTTTATTTCTTCGTAATTTGTTTTCAACACAGAGTAACCGTAACATGTTGTTACCCATTTCCATATAGTACATATAGGCACTATATTCAATACCCTCTATCTTAGTTATTCATGAAAATGAGTATTTGATGGCAAAATATTCAGTAGTGGGTATAAAAATATTTCAAAGAAAACATTTTTTTTTTACATTTTTGAAATTTCTCTTTGTTTCTGAATTTTAACCCCTGCATCCGTAGATGACAACTAGATGTAACTGAGAGCCCAAAATCTAAGTCTGTTGTCAAAAACCTAATTCATGAGAATGTATTGCATGTATTTTGTTATTGTAACACCCGTATGTGTGAAAATAGAGTAATTTTTCCATTGATATTACTCTCTCCTTCCGTTCTATGTGTTTATTCTATGCCTGCATCTTTTTTAGTAATTACTTTTTAATTCAGTTATTTTGTATAATTTCCACTTGCAAAATATGTTTTCTTACTAACTTGGACATGCTGATCACGAATCTGCACCACTATATTAAATTATATATGGAGCATTTCACGTCAAGTGAACCAAATTTTATCGAAACATCTTCAAAATTGCGACCTGTATTCTGCGCACAAGGTTTACATGGACAACCAGCCAGCCAGACGGACGGACGGACATCGTTTAATCGACTCAGAAAGTGATTCTAATATTTTTGGGCGTTACAAACATCTGCACAAATCCAATATACCCTCGCCACTATGGTGGTGTAGGGTATAATAAGTGATTTTTATTCCTGAGGTTAACATATTATGGGTATTACAGTATCGAGGCTATGAAATTTTAGTTAGGTATGTTACATACCATCGGAAAGGCTAATGTGTCTAGTTTCTCTGCGTAAGTTTAATTTTTAAGGTTTACACACAAATATGAAAAAAATCAAAATGGTGCATATGATAAAAATTTAAAATCCTTTGTCTTGAGTTACAAAATATTTATTTTGATAGATATCCCACTCGCATCCCACTAAGCGACCAAAAACGTTTTAAAGGAAAAAACCTAAGCTTTCTTTTGAGAAAAAAAAAAAAATAAATAAAAAAAGGGTCCATTTTGAAAAAAAAAGTCAAAAAAGTTTTTGATTTTGCAAAAAAAAAAGTAAAAAATTTTATGTCTTGAGTTACAAAACATTTTTTGATAGATATCCCACTCGCATCCCACTAAGCGACAAAAAGGGTGTTAAAGGAAAATACATAAGCTTTCTTTTGAGCAAAAAAAAAAAAAAAAATTAAAAAATGGGTCCATTTTTAAAAAAAAAGTCAACAAAGTTTTGATTTTGCAAAAAAAAGTAAAAAATTTTATATCTTGAGTTACAAAATATTTTTTTTGATAGATATCCCACTCGCATCCCACTAAGCGACCATATAGGTCGCTTACGAAAAGACCTGAGCTTTCTTAAGAAAAATAAAAATAAAAAATAAAAAGGGCCCATTTTGAAAAAAAAGTCAAAAATGTTTTTGATTTTTTTAAAAAAATAGTCAAAAATATTTTATTTATTTTTTTTAATTTTTTTTTCAAAATATTGCATAAATAGCTATCTAAACTATTTGGGACACATTTTGCTAAGAACAATAGGTAATAAGTTATATGGATAAGAAAAAACACCTGCTTGGCCAAAATGTCAAATTTTGACCTCCTATAACTCAGAGAGTTCTTGACCGATCTTGTTGAAAAATTGTGTCCGAATTACTATCCAATAGAACTAACATTGGTGCAAATTTCATCCCGATCGGAAGACATCGATTTCAAAAGTTGGTTCACTTGACGTGAAATGCCCCATATATTTATAATTAAAAAAAATATTTTTTAAATTTTGAAAAACAATTTCGAATTCATTTTTTTTAATATACATATATTAATATATACGTATATTAAAAAAAAAAAAATTTTTAAATTAAAAAAAATTCGAAAAAAAAAATTTTGAAAAAAAAAAAATAATTTTTTAAATTTTGAAAAACAATATCGAATTTTTAAATATAATTTTGTGAAGGGTATATAAGATTCGGCACAGCCGAATATAGCTCCCTTACTTGTTCTTAATTCAATTTGTTTTTGTTTTTTGAATGATGAAGTACTAAGGAATTAAGGCTATGAATTAATTCGTAATGAATTCTTTAATGGAATGATTGAGAAGTAAAAATTTAATTGATATTAAAAATTCAATTGAGAATTAATTATTTCAAACCTTTGATTAAAACATTGGTTTTCTCATGAAAACCTTCCAAGGGGTTTACTGATGATGAAGTGGTTCGATTTAGGTTAATCATGTAGAATCTATATATATAAAATAGTAACGTTAGTGACTGACTGATTCATCATCGCACAGCCCAAACGACTGAAGCTAGAATCATGAAATTTTAACTGTGGGTTCCTCCCTCCCCAAAACGATCCGATAAGAAGGGAGTTTTGGAAATTCGAACGTTTAGGGGGTAAAAAAGGGTAAAAACGGGTAAATTCGGTAACCTTATATCTTCAAAACTAATAAAGATACAAAAAAAAACTTAAAATTGCATGTTACTCCATTTAAAAAATAAGCTGACAGGTGTTTCGTACTTTTTCGAAATTTGAACCTTTTAGGGGAGAAAACTGCTAAAAACTCTATTTTGGTACTTTTTTGGCAACCTATGTATCTTTTAAACTAATAAACATAGAAACAAATTTTAAATCGTATTCTTTACTTAACAAAAAATAAAAAATATAAGTTTGGTACTTTTTGGAAATTCGAAAAAAAAATTGTGTTTATTTTTGGTACTTTTTCATAAAATATGTTTTTTTTTTTTATAATATGACATAGAGATACGAATATTTTATTATGAGCTCCCACCACGATACAGAAATTTATTTGAATATAATTTTACCACCGTAATGGGGATAAAAAAGGTACCAAAAAGGGGATAAAATCGGTAAAATACATTTTATTTGAAATTATTAAACAAATTTTGATAATTTTTTTTTTAACATTGGATTGATACAAAAATTAACTAACAGGTTGTTATTTGGAACTCGAGTGCTAATGTTTATATTGGTTCAAATCTGGGTAAACAATTTGGTACTTTTATTAAAACATATCTTTTTCTTGGGCACATTAACACAGATTTTAATCGTTTGATACATATCTTTAGCATAAACAATTTTGGCAAAATGGAATATTTGTAAATTTTAAACTTGTGGGGTATTCAAGGTGGAAAACCTTTTTTTGGTACTTTTCTCCTAATGGTACTTTTTTAATATTTAACATTATTTTACTTATCGACATTAAAGTTAGCTGATATGTATCTGAGTGAAGTTAGTGTTAGGAATAGGGAATAATATTTAGGTACCAAAATGTGAGAACTGAATTATAGGTACTTTTTATTGTTCTAATGGTACTTTTTGAATTTTCTATAATAACGGACCTAGAAATATGAAATTAAGCGTATATAGTCCTAAGTGAGTGGAAATTCAAGCGGATACTTCATGGTCATTTTTCTTTATTCAAATGGTACTTTTTTTAATTTCTTCACCAATGAACCTAGAAACATGAAATAAAGCTTACATGGGCCCGAGTGGGTGGGAATCCACAAGTGGCTTCTTTTTGGTACTTTTTTTATTCTTCTAATGGTACTTTTTGAAATTTCTATAACAATGTACTTAGGAACTTGAAATTTAGCTTATATGGTCCTAAGTGAGTGAGAACTCTAGGGGTAGACTTTTTGGTACTTTTTCTTTATTCGAATGGTACTTTTTTTTAATTTCTTCACCAATGAACCTAGAAACATGAAATGAAGCTTACATGGGCCCGAGTGGGTGGGAATCCACAAGTGGCTTCTTTTTGGTACTTTTTTATTCTTCTAATGGTACTTTTTGAATTTTCTATAACAATGGACTTAGAAACATGAAATTAAGCACATATGGTCCTAAGTGAGTGAGAACTCTAGGGGGAGACTTTTTGGTACTTTTTCTTTATTCGAATGGTACTTTTTGTAATGAATTAATAAACATGAAACTAGAGACATGTTATCCTGAATTAGTATTAATTCACAAACGGTACTATTTATTTCATCCAATTGGGGTGTCGAAGCGCACCGGGTCAGCTAGTTGTTACATAAATGTGTTTAAGCGAGTATCAGAATGAGATAATTAAACCATGAATCGGCTACACTTTATCATTAATGATAAAAGACTTTCTAAAAAAAGTTAAATAGACAAAATCAATTTTAACAACAAAATTAAAAGTTCATTTAATTTCATAAATGTTCCTTAATTGTATCCAAACAAAAACTTTAGATTTAAGTAAAATATTGAGTGCATGACTTTGAAATGCGGGATTTACAATAGATGGCGTATCTTTTGAACGCGGATTTTGTTTCAAATAACTTATGTACATGGCATTTTGAAAGATACAGTTTTTTGCTTTGAAAATGTCGAATTTTGTGCCAACAAAGCGTCATATGCGGGAAGTTTTGCTTTACTTCTTTAATTTGAAAAAAGTGACGCTGAAGTACACCGAACGTGCGATAGATGGTTTGTGCGGTTCAGAAGTGGTGATTTTGACAACGAAGACAAATATCGCCCAGGCCAGCCGAAAAAGATTGTTGTCAAACTCAACAAGAGCTTGCAAAATCTAGCTCCCAATGATTTTGCAAGCTCCTGTTGAGTTTGACAACATTCTTTTTTGACTCAATCAGTAATTTCAAAACGTTTGCAAGCAGCAGGATTCATCCAAAAGCTACTTGATCGCTATAAAAGAAAATAATTTTTGCACCGAATCATTACTTGCGCTGAACCCGAAGCGAAAAAGATCGTAATTCTACTCAAAAGAAATATTCCGAATGTAGCTAATAATTTTTTACCGGATACGAATTAAGCATTATACAACAAAGAAACGAAATATACTTTTCTTATTCCATCCGAAATATTAAATATTTTATAATATATTTCTATTTATTAAAATATATATTTGAATAAATATTTTTAGCTCAATTTTACTTTTATTTAGCGAATCTGAAACTTTATAATTAAGATTTTTATTTCTTACAGCATTTAGTTTGTTTTTACAACAATTTAATATAAACATAATACTAATTTTGTACTTATTTTGCTTTTCTTTGCAGTTTGTTTATCGTTTTGATATCGCAGTATATGTAGTACGTGCGTACTATGAGTATGAGACGAAATTTCTTATAACTACAATATAAAACTGAACAAAAATTCTTCAGCCATTTAAAAACTACTTCTACTACAAAACGCTCCTACCAGGCAGGCTTGTATATGAGTGTGATAAAGAAAATTTAAACAACAAAAAAAAAAATATAATAATAATCATTCCATGAAGTATACAACGAAATAAACAAGCGGGAGTTTTTGAATTCTCATATAAAAAAAAAAATTTAATAAAACGACTAAAATTTCAATTGAATCATCAAGAAAACAGCAGTTAACATATTTTACACAAAGGAATTAGTCTATATGTATCTGTTTGTTATTATTATTTTTTGCATATGAATACAGATGCTGTTAAAAATTAAATTATGTATTTAATACATACGAAATATTTAATATAAATATTGTAATTTACATATGCCAACATACATATCTTACGTACATACATACATATGTTAATGTAAGTTTTCATTTATTTACATACATTTACATTACATACATATGTTAATGTAAATTTTTTTTTATTTATTTACATACATTTAAATTGTAGTTAATTAAATTTAGTTTTCTTCTTTTGTTACAGCACTGCCTTTTTAAGGGCTTTTTTGAGCGAAACATCAACTTATCATAATCAAATAATTATTGTTAAGTAGAAAAAAAATGCTGAGCATGAATTTATGTCTACTTTTAAGTTGCAGTCTTTTGACTGTAACCTTGGTGTCGAATACTGCTGCCGAACTCTATGATCAGGATATTAAAGGTCCCAATGTTTGCAAAAAGAAGGAAGTGTAAGTTAAAACAATTACATATTTAAAATACAAAATATCAAAATTCAAGGGCTTAAACGAAGTTTAAACCCATAATGATTTAACTAGCGGGTTGTTTAAAATGCAATAGGCAAGCAAATAATAATATTGGGTGTTTGACTTAAACATATCTGTCATTTATTTTCACTTAGTTATTGAAGTGAGTTTTTGGCTTCGAAAATGCTTTACTTCTTTAATTTGAAAATAAGTGCCGCTGAAGCTCAACAAAGCTTATGGTGAATGTGTTCCATCGGTTTTAATGTGCGAGTAATGATTTTGACACGGTAGGCAAAGATCGCCCAGACCAGCGGAATAAATTTGAAGACCAAGAATTGGAGTTATTACTCTGTGAATATTGTTGTAAAATTCAACAAGAGCTGGCAAAATCATTGGTAGGTACACAAGGAGCAATTTCAAAACGTTTGCGAGCAGCAGGATTCATCCCAAAGCAGGGAAATTGGGTACCATACTAATTGAAGTGGAGAGACCTTGAACGACTATTTTGCATGTCCGAAATGTTACTTTAACGCTATAAATGATAATTATTTTTGCACCAAATCATTACTTGTGATTAACAGTGGAAACATTACGATAAACCGAAGCATAAGAGATCGTATGTGAATCTATGCAGAAGCGACACCAAAGCCAAATATCCATGGCGCTAAGGAAATGCTCTGTATTTGGTGGGAGCAAAAGGGTCCTATATAAGGACTGGGATCGAAGAATTCTTAACATACATATATGTTAATAAAAATGAAACCACTAAACTTTTTTTTCTTATATGATTGAAATTATTATTACAATTTACAAAAAAAAAAAAAAAAATATTTTTTTTAGTTCTAATCACTAGTGATGAGATTTTGAACATTTTTCGGAAACCCTTCCATTATGGTTTTTATTAGAGTTTGCAATTCGGTTTTAACCGAAACCGAAACCGACAATTATTCATCGGTTTTCACTTTTAATCTATTTTCACTAGAAAAATTTTAAATTTAGAAATGAGAAATAAACTTTTTCATCCAATTATTCATCCAATATCTCTAAACACAAATCGGTAAAAATATCTTAAGATTTGTTTAAATTTTTTAAATTGTATTACAATAATTGCTTCAGATGATGTAGAAGGCTACCTTTCGCAGGCTAAATAATGCAAAATTTTTGTAACAAAGTCTTAGTTATTTTCAAATATCCGATAAAAGTATGAAGTACTATCTGACCGGTGCGCTTCGCGACCTCAATTGGAATATAGAAATAGTACTACAAAAGTCTCCCTTTGTAAATTAATACTAATTCAGGAAAACATATCTCTAGTTTCATGTTTATTGATTCATTTTAATGTGGATTGTAGCTCATTCTAGACGTATTATTAGAATAAAAACAGTACCATAAAGACCCACATTTTGAATTCCTACTCAGCGTCATGAATGTTTAATTTCATATTTCTGAGTCCATTATTATAGAAAATACAAAAGAAGGGTAAGACTATAATCACCTTTCGTGAATTCTAACTCATTCAGAATTATTTGTGACTAATTTTAATTATTATAAAATATTAAAAAAAGTACCTTTACAATAAAGTTTCTTGGTCCATCTTTATAAAATATTCAAGGAGTACTACTAATACTTCGAAAAAGTACCTGCAATACCATTTTTTATATTTTAACTCAGTCAGGATCATGTGTGTTTAATATCCTGCTTATAGGTTCATTATTATAGAAATTTCAATAATAGTTTATGTTACCTCAATATCATTATGCCCTCAATCCTTGATTCTTTCTTTACTCAGAAGAATATCAGCCAACTATTATGTATATACAATAAAAAAAATAATTTATTATAATAAAAAGTACCATTAGAAGAAAAAGTAAAAATTTTCCACACTTAAACCAAGTCAAGTTTGAAATTTCAAAGTAATTTCCTGATATTATAGAAAATTAATTTTGAAGAACGAAAAAGTACTCCTTAGTTTGGTTTAGTTCTCCATTTTTGGTATCATAATACAATTGACCACTCTATTCTTGATTATTTCTTTACTGAGAAGCATATTAGCCAACTTTAACTAATTTAATATATTAAAAAAGGTACCATTAAAGGAAAAAGTACCAATTTTCCTTTATCCTCGTAAACACTAGTCAAATTTGAACTTAAAATTTATTTAGCAGTTCCTATATTATCAACTGATTTAATAGTTAATAAATTATCACAAAACCGAACCGAAACCGATCGGTTTTCAATTTTATAAAACCGAAACCGCGGTTTTGAAATTCTTCGGATTTTTGGAAACTCTAGTTTTTATAGTGATTTCTGTCACTTTGTTCGAACAGGTTGTCCATCTCCGTTTAAAATCTATCACACTTTTGGACACCTTTTTTGTGCTCTTCAATTCTCTTTTAACAAGAGCCCAATATCTCTCCACTGGCCTTAGCTCCTGGAAGTTTGAAGAAAATGCCTCTCTTGGTACAAATACCATACTATTGTTCTTTTACCACTTAAGACCTTTCTTACCATAGTGACAGATGCCAAATCAGGCCAAAAATAAGTGGACACATTAAGAAGTCTTATGAATGGATGCAGCCTTTTTTGTAAACATTCCTTGATGTAAATTTCGGTATTTATAGAGCCCTTAGTAACAAATGTTTGGCTTTTTTGCCTCAACTGCATATTGCTTGCCATACCAAGTACTTTTTGGGAAATTTTGTCTGCTTTTGGGTCCTAAACTTCAAAATTTTGACCCGGAAGCTGCGAAAAAACTGCCAGAACATACGTTTTCGTCATCCATTATGCAGCAGGAATATTTTTTTTTATAAAATTTTACTTCAATTTCCGTGCTCTGTTTTTGGCCTCTAAATGTTTAGCAGCGTTCCTGTCAGGAACTTTTTGAGCCTTATATGTTTTTAAACCTGCATTAACCATAACTTTTCGTACCAAATAGTTCGAGCACTGAGCTAACCGGGCTGCTTTCCTACCGGATGTGTTGGGAGATCTTTTGAAAATGCTTTCTATTTGTTTGGCTTAATAAATATCATGTGGACCATTCCTTCTACCTGAACCAGGTTTTCTATCAACGGACAAGTTCTCACGGTACTGTTCAATAACATTGGAAATAGTTTGACAGCAGACCTTTGATTGTTTGGCCAACTTTTTGTAGGATCAAGTTGGATTTTGTTGAAAATATTTAATGATTTTAGTACACACTTTTTTCTCGTCACTCATTTTAATCAGATTAATAACAAATGAACATGATTGACATTAAACATAATAACTGACATGCTTTACAAAGGTAATTTGATAAAAAAAAAATCAAAAAATACTTGGTTTAAAAATTTAATGAAAAACGTGTGTTAAGAATTTTTCGATCTCAGTCCTTATTATAAGCTGCTGAAATCTAACCAGACCATCACAGGAAACCTGTAATGAACGCAAGGAGCATTGGCCGTAAAACGCCAATATATTAAATAGAGCTTCGAATAAATTGAATTTAAGCTTTATTCACTAAAATCATAATTCAGATCTAAAAAATGTCATTTCCTAAAACCATGCCCAACAAAAAAATCTCTAGCTTCATTGAAATGCTTTCATTTGAATTGAATACATTCACTATTGAATTAATTCATAATAGTATTGTTACGTTTTTTACCTTTTAAAAACGGGGTTTATTTCCTTTAAATAAACCGGATACTTTTGATGGCAAATAAAAGCAGTTTTAGTAGTTTAAAATTGTAACAACTCTTTATTTATTTAGAATGTACAACAACAGAATTAAATAGTCACTCAGTGTCTTTACACACGTATATCAATTCGCAGAAATACACACACACACTTTATAATGTACAAGTATACACGTACAAGACAGTTGATGTTAACTCTAACAGCGCCTATGATCAACTCAATTCACGACTGCCACTATTTATACACGCGCCATCTATCGGTAATCTTCTACAATGCTCTTAATGGACATACTAGTACATTTGAATTCCAGAGCCTTTGTTGTCATTGGCAGCAGCCCAAACATTTAGTGTTGCCATACTTACAAACAATGCCAACATCCGCATGGTACTGATGGACGTGCCCTCAAATATGATGAATGCTGCAGGCAGTCGTTACAGACCGTTAAACTCAAATCGTCATTGCACATTCGTAACAGTATTTATTCACCTTTAAGTTGTTATTTTTTTGCTAATGCCCTTCACCATGAGTGGCAAAGGAATATATAAGTTTGTCATTCCATTTGTAGTTTCTACATTTTTCATTTCCGACCCCATAAAGTATATATATTCTGGATCGTTATAGATAGCAAAGTCGATATAGCCATGACCGTCTGTATGTTGAAATCAACTTTCCGTAGCTCCCAAATAACTTACAAACATAATTAATACATCAATATATCGGGAATTCTTCCGAGAAAATCGGCCCACAAATATTTTATATAGATATTTTTGGTCTATTTTTGATCTATATCTGGATTACTAAGTCATTAATATAGACAATATGGATATCTAATGATAGATAATTCATAGTCCATTGCAACGATGTATATAAGGCTATAAAAATTTGGACCTACAATGGGTGAAAATCGGGAAAAATACTTGTTAACTTGATTTTTTTCCACTAATAAATTTAAAAACAAAAATTTTTAGAATATTAAAAAACAAATTCAAAAAAAAAAAATTTGTTTAAATTTTGAAAAAAATTTCGAAAATTTTTTTTTTAAATTTGGAAAAAAAATTTAATTTTGTTTACCTAAAAATATTAAAAATTTTTATTTGAAAGTATAAATTGGTGAGAGAATATAAGATTCGGCACAGCCGAATATAGCTCTCTTACGTGTTTTTGTTCATTAAATTTGAAAACAAAATGAATTGTAAGAAATTTAAACGTTTAAAAAACTTTGTTAAGATATTTTGTGATGGATTTTAATTAAAGAAAACTTAAATGATTCAAAATGGAATTAATTCTTAATGGAATGGTTAAGAGATAAAATTTAATTTGATTTTGAAAATTTAATTAAGAATTAATTTTTTCAGAATATATATTTTTTTTTTGTAATAATCAATTTTTGAATTTTCAGATACCCCGTTGAAATTGTTACAACTGAATTACAAAATTATCAAGTACGTGGAAATATTTGGTGTTTCAATGTGCCACCCAGATGTTCGACGTATACCCTAAAACAAAAGGTGGTCAATAAAACAACAACTCTTACCAAAGAGCGCATTGTTTACGATTGTTGTGGTAAGTTTTTAAATAAGTTTAATCTTATTTAACACGGTTTTTCAAATTTATTAAAATTTCTACTTGTAGATGGTTATAAATTGAGTCCCACTGGCAAAGGTTGCGTAGCAGATTGTAAAGATAAATGTGTACATGGTGCATGTGTGGCACCGAATAAGTGTAAATGTGAACATGGCTATGGAGGACCCACTTGCGATATAAGTTCGTATAAATGTTTTATAATTATTTTGTTAATTTCTCAATCGCTTTATTATAACAAACACTTGAAAGCCTTCAATGTTTAATTTTTGCAGTTAATAATTATAATTTAAGCTTTTTCTTGCTTTTTATTAATAATGTTTTTAAAGTTTATTTTGAAATGAAGTTTTTTGTTAATTATTTTATTTATAAAGGCTATGTTTTTATAACATTATAACATTATACTTATACTTTTTTTTGAGTCAAATGAGTTAAACGTTTCAAAAACAAATTGAAGTATTCAAAATTTGAACCTAACGTGTAAAATTAGTGAAATTTTAAATCAGTTTACTAAAATTTTTATTATTTATTGTAAAATTTTAGTTTTTTGGTTGTTTTTTTTTTTAAATGGTCATTCAACTAAAACCGAGTAATAAGTCCTTTTTTAGGGCTAAGCACTTAACATTGTAATATAGTTGACAATATGATAGTATTGTTACGTTGGTTTATTTTCTTTTGATAGTAGTTTAAAATTGTAAAAACTCTTTATTTATTTAAAATGTACAACAACAACAGTTCAAATATTCACTTAGTCTCTTTATACAGCTTATCCAATAAATTAACTAATACATGTGGTTTTACATCATTTATTTTTTTAATTCATTTATAATGCATTTAACAAAAATATGTCACGATTTTCTCGCACAAAAGTATTGGCACATTTAATTCCAAAGCTTAAAATTTAAAATTTTTTATCTAATAAGACACATTTAGTATTTTGTGGGCAAGCATTTTTGCTTAATAACCTCATTCAAGCGTTTTGGCATAGAATGCACTAGATTTTTGGTTATATCTTCCCCAATTTTGACCCACTCTTCCTTCAATGCCTGTTGTAATAGAGATTTATTTGAAATTGACCGTCTTTTGACCCGTCTATCAAGTTCCTCCCTCAAATGCTCAATAGAATTGAGATCTGGAGACTGTGGTGGGTGTGGTAGAACAAGTGCCAAGTTGTAGGTTAACCACATACGCACGTCATGACTTGAATGTGTGGAGTCGTTGTCGTGTTGTAATGTAAATGTTGTTGGTAAATTCAACTTTTCGGCACTTTTTTTTAACATTTTCTTTGAGAATATTTAAATAAACGAATCTGTCCATAGTACCCTATATAAAAACCAACTCACCAACACCCGCAGACGACATGCAGCCCCACACCATTACACCACCCCCACCATGTTTGACTGTGGGAGCAAGATTTTGTTTTTCATATGCCGTATTGGGCTTTCTCCACACGTTGGTGCTGCCATCTGAGCGAAAAATATTAAATTTACTCTCATCCGAGAATAGTACTTCATCCCAAAAACTAACAGGTTTGCTTTTAAAATATCTTGCGTAGTCTAATCGCTTGTTTTGGTTGATTAATGAAACTAATGGTTTACGCCTAGCAACTCGTGCACTATAATAAGCCTCTTGCAGCACTCTCCGCACGGTCATGAGATGAATAGTCTTACCAAATTCCTGTTTAACTTCAGCAGCAATTTCGGTCGATGTTTTTTTGGGATTTACTTTTATTTTTTTGACTATTTGCTTGCATTCGCGACCAGTTAAAGCTCTAGCACTGTTGAAGCTTGTATCCCCTTTAAAGCGATTAACAATACATCGAATTGTGCAACGACTTCTTTCCATTATTTCGCCTATCTCAGCGTACGATTTGCCTTGATTATGCATGTGCAGTATTATTTTGCGCTGAGCTTCTGTGGTTTTTTTCTGATTTGAGCTCATTTTGGTACTCGAAAGTTATTTTTTTTTTTTTTTTGAGAAAAATGTCGCATTGTTAGAAATAACGGACATATTATGACTTATAAAAATTCATTGTTTTGGCATCGTTGCCAGATCTCAAAAAATTCAAGCATCAACGATATTGCTGCCTGTGTGTGCCAAAACTTTTGTGTGGCAAAATTATGACTTTTTCAATTACATGTATTATAAAAGTTATGTTCTGTGTATTTTGATAAAAAAAAAAAAACAATAATATTCATCAAATCAGTGTTGAAGGTACTTATTACCAAAATTTTGTTTCCAAGAATTTATTTGAAATGGCTTTAAAATAGTGATAAAGTCGCAAAGTATTGCTGTGCCAATAGTTTAGGTTTTCAATTTTATAAAACCGAAACCGCGGTTTTGAAATTCTTCGGTTTTTTGGAAACTCTAGTTTTACAAAGCTTCGATAAAATAGAAATCTCATGATAAATATATTGTAAATAATAAAGTATATACTTGTGATATCTCCAGATCAAAGATTATTTGCAGAAGATAATGAGCAGTCATTCAATTCGTCTCCCTCAAGTAAATTTAAACATTGATAACATATGTGAAAGTTTTTTCCGCATTTTCCGTGTTTTTAATTATTACTTTAGGTCCTAATGAGCTAGGCATTTCCTATGCACGCGTGCTTTTCGACCATTATTAAATTTACAACAACGTACTCAAACGTATTAAAAACTCATTCAGTCTCGTTTGAGCGTTCATTGAAGAAGGTTGTGTTGTGTTGTCGCATGTTTCTTGCTTTTGTACATGAAAATTACTAATGCAGGGATTGAAAACTTAATATTTTTTAACATCAACGTATGGTAAACGTTTTTAGAATTATAAACTTCCAAAAAGAAACGAATTTTAATCTAAAATGCTTTCTTAAATCGATATAAGTAAAGAAGTCTAACAGAAATTTTAAATTTAAAAATATTATTTTTAATTAAAATACCACCATTTCAAAATTAAAATTTCCATGCCTGTGTTGTAGTGAATATGAGAGTATAAATTTGTCTCTTTTCTTATTTTTCGTTCTTACAAAAACTGGCCAATCGCATGTGTTGCCGGGCTCTGCTTTAGGAACATCATAATTCAAAAATGTATATTTCATAATTATACTTTTTTCTTTTAACTTTCGGCAAACAGTAATCAATCAGCTTCTTAGCAACATCAGTAAAGTGATCATTAAGATACACATTTGATTGTAAGGTACCACCAATCACATTATACAACTTAAGGTTTCGATTTCTATGATCCCGTCCCGAAATAATAATATTTGATCGGTTTAACCTCTGCCTCTGCAGAACGTTGTTTTGATTTTCTAAATACAAAATTCTATCGTTTGCTGCATTATCGACAACCTTAATGACGTCAAAACCATTTTTTTATATCCGATTTAATTTGCTCATTACTATCACAATTCAAGATATTTTTTTGTTAGCAGACATAATATTATTAGATTTCTCCTCCAGTAACTTAAGATTACATTTAAATTGCTCCTCAAGTTTACGTTTAGCTTCAAAGAATTTTTGTTCCAACTTTTCTACTAAGGAGGACATAAGAGCCGAAAATCCATTTCTTAGTTCTTCTTGAATGTTGCAGTATTTTGGTAGTCTTCAGCAGTGTTCACAAACATATTTTAAATTTCTATTCTTTGTAAGAAAAACATGTTGCTCTACGGCAAGGGTGCCTAAGTGCTCATTTGTTTTTGTAAATGTTCATTTGTTTTTGTAAATGTTCTTAGCAATAGGCTGTGTGTTTCTATACTCAATACAGCATTCAGCACTAGCAATATGAAATACACAAACAACTTTGTTTTGTTAGTTTTTTTTTTCGTTCTTCACTTTATACACGCAAGTGCAAAGCAACAACACTTTCATATGCTTTGCTGGTACACATTGTCGACAGCGATCATCAATGTAGATTTTGTTTATCGTGTGGTATCGTTTAAAAAAGTGTGTATTTTTTTCATTGTTCATTGTATGTTGTGGTTTTTACAACAAAAAATATTGAATAAAAATTAGTTTTTCTTTAAATATATTGGTGTTTGCTCTTCCAAAAGGAACTTTTGGGCACCCCTGCTCTACGGCTACATTTCCACCGGATATGTGAAAATATTTTTCACAATAAGAGCAATCAATACTTCTGTTTGTCTTTGTTATATTTTTATCACAAATAGGGCATTTAAATGGAACTTTAGACATGATTAAAATAGTAATAAATTCATAAGTCCCAGCTCTGATGTAAATAAACCAATGTAGTTCAGGCAGCCGCAGCACCAATATATAAATAAATAAGAGTTCTCCAATTACTCAAAATTGGAAGAACAAGAACAGCAAATCTTGGAGAACAAATTAAATTTGTATTCTCAACACCAACAATTATTGGTATAAAACAGCAACCCTTAATATTATAAACAGCCAGTATGAATTCGGCCACAGAGTACGGCTTATAGGATGTTTACTTGTATTTAGCAATGTATGAAATAAACTTTTATATTGTTGTCAGATAGCACCAAGGCATATTTAACCAGGTGGCAGCGTAACGCCAGCTGACTATTTTTTGCTATACTTATATTGTGCCTTATGAAATGTCAAAAACGTGTTTACAAACATTTTTAAATTTGTTATAAGAGTAAAAAGATTATTTTATATTTATAAAAGTGAGTTTTAGTTACCGCTTTATGTGCGTAAAATATTTGAAAGTGCTAAAACAAACTATTTCGTTTTAAAAAGTGCGTTTTTGTGAATTTATTTTTTGGCAGTTTATAAGGTTTTACACACTGTTGTTCTTGTATTGTTGTAATTGTTGTAGTTACGCTGCCACCTGGTTAATACATCTTGGATAGCACTTCAAATTTTACTTTTTTAACAACTTTTTATAAATAAAAACCACTTTATTACAATTTTTTATAAATTTTTCTTAAATTATTTTCTTAGTGAAGAAATTTGCGCGTTAGTTCATGACGAAGTTGCCAGATCAATCAATGTACAAACTTTTCAATGTACAAACTTAAATGTACAAGACAGTTGATGTTAACTCTAACAGCTCACTCAACTCACTCACGACTGCAGCCTCTGCCACTATTTATACACACGCCATCTTTCGGGAATCTTCTACAATGTTCTTAACGGACAACCTATGATTTCCGAATTCTAGAGCTTTCTATGTCTATGTCAATTTCTGCAGTTTAAACATTTAGTGTTGCCATACTTATAAACAATGCTAATAACCGCATGCTATCAACACTGTTGATAAGTAGAAGCTTCTACTGATGGACGTGTTTATAAACATGATGAATGCTGCAGGCAGTCGTTACAGACCGTTTAATTCAAATCATTATTGCAAATTCGTAACAGTATTTCCTTACAAATTGATTAATTAAGTTTTTTTTTGTTAAGATTAAACTAACATTTATTTCAAATTTAGCATGTTTGTATTTAGAAACGAAATTGTACTCAATTAGATATGAGTTAGATGTGATAACTTTGTAACTTTGTTTCAAATACGTTCATGTTATAAAAACAAGCCTTAATCCATTGATGGTTATGAGTTGAAGATGGCAATTTAATATATATATTTTTTTATTTATGTAGATAAATACACATAGATCGGAAACTCTCCTGTTAAAGACCTAACACAGTTGTTATAAACCTAAGTGGTGAGAATGTATTAGTATGTGTGATTTTTTGAGTAATTTTTTTTCTACTTTCCTTCATAGAGAAATAGAGCGGAAACTTTTGTACAAAAAACTCAAACAAAAAAAAAAAAAAAAAAAAAATACATCTACTAGTGTTGTTTTTGTTTTCACATAGTTTTTTCTACTAATACATTCTCAGCACATAAGTTTTTGACAACTGAGTTAGGTCTTTGACCGGATAGTTTCCGATCTATGTGAATTTATCTATGATTTTCGCACCATGCGTATTTCTCTATGTGAAAAACACTCAATAATTATTTGAAAACTGAGTGATTTTCATACACAAATTTGGAAATGGTTTTCCGGGCTGGTTTCTAAATTAGTCCGTCAATTTGCCATACGTCTTCTTCACACTGTAGATGTAAGAAGTATAATGGCATTCTTAAAATAAATGGAAACTAAACCGCCTGTTTTATGCTATAAACTTATGGCCATCGATATTACAAATTCATTTTAGTTTTTAATATTAAATTTGCAATTATTTTATATGTTTAAATTTTAACAACAAGCTTTTATATTTAAGCTAAATAAGCTTTTAATAGTAGTAGTAGTAGTAGATTACACCTTATAGCTATTTGCTTATCAACCAAAACTACACAAATGGGCTCTTTGCTTTTTAAAATTTTATTTGTTAAAAAACACTTTTTATGCATTTCACATCAACTCCTACATTTAAAATATAAAACACAATACCCACCCACCCCCACATATCTAGATTATATGAAAACCCAAGCACATATGTAAATGTAACTAATAAAACCAAAACGTTAGGGTTAAATAACGTGAAGCTGTAAATATCTACACAAAAATTTGAAAAATTCAAGCAGTGTATAAAATTTGTATGTCTGAATAAAACAAGAGGAAATTAAAATAAGCTCTATCTAACAATTTAAATATGTTGTAGCTGGAAAGAAGGATATAACAAATTCAAATAAATAATTATATGTATAACTTATTTCCAAAAAATATAACTGTATTCAAAAATAGATTGTCCAACTGGCTATTGGGATGTTGATTGTAAAAAACAATGTGATTGTTATAATAATGCCACATGTGAGCCCTACACGGGTGCCTGTCAATGCGACAAAGGATATACGGGAGAAAAATGCCAAGACAAATGCCCCAAGGGCTATTACGGTGCTGGATGTATGGAGGAGTGTCGTTGTGAGAATGATGGCATTTGTCATCATGAATCCGGTGAATGTATTTGCACGCCCGGTTATACTGGACCATTGTAAGTTTGCTAGTGAGCAGGTTTTAAAAATTGTTATGAGCGTTATTTATTATTTTTTACAAATTTTTTTGTTTAATTTGCTACGAAAAGATGTGAAGATCAGTGTCCAGATGGCAAACATGGTGCTCAGTGTACCCAGGATTGCCGGTGTCAAAACGATGGCAAATGTGATCCTCAAAATGGTGAATGTTTGTGTCCGGATGGTTGGACGGGTGAAGTGTGTGCCAACAAATGTCCAATCGGCACTTATGGAGCAAATTGTGAGAAACCCTGTGAATGTTTTAAAGGTGCGCCCTGTCATCATATAACCGGCAAATGTGAGTGCCCCGCGGGCTATATGGGTGATCGTTGTTTCGATGAGTGTCCCAGTAATTTGTATGGTCTAAATTGCACCCAGGAATGTAAATGTTTAAATGATGCCACATGCGACAAGGCTACGGGCGTTTGTAATTGTCGTCCTGGCTGGTCGGGTGAAGATTGTGGCGAACGCATTTGTCCCGCCAATGAATATGGTGAAAACTGCACAAAATCCTGTGAGTGTGAAATGCAATTCACCGAATTGTGCCATCCAGAGAATGGTAAATGCCTGTGTCATGTTGGCTGGAGTGGTACATTGTGCAATAGACCTTGCCCGTTCCTGAAATATGGCGCAAATTGTGAATTGCATTGCAACTGCAAAAACAATGCCAAATGTAATCCCATCAATGGCTCCTGTATATGTGCTGCTGGTTACAAGGGCGATTCCTGTGAAGAACAATGTGATGATGGTTTCTATGGTCAGAATTGTGCTCATAAATGTGATTGTAAAAATGGTGCCAAATGTGCTCCGGAAACGGGACAATGTTTCTGTACGCCCGGCTGGAAGAACATTAAATGTGATCGTCCCTGTGATTTGAATCATTATGGCCAGGATTGTAATAGCGTGTGTGATTGTAAGAACAATGCCGCCTGTAATCCCACCAATGGTGCTTGTACCTGTGCTGCCGGCTTTAAGGGCGAGAAATGTGATCACAAATGTGACTATGGTACATTTGGTCTGGACTGTGGCCAACAGTGTGAATGTGATTTTAATAATACTATCGCTTGTGAGTCCACTGATGGCAAATGTATTTGCAAACAGGGATGGGGAGGTATATAGTGCATTGCAAATTTTTTACTTCTTCTAAATATGAAAACTTTCTATTCATCTTGGTTATGGGTTGTTTCATAGACATTTCTAAACTTTCATTACACTCCTTCATTTACACTTCCATATATTTACACTATTTTACATTGAAAAGGAACACATTTTTGCATGAGCATGAATTTATACATTACATGTCACCATTTTTTAGCCTTGTGAAAATGTGAACTTTTGCACAATCACAACAA
The DNA here is from genome assembly GCA_942486065.2 of Calliphora vomitoria. Classification (NCBI taxonomy): domain Eukaryota; kingdom Metazoa; phylum Arthropoda; class Insecta; order Diptera; family Calliphoridae; genus Calliphora; species Calliphora vomitoria. Next base: position 14,662,721 of record OW818031.2, on the reverse strand, counting down.
CAACATACGTGATATGTATGGTTGTTGTGATTGTGCCAAAGTTTGCTATTTCGTAAGGGTAAACAATGGTGGCGCGTGATTACTCTTCTATTTACATACATACTTAAATACATATTTATTCATTAGATACCATTTTTAAAATCAAGATTTGGTAGAGTTTGATTACAACTAAATTAAATTTATATTTTTCCAAACTAATTTTGGATGGTACCGCCGAGGGTTTTCCAACAAAATGTGTTATTTGGTATTGAAAGAAAATGGCTTTTTTTGAGATCGGATGTTTATTTCATAATAAAGAGAAAGGTATGCCGTTAATAATGAAAAACAACATCAGCCAAATGGCCACCACGGCCACGCTTACAGGACTATATCCTTTTCATGAAATTTTTCATAACCAAATCGCAAAGTGACTGCCCTATGTCCTCGATAGCCTCCTAATTCTATCTTTGAAGTCTTGAATCGACGCTGGGCTGTTGGCGTAGACCTTATCTTTCACGTGGACCCTAAGGAAGAAGCTGCAGGGTGTTAAATCACAAGATCTCGGTGGCCAATTGTGATTATCTCTTCGAGAGATAATACGGTCCGGAAACTTTTCCCGTAAAATACCAATGGTTTCGTTGCTTGTGTGGCACGTAGCGCCGTCTTGTTGAAAGTAAACGTTGTCCAAATCAATATCATCCAACTCCGACCATAAGATACGGTGTAATGACGTTTGTGAAATGCCCAATTCCAAAGAGCGACAAGGAATGGACAAACCTGGGTTTTCTTCAACACTGGGCTACAGCAGCAATATTCTCAGTTGTTCTTGAGCGACGTGCACGTCGTTTTATTCTTCACATCACTAACTTGTTCCAACAGCTCGAATTTTTCCACCAATTTCTGTATTGCGGCCCGACAAGGTATTTCACGACGACCCAAAAATTCTTTAGTTTTGCGAACTGGGACTGCAAGATTTTCACCATTTTTATAGTGAATTTTAATAATTTCAATGCATTGTTGAAGCGTGTATCGTTCCATTTTTAGTAATGGCGTAGTTTCTACTAGGGTTCTATAGTTGAAACAAAAAGTCGACTTTTCGAACTTTCGACTTTTTTCGATTTTTAAAAAGTCGACTTTTCGAACTTTCGACTTTTGGTAATTTATGAAAAGTCGACTTTTCGAACTTTCGACTTTTTAGTTAAATCGACTTTTTTCGACTTTTCGACTATTTTCGACTTTCCGACTATTTTCGACTTTTTTTCCACTTTTTACCATTTTTTATAAAAAATACATGGTTTCTGCATTTATTGATGCGCCTTGTGTTAATTTTAGCAATAAAAATTAAATGTATTAAGGCGATAATATATAATATGTAGAAAGAGCATTTTTTTATGAACATTTACTTATTATTTATTTTTGCATACACTAGAAAAAATGTAAGTGTACCAAATTGCAATAACATAAAATTATTATGTTATTCTGTGCATATTTTGTTTTAGTATAATGTTGCAATTAAAAATTTTTTTAACAATCTTTAAAGTCGACTTTTTTCGACTTTTTTCGACTTTTATCGACTATTCGACTTTTATCGACTTTTGTGATAACTAATCGAATGTTCGACTTTTTTGTGACCAAAAAGTCGACTTAGACTTTTCGACTTTTTTCAGCAAAAAGTCGATTGTTCGAACAATCGAACAATCGACTTATAGAACCCTAGTTTCTACTTGTCAAATGTCATAGAATAAAAGTTTCAAAAGTGACAGCTACCGAAATACCGGGTGATTCAAAATAACACCTGTTACCATTTTTAACTAAAATGAAAATACCTGAAACATTTTTTATTTGGTGCCATCCTAAAGAAAGTTCTAAAATATCGTTATTTGAAAACAAAACTTTTTCCAGTATTTGCGACATTTTTTAATATGAATTATTCAAAATTCTCTTCCAAATCTTGTTGCATGTTTAAACTGAGTAGTTTTTAATTATTATATTCGATTAAATTTATTTATTTCGTTACATTTTGTTCATTCATATTTATTATTATTTCTTTTTTTTTGCTGTGCTTTTTGTTTGGTTTTATTAAAAAAAAAATAAAAAAAAATAACAAAATATTGAAGGCGTTCATTGTGAAACTAACTGTCCAACGGGTTATTATGGTGAATCTTGTGATCAAGTTTGCAGATGTAAAAATAATTCCTCCTGTGATCCCGATACGGGACGTTGTATTTGCTCGTCCGGCTGGACCGGTGAAGATTGCTCGAAACCCTGCGAATATGGCTTCTATGGTAATGGCTGCAAGGAGAAATGTCCCATTATAGTGCATGGCAACAAGAGTTGTGATCATATAACCGGGGAAATAAGATGTCGTGATGGTTACATTGGCTTAACATGCGAACATCCCTGTCCGCCGGGTTATTTTGGTACGGGTTGTACCCGCAAATGCAATTGCAAACATGGTGGCGAGTGTAATCATATAACGGGAACATGTCACTGCATGCCGGGCTGGACGGGCTTGAGTTGTAATGTAACCTGTGAGGAAGGTTTCTATGGCCAGAATTGTTCGCAACAATGTCATTGTCAAAATGATAATGGTTGTCGTAAGAATGATGGTTTGTGTATTTGTAAACCTGGCTGGATGGGTACCAGATGTGATGAAGGTGAGTTTTAATTAATTATTGTAAAAAATGTGGAATACAATTTGATCTGTTCCACAACCAGGCAGATTTACAGGTGTTTCTCTGTATTAATCAGAAAAACTAGAAAATATATTAAACTTTTGAGTACGCCAGCAATATTTTATAAAACCTGGATATTTAGAACCAACTGAAACAAAGCTCTTGATTTGTTAATTAAATATATTATTCCAGTTTGTCCCGAGGGTTTCTATGGCGAACACTGTATGCGCTCTTGCCAGTGTGCTTCACCCAATTTTGTTTGTCAGGCCACAGAGGGTTGTGTTTGCCGTAAAGGTTTTACCGGAGAAAATTGTGATATACCTAAAGCGGAACAGCGTATACAAGAAGCCGAAGTGGAGAGTATGTTAATACAAGTAAAATTTTATTTAAATACTTATTCACCCTGATATTCTTATTAGCAGGTCGTGCTGGTTTAGCTTGGGGCTTAACTCTGGCCATTTTATTTGTTTCGGTTATTATAGCCGTTATATTCTATTATCGTCGTCGTGTTTCCAATTTGAAAACGGAAATTGCTCATGTGCAATATATAAGTGATCCCACACAGGGTTGGCCAGAACGCCACAATTTCGATAATCCTGTGTATGGCATGCAACAAACCAATCCAGAGACTAGATTGTTAAATAATTTAAGACCCAAAATTAACAATCTCAATTTGGTGGGCAGTGAGATGTATGCGGATGATTCTAATGCCAGCAGTAGGGGTAAATTTTTTATAGATTGTAATGCTTATTGTTTACTAATCATTTCTCCAATTTGTTACTCAGCTGGCACCTATTCCATTAATTATAATCACGATATGATGGCTAAGAATTTAAATGCCGATTTAACCAATCCCAATGTTTATAATTCGATAGAAGGCTTAAAGGAAGAACATGTTTATGATGAAATTAAACAAAAGGAGGGCTATAATAAAGATCCTGGTAAGTTGTTGTAAATTTTAAATAAATTTTAGTTACTTTTAAACTATTTTCTTTACTGTTTCATACATGCTTCTTTCTATAAATATAAGTTAAAATCTATAACAAACTTCTATTTCCTGAGGGTAAGAAAATAACCCAATCTTTTCTATTGTTTTTTTATAAAGAATTTTGGGTTGATTAATTTAGTTTTGTTACCTCTTGTAGTTAATGTTGTTGAATGAAAAAATTAGGTTTTTAGTATGATTTAGTTTTTATGTGCTAAATTCCCAATTTAATTTATTTAATTTAAATCTATTAAGAATATTATGTAGAACATTTGTATATGTATATTAGTGTTGCCAATTTAGCCTTTTCTGGCTAAATTTAGTCCCTTTTCAATCTTGTTTAGCCTCAAAAAAAATAATTTAGTCTTTAGCCATTTTGTTAGCCTTTTTTATTTTCATTTAGCTATTTTTATGGCTAAATTAAAACTTTTATATTTATTCTAATAATTTAAAATTTTTGCTGTTGAAAATTAGTAAACTCAGTTCAAAAAAAAATGGCTAGAATATTATGTTGAACCAGTAAACAATTTAAGCACATTCAAATTGTTGGAACCTTCCATATATCAGTAAATTTTTGCTCGAGTATTTTATTATTTGCATTAAGGATGCATTCAAAATACATGTTTAATACTTGCCTGGAACGCACAGTTGCTCAGAATTGTTTTTCATCCGCCAAAACTCTGTAACTTTGAAACGATTGAGATATTTTAGTATTTTTTCAATGTGCCGATAACTTCTTGATCTCCCATCGTATATTAGACTCATAAATATAAACAGGCAAAATGAAAACGACTACAAAGATTTAAATTAAAATGCAATATATAATATAGAGAATATTAGCGTTATTTGAAGAAATATTGTTAATATTAAAAAATATGTAACGGCGGGTCCGGGCGTTTATAAAATTATATATAGGATTAAAGAGAACAATTTCAACTTTATCTGGCCGATGTATTTGTTGATGCTTAAAAGTTACTTTTCTCTAAAATTAAATTTTGACGTAAATATAGTACTTTATAAAATATTTTGTAACACCTTACACAGGTCATGTATTTCGTTTTTAAAGACTACAATCCAACCAATTTAGAAAAAAATGTCAGTCCATTATCGATAATAGTTTATTTATATCTGATCAAATATTAGAAATTAACTTTTTTCTAAAATTAAATATTTATGATTACCAGGAGCCACACCCATAATTTCCAATACTTTAAAATTTGGCTTTCATATACAAAATTTGCCTAGGAGCTTTTGTAGGCCAGGTGATAAATACGAGATTTTGAAAATATCGGCATATGATACAAGTGTGGCCAAGAATAAGAATAAATATTCTTATTTTCTTCCACCAAGAATTAGCAACAAGGTTGGTAATCGAAACGAATAACGGTATTAATTTTATTATTATTTCGGTATCGGTAACGGTATTTAAATTATATCGGTATACCGGTATGAAATTAATATATCGGTATTTATACCGGTATTAAATTTATATACATCAAACCTAACAAAAAGTTAAAAAAATATATGTAATTAATTTTTTTTTTCATTTATTAATTCAATAAAAAAATAATACCCTTTTAAAGTTTAAAAGTAATTACCAATATTTAATATTTCAATTAAAAAATATTTTGGTAATTAGAATTTCTATAATACCAATCGAGGTAAAAATACAAGCATCTTCTGATTGTACTAGAAAAACAAAATTAATTTTCAAATATAATTATATTATCGCTTGTTCTCTAGATGAATATTTCGGAATTACCAAAATATACTTGGAATTTTAAAATTAAGGACATTAAATTTAAATATTTAAATAAACATTGTTAGTACTGTTTTATGAGGCAATCGGCGGTGTGACCCACAATTTTTGTTGGTTGCTGTTCTGGTGTTACATACATTTCTTACATTACTAACTATCAATACAAAAGTGGAGTAAGCCACCTTTTGGTATTTAAAAGCAGATGGAGCTGAAAAAAACGTTTTTGCACAGAGCATAATATAACAAAGTAATAGAGCAAAAGTGGTGTAAGTTGAATATACCACTTTTCATTATGTATTTTTGACCAATGTGAGGGAATTGTATATCAGCCGGACTGTACTATTGAAGAAATAGACCATACATTTTTGATATTTATCATGTGACCAAGATTTTGGTGTAATACCATATAAAAAAATCATCAAAGATACATACAGTGTTGGAAAAAATAATAGAAACGATAGCATTTTTTTCCAATTTTGTAAGTATATTAGTCAAGTTTAGTTTTGTTAAAAAAAATTATATGCAGTTTTGTTTATCAGACATACATTCCAGAATACTGGCACGAAGTAATATAAACGGCTCGAAAAAGGCAACCATTCAAGATAATACGAATGAGTGCAAGTGATTTTTTCTCTTCCAAATCGCTGGAAAAAATATAATCTACAGAAAAATTTCGGTTAGTATCACCAAGATAAAGTGGTTGTAAGTTCAGTGGCTAAGATTCCATGATTTTAAATTTTTTACAAGTATTCTAACAATGAAGATGTCCTCTTTAACGAAGACAGTGTTAAAAGAAGGCAGTCAGTGACCATAACACAACTAGATGAATAGCTGAAAAAATAAGCCAGTTTATCGCACTTTTTATAAAAGACTGAATTGCTCCAACAGTGTCAGGGATGATAAGATAGATGATGAATAGCAATTGTAATAAACTTGTCTTAAAGTGGTGTAACTTGTTTATTATTTTAAATTGTACCAAAATATCATAAAAGCAGAAGTGATGTAACCCACATTTTTTCCTATAATATTAACTTAACAAATACATAAATACACAGATATTGTAAATATGGAGTTCTTTTTATAAATTAACAAGTAAGAGAGCTATATCCGTCTGTGCCGAATCTTATATACCCTTCACCAAATTGTAATTTTAAATAAAATTTTAAAAACATTTTTTATACCCTTCACCATGTGGCAAGGGTATATATAAGTTTGTCATTCCGTTTGTAATTTCTACATTTTTCATTTGCGACCCCACAAAGTGTTATATTCTGGATCGTTATATATAGCGAATTCGATATAGCTATGTCCGTCTGTCCGTCTGTATGTTGAAATCAACTTTCCGTAGCCCCCTTACAAACATAATTTATACATCAATATGTCGGGAATTCTTCCGGCTCGGTCGCTATTTAAAATTGAGAAAATCGGGCCAAATGGCTGAGATATAAGGAAAAAACCGAGACAACCTCTATTTTTGATCTATATCTGGATTACTAAGTCATTAATATAGACAATATGGATATCTAATGATAGATATTTCAAAGTCCATTGCAACGATGTATATAAGGCTACAGTAATTTGGACCTACAATGGGTCAAAATCAGGAAAAATATTTTTTAACCCGAATTTTTTTTTTCCAAAAAAAATTTTTTTTCATTAACTTTTTTTCACTAATAAATTTAAAAAAATTAAAAAAAAAAATTGGAAAAATTTGATAAATTAAAACAAAACAATTTCGAAAAAAAAAATGAACAATTTTGAAAAAAAAAAATTAAAAAATTTTAAATTTTGAAAAACAATTTAGAAAATTTTTTTTTTTAAATTTTGAAAAAAAAAATTTAATTTTGTTTACCTAAAAATATTTAAAATTTTTATTTTAAAATATAATTTGGTGAAGGGTTTATAAGATTCGGCACAGCCGAATATAGCTCTCTTACTTGTTTTTCATATTTTTAAACAATTTTTAAAATTTTTTTTTTTAAAGTTTTTTCCAATTTTCTTATTTAAGAATTTATTTTTTTTAATTTATAAGTGAAAAATATATTTATGACAAAAAAATGTTCTTTGTGAAAAAAAAAAATTCAATTAAAAAAAATTTTTCCCGATTTTGACCCATTGTAGGTCCAACTTACTATAGCCTTATATACATTGTTGCAATGGACTTTGAAATATCTATCATTTCATTTTATATTTATGACTTAAAAATCGAGATATAGATAAAAAATAGGCCAAAAATAGAGGTTGTCTCAGATTTTTGCTCTATCTCCGTTATTTATGGACGGATTTTGCTGATTTTAAATAGAAAACTTCTCGCAAGCATGTCTGACAGAATTATTAAAGATTTGAATCCCGAAGATATCTGGGGTCGTCAGATTTCAACAGACAGACAGACGGACATGGCTAAATCGATTCCGCTATCTATAAGGATCCAGAATATATATACTTGATAGGGTCGGAAAGTTATATTGTGGAAATTACAAACGGAATGTCAAACTTATATATACCTTTCTAACGAAGGTGAAGGGTATAAAAATAAAACAATTAAAGTAATGTTCACATAAGAAATTAAATTCAAAAAATTATTAACCCAATTTAAAATCCCCAATCTCCATACTATTTTCTACTAGCAGCAAAATAGTTTGTGTATGTAATTTTAGATTCCGGGTATCTGTTGGAATCTTCTTTCTGGGTATAGTCCTGGTTCGGCTGCTATTTAAAATCGAGGAAATTTCCCCACAAATGGGTAATATAAGCAAAAAACCACGACTACCTCGATTTTTTTACTTATTTTTGATAGGTCAATATGGATATTTAATGATAGGCATTTTAAAGACCTTTCCAACGACCTTTTCAACAAAAATGGATTTCAATAATTTCTTACTTTTTTTCATAAGAAAAAAAAATGTTCGTTCGCATTTAATGAGCCAGGCCCATAATAAATAAAAATTCGAAGACTTAATTCTTAATTCAGTTTTCAAAATCAAATAAAATTGTATCCATTGACCATTCCCGTAAATAATTTATTACAAATTAAATAATAGGCTTAATTCCTCAATATCTCAAACGTATTGAATTCATTCCTTTAAGAATCCATTCTTATTGAATCATTTATTTTATCTTTACAAAATTGCTTAATAAAATGTATTCAATTCAAATATATTATTAATGAAGCTAAATATTTTGTTTTTTTTTTGGGAATGATTTTATGGATTGAATATTTTCATGAATTAAGTGACTTAATTAATTGAAAGCTCTGAGCTATCTTTTGAGAATATAAACGTTTGTATATTGAAAGAAAAAAGCCGCAACATAACTTACGATGTCACATGTGGTATCAATATATCAAAATAGATATATGAGATGTAAGCAAAACAACAAGTTTCACACGATTTTTTACACAAAATTAGCTTTTGGAAGCAAATAAAACTAAAAATACTAAAATCCCTCAAAAATACTTTCTTAATTATCTCAATTATTATTTGAAATCAATTCTTTCATTTATTTTATTTTCTCCCATTCAGTTATTCTTACAAAATCATGTGGAATATATTACATTTAAATTAAAATTTTTTTCTTTTAAATATGTAATTAATTAATGAACTCCAACTAAATATTGTAAATGACTCATTATTTTTTATCTCTTTTTACCCCACTTTCTTTAGATGAATACGATCACTTGGACTACTCCAGACCGAGTACATCACAAAAGCCACACTATCATCGCATGAATGACTCAACCATACTCAATATCAACCATGATGAAGAAAAACCCAGTAATTTGAAAGTTCTATTGAAGAAATGTGAACTTGAAAATGGCAACGAAACCGAAAATGAAGATAATGCTAATTGTAATACCAGCGTATGTGATGATGATAATGCCTCAACAGCTACACCCTCAACTAGCTCAGAACATATCAAGTAATAAAGTGTAAATGAAAAGTCTGTAGGAAATACAAAAAATTTGCTCAAGAGTTTTAAAATGAAAATTTTTTAAAAAAAAAGAAAATAGTGTCATAGAAGAAGCAAAGAAAAACAATTAAGGACAATATTATACATCCACTATCATACATACAAATATACCTTACCTTACCTTTATATATATACAAAAAAGATCTTTTAGCTTATATATATGTAAAGATTTTTATAGATCTTTTGTATGTATAGATTTTAGTTTATAAATTTTAATTCATTCTTTTCAATTTATTTATATTTATACATAAATGTCATTTATTTTTTTAAGAAATATTTAAACAAAAAAATTTAATTTTTTATATTTTTATTTTTTATTGTATAAATATCAGGTTATTAAGTATTTTATTAATTTTAATTAGGGTATTTTAATTTATATAAAATATTTTATGTATGTTTTTCTTTTTTGCTTATACATAGATAAATATAATTTTTGTCTTTAAACTCTTACATCCATTAACACGAAGTCTTGATAGTTATACTGTCGATTAAAATTACTGTCAGTATAACTATTAGTTAATACATAATGAGATTTCGTGTTAAAGGGGATTATGCATATATTTTATCTGCTCAATGTTTGAGGGTATTAATTTCAAAAAAATTGAAAATTAAACTCTGATTTTTTACACTTGTTTATAGTTTGTTAAAAATACTACATTTTGTGGAATTTTTATTCTTGTGTTTGTTGTGTAAAAGTGTAATTCTCCATTTTGTTGATATGAATACCCTCTTTATATTTTAAAATATTTTTTGTAATTGGTGTGTATATTTTCTATAAATTTTCTCAATTTATTTTTTAGATTTTATTTTATTTTGTAAAATAAATAAAATTAAAACAAAATTAAGTAATAATAATAATTAAATTAAGTAATATACCTACCTATTACCTTTGTCTTCCTAAAACACCTTTCTTTACCTTTGCTATATTTACATATAAATACAATTACAGTGAGACCTCGATTATCCGTAATGGTCGGGACCGGTAGCATTCTGGATAATCAATTTTCCCGGTTAATTGAGTACCAAGTTTTAGTAGTTTTTTAATGATGACAGTTTTTCGATAATGACATTTAAAGCTCTATATTGCACACTGATCCATCGGCTGGATCAAAGTCGTCCAATTTGGTGGGAAAAATTTCACTATAACGTTTTCAGCATTGAAATCCTGCACGTCTGGATGTTGTCCAATGGCAGAATGATTTTACTATCATCTTTTAGACCAATTTTCTTAAAGTTCTCAGTCACTTCTGGTACCATTATCATGGACATTTTTTAAAGCTCTTTCCAATAACGAAGCTTTGCACTTGTGTGTACCAGCAGCATTAACGCAAACTAATGAGGTTAGTCTCTCCTTTGAGACCTTGTGTCATTCTATGAAATGTTCATTATGGCAAGCCAAACTTCTCTCACCTAAACACTTTCCATTCTCCATTATCTCATTGGTGAGTTTTTTCATTGATTTGAATTCTTTTAATTTTTCCACAAAAATTGTGGCAGCTAATCAGCTGAATATTCTCCTGCTGCATTAAGTTTGTGAATACAATGTCGTTTTTTCTTAAATTTTGAGTGGAATATATTAGGGTTTCCTTCACTGTTAATCCAGAAATTGGAGTTCCTTTAAATCGTTCCTTCCGGAATCATTCATAAACTACAAAATCTACTTTTGGTTCTTCAGCAGTTTTTAAAGTTTTTCGGTTTCCAAAGCAAAGAATCACTTTGTTTTTTATAATGTCTAACAAACCGCAAAAAGCTATCGAAAAATCGATGGCACAATATGAAAATTGTTGGCCCTACAAATCGATCGAGGGAATTTCCCATTTTCGTTTTATTCACATTGTGTTTGTTTGTTCAAAAATAATCGAAAACAAATTATAATCCCGGATAATAGATGCAAAAAAATTTAAATCAATCCAAAAACATTTTCTTTTTCTTTCCCGGATAATTGATGTTGCCGGTTAATCGAATTACGGATAATCGAGGCCTCACTGTATTTACACATAAATTCAATAATGTTTATTTATGTCGATCTTAAGATCATCGAATATTAAAAATTTTTTTAGCTGTAAGTTTGAGTGAGAAAAATATATATCAATTATACATTTTTTTTAAAAAGAAATTAAAATTATTACATATAGTTTCATATTATAGAAGTAAAATATAAAAGGAATTTATTTACAAAAATATTAGAGGAATGATATTAGAACCAAGTTGGAGTAGGCAAGTAGAAGTTGATAATGGTTTTAAATTAGCATGACAGAACTTTGCAGCTGTATTCTTAAGACTTTTGTTATTTAGTCTTTGAAGTTAATCGGTTCTACATTGTTTATCACTCTAGTTGAAGATTAATCGAATCTGCTTTAGAAATAGATTTCCCATTTGTGAAGTAACTTTTAAACGATTTTTAAACATATCGTCATACTAGACGACTAAGTGGTCTAGGTTTTTTTTTTTGAACAACTTTTCAGGTGTGCCAAAACTGAGTCTTAGAATTGATCACGCGATCCTTTATGATAACTTTGGAATCAATAGAGATATTTGGGAATACATTGGCAATTGAATATACAATGAATAGGGGGGCTCTCAGCTGATAAAATAAAAAATTTTCTAAACATTATAAATATGCATTTTCAAATCTGAAATCTTTAGTGAAGTTTTGTAGCATTAAATGCTAGTTTCTGGGATAAAGATAATCTACATTCTTCGTTTAAACCTAGATTAAACTAAAAATTGTGTTTCTCACTTATTGTTTTTTTAGTATATAATCTAGGTTTAACTGAGCATCATTGGTGAGTTAAACCTAAGTATAAAATGCCAAACAACAAACAGCTGAAAATTAAAATAAACAATTCAGCACAGCAGCTCTTTGTTTTGATTTGCTTTATTAACATCAATATGTATAATTTGTAATATACATTTTATTTTTATTGTTATTGAACAATTTTGAGGAATGCACATATGATTTGACTGAAAAGTATGGCAATGCTAACAAAATCCATAAGTGAGAAACACAATCATAGGTTAAATCCCGGCTAAATATGTTTCAGGTTTAATATAACAGCGTGTTAAGCTACGTTTAACTGACAAGTAAGAAACTAGCTCTTAATCGTATTTATCCAGCGCTTTATTGCCACATACTCGTATAAATTATTTCAAAACAGTGTCATCCAACTAAAATGCAGACTAAATTAATAAGAAAACTAAGTATTTCTCAAGATTAAACCTCAACAACTCAATTTTTGTTTACTTTTTCATTTCATTTTCCATGTACGTCTGTATGTTGAAATCAACTTTTCGTGGCCCCAAATGACTTACAAACATGATCAATCATGATACATCAATATATCGGGTATAGCCCTGTTTCGCTTGATATTTAACATCAACAAAATCGGATGAGATGTAAGCAAAAACCCACGACTACCTTGATTTTTAAAAATCATTTTCCAAAAAAAAATTTCATAAATTTTTTTTTTTTACCAAAAATTTTTTGGAATTTTTATCTTAAAGTATATTTTGGTAAGGGTTTATAAGTTTCGGCACATGTGAATATAGCACTTTTACTTGTTTAAATTTGAATTACTCATACAATTACAATTCGAACCTATTAGTCCTAAGTCATTTACAAATGACTACTTACCTGTCTGCATAGTATAGTATCTGATTTGAGTTTTATTATAGCGAAATATGACTTTGATGCAATATTCAGTTTTGCAAATTTCAAAATCAATCATTTGGTGTTTTGTTTTCGATGCTTTCTTTTCGATACAAAATTTGTTACACGAATGTTTTTGATGAAGTTCTTTTGTTAACAGAACTCCAATCCGATCGAAAGTGCAATTAATTCCATATTTTACTTATTCAGAGTTAACAATAATGAACATTTTTCGCAATGACAAAGTGAATTTTGTATAAAAACCATAATATTGTTACGTTTTTACCTTTTAAAAACGTGGGTTTATTTCTTTTAAATAAACCGGATACTTTTGATTACAAATAAAAGCAGTTTTAGTAGTTTAAAATTTGTAACAACTCTTTATTTATTTAGAATGTACAACAACAGTTCAAATATTCACTCTGTGTCTTTATACACGTTTATCAATTCGCAGAAATGCACACACACTCTATTACGTACAACCTTAAATGCACAAGACAGTTGATGTTAACTCTAACAGCGCCAATGATAAAGTCAACTCACGACTGCCAGCTCTAGCACTATTTATACACACGGGAATATCGGGAATCTTCTACAATGCTCATAACGGACATACTAGTACATTCGAATTCTAGAGCTTTCGATGTCATTGCCAGCAGCCCAAACATTTAGTGTTGCCATACTTACAAACAATGCCAATAACCACATGCTACTGATGGACATGATGAATGCTGCAGCCAGTCGTTACAGACCGTTGAATTCAAATCGTCATCGCACATTCGTAACAATATGTTAGATTTTACTTTCGATGTTTTTCTAGAGCCAGGAATTGAATCTGAGTTTTTCAAATATCAACATTTATATGTATATGTCAACATTGGCAAAAGTAATTGAAAGTTGAGGGTGGTCACCCCTTAACAATAGTGCCATTGATCTCAATTTCTAAATGCTGTGTGTTTCATGGAGATACACACAGCCTCATAATTGAGTAAACAACAGTGAATTTTTTGATTTTTTTAACATTATGAGAATCATTGGAACCGAATCTATTATTCAGCCCAATCTCCAACAAACCGAAACTTTTAAATTTTAATTGATGGATAGATTTTAGGATTTTCATTATTAAAAAAATAATCCAATAATTTGTAGTGTTTACTCACTTTTGAGGCTGTGTGTATGTGAAAGTGTGACTGACATAAGTGCCTTTCGTGTAACATTACAGCATCAATGAAAAGTATTTAGTCGAATGATGCAATAATTTGGCCCAATATGGCGGCTGTTTGAACATTTCGTATTAAAGAGGAATTGTGACAATTAAATTTGTTATCAAAACTAATGAAAAGAAATGTTCTGTAATATATTTAAATTAAAGAAACATTTTTGTGATTTTGTAATGGATTTGAATTAATTGATGATTCAATAAGGAATTAATTCTATAAACAATGAATTCTCAAAGGAATGAATTAAATTCGTTTGTATTAAGGAATTAAGACAACTTTATTAATTCTGAATGTTTTAATCAAATGGTTAGGAGATGATATTTTATTTTAATTTGAAAACTGAATAAAGAATTATTTTTTTCGAACCTTTACTTCATACTGAAAATAATATTTGTTTAAATAAGTTCTTCAGGGCTTAAATTTCCATTTGATTGAGCTTTCTGTTATTTAAACTTGCCCTGGTTATAATTTAGGAGATTTAAAAGTAGTCACTTCATGAATAGAAAATACTTAACACATTTAAGGCTATCAGTGTAAAAGTAGTGTAACCCCCAAACTATTTACTTTTTCTACATTACTTTGTTATATTATGTTCTGCGCAAAAACATTTTTTTCAGCTCCATCTGCTTTTGAATACCAAAAGGTAGCTTACCCCACTTTTGTATTGATATTGGTAATGTAAGGACAGTATGTAACATCGGAACAGCAACCAACAGTGGGTTACACCACTTTTACGCTGATGGCCTCATTTATTAATCTTTTTTCATCAGTTTTTTCTCAATATTACAAACGATAAAATTCTACTTATTTATTCTTTAACAAGTTCCTTTTATATTTTGTATTGAGCACTAAATAATAAGTTAGCATTTAGGAATTGAAATTTTTTAATTAAAAACCAAACAATTAGAAAAAATCTATTAAATTCAAGTTTTAAAATTAAAAAAAAAAAACATGGTTTTATCAGATTTAAATTTTTTAAGCAAATAGTTTTTATAGACACAAAATTAAATTTGTATACATACATATGTATTTCTGTTTTTATTTAAATTTGTATGGCAACAAAAGTTTTCAAAACTTTTTTTTTTAATTTAATATGTTGGCCAAATTTTTGATAGTAGTTAATAAAAATCCTGTTAATAATGTTTACACTTAATAAAAATGATTGTTTAATACAATAAAATACCTTAAAAAAACAAAAAAATATTTACCTTTAATATACATATATTGATGTTTTGAAATCAAAAGCAATTGGAAAACTTACATACATATATTTACATAAATTTAAGTCAAAAAAAAAAAAAAAAAAAAAAATTAATTGTTAAACAATTACAACATAATTAAATAAATAGCAAAAAAATACAAATTTATAAAGGAAATTGGTGTTGTTATTAATATGGAAAAATTTTGAAACATTTTGAATTAATGTACAGTGACTCACAATTTTAATTTCAGAAAAACGAAAATTACTCAATGTTAATTGAATTTATCAAACAAATTGTATATAAACTGTAATGGTATATGTCCTGTTACAACGCTGAGGAAGAAACAATAACAAATACCAATCTAATTGAAGATATATTAATGAAACAGACATTTTCGATGCAGTGTATTTTATACTTTGAAATATCGCTGCAATGTATTTTCTTACTGTTTAGACGCTTAGCTAAAGTCATTTTTAAAGAATTTGTATAAAAAAAGTTGAAAAGATATTAAATTTGAAATATAAGCAAACAAACCTATGTTGAAAAAAGATAGAGGTGATTCGTCATTTTAAACACTGCAAAATCCAAAGACAAATTGCTGAAATTGTTGCAATTAGTTCCTCAACTGTCCAGCACATTATAGAAAGGTTTCGCCACGATAATAGAATAGACGATATGGGCAGATCTGCGCCAAATAAAATATTTAATGATGCAGAGATGAAAAACCAAATTTAAGTGCTCCAAAGTTGAAGAATGAAGTTGAAAAATATGTAGGTTTTTCAACTTCATTCTGCGCGTCCTGCACGAGGCAAATTTTCATGGAAGGACTGCCCGAAATTAGCCGTTGATGAATGCTGTTAATAAGAGACGAAAAATAGAGTTTTGTCGACAACATTTGAACAAAGAAATTTCAATCTGGAAGTCCGTTATATATCCTTTTCATCTTTTCAAATATATCCTTTTCATGTCTGATAGGAAGTCTTGTGTTTGAAGAAATCCAAATACTGAGTTTCAACCATGTAATTTGCGCATTATAATTAAATACGCCAGAGACAGTGTAATGGAATGGGGGTTGGAAATCTGACATTTATTGAAGGAAACATGGATAAAAAGATGTTTCTCCTAAAAGATAATTTAGTACAAAGTGCAGAGAAACTTGGCATTAGGGATTCGTTAAGGTTCTACCAAGACAATGATCCCAAGCATACATCTGGGTATTGTAAAGATTTGACTTGACTGGAACTGCCCACATGCAATACAGACAGACACCTGCACAGAGTCCAGATCTCAACGTCATTGGAAATTTGTGGTCACTGCTAGAAAATTAAATAAAAAATTTAAAACGGGCACTGCCGAAAAGAATGGTGTAAAATTAGATCTGATTATACAGCACAACTGGTAGAATCTATGAATTCCCTATTAAAAGCTGTTCTCTATCAAAACAGATATCTCACTAAGGATTAATCACATAATAAGTTCAAAATATTTATGTTTTTTGAATTCTTTTTTGTGCTAATTTTGTGTTAATTTTTGGTTTTAAATAAAACATAATTTGACAATATAAATAACGTACGATGTTGTTGCGTAATGGATATAGCATTCAAAATATTTGAAATGTTTTTTAATTTCTTGTGACTGCATCAAATAAGCTGTGAGTCACCCACTGTACATATGTTGAAACTTTAAGAAGTTTTGTAGCTGAGATTTCTTGAACAAAAATTTTAAACTTTTATGACATTCAGATAGTTATCGTATGTATACGGATATTCAAATTCTCTTCAAATGTAACCACAAACAGTTTTTAGTCTCTCCTGAAAACTTTAAAGTTTTTGAGTTAATACAGTATTGTTGAACGAGTGCGAAATGACAAATTGATGTTATGCAATTCTTTGATTAAGGGCTTGCTATCTTTAAATTTAAATAAAACAAAGTGTGTGTGAGATATCATCAAAATTTGTATTCGTATTGAAAGGCCTAGCGATGCCCTTATGTATAGAATATAACATCATGCAAATGTCCGGCCGCATGGTGGGTTAGAACTTAATTTCATCGACCAAAATTACAAGTTTTTGTTTACACCGTTTTCCAAAAATTTAATGCCATTCTTACTATTGAAACTATGGTAGCCAAAAAATGTTGGTAATTGTGGGCGTGGCATGCTGTTAAAGACAAATAGTTTGTTATTTTTTAAAAAATTTAATTTTTGTAAATTTGATCAGAAGTAAATGATCAGTACTGGCAAACTACTTATTATCGATAATTGGCTGCATTTTTGTTTGTTATGTTGGTAGGATAATAGCCTTAAAGAAACCCCAGCAGTTCTAGGAGACAGTCCCGAGCTAGTGATGTCCTAAGCAGGGTGTCAATTGATTACAATGAGACTGTCTAATAGCTGGTCCAAATTAGTCAATGCATTGGATTCACATACTGGCTCAATAGCGTCAGTTACCTAAATAGCTACCTAACTGTTAACTTGATCAGCTACATAACTAGTTATTATAGCCTTCACCTTCGTGAGAAGGGTATATATAAATTTGTCATTCCGTTTGTAATTTCCACAATATAATTTTCCGACCCTATAAAGTATATATATTCTGAATCCTTATTGATAGCGGAGTCGATTTAGCCATGTCCGTCTGTCTGTCTGTCTGTCTGTTGAAATCAATTTTCTGAAGACCCCAGATATCTTCGGGATCCAAATCCTCAATAATTCTGTCAGACATGCTTTCGTAAAGTTTTCTATTTAAAATCATCGAAATCCGTCCATAAATAACGGAGATATGAGCAAAAATCCGAGACAACCTCTATTTTTGGCCTATTTTTTATCTATATCTCGATTACTAAGTCATAAATATAGATAATATGGATATCCAATGATAGATATTTCAAAGTCCATTGCAACGATGTATATAAGGCCATACAAAGTTGGACCTACAATGGGTCAAAATCGGGAAAATATTTTTTAACCCGAAATTTTTTTTTTCACAAAAAACATTTTTTTGTCATACATTTTTTTTTACTAATAAATTAAAAAAATAAAAATTTTAAAATTGGAAAAAAACTCTTAAAAAACAACTTTGAAAAAAACGTAAAAAAAATTTTTGAAAAAAAAATTTTTTTTTTTATTTTATTTTAAAGTATATAATTTGGTGAAGGGTATATAAGATTCGGCGCAGCCGAATATAGCTCTCTTACTTGTTTTAACATGTACGGTTGCTAATTGACCTCAAATAATCAGCTAAAAAGACATATCATAGACAGTCCAATAAACGATTGCTTGTAAACAAACCTACCTCTGACAACTCTCCAATGGTTTGCTTTCTAAAGTGCTGTACAAAATATAGTGTCTATTAACTTCATGCTATGTTACATGGTATATTTAAGCAAAAATAAAAAAAAAATTATATTCGAATTATATCAAAACAATTTGTTTAAAACCAGTTTGTACGAATTACTCACAAAAGGTTTAAGTGACTACATTCCAGATTACTTAGAGACTCTTAAGTGACAATTGTCTTCACGCTAGATGACTTGGGATGTATATTTAAGGGATACATCGACTACTTGTTTAACTGCTGGGATGATATGATGTGTCGCTGTGTTATTAAATGTTTTCTAATGTACTATATTTTAGTCAAATTTTAATTTAAGTGGAGTAGAACTTTTGAGTGTCAAAGTGGTGAAACAAAATTTACTACCAGCAGAAAGCCGAAAGTGTCCTCTTTAACCCCATATATGCTTTTTCCATTTGAATGAAATTACTCCCAACACTTTTTCCATTTTTATTTTACCTGTTCATTAGACTGGTTGGCTGGTTGCTGTCCATGTAAATCTTGTGCGCAAAGTACAGGTCGACATTTTGACGATATTTCGATCAAATCTATTATTTTACCTAGCACACATACAAATTTCCTCCCGAAAATGGACTTTATCGTTCGAAAATGGTTAATTTATGTAAGTACTACACAAATTTCGCTCCAAATAAGTCTTATATACACGGAATTCATGTGACCTAATTTCATGGCGATAATGGTCCATAATTATTCATAGCTCCCATATAAGGTCCACTTCCGAAAATCACTTTAACGAGCGTAAGGGCCATTATTACAAGTTCGTAATAGTAATAGGTAACTTTAAGTAATAGAAAAAGGTTGCTTAAAAATTAACTTTTACTAGTGGGAATATAAAGGCAAGTTGTAATAATGGCCCTAAATCTCTTAAAATTGCTGGTATAAACATACAATTCAAACATAAACATAAATCACACGACTTTATTTCATGGCGATAGGTCCAAAATTAGTCATTGCTCCCATATAAGGCCCTCTTCCGAAAATCATTCATGGGTCATTATAGTGTAGGGTATCTCTATCGGTTCAAAAGTTACAGTTATTCGATTCGAAAGGAAATCTTTTCGAATTACAATGTATTTAGCACACATTTTCGTTTTTGCATTGAGTTACGCAGTAACCGCCCTGGTTGAATTTTACCGATGGCATGGGTTATGTTGGCTTTGAGGGCCGCTATGATTTGTGGCTTATTTGAATAGACATGCGACTTAAGAGAACGCTACAAGAAAATGTTAATACGCACGATGTGGGTGCCCAGTCACATCACCTCCACGTGAGATGACCAGATTGTCCAATGTAACATGTTGAAACCAAATGTCTTTGGTGTCCATTTTATCCAATTCAGGCCAAATGAAAGCGACCTATAGCGCTTGCCATTGACGGTGATGGCCTGGCCAATGTTGTTCTCAAAGAAATATAGACCTATGACGCCACCAGCCCAAAATCCATATGAAACAGTTACTCTTGGATCTCATTTGGAGTAGTATTGCCACAAATTCGACAATATTGTTTGTTGACGTACCCATTCATCCAGAAATGGGTCGTATCACTGAAGATGATTTAAAATGGGCGAAAAGCGCGGAAAGTTACCAGAACAGAACAACCATTTGATAAAACCATTTTAAGCATTTGCTCGTGTTGTTGAACGTTATAACCGTCCATGGTGATTTGGCAAAACAAACTGATAAATGACAGCCAATTCGATATCAACTGTCATAGTTCGGAAGTCCCTATTGGTAGAGCTTTTACGTTGAAACAGATTTGTTGTTGTATTCGATGTACAGACTCCAACATATGATAATTTATTTTAAAAACGAAATCGATTTCTGCATCATACTAATGATGTTTGGCATCATTATTATAAATTAAGAACTGTCATAACTGAGATAATAGATCGTGGAAGTCATCACATTTGAACCGACAAATTCTTTTGTAGGTAAACATTTTATTTGATTGATTCTTAAATTTAGTATACATAGGGTAGAACTGGAGGCGCAACTGATAGTAAGCTGTACACAACAAAATATTGTTACGAATGTGCAATGACGATTTGAATTTAACGGTCTGTAACTACTACCTGCAAACATTCATCATGTTTATGAACACTTCCATTAGTGGAGACTAGCATTGTTTGTAAGTATGGCAACACTAAATGTTGACATCGAAAAGCTCTAGAAATCTAATGTACTAGTATGTCCGTTAAGAGCATTGTAGAAGATTCCCGATAGATGGCGCGTGTATAAATAGTGGCAGAGCTGGCAGTCGTGAGTTGAGTTTATCATTGGCGCTATTAGAGTTAACATCAACTGTCTTGTGCATATAAGGTTGTACGTAATAAAGTTTGTGTGCATTTCTGCGAATTGATACACGTGTATAAAGACATTGAGTGACTATTTAATTCTGTTGTTGTACATTCTAAATAAATAAAGAGTTGTTACAATTTTAAACTACTAAAACTGCTTTTATTTGCAATCAAAAGTATCTGGTTTATTTAAAGGAAATAAACCACGTTTTTAAAAAGGTAAAAACGTAACAATATGTACATTGATTTACCATGTAAATTTTACACGTATTTTCTTGTTGGAAGACTTAGGTTTTTGACAAGAGATTTAGGTTTTTTTGTCTCTCAGTAACGCTTCTATGTATATTTTATTCTATGTTAGTATATTTACCTTAATTGTTTTTATACTCTTCAGTACGATTGGCAAGGGTATAAGTTTGACATTCCGTTTGTAATTTTTTCATTTGCGACCCCACAAAGTATATATTCTGGAATTTTATAGCCAGTGACGTCGATATAGCCATGTTCGTCTGGAAGTTGAAATCAACTTTCCGTGGCCCCCAAATAACTTACTTCGGCTCGCTTGCTATTTTAAATCCCATAATCGGCCCACAAATCGCTGAGATATAAGGAAAAAACCAGGACAACTTCGATTTGTGACCTATTTTTGATATATATCTGGATTACTAAGTCATTAATATAGACAGTATGGATATCCAATAATAGATATTTCAAAGACCTTTGCAACGGCGTATATAAGGCCAAAGTAAATTGGTCAAAATCGGGAAAAAATTTTTTACCCCGAATTTTTTTTTCACAAATAAATTTTTTAAATTAAAAAAAAAAATTTAAATTAAAAATAAAAAAAGTTTTGCTAATAAATTAAAAACAAAAATTAAAAAACATTTTAAATTTTGTTTACCCAAAAATATTTAAAATTTTTATTTTAAAGTATAATTGGTGAATATATAAGATTCGGCACAGCCGAATACAACTCTGTTACTTGTTTTTTTTTTCTAAAAATTAAAACAAAATATATATTATAAATGTTTTTAGAATTTTTTTTATTTATTTTTTATTTAAATTTAATAATGACTTAATTTGTTTATAATTTACTTGTTTATTAAGTACCCTTTTTGTGAGGTAACAAATTTAATAAATTTAATTATGTTCAACATAAATATTAAAAAAAAAGATTATAATTAAAATATGTAAATGTTTTTTTGTGGTTTATTAATAATTAATTAAGTCTTATTACTAAAAAATGTACTAAATACTAAGCGACTCGTTTGCTTTGCAAAATAACATAAAACACTACAAACTAATTTTTGAACAAGGTTTAATTACAAATTATTCGAAAGTTTTGTTTTTTATTCTATTTTTCCATTTTATAATTTTTTGGTTTAAATTATGTACCTACATATACTTATATTTTCAAGATATATGTATTTCAAAATACAAATTTAAACCATTAATATAATGAAAAAAAAAAAAAAAAAAAAAATTGGTCGTAAGTCAGTTGGGTGTGGAAAAGCTTTGTAGTTCGATTAGTTTTAGTTAACTAATGTATTAAAACTTTTTAAAAACTCTGGTGTTTTAGTAGTCTGTATGAAATGTTTTATAAAGCGTTTGTAATATAAATAAAACTTTAAACCAGACCTTAATTACATTTAAATTCTCAATACGATTCAAGATAAATCTTGAATGAATATTTTTTGTAATTTTTTTTTTGCATTTTAAAATTGATTTGTGATAAAAACCATCTGGTGTCATTAATTATACGCAACTTTATACTTTGACTTTTAAATTTGTGAGCGATCAGAGAATTGTTAAATGAAGGGTTATGTTTTTTTTGAATTTAAATTCATTTGAAAAACTTTGTGTCAGTTCCTCTATTTCGGAACAAATTTTCGAAAGAATTAATTCCTAATTAAATTTTCAAAATCAAATTAATTTGTTTCTCTTAACAATTCCACATTAAAGGATTAAAATTCAGACGGATACATATCCATTTTAAACGATGTTATGTATCTATAATTTGGAGTTTGGAAACAATGACCCCAAACACATCTCTGGGGTTGTAACCGAGTGGTTGCAATCTAATGAGTTACGTGGTTTGAACTGGTCTGCCCTATCGACAGATCTTAATCCCATAGAAAACCTATGGGAAATTGTAATTATAACACAAAGGAAGCTTTATCAGATGCAGTTATAATCAGGTAATCAGGAAATGCAAAATATTCCAAAGGAGACGATTAAATCTTTAATTTGTTCCATGGATAGTCCCTGTGAAGCAGTAATAAAAAAATAAGGGATATCCAACAAAATTCTATGTCACTTAAAGGGCCAGATAATTTTTGTAAAACTGAAACCTAAGTTTCCATTGTTTTTTCAATACTGTAATACTCTTCTGAATTCTATAATCTTTGTTATACATGTTTCATACGATTTGTATAAGTCTAAGTCCATACAATTTGTATAAGTCTAAGTTTACAGAAATCGGACCACTAATTACAAAGATACATATGCCTAAAATATATATTTGAAATTTTTACTAAATGTGTTCCACTCTGAATGTTATGTTGTTGGCTTATAAATGAGGAAAATCTTTGGAAAATGGAAGATATCTTTTTTGAGATATCCTTTGTTCAAGAGCATTTTTTTGGGATATATAATATTAAAACTACACAATTTCCAATTGTATTTCAGAAATGTTCAATTATATTTCAGAATTTTCTAATTGAATTTCCCAATATTCCAATTATATTTTAGAATTTTCCATTTATATTTCAGAAATATCTAATTGTATTTCAGAATTTTCCAATTGAATTTCAGAAAATTCTAATAGCAGAGTAAATGAATCATTATTTTTCGATTTTAATTCATTATGAATAAATTTGAATAAATTCATTTTACAACAAAAATTAATTAAATGAAATTTGAATCGATTCAAACGAATTAGGCAGAAATGAACTTCAATTCATTTCCAATCCAAATGAATTTGTAAAAATGAGTTGCAATTCGTTTTAAATTCATTTGAATTGAATTGATTTTGAATTAGTTCAAATGAATTAGAAAAAAGAATTAGCTATTCAAATGAATGAAATCAAAAATGAGTAGCAATCAATCAAATTCAAGAGCAGATCTCTAGGGGGAATGAAAAATTTCTCCTACCAAAATGAAAATATTCAATACAAAAATTGAAAAGGATCCGTGCGTGATCAAAGAAACATGATATTTGGAGTTTGTTTCTTCAAGAAGAACTGAATTTTATTTTGAAATACGCTGAACGACAAAACAATATTGTTTTTTTGATCAATCACAAGAAACTTTAAACAAAATATTGTTACGAATGTGCAGTGACGATTTGAATTCAACGATCTGTAACGACTGCCTGCAGCATTCATCAGTAGCATGCGGTTATTGGCATTGTTTGTAAGTATGGCAACACTAAATGTTTGGGCTGCTGGCTCTGGAATTCGAACATACGAGTTTTGTCCGTTAAGAGCATTGTAGAAGATTCCCGAGAGATGGCGTGTGTATAAATGGTGGCAGAGGCTGCAGTCGTGAGTTGAGTTTATCATTGGCGCTGTTAGAGTTAACATCAACTGTCTTGTACGTGTATATTATAAAGTGTGTGTGAGTATTTCTGCGAATTGATATACGCGTATAAAGACACAGAGTGCCTATTTAATTCTGTTGTTGTTGTACATTCTAAATAAATAAAGAGTTGTTACAATTTTAAACTACTAAAACTGCTTTTATTTGCAATCAAAAGTATCCGGTTTATTTAAAGGAAATAAACCCCCGTTTTTAAAAGGTAAAAACGTAACAATATTGACTCTCAATCACAAACAATAAACTTTAATCAAAGTCATCCTCGACGACTCAAAGACATTAGAATCTTTTAAATTCAATTGAAAATTTTTAAAAAAATAAATTTTCCACAATATACAAATATGATATTATTTAAACAAAAAATGATTGCTAAAGTTTAAATTTAAGAATTTTTTGTCTTTGGACTATATTAGGTGATATACAAAACGAGAGTAATGCTTGCTGTCTTTTACATAAATAATTAGTTGAATAACAAAACAACAGTGATGCTTACTGTAGATTTACTTACAAAATCAATTCAAATTTCAATCAATTCAAATGAGTTGGAATTAAATGGCTTTTTTCTAATTCATTTGAATTAATTCAATTCAAATGAATTGGAAATGAATTACAATTCATTTTTACCAAATTCATTCAATTCATTTTTTTGTGTGAATGATTCGCACATTAATTCAAAAATGAATGATTCATTTACAGCTCTGTCTAATAGCAATACTAATGGAAATTTCTGAAATAGTCTGCTTTTACAAACAGCAAGTTTACTTGAAGCAAGTCTCTTCGATTCGTTTTTAAACATACTCGTGTCTGTTTTTAATTTTGTATCTCAAAACCTAATATACGCCATAGTGAAAATGAGAAAACAAAAGAGAATTGAAGAGACTTGCCAGTACATGCAAGTGTGTACCTCTCTTCTTTCTTCTTGCCTCTTTCTCCTATAAACTCAGACTTGGCAAGAAAACAAATAGAAATTTCTGAAATATAATTGGAAATGGTGTAGTGTACACAAGTATTATTATGAAATTGATATTTTTAAGCGGTTAATAACTAATATTTAACCGAATTTGAGCGACAGTCGCAAAGTAGGTCTGGGTTGATTAACAACTCGGGCGTCATTGTAATTATCCCTTAAGTGCAACCAGGCCCGTTTTTGTTTTTTTGCCTTCGACAATTTTGCGTCTCATTCTGGCACGTGTGTGATGTAAGGCTTCGTATAACGGTTCCTGTTCTACGTCGTTTGCACCAACCGCGTGTCTTTTAATTTATGTAAACCCTGGTGGAGACCATACAAAACTCAATATCGATACTGGTGGAGTACCATTGAAAATTCAACGTATCAACTGGTGGAGTGCCATTAACACTCCTGATTTTAACAACAAGGTTTAAGCGTTCCAGCTTCCTATATGAAGATATAGATCGACTGTGAGAGTCTTGTTACTCTGCCAACAAACTTTAAATTACAAAAAAAAAAAATTAGCGATTTTACACCATTCAAACCACCATATAAAATTTGAACTTTGAACATGATTAAAAGATAAACCAAAGCAAAATTTGACCATAAAGAACGTGTCCATATTGAAATACTACAAAAATACAAATTCTTAAAGAATTTTGTTGAATTGTGACTTATTAATTGATTATTTGGAAAAGTTTCCATTGCATTGTCAACCACTGTAGGTGATGCCAGCTTTATTAAAAGTATATCTATATATATAAAAATGAAATGGTCCATGTATGTAATGTCATCACGTGAGAACGGCTGGAGCGATTTGAATGATTTTTTTTATTCGATTTGAAATGTTCAGGAGATGGTTTGTAAAGAAAAAAAATTAAAAAATTCGGAAATTAAAATTTTTAATATATTGCCTCCTTTTCACTTCTCATTTTTCATAATAAAATAAATTTTTTGGAGAAACTTGAAGAACTAACATTAGTAAATAGGTAACGGTCGAAGCCGATGCTGTCAGCTAGTAAATTATAAAAAAACTTAACAAACTCTTTAATAAAATATCAATTTAGCTATAATGTTCGGGAAGGTTTTTTTTAATTTTTCAAATTTTTTATTTTCGTTTGACTTTCAACGTCTTAGAAACTTTTCTGGAAATTTCTGCAAATTTATATAGTTAACTGAGAGCCAAAAACCTAAGTCTGTTGTAAAAAACATAGATAAATATGTTATGTTTAGGTTTTTGACAACTTAGTTAGGTCTTTAACAGGAGAGTTTCCGATCTTTGTGTCTTTATCTATGGTAAAAAAAACCTAATTCATTAGAATGAAGATTTTAGTTTCATTTGTTACATCCTTCCGTTCTATGTATCTATAAGTAAGTTATGGTTATTTATCTTTTTGGTTTTCATAGATTTTTCCTTCAATAAAAATACAAATGCAAATGTACATATGTATGTACTCGTATCTATGTGTGTAGTAAGTATTTCTGAATTTTCCTTTTATTGATTAATGTTGAAGTTTAATTTAATTACAAATAGCCATGCCCCGCCACTTCGGCTGGTATATAACCCTGACGACCATCACGTGTTCTCACGTAAAACCATTGACGGTGATCTTTGGTCTCACGGCACTCGCATAACGTTACAATATCGCCTTTGTGCAGCGTCAAAGCATCCGTTGTATAATCTGTGGTTATGGCCACCAATGTCTGACGTTGACCACAGTGGGCTGTGGAACGGCGTATGGCATTCAATACGGAACGTGGGGCAACCAATGTATGTTGATTATGCTGCTGTTGCTGATTATGTTGTAATGATGATTGAGATTGATGTTGTTGTGAAGTTGGTAGTTGATGCTTGTTGTTGACTGGAAACGAAGTAACTGTTATGGTTGTTGGGCTATTTGTTTGTTGCTGCTGCTTCTGTTGTTGGTGTTGTTGTAGCATTGTTGTTGAGTTCGAAGTTTTAAGGTTACAATTAGTTGTTGGCTGTAGTAGTTGCTGCTGTTGGAGATTTTTCTTCATATCTTTCGGATGCAAATGTTGGCCGTTATGGCCATTGGTAATGAAAGTGCGTGTAATATAAGTTTTTTGTACGGGTTGATTTGTATGTACATGCTTTTGTTTGATTTGGTGTGGCTGTGGCTGTTGCTGTTGCTGATGATGCTTTTGCAATGTAACATATTCATCATTGTTGGTGTGTGCGGATGATTGCGATTTGGCCGATGAATGATTACGTATAATTTTTAATTGAGCATATGATGTCTTCTCATTAAGTTTGGGTTGGGAGGCTGCCCTCAAATACAATTTATCTACCTGTTGTTCGCCATATATGGAGGAGGTGGCATTGCCGTTAAGACAGTCGGTGTTTTCTGTCTTCACAGATATTACAGTGGCCGTATCATTATCTGTGGCAGGATTTTTCAGATGTGGCGTGCGCGCACCTTCACTACGGG
Source organism: Calliphora vomitoria (assembly GCA_942486065.2). NCBI lineage: Eukaryota > Metazoa > Arthropoda > Insecta > Diptera > Calliphoridae > Calliphora > Calliphora vomitoria. The sequence goes on along the minus strand of OW818031.2, from coordinate 14,634,638 downwards.
AGCCCACTCTAAAATGTATTTCCTTTTCGGAGTCTGTCATATTGCCGCAAGGTTTGGGAAATATATCACCATTAGATTCCCAACATGGTGTGGGTTTGCTGTGACTGGAAGACTCCTTGCGGGCTTCGGGTGGCAGAATGCCCAGCGGTAAACAGGTGGTGTAGTTAACATAACCTTCTTCCGCATGCGGTGTTTGTACGTACAGCCAATTTTGATTTTTAAATACTGCATTCACCACCATACCCAATGGCAGCGATATCTCCGTTTGATAGCCGCCCGGTCTTGTTTGATACAGTATGCATGAGGTAGATAAAACCATGGGTATGTTGCCCGGTGAGGCCAGCGAACATTTGTTCAAGAATTCATCGACATTTTTGATTTCATAGCCGAATTTTTGACTGCGATTTCTTTCTCGACGCTTGCGATGACGATGTCTGCGGGAGTTGCCCTCAGAGGCAGCTATAAGACTAGGTTCTGAATAGGATCCTGATTTTAAGGAGGACTTGGAGTCCTTTTTTAATTGCACACCATTACTAATATTATTGACTAATCGGGGTGTTTGTGATTCAGAACGGAAGTGGGCCATTTTTGTGGCCAATTTCTTGCGTATTTCATTGCGTTTCTTAGCCAAAGCCAAGACATCCATGGTGGAACCACCAAAACTATCCGGCACTCTTTGAGGCGTGCAGACAAATAGTAAATCCTTAGAAGCGGGCTTACAGTTGCCTTCATCTTTGTGATATTCCAATAAATTTTGATTGCTAAAGAATTTCTGTGAACCCAGGGCGTTGGGAGTATTGGTGTAGCCTGTGGGTGTGGTAGCATAGCCATTAAGTGGTTCACTATTGCCGGGTATATGCTTCAAACGATATTTTTTCTTCTCTACCGCCGATGAATGATGATCCTGTTTATTAACACGATTGTTTACAATTTGATTGTTATTGAGAACATTATTTAAATCGGTAATATTCTCCTTTTTCTCTTCCTTAGTCGGTTTCTCCTCTTCCTTTTTGGTATTTTGTTGTTGCTGTTGTTGTTGCTGTTCGTTTTGTTGCTGCTGCTGCTGTTGTTGTTGGTTTTGTGATTGTTCTCTTAATACCCAGGTTAGTGATATTCTTGGTCTTCGTATACTTAAACTTTGACCCATTTCCTGTTTGTTATTATAGTATAATCTTTGGTTTTCTTCGTCTTCTCTCTCGTCTCTTTCTCCCGCCACTCCCACTCCATTCAGTCTATTGTTGTGCGATGCGTACGTATCTGTTTCACATTGATGGATTTGTTCATAGATTTGCGATAAACTTTGTGTTTTAATTTTTCCACCATATTGTCGACTGTTTGACTGTTGAAATTCATTGATTTCCACGTAATCGGTTGACTCATTAAAATGTTCTTCGGGTGGCGGTGGTGGTGTATCAGTAAAACTACCGACTGTAGAATCACTTGTCTGTTGTTGAAGTAAAATTAATGAACAGGCATTTAACAAGTCGGGACAATATGCATCTGTAATAAAAAGAAATGTTTGTGATGAGTTTTAGTAGAATGTAAGGAAAATGAAAAAAGATGTGCAAAAGTTGATGTTGAGAAGTAGGTGTTATAGTTTTAAATATAAAATTCTGTGTGGGATATATGAAAGTTCATTTAAATGAATAAAGTGTTAAAATTATTTAATTTAAGTTTAACGATAATTGGGACCAAACGAAAAACTTCTTCTGAATTCAATAATATTTAGTAAACATGTTTTCCATGGTCATACGAAATTTAAAATTCGCTATTGTTTATTACTTAACAGTTTTACCTAAAGTAAAACATTTAATAACTTTAGAACTGTTAGTCAGATTTTTTAATTTTTGATCTCATATTAAGGATTATTTTGTCATCTGTATCTGTTTATCTACAGGTTTCAAATATGTTTATATAAGTTTGTCATTCCGTTTGTAATTTCCAAAATATAACTTTCCGACCCTATAAAGTATATATATTCTGGATCCTTATAGATAGCGGAGTCGATTTAGCCATGTCCGTCTGTCTGTCTGTCTGTTGAAATCAATTTTCTGAAGACCCCAGGGAATGGTTCAAAATCGGGAAAAATATTTTTTAACCTGAATTTTTTTTTCACAAAAAAAATTGTTTTGTCATAAATTTTTTCACTAATAAATTAAAAAAAAAAAAAATTTAAATTAAAAAAATTGGAAAAAAAAAATTTTAAAATTCTTAAAAAAAAATTCTTAAAAAAAATTAAAAAAAAAAAATTTAAAAAATTTTATTTCAAAGTATAATTTGGTGAAGGGTATATAAGATTCCGCACAGCCAAACATAGATCTCTTACTTGTTTAACATTAAATTAAGATGAAATCTATGATAAACAAATGTATCCTGAATCAACAATTAATATCCAAAACTTACGAAGATCGTTTGGTTTAGTTTCGTGACCTGTCACATAATGTCTAAAAGGTTGTATTGATATCTTCCTTGGTCAATGTCATAAAAAGTTTTAAAATCAGAATCAGTGCCTTCACAACACGAGTTATGTGTCAGTTCCAGTGTTGCCAGGGGTAGCTTTGAAAAAGTTACAACTTTTCTCATTAAAAGTTACATTTTATCATAAAAAGTTACATTTACGAATTTTTACCAAATAAATACTATATATGTATAATTATGATTAATGACATATAACTAACTAACAATAATAATTTTGTCCGTATTCAACCGGTTACTATAATCAGAGTCCGAGTTACCGCATTCGATATCGAGTAAAACTGATCTTCATTTTCTTATTCGAGATTATGTAAATTTTATTATAATTTTGATATAGATATCTATTTTCGATACGAACGCGGTGATTCAGCCGGTTTTTTATAAGTTTTAGTTGGCAAAATTTCCTCTACACAACATTCTTTAGATTGTATACTTAATCCCGGTATTCGTCAGGACTTAAATCAGGGACTCATGGTAGAGGAGTGAGTGCTCACGACGTTATTTATGTAAACACTATTGAAATTAGGAAATTGATTTAATAAATCACTAAACCATTCTGATTGATTTTTTTCTAAATTGAGACATTAGTAGGGGTTTAAAAATGTCTAAACGAAGATATTCCTTTAAAGCTATGTGTTGTTCTAGAGTTCCTTAATTTAAACGAAAGCTATCTTGTTACTGCTTGACTTAAAATTTAATGGCTGTCTAATTAAGAGAAATGTTTGTATTTTGAAATTTATATAATCTTTTCGAGTTTTAACAAAAATATACCGCGATACATAAAGAAATAAACACAGATGGCGACATCGCTCTCTTAAAAAAATTCTCTTAGGCTCAGTGACGTCAACATTGACTAAAACTGATTGTATTATATGAAAATTGTATGTGATTTATAATGGAAAAGTCAATAATTATGTTTAAAAGCTATTTATGTTTAATAAAATGAAATGTTTTTAGGTTTTATGTTATTAGATATATTTTACTTTATTAATTTTCAATATTTTTGCTATATTTTAGTTTAAGTCATTATTTTTTTATATTTTCTTTTTATTGATGTCGCAGTATCTCTGAGGTCTTCATTAAGTTTTCTTATTTTTAAGTACATTCTTGAAAACTGTAATTGGTAATAAAATACCGATTTAATTATTTTGTGTAATGTACAAATTCTTCATGCCAAAAAATAAAAAAAAAAAATCATAATTTTGGTTTCGCTGCTCATAACTTACCCATTTCGAATTGAAAATTGCTTTCAAAATCTTCGGTTTTGAAATGCGCCATACATATTTTGGACGTTTTAACGTTAATTTTTTTATTGCTCCAACAAAAACTTATCGATTGCTTTAATAATGATCTGATGGAAACTTAAAAAAACTTATTGCACACGATTTTGATTTTTTATTATTATTATTATTGCAATTTTTGACTGCACACCACATTTTAATTAATTTTTTTTATTTAGTTTTCACTATTTGTTTTGAAATTTCATATAAAAAGTAAGTATTTTACATTCAAAACATAAGAAAACAATCAATGTTGACGTCACGAATAAAGAGTTAAAGAGTACACTAAAATAATGGTATCGTCGATGCCGCAATCTTGTTTATTTCATTCATGACCGCGATATTTCTCATAGTGTCCTCAATTGAATTTTTCTAACATCTAGCATGATTTTAAGGCCACTAAGTGTATGAAATGACAGATAAATGTCTAAAAACAGTGATACATATGTGATCCAGCTATAACATTTGTTGTATACGACGAAATCTTCCAAATGCAAAATATTAGCCAGCTCAAAAGTACATTACCAAGATCATTTGAATTTCCAGAGTCTGTCTCAAAATGATATAGACCTAAGTGGTGATAAATTACAAATACAAATGTACTACTTTTTCATATTGTAATTCATTTAGATGCAGGGCTGAAAAGTTACGAAAATAAGGTCCAAAACGAGAAAATTATACATGTTACGTAGAGGGTTGAAAAGTTACGAAAAATGTAACAAATGTAACCAAACGGCATCACTGGTCAGTTCTCTTTAATCTAGGAATACCAAATGGAATAACTACAATCATTAAAGAGAACATATAGTAAGTGCCACGCTCGCTCTATTTAAGAATTTTCGGTTTTTCTATTCTCTCAGTTATTCCCATACAGAATTTAATATATTAAGAGTTTACTAAGGACTGAGATCGAAAAATTCTTAACACACGTTTTTCATTAAAACTTCTAACCCAAGTATTATTTGATTTTTTTTTTGATCAAGCTACCTTTGTAAAGCATGTCAGTTATTAAGTTTAATATCAATTATATTCATTTGTTGTTAATCTGATTAAAATGCGTGACCATAAAAAAGTGCGTACTAAAATTATGAAATATTTTCAACAAAACCCAACTTGGTCCTACAAAAAGTTGGCTAAACAATCAAAGGTCTGCCGTCAAACTGATTCCAATGTTATTAAACAGTATCAGTAGAACTTGTCCCTTGATAGAAAACCTGGTTCACGTAGAAGGGATGGTGCACATGATGTTTCTAAAGCCAATAAATAGGAAACATTTTCAAAAGAGCTCCCAACACCTCAGGTAGGAAAGCAGTCCGGTTAGCTCAGTACTCGGACTATTTAATACGAAAAGTTAAAGCCAATGCAGGCTTAAAAACATACAAGGCTCAAAAAGTTCCTGAATGGAATTCTGCTAAAAATTTAGAGGCCAAAAACCGAGCACGGAAATTGAAGTCAAATTTTATACAAAAAATATACCTGCTGCATAATGGATGAAGAAACGTACGTATGGAACATTTTTCGCAGCTTCCGGATCAATATTATTACGTTTTAACCTTTTTAAAACGTTGGTTTATTTCCTTTAAATAAACCGGATACTTTTGATTGCAAATAAAAGCAGTTTTAGTAGTTTAAAATTTTAACAACTCTTTATTTATTTAGAATGTACAACAACGACAGGATTAAATAGTCACTCAGTGTCTTTATACACGTATATCAATTCGCAGAAATACACACACACACTTTATAATGTTCAAGTATACACGTACAAGACAGTTGATGTTAACTCTAACAGCGCCAATAATAAACTCAACTCACGACTGCAGCCTCTGCCACCATTTATGCACACGCCATCTCTCGGGAATCTTCTACAATGCTCTTAACGGTTATAACTCGTAGGTTCGAATTCCATAGCCTTCGATGTCATTGCCAGCAGCCCAAACATTTAGTGTTGCCATACTTATAAACAATGCCAATAACCGCATGCTACTGATGGACGTGCCTTTAAATATGATGAATGCTGTAGGCAGTCGTTACAGACCGTTAAATTCAAATCGTCATTGCACATTCGTAACAATATTTTTATGTTACTGTTGCTCAAGGGAATGTTGTAGAAAAGTTTAGGACCCAAAAACAGAAAATTTTCCAAAAAAGTTCTTGGTATGGCAAGCAATATGCAGTTGCGGCAAAAGAAGCCAAACATTTGTTACAAAGGGCTCTATAAATACCGAAATTAACATCAAGGAATGTTTACAAAAGAGGATGCTTCCATTCATGGATTTGGCATCCATCAATGTGGTAAGTAAGGTCTTGAGTGGTAAAAGAACAATAATGTGGTATTTGCATCAAGAGAGGCCAATCCTCCAAACTGGCTGGAGCTAAGGCCAGTGGAGATATATTAAGCTCTTGTTGAAAGAGAATTGAAGAGCACAAGAAAGGTGTCCAAAAGTGTGGTAGATTTTAAACAGAGATGGACATCCTGTTCGAACAAAGTGACAGAATACACTATAAAAACCTTAATGAAAGGTTTCCGAAAAAGGTTCAAAATTTCATCACTAGTGATTAGAACTATAAAAACATTTTTTTTTGGTAAATTGTAATTGTAAAACTGTAAGTTTTGCGGTTTCATTTTTATTAACATATCTCAGTTCTTATATCTGATTTTATGAAAATAAATTTTTCGAGATTATGTTATCAATAGGGATATTATCCTAAAAACGTACCTCTTAATTTAAGTAAACGTTGTCGGCGACGTCTTCTTTGATCTCTTGTGCTGCCAATACAAATGATGTCATTGTCACTTTCACTGGCGTCCGTTAAACTTGTAGAGCTTTCAGAATCTGTGGTATGATTGCCAAGGGTTGGATTAATTTGTTGCAGTTGTTGTTGCTGCTGTTGTTGTTGTAATAAAAAAAGATTACGTCTACGTTGCTTCCGTCTTCTTTGTTGTATCTGTTGTTGATGTTGATATTGCTGCTGTTGCTGATGATTTGGTGACACTGTTGCCACATTTCTTGTGGCACATCTTCCATTAGCTAATCCTACTTGTCTATTTACAACCGTTGGCTCATTTATGCCATTTCTCGCAACATTTAGCCTATTTAATACTCTATGCCCTTCATGGGGTAGCGCAAGTGCTTCCGGTACTTGAAAATCCCTTAAAGGTTGCAATTGCTGCTGCTGTTCATGATGATGATGATGATGTTGAGTACTCTGCTGTTGCTGCTGAGCCGGTTGTTCATGTTGTTCGTCATTGTTCACATTGTCGTCTCTTGAGTTTTCCGGTAATCGCACAGTTTGTTGCTGCTCTTGATAAGGTCGTTGCAGATGAAGTTGTTGCGGATGCGGCGTATACGATGGTGGGGGTGTTGCAGGCAATGAGTGATAATTTGGTGGTGGTGTGCGACACAAAAAGGGTCGTCGTCTTTGATTTTGCTCCTGCTGCTGTCGATTTACAATAAATTGGTTATTGTGCTCGTCGTTGATGTCGCCATCTTCCCCATTGTTATTGACATTGCCGCCGGTAATGCAACTCAATGTTGCAAAACGATGTCTATGCTGTATGACAACTGGGGCTGACAATGATGTGGAATTTTCCAAAGTAATATTACTACGACCACCACAAACACTTGGTGCTACTTCAAGCGCTGTATTATTAAGGGACGTTGTATTAATCCGACTGTTGTTTTCTGAAATCATTAAAAGAAGAATAAAAAAGAAATTAAAAAAAATAAAAAAAATATTGCAATAAATTAAGGATGCTAAAGTACTACAATGCCTTTTGACAGAGTATGCTAAAATATTCATTGCTTAATAGTGATAAAGGTTGTATTTAATATTTGCAAATTTATATTGAATCTGAGAGGCATGTTGAAGAGTAAAAAAGTAAAGTACGACAATTAATTTCATAAGCCTTGAGGGTTGTTTTTTTATCTGTATTGATTTGGGTTAAGGATAACTAGATTAAAAATGAAACGTGTTGCAATTGATATTTTTTTTTTTTGCATTTTACTGATATCTTTTTGTGCGCACATAGTATTTTGTAACAAACTTTAATGAAAATAAAACTTCTTCATTTAAAAAACAAGAATACTGCATATATTCTGATCGGCGAATCTTATATATGCATAAAAATATGTGATAAATCTGGTCAATAATCGATTTTTCGTCAAAAACTGTTTATTGGTGAAACGACATTTGAACTGTTATAGTTTCTAAAATTTTATATGTAAAAAATTGAATCAGTCGTGTATTTTGGTTTTAATCTCAAATTTTACTGATATTCGTTAACAAAATTGAGTTTATCTGATATATTGACCTCACATTTGTCTTCATAAGATCTATGCGCGCTTCGAAAAACTAATTTTAACTAAAATACAAAGAACCTCCGAAACCATCTTTGCGTTCATACATTATCCGCTGCTGTGGTGGATGCTAAAAACAACGTTACCCAGGAGTTACCACGTGATGTTCTGTAAGATGACTTGGAAATTATCGCATTGGATACACCATGTTAATCATTGGTCCAATCCATGTATGGAATACTCTCATTTTTGGAGATACAAAGCTACCGTATTTCTATTGAAGAACCTATGAGATTGCAAGAAGGGGAAATAGATTTCGTGAAGGTATATTCATATATAAAGTATCGGTCATAACTAATGGTAACTTTAAATCAAAAATATTTAAAGCTAGAAAATAAAATGGACAAATCTAAAGCACCCCTTCATGGATATAATATTGTTACGAATGTGCAATGACAATTTGAATTCAACGGTGTGTAACGACTGCCTGCAGCATTCATCATGTTTGATGGCACGTCCATCATTGACATTGTTTGTAAGTATGGCAACACTAAATGTTTGGGCTGCTGGCAATGACATCGAAAAGCTCTAGAAATCGAATGTACTAGTATGTCCGTTAAGAACATTGTAGATGATTCCCGATAGATGGCGCGTGTATAAATAGTGGCAGTCGTGAGTTGGGTTTATCATTGGCGCTGTTAGAGTTAACATCAACTGTCTTGTGCATTTAAGGTTGTACGTAATAGAGTGTGTGTGCATTTCTGCGAATTGATATACGTGTATAAAGACATTGAGTGACTATTAATTTTTGTTGTTGTTGTACATTCTAAATAAATAAAGAGTTGTTACAATTTTAAACTACTAAAACTGCTTTTATTTGCAATCAAAAGTATCCGGTTTATTTAAAGGAAATAAACCACGTTTTTAAAAGGTAAAAACGTAACAATATAAAAATTTTTTAAATTTATATTTTGTTGCAAATCCTTTGTTTTGGATGACACAAGCACATCTCTTAGGCGTAGAAGATATTAAGTTTTTTATGGTGTCTTGCGATATTCCTTCCCAAGCTATAATAACGGCTTGAAATAAGTACCAGCAATTTTCACGATTATTTTCATATTAACGATTTATTTTCATATTAACAATCTCCCACAAGTTCGCAATAGGATTGAAATCGGGAGATTGAGCAGGCCAATGAAGGACTTGAACCTTATTGCTCTGTATCCAAGTCTTACAAAACTTTGGAGGTGTGCTTAGGAACGTTATCCTGTTAGAACCTCCCTATAAGTGGCATCTCTGGCATAAGACAACATAACATCTTTCAATATATCACGGTACATGAACCGATCCATAATCCCATTAATTTTATGAATTCGCCCAATTCCTTGACCAGAAAAGCAACCCCAGGACATTACATTGCCTCCCTCCACGTTTAATCGTTCCTTTGCAATACTTAGGATTCAGTATTTCTCCTTTTCGTCTGCATACACGCCTTATTCCATCGGAACTTTTTAATTTGTATTTGGATTCGTCAGAGAACAGTACTGTCTTCCATTTTTGTACAGTCCAGTCGATGTGGGCTTTGGCAAAGGGGTTTTTTTGCTGGTCGTCGCCTAAATAATCCTGCTTCTACTGCTCTTCTACGGATTGTTATTTCGCTAACCCATAATCTTCAACTTGTTCTTACTTAACTAGCTGATGCTGTAGGATCTTTTGATCCAGGAATCATCATATCGTGTGGATTTACACGGGCGTCCTCCAGAATGCCCCCGTAAAATATGACCATTCTGCTAAAACTTTATAATCAGCCTGGAAATAACTGATCTGTTAATTGAATATTTGTTACTCAATTCATGCCGTGATAATCCAGCCTTCCAGTCTTCAATAAATTTAATTTTAAATTCACTGGAGTACTTGTTCCTTGCCATCCATTGATTTTTCACAATACACTGTATAGAACTTTAATTATACAGACTACGCCTTCCTTAATTTTTATCTTCTGGAATTTTTAAATGCATCCGATGTGAGTTCCGTTATCTCACATTGCAAATATGCAGAAAAATAGTCAAATTTTTTAACATCTTATAAGGGGGTGCTTTTGTTTTGTGCGTCGCGTTTTGTATTTTTATTTGTTTTATCATTTTAAATCAATTGTTCATAAAATTATCCTGTACTAAATGAACATTATATGAACATTAACAATATAAGTTAATAAAATATATACAAAATACATCCCAAAAAACCTTTTTTATGAAAACAAGTAAGAGAGATATATTCGGCTGGGCCGAATCTTATATACCCTTCACCAAACTATACTTCAAAATAAAAATTTTTAGGTAATTTTAGGTAAACAAATTTTTTTCCAGTTGTTTTTTTTCATTTTTTGGAAAAAAAATATTTTTCGAATTTTTTTTTTAAAGTTTTTATGTAAAATTTTTTTTAAATTTAAATTTTTTTTTTTTTTTTTAATTTAAATTTATTTTTTTTAATATTTAGCGAAAAAAACTTTTGGTGAAAAAAAAAATCTGGTTCAAAATTTTTCCCGATTTTGACCCATTGTACGTCCAACTTACTATGGTCTTATATACGTCGTTGCAAAGGTCTTTGAAATATCTATCATTTGATATCCATATTGTCTATATTAATGACTTAGTAATCCAGATATAGTTCAAAAAATAGGTAAAAAATCGAGGTTGTCCTGGTTTTTTCCTTATATCTCAGCCATTTGTGGACCGATTTTGCTGATTTTAAATAGCAAACTTCTCGAAAGCATGTCTGACAGAATTATTGAAGATTTGGATCCCGAAGATATCTGGGGTCTTCAGAAAATTGATTTCAACAGACAGACAGACAGACGGACAGACAGACAGACGGACATGGCTTAATCGACTCCGCTATCTATAAGGATCCAGAATATATATACTTTATAGGGTCGGAATATTATATTGTGGAAATTACAAACGGAATGACAAATTTATATATACCCTTCTCACGAAGGTGAAGGGTATAAAAATTATGATATGAAAAAATCCATTGAGAGGGTGCTTTAGTTATGGCCGATACTGTACGTTTAAAAGGGCAGTTCAGATGTTGTTTACCAACAGTCGAGTGAACACTAGACCACCTTAGTTGAACTATTTCTAAGAAATCTTTAAAATATATGGCGATAATTCTACATTGTCTTTCTAATCATTCGATCGGCATGAGAAAAACATCAAAAAGTGCAACGCTAACAAGTTCAAAAGCAACGCTAACAAAAAAAAGCAAAGGAGATAATAAATAAACAAGATGAATCCAATTATGACATACACTCCTATTTTGGTTATTCTCTCCTTTGCCAGAACAATTGATTTCTTTTTCGGGATGGTTACCAGATGCATGGGGAATACCTTCTTTCCACTCAGGAGCCCATGTGATTTCAAAAAGGGGAAACAGATTTGACGATCTTTATTGAGAAGTATGAAACTAATATAACTGATATATCCGAATTTAAAATAGCAGCTAAATTTAAAGTAGCCGGAAGAAACACTCAAAAATCTAAAATGCTTAATAGCTTTGTAAATAAGCGCTAATTTGAGAAAAGCTACTCGATCAGTGATCACCCAAATTTCCGACCAAAAATCGATTTTTCATATAAAAAAACTCAAAAATCTAAAATCCTTAGTAACTATAAAAATGTGGAAATAGACGAATAAAAGCGTTTTTTTTAAACTTCTAAGAAATGAAATATTTGTATACTGGTAGCCATTATTAATTCGGAATCTAGCCATATTCTGCGCTGAAGAGTTGACTTGATGGAGAAATCCTTATTTCTACCGAAGAACCTTTGTGATTTCTGACGGTGGTATCTTCGTCTTCATAGAGAATTATGAAAGTAAGATCGCTTTTTAAAAAGACAGCGAACTATCTCAGATAAAGTAAGACTTCGAACTGGCATATATTCTTATTTTAAATGATAGTCGGGAGAGCACTACATCACCATAGGAAAACTATTGCTAAGAAATCCTTAAAAAATATGGCGATAATTCAACATTGTCACTCTAATCGATCGATAGCCACCAGAACAACGTCAAAAACTGACACGCGAAACACGCATACCTAAATTGGAGCGTTAGGCGTTTTTTACTTGTCAAAAATTCTCATGCCCATACAATTTGTATGCAGCATACCGAAATAACGCGACGGCAACGCTTTGCAATTGGAAAATCCGATTTTGACAGCGCGTTTAATAGTGAAGTTAGCTGCAAAACACAACAAATGTAAACACATACATACAAAAGGAGAAACAAATATGCAAGAAACACATTTTTAAACTTTAATATTTAGTTTCTTTGATAAAATTTTAGTTTACAAATCACGAAACAAAAATCAGAAACACCAATACTGCAAGGTACTTTATTGTTTAAATAATCCGGGTTGTTATATTAATTTTTTTGATAACCTTGTTTTTATTGTTTGACGTAGCGTTGGCGCTTTTATTTAGGTATGACATTTCAGAGTTAAAGCTAAGCGTAAAGAAACGTTCCGCCTTACGCTTTTATTTAGGTAGGCCAGAAAGATGAAAGAGCATATAATATCATCTTATCTCGAAATCAGCACCGGAAGTTATGCTGTTGCAATTAAATGTCATGGATCGATCTTTGAATCCCTCAGGAACATTAATAAGATGGATCCATTAATAAGATGGATGAACACTAATGCACTATTGTCGAGAAGTTGCCAGAATACATAGGTCGAGACTATATCATCTGAGCACCTACTGCATTAGTGGCTATGCTGTTACATGGTTCGATCATTGACATGGTTTGATCATTAAATCCTCAGTATCATACGATTGTCACTCCAATCGATGTTTCGGCACGGGAACAACATCAGACACTGTAACGCTAACAAATTATTAACTGACCTAGCAGATAGAGCAAATAGACTCGACGAAAAACAGTTAAGTGACATGGATCGATCATTGAATCCCGCAGGATCGACACTAATGCAAAAAGTGGTCAGAATACTGAGGACAAAACCACATCATTTAATCTCCTGTATGGCACCTGTGAATATGCTGTTGTAATCTCTAAGTAGAGCTTATTTTGTGATCCCAATGATCCTATCGGAGACTAACGAACGAGTTGATCCCATAACTCGTTTATCGTTTTATGTGGCAATGAACCCAATTTGAGCGTTTGATATTACACAAATTCTATTATAACGGAGTCATTCCTTACTAGAAGTTATTTTTTATCTGCATAAGTTTCTTCTGGTGCAACCTATAATTAATACAAGGTAATAGTTCTTACAAAAGATCAATAAATTCCAAATCATTCATTCATATCTTAATCCTTTGGCAACCCGGCAAAATAATTGTGATACTTGTGATACCGGTTACATGGAATAAACTAATTCTTTTTAATAAACAACTAAAAACTAGCAGTTATATATTATACTTAGTAGGTACTTGTGTTTTAACAACAAACAAACTAACAAAAAATGCTGTTTTCTATAATTATAAACATTCTTCCAACCATTGTCTAACTAATCCCGTCAAATTGATTTTTAACTCTTAAACATCTCTACTCAGTCACCATATCAGCTCCCCGGAAAAGTGTACAGCTGAAAAAGAACAACACATAATGTGATTCGTTGTTGTACAGCGTTATTGTTGTGATGCTCGCTCTAAACTTGAGCGTGTCCAATAAAATTCCTCAAGATAACAAAGCCCTGCGTATCTATTAGTTCTCTGTTTTTAGTATTTTAGCTCGTTTTTTTTCTTTAATATAATTTTCATCTTTCTTTTTTCTTGCCAAATAAAATGGCTAAAACGTGACGATATTTCAAAGATAAAAAAAGAAAAAAAAAAAACAACAAAATGGTTGGTATTATACGAATAGTTTTGTTGAATATTGTTGAACATTAATGGCTGTTGTTAGTGTTGTAGTGGTTATTGCCGCTGTTGTGAGGAGGCATGCAACATAGTGCCACAAAACGATCATTTGCACCATGATGACGATGAGATCAACAACAGGGATTAATAGTTAGTTTTTTTATTTTATTTTTTTTTTTAAATATGTGCTATATGTATGTGTACAGAATTATTTGAAAAGATATGTTATTTCAAATTTGTTATGTTGATCATTTACTACAAGATTGCCAGAAATGAAAACAAACGATTTATTAACATTAAAAGCGTTTAAAGTTTCAATAGCTTCTTAATAAATTATCTTTGTACTGTTAGGAAAAACACTTGACGCGTTTAGGCCATTACAATTTATGTAGAAAATATGTCAACTCTCATTTTATTAAGATCCTTTAAATCCATAGATTAAATTATTCATTAAAATTATGAATAATACTAGACCAAGGCGGCATCCATTTTCCTAAAGCTACGTACACATGGTTGTCAGATTTTACAATGTTGTCAGATCTGGAAATGTGCTCGCAATGTACTAGCAATTAAATATTATTAGCAAAAGGTAAATTGTCAGTTTAGACGATTGTAACAAAACCTTACAATTTCATTGTCAGACAATTGCCCAACAATAAATTTATCTGCCAACTAAAATTGTCAGTTCACACGGTTGCTTCACTTTCGTTTATTTTAAATACATATGCACAGTGTTGCCAATAGAAATAATTTATCTGACAATGATGCCATTGTCAGATGCATAAGCTTCGCACATATGACAATAAAAAGTTTCTGACAATGATCTGGCAATGGCAACGTAAGGCGTTTGCTCGATTGTCAGATGTCTGTCAATAGTATTGTCTTACAATGTTGTACAAGGTGGCGCAAAAGTAATCCTCCTATCAGAAAATGCTATAAATTTTGCTATTGGCCCCTAATGTCAGTTCTGTTTTGACATTTGTGTAGTAAACACATGCGAAATACACGTTAATAAACAATGTTACGCTACACTGCTCCAGAACGCGGAATATTGCTGACTATTTATTTGACCAATAATCGGTCGGTGACTTTGGCACAACGTGAATTTCGTCGCAGATTTCCTGTCCGTCCAACGCCTACTGGTGAAACACTGCGACGTTTAGCCGCTCGCCTCGAAGAGACTGGCACAACACGAGATGCTGCCAGGCGTGGCAGACCCCGGAGTAGCCGTTCTGCGGAGAATATTGCTGCTGTAGCCGAGGGTGTCATGGAAGCGTCGTCGACATCGACCAGACGACGTGCCACGCAACTGGGTATCAGTCGACGGTCTTTACAGCGAATTTTGGTACAAGATTTGAAGATGTTACCGTACAAAGTCCAGACGGTGCATCAGCTGTTAGCTGATGACCGCCAATCGCGTCTAACATACGCTCAAGCCATCCTTAATCACCACCAAGAGGATTTTTCATCAAAAATAATCATGAGGGATGAGACCCATCTTAGCCATCCATCTTAGCGGATACGTAAATAAGCAAAATTTACGCTTCTGTGGCACTGAAAATCCGCGTGTAACCCAGGAACATTACACCCGCTCAAAGTCACTATATGGTGTGCTGTTTACGCTGGAGGAGTCATCGGACCTTTTTTCTTCGAAGACGTAGCGGGCCAAACGGTTACTGTGAATGGTGAGCGCTACAGAGCAATGATCAACGAGTTCTTTTTGTCGCAACTTGATGAATTGGGATTGGAAAACATGTGGTTCCAACAGGACGGTGCAACGGCACACACGCACGTGCCACAACCGATATGCTGAAGGATGCATTTCCCGGGCGCCTAATCTCCCGTTTTGTCGATTTGCACTGGCCAGCAAGATTGCCTGATTTGACCGCTCCAGACTTCTTTTTGTGGGGCTTTTTGAAGTCGCGGGTTTATGTCAACAAGTCTCAGACTCTTGCAGCTCTTAAATACAATATCCGTCAAGAATGTGAGGACCTATCGCCGGAAGTTTTGGCCAAAGTGATGGAAAATGCCATAAAAAGGGCTCAAATGACAATCAACTGTGGCGGCGGCCATTTACATGACATCATATTCTCGACTTGATGTAAAAAAAATTAAAAGACCAAATAAAAATAATCCACAAGAAGAATCAAAGTTTTTCATTTTTTTTTTTTTTAATTACAGCCAAAAAAGTTTACTTTTGCGCTACCTTGTACAATCTGACAACCGTAGCTTGATGAAGTTATTGTGTTTCAGATATATGTATTAGATATCTGAAAGGATTTAAGAATACTAGATGTCAAGATCTTTCTTGAGAATATTGTAATTTCCAGGCGGACCATTTAATTCACGTTAGTTGACCAAAATAGGCTTGCCTATTCAGCCGACAATACCCTATAATGAATACCTGTCGATGAACGACAGACGAATGGGCTAGAACGTGCTCTGACTTAGATATGTATATGAAATGTGCAAAATTGCTCGGTTCTTTAAAGGTAGTTTCCTCAGACGCTATCTCCAAAAGAGATCGTCGTCTTATATGAAAAGTTATTATTTTAAATCGTTAGATAAGTATATTGTTACGAATGTGCAATAGCGATTTGAATTTAACGGTCTGTAACGACTGCCTGCAGTATCCATCATGTTTATAAATACGTCCATCAGTAGCATGCGGTTATTAGCACTGTTTTTAACTGTGGCAACACTGAGTGTTTGGGCTGCTAACATTGACATCGAAGGCTCTAGAATTCGAACATACGAGTTTTTACCGTTAAAAACAATCTAGACTACTCGAATGAAGATGGCAGTGTGTATAAATAGTGATTGCAGTTGCAGTAGTCAGGGAGTTGATCATTGTCGCTGTTAGAGTTAACATCAACTGTCTTGTACGTGTATACTTGTACATTATAAAGTGTGTGTGTGTGCATTTCTGCGAATTGATAGACGTGTATAAAGACACTGAGTGAATATTTGAACGGTTGTTGGTGTACATTTAAATAAATAAATAGTTATTATACATTTTAAACTACTAAAACTGCTTTTTATTTAGAAACAAAAGTATCCTGTTTATTTAAAGGAAATAAACCCACGTTTTTAAAAGGTAAAAACGTAAAAATATTAATACTGATAGCGGTGCTAATGGGCTGTTTAAGTTTTTAATTAGAAATATGTAAGTTGTTAATTTCATCTTTCAAAACGAAGCTCTCAAGCAGCTTCAATTGCATGAAGAGGAATAAACAGTCCTTTTTGTTTTTAAGACCTGCGACGAATCAAGCAAATTTTGGATACTCTGCTCTAAGGTGAGGCGTATCCCCGAGAGAGCGTATTGCGTCGACGGAAACAAATAGTATTCGGACGGGGAAAGGTCTGGACTATAAGGCGGGTGAGGCAAAATTTCCCAACCACTTCATTGTAAATACTTTTTAACAGGTTTTGCATAATGTGACCGAGCGTTTTTATGATGTAATATTACGGTTTCATATCTGGCAGCATATTCGGGCGTTTTTCGGCAAATGCTCGCTTCAAACGAATCAGTTGCGTTCGGTACAGGTTCCATGTGATGGTTTGGCCAGATTTCAGCAGCTCAGAATAGATAGGATGCTTTTGTTCCCACTAAATACAGAGCATTACCTTAGAGCCATGGATATTTCGCTGTGATGTCGATTCGGCTGGTTGGCCGGGGTTTACGAACGATCTGTTACGCTTTGGGTTATCGTAATAAATCCATTTTCATACAATGATTCGGTGCAAAACTGATTTTCTTTTATAGCCTTTAAACACCAGTTCGTACATGAACAATTGTATTTCAAGGTCTATCGGCTTCAATTCGTATGGTACCAAATTTCCCTGCTTTTGGATAAATCTTGCTACTCGCAATCGTTTTGAAATTGCTGCTTGAGTCGCTCCCAATGACTTTGCAAGCTCCTGTTGTGTTTGCCAGTATTTCTTTTTCGGTACGCCTGGGCGATTTTTATCTTCCGTATCAAAATCACAACTTCTGAACCGAACAAACCATCTCTCAATACGTACTTATAGCAGGGTTAATGGTTTGTTTAAGTTTGTGGTTTGAGATATGTTGTTGATAACATATTTCTAACGAAACTATTTTATCCTAAGCTGTTTTAATTACAAAATTATAAATATTTCCCAATTACACTTCAGCCTTTTTTTTAAGACTTTTTCTGACCTCCTTTTAAAATGTTTAAATAGAGGTAATTTTAAGTTTTCTTTTCTAACTATTGTAGAAAAATTAAACATAATTTTTCGAAACACCCTTTCAATCCCCCCCAAAATGAAAATAAAGGCATTATAGCGAATACAGTGCATGGCTGATGGACTGAGTTCAATCAAAAAAATGGCAATTGAAGGCAACATTGTAGCTGTAACTGCTCTTTGTTTTTGCTGTTTTTTTTTTTCAAAACATAATGCCGGCTGTACGACAACAATTGTTCAAGAAGTAATAATAAAACTACGACCTCAGAAATATCAGTCAGCAGCAGTATTATCATCATCATCATCATCACATGATTAACCAAACCCATTGAATATTTCAGGAAATATTCAAACCAATGAATATTTCAATAATTTTTTTTTCAGTTGTTTCTTCTTTTTTTTCTTAATTTGAAAATTATACACAGAAAGAAATGATTTGAGTTGGCATAATTGCATAAGTGTTTGGGCCTATTTTCATCCATCCCTAGATAATTACTCAATTTGTATTTAATTGTTTAGCTACTTAAAGATTTTGTATAAACATTTAGGTCTTAGAGTTAAATATAACTAGATAAAGTGTTTAATTTTCTTTAAGTGTTTAACTTCAATTTCACAAAGTTATTTAGAGAATTTGTTAAGAATAGAATGCAGGATTTTATGCCTGGTTGGCTGGCTAGCTGGTTGGCTAGGCAGCAGAGCATTGTTAAGCATAAAACCATCAATATTTCCAAAGAAGTGTTCAATAAAATGAAAGACATTCATACAACAGAGCAGAAACATAGAACTTCTTGTTTGCTGCAGTAAAATTACGAAATAAAAAATTGAACAAAAAAAAAAAAAAAAAAAAATCAGTAAGAAATCGTGTGGCCACTATTATAATGTTGTTATATTGACAGCCTGGTTGACTGGCTGAGAGACTGACTGACTTCCTAGGCTTCAATTCAATTCATGACCTGTTTGTTGTTGCTATTCTGAATGTATGTTTGTAAGAGAGTTTTAGTTTTTTGGGTTGCTTTTGTGATAATATTGGTTGATTATCTTCTTGACTGACATAAAGTTTGACTAAAAGACTAAGTCGTTGTTGTTGTCGTTGATGTTGTCATCTAAGGACATTGATTTACCCTTAGGGAAATGTCAATAGTAGTTTCAGATGCTACACACAACAACACACCACAACACAGCCCAAGACAAGGTAACACAAAAACAATTCCAACAATGATGATTTCCTAACATGCCAAAGTGAGTTTTACTTATCTACCTTTTGCACACTTTGCAGCGACTTTGCAGGAGACTTAAATGAATGAGATGTTAATGGAAAAGTCAATTTTTTTTAATTAACGAAATGTCCTTAAATTTTAAGAGGAGACAAGAAAAGGTTGAACAGACATATCACTATTTTGAAATCAGTAATGACATATTTATCCCATTAGAGTCTGATGATCGATTAATCGTTTTTCCTTTGGAGACGCAAAATATCTCTCTCAACTATGTGTCAGCAGCTAGTTGTTGAAATACATTAGTTTAATATGTACAGTATCGGCCATAACTAAAGCACCCCATCAGTGAATTTTTTTCATATAATATTTTTTATTATAAAAAAAAAGTTTTAAATTTCTATTATGTATTATTATGAATTGTTAATATATTTACTATTGATAAACAAATACTTTTTAAGTTAATTAGTAAAAGATTTAACTTTAAATCAAAAAATATTTATAGCTAGCAAAAAAAAAAAAAAAAAAAACGGACAAAACTAAAGCACTCTTTCATGGATATTTGTAATATAATTTATTATATATTAAGTTTTTTATGACGTCTTGCGATATTCCTTCCCAAGCTATAAAAACGGCTTGATATAAATCTTAAAAATTACTGATCCTTTTCGTCAATTTTCACTATTTATTTTCATATTAACAATCTCCCACAAGTTCGCAATAGGATTGAAATCGGGAGATTGAGCAGGCCAATGAAGAACTTGAATCATATTGCTCTGTATCCAAGTCTTGGAGGTGTGCTTAGGATCTTTATCCAGTTGGAACCTCCCTATAAGTGACATCTCTTCACTGGCATAAGACAATATTACATGTTTCAATATATCATGGTACATGAACCGATCCATAATCCCATTAACTTTATGAATTGGCCCAATGCCTTGACCAGAAAAGCAACCCCAGGCCATTACATTGCCTCCTCCATGTTTAATTGTTGCTTTGCAATACTTAATACTTTTTGGGGCTTTGTTGCTTATTGGGTTTATATTGCTCCATTGATCAAAGAATCATCATATAGTGTGGCTTTTCGCGGGCGTCCTCCAGAATGCCCCGGTGATATACGACCATTCTGCAAAAACTTTGGAATCAGCCTGGAAATAACTGATCTGTTAATTGATTTTTTTTACTCAATTCATGCCGTGATAAGCCTGCCTTCCAATCTTCAATAAATTTAATTTTAAATTCACTGGAGTACTTAAATTATTTTTATCTTCTGGAGTGTGTAAATGCATCCGTTGTGAGTCCCGTCAACGGACATGTCTAGAAAAATAGCCAAAATTTTAAACATCTTATAAGGCGGTCCTTTTGTTTTGTCCGTCGTGTTTTGTATTTTTATTTCTTTTATCATCTTAAATCAATTGTTCATAAAATTATCCTGTACTAAATGAACATTATATGAACATTAACAGTATAAGTTATTAAAAAACATATAAAATACATCCCAAAAAACCTTTTTTTTATCAAAAAAATTATGATATGAAAAAATCCATTGAGGAGGTGCTTTAGTTATGGCCGATACTGTAGGTCTAGCTAGAGAAATGTCATTGCAAGTCTCGGTAATTGCGAAAAGACAAACAAGGTTGAACGTGACATAATTTAATGGGTCTCTCCACTATTACAGCATTTCGTTAGTACTCTAGAGAACTGACATAGAACTGGTCAGCTTATTGGTTCTTCAGGCTAAGGTAATGTCTTAGGAGTGGTAAATTAACGCCTTTTAGCCAATCTGTGATGGATCAAGGAACTAACCCAAACGATCATATTAGGTTATGAACATTGGAATACAATTTATTGATAATATTTTTTTTATTTGATTTGACAACTTTTTGCCACAACTGGACAAGTGAAGCGATATGTTTCCTTTTCAAATGTCTCGATAAAAGTGATTTTAAAAAATGTACACATGTAACTTAAACCTTCTCCATCGATACAGTAAAAAGTTTAAAATCGTTGCTTATGTGATTGATGAGATGCTAATGCTATTGAAACTGTGTACAAACGTGATCAATGATATCGAGCGAAAACCAAGAAAATATACACAGTAATTTTATTTTTAATATGTAATTCTGCAGCATAGTTTTATGAGGGCTTGATACGTGTATAATGGCCAAAGCTTTTGAAACACAAACTGTTAACCACAAAGACCAAGCTTCCAAACTTTAAACTATTGCTGCATCGAAGAAATTTCTCAACACTGAACTTTATGCTGTCATGGAAACACTGGTGTAAAATGGCTTCTATATCAGTCGAAAAATGTTTAATTCGAAAGAGAGTATAAGACTGAAAATGATAAAATGGACGAATATGGTTTGGTTATTTTTTCCTTTGTAAGAACCATTGCTGTCTTTTTCTGGAAGGTTACGAGATTTCAAAATGGTTGCGTTATCTGTGTACAGTAAGAGTTATGAAACTATGATCACTGAAATATCCGCATTAAAAGGTCAACGTGAAGATGTTCTAAAATTCGGGTGAACATTAGATCAACGTCTTAAATGCCATGATATTTATTCTACATTGTCGCTTTAATCGATACTTTGGCACGGTAACAACACCAAAGTTATTAATTTAGATGACAGAAAAAGCCAATGAACCAATTTTTACGACAGTATGAAAAGCAACTCACTAACATGGATTGCTACTAATGCGAGAATACAGAGGACAATACCATCTAATCACCCGCTAGGTACTTGAGGTTTTGTTGTTGCGATCTATAAATACAGCATATTTCAGGATCCCAATTGTTGAATTTCAGGCCGAAATACTAAGATTCAGAAAGGATTTAAGAAAACTGTCATGATCCTTTTTAGAAATATTGAAATTTTTGGTTTACGGTCAGTAAGTTTGTAAAAAGTCATACAGCTCATGCTGGCCTGTTTAGCCATACTAGGATAGTACACAGAGAAAACAGATTCGTGATAGCAACCGAATTTGTTGCCAATCGAATGATTCGGTTGCACACATAGAATTTTTCAGTCCTATCAATAGAAAATCAGTTGATAAAGAAGAATTTCGGTTGAAGCAACCAAACTTTCTAAAATTTTATAGCCCCAACTGTAAAATTCGGTCACTATGATAGTATCATTCAATTGTCAAAAAATTCGGTTGCAATCACGAATATGTTTTCTCTGTGTATGTATTCCTGACGATGAACAGTAACGAACGGACTGTGACTTGTCGATATGTCGAATGCGCAAAGTCATCTAATATGAAATGAGACGTATTATAGAATATATTTTGTGAAATCGGAAAGATATATCGATACTGATAGCAGTGTTAATGGATCGCTTAAATTTTTGGTTTGAGATAAGTTATTCATTCCAGCATTTTAACGAAGTAAGTGAATTTCAGATAGAAGTTGATCACTAGAACTAGAACTAAATACTTCATGGCAGAATCGTTTGGGGGAATATTGGAATTATTGGATGGCAGGCCCCAGGAAAAAAGGGTATATATATGTTTGTCATTCCGTTTGTAATTTCCACAATATAGTCTCCAACCATATAAAGTATATATATTCTGGATCCTTATAGATAGCTGAGTCGATTTAGCCATGTCTGTCTGTCTGTTGAAATAAATTTTCTGAAGACCCCAGATATCTTCGGGATCCAAATCTTCAATAATTCTGTTAGAAATGCTTTCGAGAAGTTGTAGGAAACTACAAAATCCGTCCATAAATAACGGAGATATGAGCAAAAATCCGAGATAACCTCTATTTTTGGCCTATTTTTGATCTATATCTCGATTACTAAGTCATAAATATGGACAATATGGATATCTAATGATAGATATTTCAAAGTCCATTGCAACGATGTTCATGAGGCTATAGTAAGTCGGACCTACAATGGGTCAAAATCGGGAAAAATATTTTTTAACCCGATTTTTTTTTTCACAAAAACCATTTTTTGGTCATAAATTTTTTTCACTAATAAATAAAAAAATAAAAAAATTTATAATAAAAAAAATTTTAAAAAAAACTTTCAAAAAACAATTTCAAAAAAAAAAAAAAAAAAATTAAAAAAAAATTTTTTTTTTAATTTCCCTAGAAACTAACACCAAACTTATCACGCGATAGTTCCAAAGTGGTAGGGGCCGGTTCCAGTTCTAACACTTTATATGAAGGGGACCTGTCATTTTAACATGGAGATGTCCTAGGAGGGGGTTAATTGACACCTTATTGACACTTTGTGACAGGTCTCTGAACTCACCTAAATGGACGTATTAAATTTCGATTAAAACAAAACCACTTTCTAGACCAACATCATGCCATATAAATATATTGCACATAACACCCACAAAACCAAGTTACAGGACTAATTTTGTGTCAGTTACCTTTTCTCAGTAATAACTAAACTTCAAACACATTAACACCAGTTAAGTGATATGTCTTGTTTTCACCTATCATAATTCCCTCCTTTTTGAAATAATATTGTATTCACTGGTCACAGGACAAGTGCTTTTAGAACAATTGACACAAATTTCCCGCAGGGTTTATTTTGAAGTACAATTTGGTGAAGGGTATATAAGATTCCGTACAGCCGAATATAGTTCTCTTACTTGTTTTTTACATATTTAATATTCTTTAGGATTCTTGGTCGACTTATATTGTACAACCTATTTAGATCATCTGAAATTCAACTTCCGACTCTTCTTTTTGATAACGCTAAACGAGCTTCTTATATTCTTTTAAATCTCTGACAAGCATAGCAGCATAGTTTGAAGCATTAAGCCCTTGTTTTTCTCCTATTACTCAAATAATGTTATGGTGCATGTTGTGGGTTTTGGTTGGCAGTACACTCTAATCTAGCTATGTGCGGTTGGGTGTGTTAGTTAGTGTGTGTGTGTACTAACATGCAACATACCAAAAAAAATAAAATTCAAAGTTAAAAATCTTTTTGGTATTTTAATCGAATTTTCGTGATGTTGTAGAAAATCAACAAATTTTTTGTTTTTTAATACATTTACCAATATACACGTGAATACATGGATCCATCCAAACATAAATAATAGTTTGAGTACTTACATGCAACAAAAATGCACACACACACACACACTAGCACAAATCAACACTGATATGTGAATGTGTAGGAAACTTCCTCTTGCATTTACGCTCATATCCCAGTGTATATGCAATAAAACAGAAAAAAAGGGAAACAAAACAGAAGGGAAAGAAATAATGGATGAATCAACGATGTCAGGAATTAACTGGATGGTGTTATACCCCTACATATGGAAATTACTAGTGAATTCATTTAAAACACACAAAATTAAAAGAGGAGCAGATTTTAAAAAAGCAAAGTTCTATTGATAAACAAGGTCATGGCGACAGAATTTGTTTGATGCAGGTTGGTATGTTCATTGTGCGATGTAGGTGTCAATTGTTTTCATAAGTTCGTCTGGGTTAGTTCCGAGATCTTCCAGGAATGTCACAAAAGTTATACCCTCTGCTAGGCCAATAAATAAACCGGTTCATATGAATAAACCGTTTCCTACCCCTTAGAGTTTCCAAAAAACCGAAGAATTTCAAAACCGCGGTTTCGGTTTTATAAAATTGAAAACCGATCGGTTTCGGTTCGGTTTTGTGATAATTTATTAACTATTAAATCAGTTGATAATATAGGAACTGCTAAACAAATTTAAAGTTCAAATTTGACGGGTGTTTACGAGGATAAAGGAAAATTGGTACTTTTTCTTTTAATGGTACCTTTTTTGATATATAAAAGTAGTTAAAGTTGGCTACTATGCTTCTCAGTAAAGAAATAATCAAGAATAGAGTGGTCAATTGTATTATGATTCCAATAATGGAGAACTAAACCAAACTAATGGTGTTTTCTTTTCTAAAAAAAAATGCTGCCTTATAAATGTGTTATATTATTATCATGTTACACACACCCTTGCAAAATGAAACCTTTTTTTCAATTAGAATGGAACAAAATAATTTCTTGATTTTACACTTAACACTAATGTATATTTAGCGTGCCAAATATTGAATTGGAAATTTGTATTAAAAAGCGATATTTAACACTGTTAAAGCGACTTTCGACATTAAATTCTGTGTGTTTGCCAATAAGCATTAACAACACTGATTTTCAATAATAGAAATCAGCTGTTGTCAAACATTTTTTGCATAAAAAAAAGTACTTAACGCAGCTGCAAAAAAGGGTATCAAGGCGAATTTATACAAGGTGGAGTCAGTCAATCAGCTGATAACTTTTTTTTTTCGCTTTTTGGTTCTAACAGTTGTCAAAGCTTTTGTTTATATTAAAATATCTTCATATTCTAAGCTTATTAACAAAATATTTATTTTTTACATAAATAAGTAAAGCCCTCACTATTCAATTATCAACACTATATTAAGTTTTAATACATATTTGTTTAATTTTTCATTTTTGTTTTTTGACATTTGTTAAGACCAATTGTTGTTTTTGTAGAACTGCCACCACCTTGTATAAATTCGCCTTGAAAGGGTATTATCGCACACTGAAATATAATTGAGGGTGAGATATGTAACATATTTACCAATTATTTATGCAACATATTTAGAAAGGAAAATGACAATTTTTCACCCCTGCACCAATGGTAACATAAATGGAACATTTTTATCAGAAAAGAAAACACCATAAGAAGTACTTTTTCGTTCATATTTAAAAAAATTAATTTTCTATAATATTAAACCTAGAATCAGGAAATTACTTTGAAATTTCAAACTTGGCAGTGGTTTAAGTGTGAAAAATTTTTACTTTTTCTTCTAATGGTACTTTTTATTATAATAAATTATTTTACTTAACATAATAGTTGGCTGATATTCTAATAGTTGGCTGATATTCTTCTGAGTAAAGAAAGAATCAAGGATTGAGGGCATAATGATATTGAGGTAACAGAAACTATTATTGAAATTTCTATAATAATGAACCTATAAGCAGGATATTAAACACACATGATCCTGACTGAGTCAGAATATAAAAAATGGGATTGCAGGTACTTTTTCTAAGTAGTAGTAGTACTCCTTGAATATTTTATAAAGATGGACCTAGAAACTTTATTGTAAAGGTACTTTTTTAATATTTTATAATAATAAACCTTAAAATTAGTCACAAATGATTCTGAATGAGTTAGATTATAGTCTTACCTTTCTTTTGTATTTTCTATAATAATATACTCAGAAATATGAAATTAAACATTCATGATGCTGAGTAGGAATTCAAAATGTGGGTCTTTATGGTACTGTTTTTATTCTAATAATACGCCTAGAATAAGCTACAATCCACATCACAATAAACATGAAACTAGAGATATGTTGTCCTGAATTAGTATTAATTTACAAAGGAAGACTTTATAGTACTATTTTTATATACCAATTGAGGTGGCGCAGCGCACCGGTCAGATAGTACTCCATACTTTTATCGGATATTTGAAAATAACTAAGACTTTGTTACAAAAATGTTGCATTATTTAGCCGGCGAAAGGTAAAAGCCTTCTACATCATCTGAAGCAATTATTGTAATACAATTTAAAAAATTTAAACAAATCTTAAGATATTTTTACCGATTTGTGTTTAGAGATATTGGATGAATAATTGGATGAAAAAGTTTATTTCTCATTTCTAAATTTAAAATTTTTCTAGTGAAAATAGATTAAAAGTGAAAACCGATGAATAATTGTCGGTTTCGGTTTCGGTTTTAGGCCTTGAAAAACCGCGGTTTCGGTTAAAACCGAATTGGAAACTCTAATTTACCTCATATTCTCAAGATTTCACTCTCAGCAAGGTTTTTATTTGTTTTGAACATCCATTTATTTGGCAAGATGGCCATTCTTTCCTAAAATTGGGATGTATAAAACAACAAGTAAGAGAGCTATATTTCATTTTATACTTTAAAATAAAATTTAAAAAAAAAAAATTTTTTAATTTATTTTTTCGAAACAGTTTTTTTAATTTATTAGTGAAACAAATTTGTGACAAAAAAATTTCTTTAGTGAAAAAAAATCGGGTTAAAAATATTATTTTCGATTTTGACCCATTGTTGGTCCAACTTACTACAGCCTTATATACATCGTTGCAATGAACGGATTTTGCTGATTTTAAATAGGAAACTTCCCGAAAGCATGTCTGACAGAATTATTGAGGATTTGGATCCCGAAGATATCTGGGGTCTTCAGAAAATTGATTTCAACAGACAGCAGACAGACGGACATGGCTAAATAGACTCCGCTATCTATAAGGATCCAGAATTTATATACTTTATAGGGTCGAAAAATTATATTGTGGAAATTACAAACGCAATAACAAACTTATACAAGGTGGCGCAAAAGTAAACTTCCGATGTTTTTTGGCTGTAATTAAGAAAAAAAAGAAAAACTTTGATTCTTCTTGTGGATTATTTTCTGGAGCAGTGTAGTGTAACATTGTTTATTAACGTGTATTTCGCATGTGTTTACTACACAAATGTCAAAACAGAACTGACATTAGGGGCCAATCGCAAAATTTATAGCATTTTCTGATAGGAGGATTACTTTTGCGCCACCTTGTATATACCCTTCTCACGATGGTGAAGGGTATAAAAATCAAACATTTTGGAGAATCGTTGAAAAAATATTTGAAGTAAAATTCTTCAAGATTTTGGATTTTCCTTGTACAGATAAAAACATATTTGGATTAACATAGAAATCATAGAGTAACATAGAGACGAGAAGTGATTGTCAAAAAACCTAACTCTTGCACCAACAAAATACACGCTATCCAATTTATTTTGTTGTTGTATTTTTATTTGACAAATCGGGTGTCTCGTTTCTATGCATAATTCTCTTTGTTAGAAATCATTTCAAATACGATTCGAGAGGATACAATTATCAGTATAAATACCCTACCCAACTAAATATAAATGTTACTTAATGTAGGGTATAAAAAGTGAAAGAAAGTGATTTGTTTAGTTATGCACTTCAATTAAAGTCCCATACAGTATCACATCAAACGATACTCCACCACCACCAACATTATCACAACAACAGTAACAGCAACAACAACAACAACATACCATGTCATCAGCAATCATATTTGAATGACACTGACTTGTCTGTCTATTCATACGTCCGTCCATGAGTTTTAACCATTTGCCTGACTGTCTGTCCCTTCGGCTGAGTATGTGTCCTCTCGCAGTCTGTCTGTGCGTCCATATGACTTGTCTTAACTAGTTTCCATTATTATGGAATGATTATGGCTCTGCTTGCTGCTTGTCGTACATATTGGCTGTTGAGCGAACGAGCGAGTGAGTGAGTGAGTGACTGAATGTTGTGAATGTTGCATGCTGATCATGTTATTGATGATGATCAAGATGTTGATGATGGTCATGCTCATGCATCAAGAGTTGATCATCATTTCAGTTGTACTTATGTGGGTTTTGTTTCACATTGGTTGTTATTTAGTTGTTGGTTTATGGCAAGAAAAGTGTGAAACAAGTTTTTTTTTTTGTTTTTTCTCTTGGTTTGTTTGCTTGATGTCTTCTCATTTTTATCGTTTAATCATTAAATGCATGAAAAATCATTAAATTGGCACGTGATAAACGCTAATGGGTGACAAATTTACCAAAAGACATGACGTTGATGAAAATATTAACCATTTAATTGAGAGATGTGATGAAAATTTTAATTAAATTGATTTGTATGTTTTGGTTGCATTTTTTATTTTATTTTTTTTTTTGCATTGTACACTTTGAATGGTTTTGCATCTACATAGGCTTAAAGTTTCAAGACATAAAATTGTGTGTTTCTATATTTGCCTATTGGGAATCCTTCTTACTGTTTGCAGCTGCAATAGAGACATCAAAATCTTTTACTTACAAATCATGTTTTCCACATTTAGTCCTTTGGAGAAAGAAATATTTCCATAAATGATTAGCGCAATCTATGAATAATTCCTTTGAACGTTTTTTGTTTGTTCGTATGATGAGTTTTTTGCTTCAATGACTTTTGTTATACTTGTACATTTGTATATTTATGGAAGTTTAATAGAAAAACTTGGCCAGAAAACCTAACTTCATGAACGATGTTCTTTTTACGGTTACATCAACTGGAAATAATTGTCATTTTCATTAAACATGTGTGAATTATGGGAGTATATTCGTGTCATGTTTCAAACAAATTTGTTATAATGAGTTCAGTGTCTGACAATTGAACTTGATAGCTGACAAGTAATGTCAGTTTTATTAGATATTTATGTTTATGTGTAGTTTTTTGTCAATCTATATTATCTAGGGTGTTATTTTGTAATTATTTTCCAAAGGAAATCATTTGAATTTTTATGCTTTTTACAATGTACATATTTTGAAAATGTTATCTTTTAAAACGAATTAACACAACCTTCCTGGATTGATCAAGGCTCAGGATTTAGGACAAAAGTATCCGGATAGATAACTGCAGTATGGGAGAATAAAAACAAGTGTGAGTTTATTGAGTGAGTATTTATAGAATCGGAAATATCTTTCAGCTAATATGAGGAATTTTTTTTAGACAATCTTAAAAAATTGAGTTTATTTCAGTACCCGAAAAACTAACGTAAATATACAGAAAATGTTTAATTTGTTCACCAAAAACAGTGAGAAGATTTTTCTTGTACAGATTTTTGCGTATAGTGGACCGTTTATTATTAATTATTTAGGGTTTTTGGAATGTTCATCTAAATAGACATACGGATATAGCTCTATATATAAGGCTTCAAAATAAGGAGTGAGATCTAAAAATTCTTAACATACATGTATATGTTAATAAAAACGAAACCTCTAAACTTATTTTTTTTTTTTTTGTATTTGATTGAAAATTATTACAATTTACAAAAAAAATATTTTTATGGTTTTAATCACTAGTGATGAAATTTTGAACCTTTTTCGGAAACCCTTCCATTAACGTTTTTATAGTGCTTTCTGTCACTTTGCTCGAA
Organism: Calliphora vomitoria; assembly: GCA_942486065.2. Classification (NCBI taxonomy): domain Eukaryota; kingdom Metazoa; phylum Arthropoda; class Insecta; order Diptera; family Calliphoridae; genus Calliphora; species Calliphora vomitoria. Next base: position 14,604,297 of record OW818031.2, on the reverse strand, counting down.
CAGGTAGTCCATCTTTTTTTCCTTCTACCTGAACCAGGTTTCTATTAACGGACAAGTTCTCCCGGTATTGACGGCAGACCTTTGAATGCTTGGCCAACTTTTTGTAGGACCAAGTTGGGTTTTGTTGAAAATATTTAATAATTTTAGTACGCACTTTTTTCTGGTCACTCATTTTAATCAGATTAACAACAAATGAACATAACTGACATGTTTTACAAAGGTAACTTGATCAAAAATAAAAATCAAATAATACTTGGGTTAAAAGTTTTAATGAAAAACGTGTGCTAAGAATTTTACGATCTCACTCCTTATATACATACATATAGTTACCTTAATATATAAAAGCCCTAACTCTTTTTTATTCACACCATTATCTACTTTAAAAGATAATCTACTTCAATAGATAATCCCCTAATACACCATTGATCAAATAAAATAAAATGCCACAACATTAATTTGGTTGAAGGCTTTCATAAAAATCTGTGTTAAATAAATGGGAACTTCAAAACTTTAAGTTTAATTAAGTTGTTTCTTTCTCCTGTAAAGTTAGGAAAACGTTAGTTAGGGCCTTTCTATATTAAGGTAGAGATATATTATTTATAGGGTCTAGATTGATTCGAAAATGGATAAAAAATATATGTTTTAATGGAATGAATAACATGCTTACTAGACCGTACCTCAAAAATAAATTTCCCCGTACACCCCCTATAAATAAAAAATAATGGAAGCATTAGAGCGTACCACCTTACAAGCAAAAAAAAAATTGCGCCGTACACCCTCTAGTATAAAGTAGTTTTGTAAGGCAGTTACGAAAAATCTTTTTTTTTTGCCGATCGTAGGGGTCTCCTTTTTACATTTTTCGTTATATCTTTGCCATTTACAGTTGGATCCTAAAATATGATCTATCAATGTTTTTGTCTGGGGAAGAGCAGTGTTTGGCTCTAAGGGCCATTGACCTGAAGTATCCCGTTCTAGTATTTATCCACCAGATCTTTGTTCCTACCACCCTAATGTCAGAAAATTGAACCTCGCAATAAATCATTAAACTTTTGCAAACAAAGTAATTCGATTGTACCTGCAGAACTGTCTGCATTTACCGTCGGATATATGTAACGATATCGTGTATTTTTGTCAAAGATAATTAGACAAAATTTGGTACAAGCTTTTCTAATGCTTCCATGACGAAGTCTACTGAATTTGGTTAAAATTTGTCCATTATTTGTCATAGCCCCCATATAAATGCCCTATCTGAAAATAGTTAAGCTCTCATAAATATCTTAGATATATAGATATTCAAACCAAATTCAGCACAAATAAGTTTTATATAAGCCGAACTCGCGCCACCAAATTTTATTATGATCGGTCCATAATTAGTCATAGCTCCCATATAAGGCCTACTTCCGAAAATCACATTAACTAGCATAAGTCTTTGAAAAATGTTGGTATTCCAATAAAATTTAATATAAATAAGTTATAAATGACAAAAGTCATTTCCCCAAATTTTATAACGATCGGTCCATAATTAGTCATAGCTCCCATATGAGGCCCACTTCAGAAAATCATTTTAACTAGATTTCTTAAAAATTTTGGAATTCAAGTAAAATAGTCATAGCTCCCATATAAATTTTAAAAGAGAACTGTTTATAATCATCTTTTCGGTGACCGACTATACTTTCTTACTTGCTGTTATTATTTTGGTATAATTAAATGTTAAAGTGTTTCTGCTGGAGATATCGAATTACTTCGTTAGGAAAAGTTTATTGATTTTTTGCGAGCTTTAATTTTCTGACATTAGGGTGGTAGGAACATTTAAGGTCAATGGCTACAGCAAAACATTGGTCTTCCCGAGACAAAATCATTGATATGTCATACTTTAAGATCCGACTGTAAATTGCAAAGATATAACGAAAAATGTAAAAAGGAGAAGCCTACGTTCGGCCATAAAAATTTTTTTCGTAACTGCCTTACAAAAATACTTTATACTAGAGGGTGTACGGTGCACTTTTTTTTGCTTGTATGGTGGTACGCTCTAATGCTTACACTATGTCAGGCGCGAAATTAACCCGCCAAAAACCGAAAAGTTTTAATATAAACAAGTAACAAAATATAAAAAAAATGTTTCCAACATTTTTTTATTTTTAAACATTATTAAAAATTTTTTTTTTAATTATTTAAAAAAAAAAAAATAATTTATTTGTAAAAACAATTTTATAAAAAAAAATAGTTTGGTGAAAAAAATTCGGGGTAAATAATATTTTTCACGATTTTGACCAATTGACCTACAGGTCCGACTTACTTATATGTATACGCCGTTGCAAAGGTTTTTGAAATATCTATTATTGGATATCCACATTGTCTATATTAATGACTTAGTAATGCAGATATAGATAAACAATAGGTAAAAAACGAGGTTGTCTTGGATTTTTCCTTATATATCAGCCATTTTAGGTGGGCCGATTATGTCGATTTTAAATAGCAATCGAGCCGGAAAAATTTCCGATATATTGATGTATGATTCATGTATGGAGAAGGATATAAAAAGGAAAAAAAAAGAAAAAATGTTAAATAAATTACTTTATTTCCCCCTACCCAAATGACCTGTGCCTGCGCTATCTATATTAAAGGCTAACATAAATTATAATTTTTGAAAATATTGGTATATAGTAGAGCAATCTTCTTGTGAATTATTTTGTTCTCGCTTCATTAAATTTATCTATTTATCTCTATTTATGGATCTCTTTTTTATATATTTTGCCCTTCAAAGTTCTTACAAAAATAGATGATTCCAAAGAAATAGATTTTAAATGAACGAAGAAGTTATATCTGTTTTCGAAACGTTAGTCGAAGAATAAGTGCAAGAATTGCATTATTATACAAGAAAATTTGTTCTAATCCACTTACTTAATCATAGTATAATGAATGAAGCTTATTCCATCTGAATATTAACTTGATTTAATAAGATTAATAGATCTCATACATGTCAAACGCTGTTAACTGATCTCAAGTTTTAAGTTTAGCTTTGAAAAATAAATTACTTTCATTTCAGAAGTTCTGTAAGTGTTTAAGAATGGCCCATTTTCTTTTAAAGTAAACACTTCCTATTCATGAAATTCAACTTCCCAGCATTGTTATTTATGTATCAAATATTAATAATTCAAAGACTTCACATGTAATATTCATATTTTAAAGGGAATTATTTTTGAAGGCGTTTCACTTAATTTAACATACTCGTTTGTTCGTTCGTTATTTCGTACTTGTAACCCTGAGCAATAAAATTCAAACATGACAGGATCTGTTGTTACATAACCATTTGCAACATTTTGTTGTTGATGTTGAAGCTTAAAGCCTTAAAGTAAATCAAAAAATGTTTAAGCAATTTTTATGAGTTTATATGTTACAATATTGTACATCACAGATTTAAACGACCCTTAACACAACCTTTGGCATCAGTTCTCACATATACATATATATATATGTATGTGTGTTTGTATATTAGGGTGGCCCCAAAATAAAGATGCGGATGTTACCAACTAAAATAAAAGCTTAATTCATTCAATGATACCGTTTCTCAAAATTTTTGATCTGGATTGAGTATTTGGTGAGCTGGATCCAAGGATCAAAATATCTTTTTTAAGGTTTTTAAGATTTTCACATGATTCCAATGTTTCATATGTTTCCTTTGCGAGAAATATGAAAGAAATCATTAAAACCAGGCCAGGACAAACATTTTGAGAAACGGTCTCCTCAAACAAAATAAATTTTCATTTTAGTTGGGAACCTCGGCTCCTTATTTTTCCTCCATACAAGCGAGGCTACCCTAATTTACATATGTATGGGGTAGTTAGTACATGTATGTATATGAGCTTTTTTTTGTGTGGCATCATAAATGTAGCATGATGATAATTTATATGTAATAACTCAACGGAATATCAGTTGTTACCCACTAAATTGTCTTGGTATAAATTACAACGTAATATTATATGTGCGGAATGTTTTTTGGTATTTGTTTTACGAAAAAAAAAGGAATGAAACAAATACAAACACAAATACAAGTATGAGAATAAATAAAGGGAATTGGGGTAAGACTCTTGGGAGCTTTTGTAATGTGAATTATTATTTCTGCAGTTTTAGTATATTTTATTTGTTTTTTTGTTTGTGAATTTCTGCTGTTGTTGTCGTAATCGTCGTTGTTGTTGTTGTCTCTGGTCCTCCATTTTATAAGTTTTTTTTTTGTTTACTTGTGTTTGTGTGTGTTTCGGTTTGAAACAATGAATAAAATTTTAATATTTGCAAGGATGTTGTTTAAAACACAAAAAAATCAAACAAAACAACGAAAAATCCCACCAACAACAATAAGAATTTGTAAAAAAATTTACAAAACAGAGCGAAATGTAAAGAAGTAAAACTTAAAGGAGTAGAATGGGAGATCGACTAAAAACAATAAAGGAAATCAAGGGATTTTTAACAACTGTTGCAGAAGAAAAATGTAAAAAAAAATGTGCAAAAATGAGTAAAAAAAAAATATAAATACAAACACAAATTACATAAGAACCATTGTAAAAGGACAAGCATTGAAATTCATTCATACGTACCAATCTACTACAGCATCCTTACGAGCACGAGCACTAGTAAGTAGTATTATAAGTTTGCAGATGTTTGAATGTATGTATATAGGAATATGTAACAGAGAATACTTCATACAGTATTCAAAAATAATATACAATTGGGGGATTCAAACGGTCTGCTATTAAGACTAAAACAAATTGTTGTAAAAAGTGTTATTTTATGACAAAACAATGGTCAATTCACAAGGTCTCTTATCATGTCATATTGTCATAATGTCCTAATATTTCATAATGGTTTTTATTGCTTTTCAAGCAAAACACTTCCTAAAATAATACTACTTTCTATGCTATGTTTATTGTGTTACCGTAACAAACCAGCAGAGACCAACACCGAACGCCTAAGAGTCGATTAAGCTGAGGCCCCGAGTCGTGATATATTAGGACATTATGACAATATGACTGATAAGAGACCTTGTGAATTGACCAAATAAACATAGTTCAAAAAGTCTTATTAGTTTAGAACTTTTTTGTTTGAAACACAACAAAAATTTGTTTAAACAATCATAATATACATATTAGGGCATTATGACAATATTGTTACGTTTTTACGTTTTAAAAACGGTGTTTATTTCCTTTAAATAAACCGGATACTTTTGATTGCAAAATAAAAGCAGTTTTGGTAGTTTAAAATTGTAGCAACTCTTTATTTGTTTAAAATCTACAACAACAGTTCAAATATTCACTCAGTGTCTTTATACACCTCTATCAATTCGCAGAAATGCACACACACTTTATAATGTACAAACTCAAATGTACACGACAGTTGAAGATAACTCTAACAGCGCCAATGATAAACTAACTGACGACTGCCACCTCTGCCACTATTTATACACACGCCATCTTCCGTGAATCTTCTACAATGATCTTAACGGATAAACTAGTACATTTGAATTCTAGAGCTTTCGATGTTAATGTTAGATGCTTAAACATATAGTGTTGCCATACTTACAAACAATACTCATAACCGCATGCCATCAACATTGTTGATGAGTAGAAGCTTCTACTAATGGACGTGTTTATAAACATGATGAATGCTGCAGGCAGTCATTACAGACTGTTAAATTCAAATCGCTATTGCAAATTCGTAACAATATGACCTAATAGCAGACCATTTGAGTCCTCCAAATATATAAAATCGAGGACACGCTTGTCTTTCTTATTTTGTTGATAAAATTTCAGCAGGACAAAATTCCTTATTAAGAAGTTTCTGTATTATTAACATGTAGATGAATTTGGTCTGCTGACATTTGATAAAATATGTTGATATTTCAGACAGATTTGTGATACGTCTTCGTGTATTTTGTTAAGAAATCCCAAATAAACTTTGAGCCACTTGCTCCTGGATTTTATGTCACTCTATATGAATAGAGAAGTACTAATGCCAAAAATATTATCCATTTTTATACATATGCAAATGTAACCCAAATGACAATTTGATCGCTTTTTATAACCACACCCAAAAAGGGGGAGTAAATTGATTTTGTCTTTCCGTTTGAACCAAAAAGTATATGTATAACTATATTCGGGCTCTTATACAATTTTAAGATGATCTAGCTATGAAATTATATGAAATATTCCATAAATGTTTGGTATTGAAAATGGGCACAATCGGTGAAGTATAACCAGAGTTATGGACAAAATTGCCAGACAACCTCTAAAAAAGTTAATATTTTAAAAAGTATTTTACTATTTTCTTTAATACCATGAAATTTTGCACACATTGTTCCTATGACAAAAGGAAAAGCTCTGTTACAAATGGTGGGCATCATCCAGGATTACTCCTAGCCCCCATACAAATTTCATAATCATTATAATTTATATAATTTCAACAATCTTCAATTGTGACTTCTTAAACTATATACATACAAGGTGGCGCAAAAGTAAACATCCGATGTTTTTTGGCTGTAATTAAAAAAAAAAAAAATGAAAAACTTTGATTCTTCTTGTGGATTATTTTTATTTGGTCTTTTAATTTTTTTTACATCAAGTCGAGAATGGCCGCCGCCATAGTTGATTGTCATTTGAGCCCCTTTTTATGGCATTTTCCATCACTTTGGCCAAAACTTCCGGCGATAGGTCCTCACATTCTTGACGGATATTGTCTTTAAGAGCTGCAAGAGTCTGAGGCTTGTTGACATAAACCTGCGACTTCAAAAAGCCCCACAAAAAGAAGTCTGGAACGGTCAAATCAGGCGATCTTGCTGGCCAGTACAAATCGCCAAAACGGGAGATTAGGCGCCCGGGAAGTGCATCCTTCGGCATATCGGTTGTGGCACGTGCAGTGTGTGCTGTTGCACCAATCCCAATTCATCAAGTTACGACAAAAAGAACTCGTTGATCATTGCTCTGTAGCGCTCACCATTCACAGTAACCGTTTGGCCCGCGACGTCTTCGAAGAAAAAAAGTCCGATGACTCCTCCAGCGAAATCAGCACACTATACAGTGACTTTGAGTGGGTGTAATGGCTCTTCGTGGGTTACACGCGGATTTTCAGTACCCCAGAAGCGTAAATTTTGCTTATTTACGTACCCGCTAAGATGGAAATGGGCCTCATCACTCATGATTATTTTTTATGAAAAATCATCTTCCTCTTGGTGGTGATTAAGGATGGCTTGAGCGTATGTTAGACGCGATTGGCGGTCAGCAGCGAAAACATCTTTAAATCTTGTATCAAAATTCGCTGTAAAGACCGTCGACTGATACCCATTTGCGTGGCACGTCGTCTGGTCGATGTCGACGGCGCTTCTATGACATCCTCGGCTACAGCAGCAATATTCTCTTCGAGGCGAGCGGCTAAACGTTGCAGTGTTTCACCAGTAGGCGTTGGACGGCCAGGAAATCTGCGACGAAATTCACGTTGTGCCAAAGTCACCGACCGATTATTGGTCAAATAACTAGTCAGCAATATTCCGCGTTCTGGAGCAGTGTAGCGTAACATTGTTTATTAACGTGTATTTCGCATGTGTTTACTACACAAATGTCAAAACAGAACTGACATTAGGGGCCAATCGCAAAATTTATAGCATTCTCTGATAGGAGGATTACTTTTGCGCCACCTTGTATATACGTATATAGGTATATTCTTGATCCCTATATATTGCAAAGTGGATATAGCGATGTCCGTCTTTTGAAATCAACTTTCAGAAGCCCCCAAATGACTGTATTCTGGTACATAGAATGAAAAGGTTTTTAGAGTCTTCGACATTTTCTTTTCCCAAACGAAAACATGATTGAGGTGAACTCTCTAGTCGTTTGTGTTTCAATGAGCAACACTGAGTTTTAGGTGCGATGGAATTAACCCGAGTCAATTTACCCCATTTGGATATTAAGATCACGATTTATTAATTCTTGAGATTACAAACTCGGAAAGAGCTGGTATATGGTCAAATAAATGTGAGTGACAAATATTACTAACATCTGCCCCATTCAGTGTATTGATGGAGACCACTGGTTTAAAGAAAAGCCATTAGGTATCCAATAGAACGACCACTGAGGAATACAATACGAATACTATATTTGATTCCAAATAACTGACAAGGTGATAGTTCAATATGTTCATTGAAAGCTTGTGGTAATTATCCGGGTTGGCGGGGATTGATTGGACATTGGAAAACTTCCAACAATGGAGAAAATCCCAGAACGATATGAACGGTATTAAAGATTCATAAATGGATGAACCAGCGATGAGGAACATTAAGTCCGGACAGAACCTTCTTGACTACTGAATAATATTTTAGGTATTGATTTCAGTCGGGAAGATATTAATTCGATGAAAAAAATGTCTGTCAAAAAGTTTTCTCCTTATCTTGCGAAGGAATTGAAGCGGAAGAATTTAATCTTTCAATATTGTGTACAGAACGACTAAACTTGGATCATTGCATACTTTGTACAGGTTCTGGGCAGTAATTTATTTGTCTCTCAATAAATTCACATCCTTACACTAAAGATTGGCATCAGAAGAATGACCCCAACCAAATTAAAGATATTGTACAAAGCTCATAAGTAAGATCTAAAGAGGTAGCATGAAATAACTCCCTAGGAAAAAAATTAAATAACACCAATGCGTTGGGACTTATTTCATAATTTTTTGTTATGAATTCTAATCGGCCGTACTCAAAGGTTTTCTCCTATCGAATGTATCAAAAACCGGCTATGCTCAGTAAAGATTTCTTGCATTGCCGGCGAAAAGGTTTTCTATAAAAGAAATCTGTTTCTATGCACCCCAGAGAAGAAAGCCTTAACCGGTTTTGTAAAGATTAATAAATATATTGCTTCCGAATTGGGAACAAGTTCACTTTTTTCCGAGTTATTTCACATTTTTTTAAACTAATCTTTTATTAATACAAAACTGCCAACCCTCTAAAGACAACGAAAGCTGGACACTGATTGGTTGTATATAGATTTTAGATAAAATTAAAATATATATTGGATTAATGTTATCTAACAAATTATGCACGTATTCATAAACGTTTGTTTACTGGGTTATGTGTACTTAGTATATGCAGGCAAATACAACATATGTATGTATGTGTTCAAAGGCAAATATATGGATGTACGTTTGTTCTTTTGGATATATGTATATCTACAGTAGGATGGTTCCATTTGTATGGTCTCTGTAGTTTTACTATGCACTGGTTACCTTTGAGTCATATTGTATACATCAAAGTGGTGTATTGAATACTTTTATGAATTTAGAATGACTAATATTCCAAGTTTCTTTTCTAAACCTAAAACTAATTCAAATGGTATCAATTTGGTACCTCTAGATACTCGTAACATTGACTTAATTAAAGGTGAAAATTGACAACTTTTTACTAATAATTTCTAAAAAAAGGACAATTCCATTTTATTTCGACCAATTATGGATTTTTGACATCTCTGATTTTATTTAAGTTCAAAATATACATTCTTCTCTTAAATGCGCATTTTATGGTGAATAAACGAGGTCCTTATACATATTTGATAGCCCTCTAAAGTTTGACATCTCGGATTTTTTTTTTTTAAATTAGCAATGTTTAGGATTGAATAACTTTGGAACTCGTCATTCGATTTTAACAAACGTGGTGTCTTTTGAAAGGATTCAGTTTTATCTTTACAAATTTTTTATAAAAAGTACATATCTACTCAGCAAAAGGACCTCCAAAAGTGGAAAATGTCTTTTGTTCTGGATATCTCAAACTTATTGCTTTTGGTGTCGGGAATAACTTCTCTCGATTTATATCGAGCTTTCTCAGAAATCGCACTATATGAGTTGTTATAGATGGGATCTCATCAAACGAGTTCAAGTTGAATTCAGGGGTACCGCAAGGCTCCGTTCTTTCTCCTACTCTATTCGTTATTTTTCTAAATGACCTTATTCGTCAAACTTCCAACCCTATCTATTCTTTTGCAGATGGCAGCAACATTTGCCATTCATATTCATTCAGTTATAGACCAAGCCTCTCGGAGATTGGGGCAATGAGGCAAAACATGAATGATTCTCTTAATCGGGACCTTGTCTCTGAATGGGGTCGTGCGAATAGAGTCGCTTTAAACGCCCGCAAGACTCAGTGTTGCATTTTGACACAAAAACGAACGATAAACAATGTTGGTTTATCTGTATTTATGGATGGTGTAAATATTGTGGAATCAGACGCTCTTGATGTTCTGGGGATGAAAATACAATGTGATGTCCGCTGGTCTAAACACATTTTTCAAGTGTCGAAAGAAGCATTCAAGTGTCTCGGTTTTTTGGAACGGTGTAGGAATTACTTCACTCCATCTGATCTCCTCACTATTTACACCACATATATCCGACCGAAAATGGAATACAACCCCCATGTATGGGCTGGTGCTTCAAAGTCTATTTTGGAGCTGCTCGACCGCGTACAAGAGAGGGTGAAGGTGATTATTGGTGACAGTAAGGTATCCAACTCTATTGATTTGCTGGAGCACCGTCGCAATGTGGGCTGCGTTTCACTGTTCTATCGATACTACAATGGAATGTGTTCTGATGAAATTAGGGAACTTGTTCCTGATACCCGCAGATTTTTACGTAATACACGTTTTTCGTCAAAAACACATCCCTTTGTGGTCGATTGGCCAGTGGACCGCACAACACATTACAGGGAAAATTCGTTCTTTAGCCGTAATGTACGTATGTGGAACAAACTTCCTCCCTCCCATAACCTATTTTCCTAGTTCCAACACAATGCTTTGCATGAATAGGGGTCATCCCTATTCATGGGAGCTAATCAAGCAGCAATTTCAAAACCTTTGCGAGCAGCAGGATTTATCCAAAAGCTGGGAAATCAGGTACCATACAAATTAAAGCCGAGAGACCTTGAAAGACGAACGCAATAAAATAAAACCATTTTGCACGAATTATTACTTGTGATGAAAAATGGATAACCCAAGGCGTAAGAGATCGCAATTAAAGCCCGGCCAACCAGCCGGCACTAAGGTAATGCTCTGTATTTGGTGGGAGCAAAAGCTGCTGAAATCTGAAACTGTAGCGAATGCAACTGATTCGTTTGAAGCGTGCATTAGCTGAAAAAAGCCAAGGCTAGACATGAAACTGTAATATTCCATTATGACAACGTTCGGCCTCATATTGCACTACGCTTTACTTTGGAATAGAGTATCCGATATTGGCCTGATTTGTTCTTGACCTCAAAAGACAAGCACTTCTTTTGGCTCGGGATCCATATGTTGCCAAAAAGATGGGAAAAGGTCATAGCTAACAATGGGCAATACTTTTCGTATATTTATATAGTCAAAATGTTTCAAAAGCTAAAAATTTGAAAAAATCGCGCATTTTTTAGTCAAGGGATTCCAATTGGTTCAAAAGTTATGATAGTTTTTCTATAACAACTTTCACGATTTTCTTTGAACAGTGGTGTATTTTAGGTATTCTAGTATTTTAGCCTTTAAAAGACAATTCACATCAAAATTCCATATTGCGCGTCATGGAACCAATTTGAGAAAAATAAAGAAGAGTCTATTTGTCTTTTGATATAGCTCAGCAACGACTAATGCTAGAGCTAAAATCATGTTTAGAAATGGTTTCATAGAATAAATAAACTAAAGTTCTGATTTTAGTTGGTAAATTCAAGCATTCTTTTATTGAGGCTACCCTAATGTACATTTGATATGAAAGTACTCGAACATGTTTTAAGTCAAATAGAAATATGTAGAAAGAAATTTCCTTGTAACAAACAGCTCTCTTAACAACATTTTGCTTCTGGGCCATTGTTACTTTAGTCGTACACATTGGTTTAATACTTACTTTAAATTTAATATTTAAAATTAATTTCGAGAGCATTACAAAATAAAATAAATAAAATACACTACACTGCACTGCACAAGTACTCACAAACCATGTAAGAGTGTAAACGTATTTACAATTCATATCTTGTAAATATACAAGTAGGAATGTAGACTTTAATATTAAAACAAAGAAATCGATGTCAAAGACATCCATCCATCCATCCATCCATCCATCCAACCAACCATTTTCTCTTCTCTGTTCGTTAGACTGACTGGCTTGTCGGTAGAGGATGTAAGAATGTAGATGGAACTCACTCTATGAAGCCCACATAAATTGATAAAGAACGGCTTCTTGTGTTTGTTGAGAAGGGTACTTTTTTGTTTCATGATTGGAAAAAATCTTTGATGTTATTTGTGATAAATAATATTTCACATACTTTTTCTCTAGTTTTTATTATTTTTTTTTTTTTTTTTGCAGCAATTTTCACTCGTTCCTTTGAGTTAGTTTGTTTGCTTTTGATTTCTTTTTTTTACTTTTGAATCTCTTGTTAAGTAAATGGCAAATGATAAGAAAATTTAATTGCTGGCATATTAAAGTGTTTTATATCTACTTTTTTTTGAAGTGCTTAGTTCAAAATTTTAATTTAAATTGATAAATTGTGTTTTGAAACACTTTAGAAATTGTTGGTTTTAAAAAAATGTTTTGTTTTACAGAGAAATTTGTTAATTGAATTTGCATTATACTCAGAAAAACATAGAAAATTGATAATGTTAAAGGTATGCTGCCATTCATTACAGGTAACTCTGTTTAAACTGGAGAGAAAAAAAGTTGTCAAACAAAAATTAAAGCTAAAGGTTAAAATTCAAACCCAAACCCAAACAAAAATAGATTGATTACATATTAAAATATAAGAACATCCACAAAAACTATCAAAAGGACCTTTTTATTCTTCGATTTAGTTAACAAATAGTACGTCAAAACAATCTGTTTTAAGCCACCCCATGTTAATGACCCTTTCAAAATCTTAAAAGTATTAAAATTTTAATTTTGAACAAACAAAACGAGCCAAAAAAAAAAAAAAAAAATGATATAAACACTATTTAAAAATTCCAAAGGAATAATTTAAAAGGCTCTATTCCATAGTTTGTGTTTATATTACAACGAAAAACATTTTTTTGACTTTCAAACAAACCTGCTAAAGAACTCTTTGATAGTCAAGCTGTTTAAAATCTCTTTGTAACAGCAATGACTTTATCTTTAGTTTACTACAGCAATGAACTTTTAATTTATGTACGAGTATATTTCCCGTACTACTTAAAAACTTTCTTAACTTTCCTAAGAAAATCTTCTTATGTTCTCGGTTGCGGAAGTGAAATCGTAGCGAAATTTCTGTATCCAAAAATTAAACACCTTTAAATTTTGTACAAGTTTGCCGAAAAAGAAAATGAAATGAAATATTTATACGCTCTGATGTGCCACTGACAATATATGAAAGTATATATGTATAAGTAAAATAACACACACCAGCATGCACATGCATGCAAATGCACGCATACACATAGGAATACAAAAATCGACAAACTTTTTAAAGCGGCCACCCAAACAGGAAGTTTATCTAGAGTATTTAAATGTTTGTATTGCATCTAACTAACCAAACGTCAATTCATATATCCAACCATCTATCCAATCTTTCATCCATCCTTCCTTCCTTCCATTAACACGACCACACACATACACTGCACTAAAGTATAAACAAATATTAGTCCTACACATACGTACATATGTATATATATCTGCTCACACATACGAGTATACACAAATACATACGCATCTAATATATCTATTAGGATGGCATCTATAAAAATTAAAAATTTTCCAAATAATATTTTCTTTACACCAAACGACGAACCATCTCTAGAAATTTCACTAGTATATGGTTATGGCTATGAAATCAATTGACACCTCGCAATTAATGTACTTGGAAATTTCTCTAGTTGAAAACCATGCAAGTAGGTTGGTGGGTAACCAATGTACAAAAGTTGCCTAATTGATATGACATTTTCACATGTATTACAAAATAATTGGAAACTAGAAAAAAATTTTTTTTTTTATTTTGAAAATATAGGTTTTTAAAGTGTAATGTGAATAGTGAAACTGTGCTGACTTACAGTTACCAGTACTAGTGACTTATTCTACCCCAAACAATGCTATTTACTAAGTATAGACATTTAACATGTGTGTGTCATTGGAAGTCTACTACTGACGATAAGTAGTACTATTGACTAGGTACTTCTTTTGGGACCATATGTAGACATTGAAACCAGAGACTCACTACACCATTTTTCATTGTAATTGAGAAAATTCCAAATGATATTGAGAATTCAAATTGAAATTGAGAAAACTGCAAATGAAATTGAGAATTTCCATTTTAAATTGAGAAAATTCCAAATAAAATATCAGAATCAGAATTTCAAATGAAATTGAGAAATTTCAAATGAAATTGAGAAATTCAACTTTAAATTGAGAAAATTCTAAATGAATTTGAGAATTTCCATTTTAAATTGAGAAAATTCCAATTGAAATTGAGAATTTCCATTTTAAATTGAGAAAATTCGAAATGAAATTCAGAATTTCCATTTTAAATTGAGAATTTCAATATGAAATTGAGAATTACAATATGAAATTGGAAAAATTCCAAATGAAATTTCAAAATTCAGTATGAAATTGAGAAAATTCCAATTGAAATTGAGAATTTCAGTATGAAATTGAGAAAATTCCAAATGAAAATGAGAAATTCAACTTTAAGTTGATAAAATTCCAAATGAAATTGAGAATTTCCATTTCAAATTGGGAAAATTCCAAATAAAATATCAGAATCAGAATTTCAAATTTAAAATGGATAAAATTTCAAATGAAATTGAGAAATTCAACTTTAAATTGAGAAAATTTTAAATGAATTTGAGAATTTCCATTTTAAATTGAGAAAATTCCAATTGAAATTGAGAATTTCCATTTTAAATTGAGAAAATTCGAAATGAAAGTGAGAAATTCAACTTTAGATTGAGAAAATTCCAATTGAAATTCAAAAATTCAATATGAAATTGAGAAAATTCCAATTAAAATTGAGAAATTCATCTTTAATTTGAGAAAATTCCAAATAAATTTGAGAATTTCCATTTTTAATTGAGAAAATTCCAATTGAAATTGAGAAATTCAACTATAAATTAAGAAAATTCCAAATAAATTTGAGAATTTCAATATGAAATTGAGAAAATTCCAAACAAAATTGAGAAATTCAAATTTAATTTTAGAAAATTCCAAATGAAATTGGGAAAATTCCAAATGAAAGTTAATATTTTATTTGAACGAACAAAATGGGATTTTAAAGATAATTGAGAGGTATGCTTAAGCAACATGACCCGTGGCGAGATAATATGGCTTATTATCTGTCGTCACATTTTTCTCGAAAAATGTATAACTTCAGTTATTTTTTCTTTATATAGAGAGGATATTAAGTTCTTGATAGATGGCAAGAGTTGGGCAATCAGTTATCTGAACTCGTTCTGGTATGTGACAATGCCCCTTGCCTCAGGCGTCTACGTGAAATTTTCGACAACTCTCTAGCAACACTTTTACGATTGAGTCCCTATTGACCAATGCTTGAAATAATTTGGTCCAAAACCAAAAGTATTGTGAAGTCAAGGATGAATATACCAACCGTAAATCCTCCTAATGTGGGAGAGCAGAAGATTTTATATCTTGAAGAATTACTTAACGATTCCAAGTCCAGTATAACTTACTGGAGATTGCAGTAGAGCTATACAACATACAACATCATTGTTATTGGTTTCATATTTGTTTAATGTATATTATTTATGTAGAGTAAAATGCAATTTTCTCAATTTCTTATGGAATTTTCTTAATTTCAATTTGAATTTTCCAAATTTCATTTAGAATTAACTCAATTTCATATTGAAATTCGATAATGAAACTGCATAAGTACTTTGTTAACATTTGACGTTGTAGTAAAAAAATTAAAAAAAAAAAAAAAAAACAAAAAGGTACGAACTCATAACAGTTGGAAGAGTCGTCTTCAAATTCATGTTTTTCTTTTTTTCTTTCTCATCCAAAACAAATATAAAAATGTAGACGCTTCATTGACAATGTCGCCAAAAAGTCACCAAAATAGTCCACAAAACTGTTAACTTTGAGACACTTGTCCCCAGATTTAATTCAGGGATTTTATTTACGTTTTTTAAATATATTGGTAGGTTGTCCAAAATAATTATTAACCCTGTAATGCCAATTTCTTTAAAATTGGTGAAAAACGTCGGTAATATTTTTTTTATGATAAATTTGGGTATCTGATTTCAAAAACAACATTTAGAGATTTGTACAATCAATGGATTACCTGCCAGGTGTGAAAAACTGAATGAGTGCCTTAAGGCACCCTTGGGGCTTTAGAGATTGAAATATAGTCGGGTTTAAGTTAGTATAGTTTCTCAATTTTTACTAAAAACAACTTTTATAATTGTTCATCACTCAAATCAGATAAGATGATTTTAAAAGTTTGATCACTCGAACAGCCATATCTTAAAATTTGATGTAAAACATTGCAAATCAAAGCAAAGAAAACAAAACAACATTTTGCTATATGAGGGAAAAATTGAGGCAGCAAAACTAGTCTACAATGCCCAAATGTGCCTGAAGGCACTCATCAATAAATCACGTCTCTAAAGTATAGCTTACCTTTTTTTACATAAATCTTGACTTCAATATATAAAATATAAGTATACTTTTTAAGAAGAAAAATATGATTGCAATCGGGAAAGTTTAAAACACTTTAATCAACGTTTGATAACACAACATGGACTTCCTATATTTTTTTGGTTGTTAATGAACTTAGTTTGTAAAAAGTGCAGTAAATAATAAATATGAGAGCTTTTAATAGCTTTCAAGGCTTACTAAAATATTTAAGTACGTTTATTAGAAACTGTTACAAGAGTTTTTGAAATGAAAAATCAGTTATATGGCGTTTATGCGATGAGTGCCTTGAGGCATGCTTAAGCATTAGAGGGTAAACAGATTCGTGATAGCAACCGAATTTTTTGCCAATCGAATGATTTGGTTGCACATGTAGAATTTTTCGGTTCTATAAACAGAAAGTCAGTCGATAAAGAAGAATTTCAGATGAAGCAACCAAACTTTTGTTACCCCAAAATTTTGTAGCGACAACTGTAAAATTTGATTGATAACAAATACGGTTGCTATCACGAATCTGTTTTCTCTGTGCAATGGTTTTAATTTGAAATGTTATTCTGTTCTATAGAAAAGACTGCATTTGTATAGACCATAACATACAAATCCCGTATATCCACCCATAAATTCTCAACTAGAATTAAGATCAATATCTCCCTTTTTCTGTTCAATTTTCAATAAATGCTCATAAGTAAATTAATGGCAGTTAAACCTGGACATATAAATTTTCTTCATTTCTCTATCAGCAATTGAAAATTATCATTTCAAAACACTAGTGCTTCAAAAAAGTGACTACACTATAGATTAGTTAGAGACACTCTTAAGTGACAATTGTCTTTACGCTAGATTACATGGGATGTATAAAGTAACCAATTTACTTCTCTCTGCATTACAAATGGCACATACGGGTCAAATGGAGTCAGTCAAGTGATCAGACATTAATGTCATTTACTGTATATAAGGGATACATTTACTACTTGCTTAACTGCTGGGTTATTGGGAGATGAAAATTAACCCGCCAATGGTGACCTATATGTCTGTGAGACCGGGTGTGTTAAAAGAATCGAATAACTTTATTCTCTGTTATTGTTTTTCAACAATTTTGTGAATTTTTATATTGAAGTAAAAGAGCTTAGATTGATTAAATATCTTTGTTTTATTGTCAAAGAGTATAAATTTAAAAAAAGTGAACTATTTGTGCGCGAGACCGGAGTCACCATTGCCGGATTTAGGTTGGATGCTAGCACGATGAAAATATTGACGATTTTAAAGGAGAAGTCACAAGAGAGATGCTCTAAAGATTATGGCTTTAAACACGTACACATACCAAGATATTATAATTAATCGTTTTTTCAGAAGAATTATTATAATTTTGAAACTTTAACTATTTAATTCCTTGTTTAATTTAAAAGATCCTAACTGCTGGGGACACTGTTGCGTAGTTGGATATTACGTGATCCATAGTTAATTATTTTATGCTTCTGCACAAAAAATTAAATTAGGACATATTTTGATATTTTTAAAGCATATTTTAGGGGCATATTTTCCAATAAAAAATGCATGAAAATTCGCTCCCTAGTGATAATAAATTTCAAAATTATTAAATACATATTTCCTTAAAAAAATTAGTAATTTAAATTTAAAACAAGTTTGACGCTATTATATACGAGTATTTAACATCGTAGTTTTAATAAATTTTATCTGATTGAGATAATAATATTGCAATTTTGAAAAAAATGGACTTAGCCTGTTTGTCTTCCACAAAATGAAGTTAGCACTTTTGCATATTACAGTATAACTACAAAAAATAAAATATGTTTTATTTATTCTTATTTATTCTAATATTTTTTAGTAAAATCTCAATTTTCTTAAAAATTGGACTTAGAACGTTTTTACACTAAGCTTGTGCTGAATATTATAAACGTTCTAGCTTTGAATACCCAAAAAGAAAAATTGGACTTGTACACAAAGTTCTTTAATCATGTTTATTCTCCTTTGGTCCCATACAAAAGGGGCCATATTAAGGTAAATATTTAAGTATGCTAGATGAATACAAAGTGTTTCAAAAAGTTGTGTTTTTTTATAATATGGCATTAAATGATCACTTCATCCAAATTATGAACCTCAATTCTCAAGAAGATTTTTCATAAAAAATGTGTAAATATATAAAAATTTACATATTGTTACGAATGTGCAATGACGATTTGAATTCAACGGTCTGTAACGACTGCCTGCAGCATTCATCATGTTTGAAGGCACGTCTATCATTGACATTGTTTGTAAGTATGGCAACACTAAATGTTTGGGCTGCTGGCAAAAACATCGAAAATCTCTAGAAAAGGAATGTACTAGTATGTCCGTTAAGAGCATTGTAGAAGATTCCCGATAGATGGAGCGTGTATAAATAGTGGCAGAGCTGGCAGTCGTGAGTTGAGTTGATCATTGGCGGTGTTAGAGTTAACATAAACTGTCTTGTACGTGTATACTTGTACGTGTGTGTGTGTATTTCTGCGAATTGATATATGTGTATAAAGCAATGATGCCCAAGCCCTATACTCTTGGTGCTCATTTGTTTTTGTAAATGCTCTTAGCTATAGGCTGTGTGTTTCTATACTCAATAGAACACTCAGGCACTAGTAATATGAAATACACAAACAACTTTGTCTTGTTGGTTTTTTTGTCGTGCTTCAATGTACACACGCAAGTGGAAAACAACAACACTTTCGTATGCTTTGCTGGTAAACAATGACAACAACGATCATCAACGTAGATTTTGTTTTTGTTTATCGTATGGTATTGTTTCAAAAAGTGTGTATTTTTTTCTTTATTCTTTGTATGTTTTGGTTTTTACAACAAAAAAAAATGCATAAAAATTTGTTTTTGTTTAAATGTATTGGTGTTTGCTCTTCCATAAGGAACTTTTGGGCACCTCTGGTATAAAGTCACTGAGTGCCTATTTAATTCTGATGTTGTTGTACATTCTTAATAAAGAGTTGTTACAATTTTAAACTTCTAAAACAGTTTTTTATTTGCAATCAAAAGTATCCGGTTTATTTAAAGGAAATAATCCATGTTTTTAAAAGGTAAAAAAGTAACAATATGTACTTTATCGTGAAATGCTTAAATCTTATCCGATATTACAATTTTAGAAATATATTAATTTAGATCTGGTTTATAATAATACAACAATATAAGTTTCGGTAAATTTTTTAAACTGGCACGTGAATGAATGTTAATATAATTTGTAACTCATTTGACAAGATTGGTTTCAGTTTACGAGCCCTGCGCTGTCATAAAAAGTTTGGCCAAAATAAAAACTACTGTTGGACTCTAATGTTTGAAAAAGATTCCAAGCAATCACACCTATTATGTAAGTCGTTGTCGACACAAATTCACGTCGACAGCAAAAAATGGTATATGTTATCGAAATTGGTAACTATTGACAGTATTGGTACTTTAACGCGACTTACTCCCTGTCTATACTTGACAAATATTTATCATAACAATAAATCACGTTTGTTGTCAAGACAAAGTTGTCAGAGCAAAATCACTAACAATTTTGTCTTAAATTTAATTTTTTAAATATATATTTAGTACATTTTATTTACTACAATCATAAATTAAACATTTTATGGTTATAGCAGTCATATAAATAATTACAATACATTGACCATAATACAGTGCACTCGCGGTAACGTGAACACCGTCTAACGTGAACACCGCCTAACGTGAACAAGCTTTTCTTTACATTGAATACTCTGTAACGTGAACAAACTCAGAAGGCTCTATAACGTGAACAATTTTTTTTCACTGCATTTGTTTTCTAAGCATGTAGACAACACAAATACATATATTAAATTCGATTTTTAAAGTTTCGGGAATCCCCTTATATTAAAAATGTGTTTGTATCCTCTAAATTAATATTTTTTGTATGGCAACGTATGAGTAATTTTATTTGCTATGTAATTTTATTTCAATGTATATTTTCTCGTAATCTCGTTTTGTTTTGTAATGCATTTTAATCAATCATTTCTGTTTTATATTTCAATAATGATAATAATAATAAAAGAATTTCACGTTCAAGCAGTGTTGCCAATTTAGCCCTTTTCTGGCTAAATTTAGCCCTTTTCAATCTTGTTTAGCCTCAAAAAAATCAATTTAGCCTTTAGCCACTTTTTTAGCCTTTTTTATTTTCATTTAGCCATTTTTATGGCTAAATTAAAACTTATATATTTACTCTAATAATTTTAAATTTTTTGCTGTTGAAAATAAGAAAATCAGTTCAAAAAAATTGGCAGGAATATTATGAACAAAATTAACTGAAAATGGTGTACCAGTATACCATTTAAGCACATACAAATTGTTGGAACCTTCCATTTATTCTACAAACTTGCTCAAGTTCTCAAATTATATCATTCAATTTTTGCTCGAGTATTTTATTATTTGCATCAAGGACGCATTCAAAATACATGTTGTATTCTTGCTGGGACGCTCAGTTGCTCACAATTGTTTTTCATCGGCCAAAACTCTATAACTTTGACACGATTGAGATAGTTTTGTATTTTTTTAATGTACAGATAACTTCTTGAACTCCAATAGTGAAGGCTTCGCGTATATTAGACTCATAATTATAAGCAGGTAAAATGAAAACGACTACAGAGATTCAAATTAAAATGCCATAAATAATACTGAGAATATTAGCGTTATTTGAAGAAAAATTGTTAATTTTAAAAAACATGAACGGGCGGGTCCGGGCGTTTATAAAAGTATGTATAGGATTTAAGAGAACACTTTCTACTTTATCTGGGCGATGTGTTTTTTGATCCTTAAAAGTTACTTTCCTTTAAAATTAAATTTTGACGTAGAGTACTTTAAAAAATATTACACAGGTCATGTATACCATGTATTTTAAAGACTACAATCCAACCAATTTAGAAAAAAAATTCAGTCCATTATCGATAATAGTTTAGCTATGATCATTTATATCTGATCAAATATTAAAAATTAACTTTTTTCTAAAATTAAATTAAATATTTATGATTACATCATGCCACATCCGTAATTTCCAATATTTTGACCAAATATTTTGGCTACCTTAGTTTTGATATGTTTACTAACTAATGGCAAAATTTATGTTTTGACCAATGAAAATCAATTCTGTCCGACGACGTGTATAATTTTTAGAATATTTTTGTCTGCATTACTTGAGAGGCATATATAGAGCCACTTGTCACTTATCAAAATATTCCATATCGATTTTGAAGTTATCACAAAGGATTTCTTTAAAATTTGGCTTTCATATAAAAAATTTGAGCTTTTGCAGGTCAGGTGATAAATTCGAAATTTTAAGAACATCGGCATATGTACATGTGTGGCCAAGAATAAGAATAAATATTCTTATTTTCTTCCATTTGAACATTTGTTATATTCATACATTTTTGTTTGTCTATTCGGCATAACCTAATGTAAAATTCTAAAGGCCATTATTACAACTTGCATTTATGATCGTAATAGTAAAAGGTAGCTTTAATTACGAACATAAAGGCAAGTTGTAATAATGGCCCTAAGTTGTTTTTTGTGTAAAATGTATGTGTTCTTTAATTTAAAAATGTTAGCCTTTTTTAGCCACTTTTTAGCCTTTTTTTAGCCTTTTTTTTCTAAGTATTTAGCCTTTTTTGTTCACCAAGAATTGGCAACACTGCGTTCAAGTGTGTAAAACACAGGTTTATATTATAAAATCTTATATTTTTTCCATGAAATACGACAATCGCTAACGTGAACAATTTCACTAACATGAACTCCCTTGGTTTTAATTAGTTCACGTTACCGCGAGTGCGCTGTATTGTTAAAAAAATTTTTAAATGGTTATGGTAAAAATGTACAACTATAGTTTCTCTCTGGGTGAAGAGAGGATAGAGGTATTGTTTACTGGTGCAAACGCACACTTTTATTACAATTTTCCAGGACCATTTTGCATAAATGTGGATGGTTTTTATTGATATAGACCTTTGACTTCAAATTAATATCATGAAAGGAAATGCATCCAATGACGTTAAATCACACGACCTAAAGAAAAAATTCTGATCACCGAAACTACAGAGTTCTTGAACAGGAAATGTCTCAAGCAGTAATTGTATATGTATATCAACAGAAACCTATTTCCCCATTAGCAGAATACGGCTAAGGTACGAGCTGTTGTGCGATCGGAACAAGTTCTCTTATTTCACCAGACCATCAACAGAATTTTACAACAATTTTAATAACACCTCTTCTTAAAACCCCCTTTCCATTGCTATCATACTACATTTTTTTAACGATGAAAAGTTTTACCTACTAAACAATTTCATTTCATTTTTGTTTCAATAATTTTTTTTTTTTTTTAATTTTGCCCCTGATGCTTTCAAAATTTACAGTAGTTTGATGTGTTGTAGTATGTAGGTAGTAAGAGTACGAATACGAGTACGAAAGTAATGTTGAAGTTGTTCCTACACATTTTGGCTGCAGGGTTGAAAATTTTCCCTTTAACAAATTGCAGCAGTAGCTGCAAATCATCAACATCTCATCGGCAGCAGTAGTAGGAGTTGTTGCAGCAGCAGCTCCTCTACTCGTACAACAATCAAATCTGGGGAAAAAAGTTTTATTTTAAGTACTTGAAAACAATAGAGAGTTGGAATTTTATGAACTTTTATGATGGTGGTTGTGAAGAAGTACGAGTAAGTGCAGCAGGAAGATTCCAGTTATTGTAATATCGGCATGTCGGTATGTTGTGTTGTGTAGTGGAATGGAATGTGTTGAAGATATTAAAGATAAGTTTCGTTTTTTTTTTTTTTTTTTTGACTTATTTTATTCGACAACTTTCGTTCTCCTTTTAAAGAAGTTAAATATCATTATTTAGCAATTAGGCAATTAAAATTTATTATTGTTATATCAGCAGAATAGAGTAAAGTAAATTATGGGGGATGCTGTGAGTAACAAAGGGTTATATTTGGGAAATTAAGTTAAAGTTAAACATTTAAATGGTAAAGAAATTGAAGAAAAAAATAAATAAAATACTTCTCAAAGTTTTTTGTGGCTTCTTTAAAACACAATTTATTTAAGAAAGATTTTTTGTTTGTAAATACTTACATTTTTAATACATTCATAAGAGTATAACGTCCGATGGTTAGACTGGCGGACATCGCATTATCGACACAGAAATTGATTTTTGAGCTTTATAAATATCAGCACAAACGCATATATACTCCGAGGCTATGGTTGTATAGAATATAATAAAACCTTTATAATTTTTAGACTACACACAATTTTCATGAGAAAACTTCATATAGAATTTTTGATTATCTCTTTGTGAGTCGATATAATGACGTCCGTTCGTCTGTCCATCTGGCTGAATATATGTCTATGTTTTGCACAAGATCGAAGCATATTGGAATTAGTCATACATCGGAAAATTACCATTTCAATATTATAAAATAAATTTACGCTACATTTGTAATTTCTTTTAACGAATTTTATAAACTTTAAAACTGTGTCCTTCAAAAATATTGCTCTTTTTCATATTTGAATGTGACTAAGTCAAAACCATTGACTTGTTGTTGAATAAAATATTAAACAAATTTAAAAAAAAATTTTAGGTTGAAAAAGTGCAATATTTTTTAAGGACGGAGTTTTTAATTGGCATATTTTTGAATATAATTCAGATATTGACTTGAATTTTTTTTTTGTAATATCAGAAATTAACCTATCTAAACAAACAAGTTAGTTCGAAAAAAATGTGGACCAAATTGTTCCTAATATTTGCAATCCTAACAAAATGTTGATAAAAATTTTAGTTTTAGAGCTCAATAAATATGTAATATGTAATAAAATCATTATTTATTAACAAAACTAAACGAAATTTGCAGAGTTTTTTAAAATTCTCATTTCAAATAACAAATTGTAAAAAAACCTTGTCAAAAGGTCAAAGGGAATCCCGCAATTCCTATAAATTGGAGCGAAAATCCCAAAAATGGTACTTTTTACAATTTTGCCCATAACGTCCACATTTCCTTTGGGGCTGGGAAAATGCTTTAAAAGTAAATAGGAATTACATCAAAACTGCTTTCCGTTTTCTGATCCCAGCTTTGGGATTTTAGAATATGTGGACCAAACTTAAAATTTTGATAAAAAATAGGTGAAATTCCGAAGGGCGTAGGGGCAACATATTCGAGAAATATGACATTTTTTTATACCAAAATATTATCCGTAAAGATATCTTACAGAAAAACATAAAACTGTTATATGTTCTTAAAGAAAATTTTGTTTTAATAAAAAAAAAAGAGTAAAATCACTTTTTCGTCCAAAAAACAGCAAAAATCTAAAAAATTTTTAATTTTTAAATTGAAAATCGTTTATTTTCGGATCCGTAATTGATATTGCTCTGAAATTTTTTGCATATTATTGGTAATTAAGTTATCTAACTAATGAAAAAATTCGAGTCCATTCCGTTCAAAAGTACGCCAAAATTTGAAAATTTCAATTTTGAAATGCTTATAACTCGGAAATTGTAAGAGCACACCTTAGCATGTTTTTGCAAGATCTAGCCGAGCACTTCCCAAAAATTTTAAAATCTTTGAAATCTGATGGGAAACAGAAAAATGGCACGTGTTTAAAAATTTAACATGTCGAAGGTACCCTACTTTGAGCCACCATAGCGCCGCGCCTAGAGCATTTGTAGAGTCGATTTTAATAGCCTGAACTCGAATACTCCTTGGCTACGCCCATGTCAAATTTTAATCCAGATTTATTTCCAAAAAATTTTGATTCTGCCCCACTGTGTGGTGTTATAAATGGAATAGCACATCGGTTAAATGGCATCCACGAATTTACTGGTGCATACGCACTCTTTTATTGAAATTTTCCAGGACAATTTTACATAAATGTGGATGGTTTTTATTGATATAAACCTTTGACTTCATATTAAAACCATAAAAGAGATGCATCCAATGGCGTTACATCACAAGATCTAAAAAGAAACAATTTTGATTACCGAAAGTAGTACACGACCAGGAAATGTCTCAAGCAGTAATTGTATTGTATGACTTGTGGCAAAGTCTTGCTGAAGCCACATGTCGCCCACATCAATATTATCCAATTTAGTCAGAAATAACTCTGTTATCAGTTATCAAGCGATTGTAACATCACTGCTTGCTTATTTCCATTTTCGAAGAACTATGGTACAGCAATACCTCCGTTTTTATACCCTTCACCATGATTGGCAAGGGTATATATAAGCTTGTAATTTCTACATTTTTCATTTTCGAACCTAGAAAATATATATATTCTGGATCGTTATAGATAGCGGAATTCTTCGTTTGTTATTTAAAATCCAGAAAAGCGGCTCACAAACGGCTGAGATATAAGGAAAAAACCGGGAGAACCACTATTTCTGGGCTATTTTTGATCTATATCTCGATTACTAAGTCATACATATAGACAATATGGATATCTAATGATAGATATTTCAACGTCCATTGCAACGATGTATAGTAAGTTGGACCTACAATGGGTCAAAATGGGAAAAAATATTTTTTTTTTAAAAATGTTTTAAAAATTTTATTTTAAAGTATAATTTGGTGAAAGGTATATAAGATTCGGTACAGCTGAATATATCCCTCTTACTTGTTTTATACTAATCCTAAACTCTCAGCTATCATATCGTTGGAAAGGTTTTTGATTCGTAATTATATGATTTCTTCTAAAAACTACAGTATTTTTTCTTCACATCGAATGATTCAACTAAATCCATAGATTTATTTTATACTTAAATAACCATAACCATACTAACATTTTTCAGGCATAACAAAAAAAATGTTTGTTATGCCATTTAGATGAATTAAAAAAAACAATAAATTCGATTATAACAACCTAAACTATTTTCTCTGTTTGAGATAAACAGAAAAAATTGTATATAAAACAGAAAAAATAACTTTTCTTATGGGTCGACTTAAAACAACTTGATATTTTATTTTATTTGATAGAGAATTATACATAGAGACGAGACACTCCTATTTGTCAATACAAATCATTGTGTAGCATGTATTTTGTTGTTGCAAGAGTTAGGTTTTTGAAAATTATGATTCGCATCTATGTTACGCTGGTTTTGTTAAACAGAATTATTTTCTAACATTTTTTTATTAAGTGGAAGAACAATTTTATATTTTACATAATAAATGTGTTAAATTGATCAAATATCGCGAAAATAGATAACAAATTCACGCGTTAAATCCATAGTTTGACGTTATTGGGGTAAATATTGAAAGCTCTTCCTAATGTTTCTACCAAGGAGAAACATAGAGCGAAACTAGATTACAACTCAAAAAATCACACATACGAGTGTTGTTCACCACGTAGGTTTTTGACAACTGAGTTAGGTCTTTGACAGGAATGCTTACGATCTATGTGTATTTATCTATGGTTTTTATTAACCGATTAACCGAAATTTCTTTTTTTATTGTACTTAATATATAAAAATATAGTTTTAAACACACAAATTTTATTTCTTAACTCATGAACATTCCCTTCTAGCAATAGTTTTTTGAAGTATACCTTAAAACCTGAAACTAAGGAATTTGGAAATGATATTTCTAGAATGTTCCATGATGAACAATTTTTCGGATCTCCAAAATTCCTTATATGACAAAATTCACAATTTCATAATTTTGAAAATGCTATTGCAAAAATGCTATACTGATTCTGAATATATGCTATACAGTTCTGAAATCTATGAATACATGGCTTTCGATCCCATTAGTTAGATAAGGAGCACCTTTCCATTTTTGGCCAATTTTTCGGATCGCCAAAATTCCTTATATGACAAAATTCATAATTTTGAAAATTATCAAGAGGAGATAATACGCCACAAGCAAAGACATCAACGATTGTTCATAAATAAATTTAATTTTTTTTTTAATTAAAAAAAAAAAATTATTATATATTAAAGCTGAATTTTTTTGTTGGTTTTTAATCACAAAATGTTTACTGAGTGCAAGCAGCTTTGTTAACTTAACAGTCTTTGAGTAAGAGGTATGTTAGTTTATACATTAACATAGGTAATAGTAAAAAACGGATCTAACTTCCGTAGCTAACTTCACCCACTTACAAAAAACTAAGAAGTTGGATAGTCTTTCTCATGCGTTACTTTCGATATCTCCAACATCTACAATCGGTGAGAGAGTTTTTTCCAAGTCAAGTTCTATTAAAACTGAAGAAAAATCGTTTAAAATTATATTCTTTTCTTAAAAGTTTATTTCAGAATATCTCAATAAAATCCAAAGTATGGATTTCAAATACCATACTTTTTCCAATTATTTATTTTTTTTTTTTTTGAAATGCTTAAATAAGTACAAAATAGAAATTATTCGATTAATCGAATAATTTAAAATTAACCGATTATTAACCGATTAAATCTAAACCCCGATTAATTATTTGCTCGATTAACCGATTAAACCAGAATCCCGATTAATTGAATACCCTAGTTTTTACCTTGTGTATTATTGTATCATGACTCTATATATCGCTCATTTACTGCAACGTATGACTACTCAAACAATTTTATTTTTCAGGAAACGCATTTTTTGTTATTAAACCGATATATATATATTTTTTTAATTTTAAATATGTCACTTTTCTAGATAACTTAACTATGTTGAACACATAAACGGCAACGCTCAACTAAAGTAATACACAATAGGTTATTAAATTAGGACAAAATGCTTATATGGCGATCCTGCGTGTAATTTTAGAAGCTAGTTGACAATACTTTGTCAGTTATTAAAACAACTTATTTACTATGCAATGGTGATATTAACTCATAATTTGGGTTTTTTGAATTATGACGTTGTTACAGCAAATTAACGATATGTGTTAGTAAAAATGTACCTAACTCTAAATACGTATTTGTAACAAAAATGTAAATGGGTTGGTGTATTTTTATTTTTCACCGGACACCCAAAGTTCTATGAAATAGTTTTAAAGTTTAATTTGAATTGTATTCGATTTTCAATACAACAAATTTAAACTCTGTTCAATTCTTAATTTCTACCGCAAACAAAAATTATTAATTAAGCTATAATAAAAATGTAAAATTTAATGTTAAAATCTTGTGTCTTTGGGTTTGTTTACATCTCTCACAAGGGTGTTGAATTCCCACGGTACCCATACATATATGTGAAGGAGTGATATTAAAAACTAAAGAGTCGGACTACTTGTTATACTACGATTAAAACTATTAAAAATTTTATGGGAATGGACAGATTATTATACCCTTCATCTTCGTGAGAAGGGTATATATAAAGTTATCATTCCGTTTGTAATTTCCACAATATAATTATCCGACCCTATAAAGTATATATATTCTGAATCCTTGTAGATAGCGGAGTCGATTTAGCCATGTCCGTCTGTCTGTTGAAATCAATTTTCTGAAGACCCCAGATATCTTCGGGATCCAAATCCTCAATAATTCTGTCAGACATGCTTTCGAGAAGTTTCCTACATATTTAAAATCAGCCAAATCCGTCCATAAATAACGGAGATAAGAGCAAAAATCTGAGACAACCTTTGTTTTTGGCCTATTTTTTATCTATATCTCGATTACTAAGTCATAAATATAAACAATATGGATATCTAATGATAGATATTTCAAAGTCCATTGCAACGATGTATATAAGGCTATACAAAGTTGGACCTACAATGGGTCAATATCGGGAAAAATTAGTTTTAACCCGATTTTTTTTCACAAAAAACATTCTTTTGTCATACATTTTTTCACTAATAAATTAAATTTTTTTTTTTTTTAAATTGGAAAAAACTTTTAAAAAACAATTTTGAAAAAATAAAAAAAAAATTTTATTTTAAAGTATAATTTGGTGAAGGGTATATAAGATTCGGCACAGCCGAATTTAGCTCTCTTACTTGTTTTATTTAAAAGTCCTTGAAATTATGAACCCTATTACATATACCCATAACACTCATGGTGAAAGGCATAGAAATGGTTTACCGAAACATTTGATTTTAGTGGTAGGAAGTGCCGCTTGTATTAAAGTTTTCTGGTTACTAATTGCTGCAGTAAAAGGTGTAGGGTATAGAATATTTCGCTTAGACTTAGATTTTATCTGCATTGCAATCAATTAAATTCCACTTTTAATCTACATTTGCTAATTTATGTAATTTTAAAAACACCTCTTACACAAACTCTTAAGCACTCAATGATAAATTTTGCCATAAATTTTGAATCCTTTTTGTACAATTTAGATTATTTGACAGCGACGGTTAATTTCTTTGTACATAATTTATTTATTTTCATGCCACAAAAACCGAAACGCAACACATGTTGTTGAGCAAAAACATTGTTGTAATTGTTGTACATTCAATCATAAATTTCATTTAATATTTTAGCTTTTAGTAACAACATCTTACCGCTCAACCGCAAACAAACAAACAAAAAAAAAACAGTCATCCATTCAGCCATACGAATTTAAACAGCATGGGTGTGTGTGTGTTTGTGAGTATTTGTTTATTTTACATAAAAACCACATTTAGAAAAAAAAGTGTCATTTTAACCATGAAATTACCATAAGATTTGTCAGTATTATAACCAAGTTAAAATGATAACAGGAAAATCTACACCAGAGACGACAGCACTTCTTCTAGCCGCACATTCAAACATTGGGCAATGCAGCAAAGCACTCACTGTGTTGTTGTTGGGTTCCCAACACACAACACACAACAAACATAAAATACAGTAACATGGGGTGACCACACACTGAAATGTGTATGACAGTTACTACACCAGTGAGTGCAGTACTTACTCGCATGTTAACTGGTGTTTTCCACTTGGGACAGAATTGGATTGGACGCTGCTTGTGTCTTTGATGGTTTTAATACAATGTCTTTCTAACAACAAGCACAACAACATCATGTGTCACATGAATATCAAAAATTCAAAACTGACAAATAAAAAATATGAAATTATGTATTTTCCGCCTTTTTGTTAAAGAAAAAAAAAAAAAAAAAAACAGCGAAAAAGCTGCTGTGTTTATTTGCCCACAAGTGAGTGGAAGAGGCTGTCTGTTTCTTAAATGGTGCCGTACCATAAATACTCTTTCTACATTGTGTGTTTCACTGCTTTTCACGACCACCATTATGAATGTTGCTAAATTTATCTGCGATATTATTTTATATGTTTTATATGTGTAATTAAGAAAAATTTTAATTTGTTTGTCCTTTTTCAGACTTTTTTATTTGCTTTATTTCAAAGGCGTAAAGTTTTTCTTTTGCCTTTCTTATCAACAAATAAAATCTTTATTTGTTTATTTAAGATATATTGAGCATAAATAACATTTGAATATTTATCTTTTTCTTTCAATTATTAAAAAACTAAACAAAATAAAAAAATAAATTTAACCAAATATATGTTGGTGTTTATATTGTTAATGTTAGGATTTAAAAGATAAATGCCATTAATATATTCATTTTATTTCACATATGTACATTTTTCATACGCTAAATTATAAGGTGTCCCAAAATTCACACAAAATTTAAGCTACTGGCAGTTGGGGTTAGAAAAAATGGAGAACAATATTTCAAAAATAATGAAAGTTTTACGGACAAATCAATCTATATATAGAAAAGAGTAACGTGACTGACTGATTCATTCATCATCGTAAAGCCCAAACCGCTAAATCTAGAAACTTGAAATTCGGACATCGATGTCATAAAAGTTTTATATTTTACACAAGTTTTAGCCCGTTTTATCCCCTTTAACGATCGAATTTCTAAAACTCCCTCCTTATTGGATCTCTTTATAAAAATCATAAAATTTTTAATCCCAAATTTTACATCAAGCTTTTTATACCCTTCACCTTCGTGAGAAGGGTATATATAAATTTGTCATTCCGTTTGTAATTTCCACAATATAATTTTCCGACCCTATAAAGTATATATATTCTGGATTCTTATAGATAGCGGAGTCGATTAAGCCATGTCCGTCTGTATGTCTGTCCGTCTGTCTGTCTGTTGAAATCAATTTTCTGAAGACCCCAGATATCTTCGGGATCCAAATCTTCAATAATTCTGTCAGACATGCTTTCGAGAAGTTTGCTATTTAAAATCAACAAAATCAGTCCACAAATGGCTGAGATATAGGGAAAAAACCAGGACAACCTCGATTTTTTACCTATTTTTTGACCTATATCTGCATTACTAAGTCATTAATATATACAATATGGATATCTAATGATAGATATTTCAAAGACCTTTGTAACGACGTATATAAGATCATAGTAAGTTGGACCTACAATGGGTCAAAATCGGGAAAAATTTTTACCACCAAAAGTTTTTTTCGCTAAATATTAAAAAAAAATTAAATTAAAAAAAAAAAAAAATTTGTAAATTTAAAAAAAATTTTACATAAAAACTTTAAAAAAAAATTTGAAAAATATTTTTTTCCAAAAAATGAAAAAAAAACAACTGGAAAAAAAAATAAATTTTGTTTACCTAAAATTACCTAAAAATTTTTATTTTGAAGTATAGTATGGTGAAGGGTATATAAGATTCGGCCCAGCCGAATATATCTCTCTTACTTGTTTTTATTCAAATTGTCAGCTTATAACACTTCACGTGCTTTTTTTCCATAACCCACTGATTTTCAATCTTTATCACCGGCAATAGAATTTTGGTCAAAAATCGGTTTGTAATTATAAAAATTTTTTTGTTGAAAATCAAATATTTTTAGAAAAATTTTAGGGCCGGAAAACAATTTTCAAATGTTTGTATGAAAATAACTCAGTAATCAAATTATTTTTTAAAGTTTGTCATACAAACTTTTTAAAATATAGATAAATACACATAGATCGGAAACTCTGCTGTCAAAAACCTAAGTTCAAAGTCCATTGCAACGATGTATATAAGGCTATAGTAAGTTGGACCTACAATGGGTCAAAATCGGGAAAAATAATTTTTAACCCACATTTTTTTTGGAAAAAAATTTTTTTTGTCATACATGTTTTTCACTAATAAATTAAAAAAAAATTTTGAAATTATAAAATTTTTTTTAAAAAAATTGGAAAAAACTTAAAAAATGATTTCGAAAAAAAAATTTAATTTTATTTTAAAGTGTAATTTGGTGAAGGGTATATAAGATTCGGCGCAGACGAATATAGCTCTCTTACTTGTTTTAAACAACCTAGTTTTTGGTAACATTTCGTTGTCTATTTTATAAAATATAATTTCAAATTTTTTCTTTTATGTGTTCGAAATTTTAAATTTCTAGGTCATTGTTCCCCCTTTTATATCTGTGAACAAGTTGGTCCAAGACAATAAAATTTTACATCTGCACTAAAAATTATTAAAAATATCAATTTGATGAAATTCATCGAACTCTAAAATTTTGTATTAATTTGGACTTCATTATCCCATTATAAAGAAGTCCAAAATACGGTTTTTATATCAAGTTCGCATATACATAAGTCTATTTTTATACCCTACACCACCTTAGTGGGGAAGATATTTCTATAAAATTTGGTACATACAATTATTTCGGCCCAAGGACAAAGCCTATTGAAACTGGCTGAAATCGGTTCATTATATATCCTAGCCCCCATACAAATATCCTGGCGAAATTGGACTTTATCAGCCATAAATGTTTAATTCATATAGATATCTACACAAATTTCGCTCCAAATAATTTTTGTATATACGGAAATCATGTCACGTAATTTTATGATGATCGGTCCATAATCAGTCATAGCTCCCATATAAGGGCCGCTTCCGAAAATCACTTTAACGAGCATAAATCTCTTAAAAATGTCGGTATACACATAAAATTCAACACAAACAACTTTTATATAGACACAAATAACACGACCTAATTTCATGGCGATCGGCCCATAATTAGTTATAGCTCCCATATAAGGCCTACTTCGAAAATCACTCACATTTTTGAATTTTAAAAGAAAAATTGTTTTGCTCATTTACTTAGTGTAGAGTATTATATGGTCGAACTTGATCGACCATACTTTCATACATGTTTTCAATCCTAACTTCTTCTTCTTTATTTACTCATCCGTTATTCGGATATTAGTGATCGTACAATTTAATGTTTATAAATATATGTATAAACTTTATATTTTGATGTTATGATAAAATGGTCAGCTCTTGGTTCGTAGCGGCGTGTAGGATGGTATTTACATCGCTATACTCTGTCCAGGCCTGGATGTTTTTCAGCCATGATGTTTCTCTTCTGCCTCTACCTCGTCTTCCTTCAATTTTTCCTTTAAGGATTCGTTGTAAAATGTTGTATTTATTGTTTCTCAATATGTGTCCTAAGTATGAAGTTTTCCGTTTTTTTATTGTTGATATTAGTTGTCGGTTGACATTCATTCATCTTAATACTTCATCATTGGAGAGTCTGGAAGTCCATGGTATTTTCAGACCTCTACGGTATATCCACATTTCCAAGGCCTCCAATTTTCTTTCATCCGAGGCTTTAACTGTCCAAACTTCTACTCCATATAATAGTACAGACCAAATGTAGCATTTTATGAATGCTACACGTTGATGTCGTGACTTGTCAATACTTTGTAGTACTTAAAAAAGGCATCTCTCACCAGCTCTATGCGGCATTTAATTTCCCTTGATGGGTCCCACTGGTCATTTATTAGGACTCCCAGATATTTAAAACTCCGTACTAGCTCGATTTCTGTATTTTGTATATTCAACGTTGCGTTGAGATGGGAATTTGATTTACTAATAACCATGTATTTCATATTTTTCATATTGATTTTTAATCCATACATCTCACTTATACGTGCAAGTTTTTCCATCAGCTTCTGTAGACCGGATATACTACCAGCGAGTAGTGTAGTATCATCAGCGTATCTTATATTATTGATGCATTTCCCATTTACTTTTATCCCTATATTTTCTCCTTCAAGTGTCTCTTGGAATATTTTTTCAGAATATATGTTGAATAATAAATGACTCCTCTTGAGATGTCAATTTCGTCAGTTTCTTCCCCATAGACATCAATTCGGGCCGACTGATTCCAATATAGGTTCCTAATGCAGCGTAGTTCCTTTTCATGAATTCCAATAGAGGTTAGAATTTCCATTAGTTTATCATGTTTGACCGTATCGAAAGCTTTCTCATAATCGACAAAACACATGAAAACATCTTTCTGGGCATCTCGACAGTTCTGAATTAATATTTGAACACAGAATAACGCTTCTCGTGTACCCATGCATTCCCTGAATCCAAATTTCGATTCCCCTATAGCAACTTCACAAATAGATAAAGACCTAACTCCATTATCACCACTTAGGTTTTTGACAACTGAGTTAGGTCTTTGACAGGAGAGTTTCCGATCTATGTGTATTTATCTATGGTTTTAACCATATATTTTTCAATATTAATTTGAATTTCATGTCAAAGTGAATAATCACACATACGAGAGTTTGATTTTTGACAACTGAGTTAGGTCTATGACAGCAGAGTTTCCGATCTATGTGTATTTATCTATTTATCAATTTTACATTTTTATTTTTTTCTTAATAGCTTGATCCGCGCTAGTTCGAGAATTAGTGATTTTACAACGTACATGCATTGAATCTCAAATATGCGATTAATTTGGATATTTTAGTTTTTCGTACAAATAATTTTTAAAATCCAGATTTTTCAAAATATTTACTTTTTCAAATTCAAATTTTGCGTAAATTTTGGGTACTCTTTATAGGCTAAACAAAATTTATACAATAATCAAATTCTAGAGACAATCAACTATTCATATAGGAGAAAATTGTGATTCAGAAAACAGTTTTTAAATGTTTGTATCATAGAAAAAATATACATAGAGCAGAAACTAGAAAAAAACTCAAACCAAAAAATGACTCAAAAAAGTTACACATACGAGTGTTGTTTAGTTTTTCTTACTAATACGTTCGCATCATAGAAAAAATATAGAAAGAGCGAAAACTCTCCTGACAAAGACCTAACTCAGTTGTTAAAAACCTAAGTGGTGACAATGTATAAGTAAAAACAACTATATGAAAACAAAAACAAGTAAGAGAGCTATATTCGGCTGTGCCGAATCTTATATAACCTTCACCAAATTATACTTTAAAATAAAATTAAACATTTTTTTTTCGAAATCGTTTTTGAAGTTTTTTCAAATTTTTTTTAAAAAAATTTTTTTTAATTTCAATATGTTTCTTTTTTAATTTATTAGTGAAAAAAATGTATGACAAAAAAATGTTTTTTGTGAAAAAAAATTTGGGTTAGAAAATATTTTTCCGATTTTGATCCATTGTAGGTCCAACTTACAATAGCCTTATATACATCGTTGCAATAGACTTTGAAATACCTATCATTAGATATCCATATTGTCTATATTTATGACTTAGTAATCGAGATATAGATCAAAAATAGGCTAAAAATTGAGGTTGTCTCGTATTTTAGCTCATATATTCGTTATTTATGGACGGATTTCGCTGATTCTAAATAGGAAACTTCTCGAAAGCATGTCTAAGAGAATTATTGAAGATTTGGATTAAAAATTGATTTCAACAGACAGACAGACGGACATGGCTAAATCGACTCCGCTATCTATAAGGATCCAGAATATGCAGGTCGGAACATTATATTGTGGAAATTACAAACAGAATGACATACCGTTCTCACGAAGGTGAAGGGTATAAAATGACAAACTTTTATATACCCTTCTCACGAAGGTGAAGGGTATAACAACACTCGTATGTGTAACTTTTTTGAGTAATTTTTTTGTTTGAGTTCTTTTCTAGTTTCCGCTCTATGTATATTTTCCCTACGATTCGCACCACTCAGGTTTTTGACAACTGAGTTAGGTTTTAGACAGCAGAGTTTTCGATCTATGTGTATTTATCTATATTTTAAAAAATTTGTATGGCAAACTTTAAAAAATAACTTGATTACTGAGTTATTTTCATACAAACATTTGAAAATTGTTTTCCGGAATTAAAATTTTTCTAAAAATATTTGATTTTCAACAAAAAATTTTACAAACCGATTTTTGACCAAAATTCTATTGCCGGTGATAAAGATTGAAAATCAGTGGGTTATGGAAAAAAAGCACGTGAAGTGTTATAAGCTGACAATTTGAATATAAAAATCGTCATGAACAAAACATTTTATCTTCAAATCCATTGAAGTCATTCATACTCTACTTCGCATTAGTTTATTATGATACTAAATACTGCTTTAAGGTCTTTAATATTGAAATTATTATATTTAATATAACACTTTAAATTTATGTAACAAGTTCCTAAATACCTTAAAACTAAAGCCTCACTGATTGAAAAGCAAATAAGTATAAATCAAAATAAAGTGCCAAATATACAATTAGTTATTAATATTTTTATAAACAACAACTAATTGTACTAATACTAAATAAATGTAATTGTTGCGTGTCTAACAAAATTTCATAATTATGCTAATACCATTAATTGTGTTAAAAATATATTAACTTCTTAAAAATAAACCCATTAAGTTTAATTTCATAGTTTTTTTTTTTAGTTTTTAGTTTTTGTAACATGCCACAACATGCCAAACCATTTATTTTGCTCGTTGCCGGCATTGTTGCCACCTATTGGAAAACGGAAGTATTCATTTAGTTTGTTATTGTTTTGCTTTATTTTATTTTTATGCAAAACTAATAAATACTCGTAATAATAATTAATAATAAAAAATATGCATATTTTATGCATATTCATATACTTACGTTGCCATATAACTAAGTATTGTAATATATGAAATGTTGTGTTACCATAAACAGTTTGTAATTATTATTAAAATATAATAAATTATTATTATGATGATGATGAAAATGTTGATAATAATGGTGGCAATGTGTGTGTGTGTGTGTTTGTTTGTTTGACTGGGAAGGAAGGAAGTAAGTGGAAGAATAACTTTATCATTCCACTAGTGCATAACGATTTTTTGTTGTTTGTGTTATTTGTATCATACTGAAAAAATGTGCAATAATTACTTTATACTCGTCTACGTGGAGTTACTACACAACTGCCACACACAAACAAAAATATTTCA
The DNA here is from genome assembly GCA_942486065.2 of Calliphora vomitoria. Lineage (NCBI taxonomy): Eukaryota > Metazoa > Arthropoda > Insecta > Diptera > Calliphoridae > Calliphora > Calliphora vomitoria. Next base: position 14,566,554 of record OW818031.2, on the reverse strand, counting down.
CTATGACGATGAGTTGAGGGCGCAAGTAGCTCGTGCCTTTAGTTGTTATTTTTTGCTTTTTGCCTCACCCAACACAATGGTGGAAACCGATATGGAAATGAAGTTTAATTGGTGGGAAGTATCCACAAAAGCAATATTATAAACCCGAAAAATTCAATGTTTGGAGTTTGGTTTTTTATGCTGGCTGCGTCATCGGTGCATATTTCTTTGAGAATGACGTTGGAACGGCCGTTGGTAATCATCGATTTCTTTTGGCCTGAATTCGATGTTATGAACACCAACGCCACACAGCTCATGCCACATTGGATATTCTCCAAGAACGATTTGAGGGCATTGTCATCACACGTGGAGGAGATATGAACTGGTCACCGAGATCGTGCGATTTTACCCCGTTAGGCTGTTTCTTGTGAGGTTTTCTTAAGTCGCAGGCCTATACCAACAAGCCACAGAACCACAGCAGCCCTTAAAGCCAACATAACCCATACCATCGCTCAAATTCAGCCTAATTTATGCGGCAGAGTCATGAAAAAGTGTACATATTCCATACATAATGACATACATATGTATGTAGATATGCCTTTCAAACAAATTAAAAATGTCGATGATTTGTCGAATGTTGAAAATTTGAAATTACTTTTAATATCTTTATTTATTTAAAAATTTAAAAACAACAGAGTTATTAAAATGAAGACAATTCTATTAAATTGATTTAGGGCCTACTCTCAGAAGAAAGACTCAAACTAAGGTTAGGTTAGGTTACGTGGGTTGCTCGCAAGTTAGCGAGTTCACTCAGAGGCCTTGTGGCCCATTGTGATACCTTTAGAATTACCATTCCCTTATTTTAAAATTCCATACATAAAGGGAGAATAGTTGCCCACCCTAATTTCGTTGACTATGTACTTCTTGTGATCCCCGTGAGAACCAGCCGGTACTTCTAATAAATCAGATCATATTTACTAGTGGCACATCTCTGAGACAGTCCACATTATGAAAAAGAGCACCAGCAAGATGTAATAGTCTATGCTCTTGTAAGGCTGGGCAGTCACATAGAAGGTGTTGTACCGATTCTTCCTCATCCAAACAACTTCTACAATAGCTATAACGTGGGTAACCCATACGTACCGACATGCGTCCAATCATACATTGGCCAGTGATTATACCCGTAATAAGCCTGATCGAATTCCTACTAAGAGACAAAAGAGTCTTAGTCCTATTCTCTGTCAGAGTGGGCCAGAGCAATCTGGATATTCTACAAGTGATGATATTTGACCACCTGAGTTCCGTCTCACTCAAAGCCCATTCATTTATCAATTTCGATACGTTCACCAAAGGAGTGTGAATATCCCTTTGCGCAAGAGATACGTCCAAGGACGACCCGTTCGTTGCGCATTCGTCGGATACTTCATTTCCCCGGATGCCCTTATGTCCTGGGACCCATGTCAACTCGACGTGATGTTGTGTCAGTTGTGCCAGTGATTGGATGCAGTTGAGAAGACATTTCGACTTAATAAAGTTGGAGTTAAGAGCCTTAATTGATGCAAGGCTGTCCAAGTAAATATGTATAGTCGAATTTTCGAGATTCAGTTCCCGGATTCTTCTCGCGGCTGTATCGATGGCATATATCTCAGTCTGGAAAACCGTGCAGGTATCCGGTAATCGAAGGGACAGCAAAAGGTCCAGTTCATCGGAGAAAATTTCCGAGCCCGTGCCTCTTTCTGTCTTCGAACCATCAGTGGAGACTGAGATCACGTCGTCCCTTAGGACAGTGTTCGCGGCCCAGTCATCCCTTGTCGGTATCTTGATCCTAAACGTGCTATCAAAATTCGGTGTAGGTACCAAGTAATCCGTTTCTTGCCCCATGAATTGCCTGCCTATCTTTTGTAGAATGGCAGACTCAAACTAAACGTTGGTTTGTTTTATAATGTTTCTCAAGTGATTAAGGGTCTAGTGATAATCGTTCGTAAGATGGACCATTTCTTAAAAAAATCTTTTTTTTAGTTCTTTTAAAAATATTTCTCCCAAAACAAAAAAATATGGGTTATTATTCGAAGTGACCGATTTTATTCGTCCAGACAACTTCTGCAATTGTTATTACGTGGGAACTATACGTTCTTATACATAGGATTTTCCAACAAGAGGTGTTATTTTGGTATTCAAAGAAAAATGGAATTGTTTGGGATAAATGATCGGATGTTTATTTCACAATAAAGAGAAAGGTATGCCGTTAATAATGAAAAACAACATCAGCCAAATGGCCACCACGACCACGCTTACAAGACCATATCCTTTTCATGAAATTTTCCATAACAAAATCGCAAAGTGGCTGCCCTATGTCCTCGATAGCCTCACGAATTGTATCCTTGAGGTCTTGAATCGACGCTGGGATGTTAAAATCGCAAAGTGTCTGCCCTATGTCCTCGATAGCCTCACGAATTCTATCTTTGAGGTCTTGAATCGACGCTGGGCTGTTGGCGTAGACCTTATCTTTCACGTGGCCCCAAAGGAAGAAGTCGCAAGGTGTTAAATCACAAGATCTCGGTGGCCAATTGTGATCACTTCTTCGAGAGATAACACGATAAAACTTTTCCCGTAAAAGAGCAATGGTTTCGTTGCTTGTGTGGCACGTAGCACCGTCTTGTTGAAAGTAAACGTTGACCAGATCAATATCATCCAACTCCAACCATAAGAAATCATTAATCATCTCTCGACAGCGCATACGACGAGGAATGGACAAACTTGGGTTTTCTTCAACACTTTGGGCTACAGCAGCAATATTCTCAGTTGTTCTTGTCCCAACAGCTCGAATTTTTCCTTATGTCCAATTAGTATCCAGTAAGTTACCTACCAAGAACCAAGAGTGGTACTTCCCTGGTACTTTCACGTGCCTGAGAATTTTGAATATTCTACGTGTAGTAATAGTAGACCACTTTTAACACCCATTTATCAATAATTTTCAATACCACAACCAAAGGAATATCCCTTTACACGACAGTTTCATCCAATGATAGTCTCGTTATTCGGATGACCTCATGTTCTGGAACCCATACTAACTCTACAATAAGAATTGAGAAGATATTTTGACCTTATTAAGTTTAAGAGCCTTTGTTTATGCTAGACCATCCACGTATATATCAAAAGTTTCAAAATTTGATACACGGGTTCTTCTTCCGGTTATAACGATACCGTATATTTCAGCCTGACAAAGGGTGCTGGCATGAGCCAATCTGACAGAAAACAAGTGACATGAGACAACCGGTGATCGGTACTTGCTGACAAATGGTTCAGTTATTGGGAAACCCAGAGGAAAATTTCACCCTAAAAAATTTTCGAGCTATAAACTGACAAAGTATCTCGCAAACTCTTTCCTGGAAGACTGATTTTGCAGTATCTCTTTCGGTATGCTGATCCTATTAAATATTAGCCTGTTAGCATTTTGTAGAACATTCATTCCTTACAAGGTACAGAGGCTAGCCTGTCTTGGTATTACTGACTCCATGAGGTCTACTCATCAGGAGAGTATCTATTACTCAAGTAGTTAGTAACAAAATCTGAAGCATGCTCACGGCACTTTCGTTACTGCTTGATTCGTAGATATTCTCCTGAGGAGTAGAACTCATGTAGTCAAGAATACCAAGACAGGTTAGCCTCTATACCTTGTAAGGAATGGATAGATGTGTTTTAGTGTCCACCGCACTAATCTGTGTTAACAAATTTTCTGTTGCTAGTAACGAAAATTCTATGGATATAATCGAATCATTAAATTTTGAACAAATCTGAATCTGTGCAGAAATAATGATGTGACTTTAAGAAGAAAACTTATAAAGAAATTTCATGGGAATATTCATGGTAAATATTTACCGATTAGGAAGCCAAGTCGAAAGGTTTTCACACTCTCGAAACGGTTAAATATGACAACCTGTAGCTTTGCCTGTACTCCAAGAGTCATGCCTATTTCAATAAAAGCTATACTTCCCTACATTTTACCACTCTTGTAAAGTTTGTTCAATAAAGTAAACAAAAAAGTATGAATATATTAAATAAATGAGATGCAATTTTGCAAATTTTAAGATCATCATTGAAAGTCATGAAAGTGGTAAATAAAATCAAAACAAAACAAAAGGAAAAAAGTAAAAGAAATATTGAGAAAACTACCACTACCACCAACGACTACTAACAACGCCCAATAATAATTAATTAAACAAAAAAACAAACAATTTCAAAAAAATATGCTTAAACCAAGTAGACAGACAATTTTTTTTTTGCAAGAGCTAATGTATCGTACAATGAAACATAATTACTTAATTAGAAACCAACACCGTTTTGCATTTTTGTGCAATAAATTGGCAAATGAAAAACCATATAAAACCCATCAAATATTACAAATCACAAACAGTTGTACGCTTTTAGAGGCCAGAGTAACGTTTAAGGAGACTAAACTAAAAAAAACGCTAAAACCAAAATAACCACTCATAACGAAATGTTTAAAGTGTGTGTATATAATAGACATTTTCAATAATAATTTCGAAAAGAAATATTGTATTTCATCTAAATGTTACAGATTCATCACAATCGTACTAGTGCTAAACTGAAAGTGATAAGAGTTTTTCTATTAGTCATTCTGTACTCCTCACTGTTGCCCACCTGTATGCTGAAGAGTAAAGTGGTGCATGGCAAACGTTTTGTCATACATGTGCCCATGAAGATAAGAACCCACCATCATACGCACACCGTCTACACTCATGTGCATGACAAGCAGAGCAATGCGGGCAAAGCTTCCAAACAGACTATTTATAAAATAATGGGCTACTCTACACATCATACGGGCTTAGCAGCAGGAGCTGCTGGTGCCGGTATGGGAGGTGTTAAAGTTATGGGTCATGGTCATGGCCATCATCATCGTCATCATGGCCATCAGGCTCACGGTCTTGGTTATCGTCACAATCGTGCTGGGCCCAGCAGTGTTTATGGCGATGTTAATTATGACGATTTTTTAAATTGTGATGAGGCTTTACCTCAAGATACTGGTGTTGGGGGTGGTGGTGGTGGTGGCGATATGATATTTAATCATTTTTCCCGACAAGATGAAGAAGATTATCCAGATTTAGAAGCTGTTATAGATGATGAGATTGGTGATGAATGGGAGTAGTTTAAAGTTTTAGTAGTTTAAAGTAGTTTTAGTAGTTTAAAGTATTATGTATTTATGTATATATTTATAAAAGTTCAAATAAAGTTAGTTTAGTGGAAGTGTTTTATTTTGTTTAATGTACTGCGGGTTATCCTTGTAAATTGTTACTAATGTACTGGCTCTGTTACTAGTTTAAAGGATTGAACTGAACATTTAACGTATTGAACTGTTACAAAGTAGACATATTTTAAATGAATTTTAATCTAATTAGGTAGATAATTTACAAGTTATTTTTAATTTATTATTCTGCCTTAAGTTTAATTTAAAGAAGTTCAACTTCGGACTTTTCGACGCTCTAAAATTTTTTAAAATTTTCTCCGTCATCTAATAACCGGATGCTGAAAATATAAAATCGATCCACGCGCTAACCCATTATTGCTATAACCGTTAAAATCAGCATTAAAATCCCATTAGATTAGAGTCAAGATTTCAGATAAAAACAATTTTGAAAATTTTAAATTTCGGATTTGAGATATGGGCAAGTCCCAGAAACAGTCCACCAACAATCAAATTTTATATATTTTATATATAAACAAAATGTATTTCTATGGTCATTCATACAAAAATTATTACCAAATTCTACACTACCTCAGTATCTTAATATTATACAAAAAAATTTAAATTTTTTATGTGTTCATATCATTACTTAAGTGATAATGTAGAAGGTTCCATCGAAAGCTATATCTTTGATCATTCAATTATCTTCAATGTTGGTAAAAAAATTGTTTGTTTACTTTTTTGGAATGGTTGAAATTAGGTATGAAATATCAGGTCCATGCGATGTAACGTGCGTCACGCAAAACAAGGTTTTTTTTCTTTGTGAGTAAAATAATTTTTTTTTTTTTCAAGTCGTCTATAATTTTAAATCAATTGTATATGGTGCTTTTAAGCAAAAAAAAATTAAAATTCCACAATTAGAAACAAACTTTTTTTTTGGAAATTCAATTCTGTAACGTGCGTCACTATATTGAATTATCGGTGTTTTCCAAGTTTAAAAAAATTAAGCTGTTGAAAAAATGAAGACGTATACAGAGCTCGAAATTATCGCAAAAAAATACAATCAGATGAAAGTTTAAAACAAAAAGAACGGTTAAAAAATGCGAAAAGGATGAAAATTTATAGACAAAATCTTAAAGAAAAACTTAAAAATAATACTTCGTTATTTTAATTTTTGGTAATTATTCGAACTTTTTATTTTATATAATTTGAAAGTAAATTTTTAATTAGGCTTAAGTTCATTTATTATAATTAATCTGTAATAATTCAAAGAATATCACTAAATACTACAATATTTAGACAATTGGCAAATTGGAATGCATTTTCTACCCTGCCAAGGGCGTCATCAACAATCTTTATTGTCAAGGTCTATTGTAAATTCCATCTATTTTACTTACTATTATTAGGAAATAGAATATGGGAATCATATATATATATTGTCTAAATATTGTAGTATTTAGTGATATTCTTTGAATTATTACAGATTAATTATAATAAATGAACTTAAGCCTAATTAAAAATTTACTTTCTAATTATATAATACTTCGTTATCAAAAAAACTAAAGGCTGACACCCGAAAGCGTGTGGAAATTTACAGAAAGAAAATAAAGCAACAAGAGCAACCAATAATATCGTTAGACGGTGCATATAAGTGCAAAAATACCTTATACAAGGCCCTAAAAAAAGTTGAATTAGCTTTACCAAAAGACATTAACAAAAAAACAAAAAATTGTTGAAATGCTTACAGAAATATACTCTAACAAAATTTACGGTTGAGGAAGATATTAAATTGATTCATGACTTTTACAATAAAAAAAAATCCACACTTATATCAAAATCAAATAACCTTCCAATATCCAAAAGGTTGATGGTTATTACAGTTAAAGAAGCTTATGAATTGTTTAAAACAACTTTTCCTGAAAAAATAATTTTACGTACTAAATTTCATAACAACCGACCAAGACACGTAGAATTATCTAGTAAACTTCCGAATGAAACGTTCGTTACGCAGGATTTGCCCATATGCATGAAATTTTATGATTTTTTTGGTATCAAGTTATTGGGTAAACGTAGTCAGAAAATGTTTATAAAGAGTCATTTAGAGCTTCCTATTTTTAATCGAACTTTTTTATTCGTATGGAATATTCGCCGCAGACATTTCGCGTATCCGAAATAGGCCCAATTTGCGTGACTCTGAAGCATTCACCAAGCTGAATTTGACCGATGTCATGAGATATATTGGCTCTGAGGGCCGCTGTGGTTTGTGGATTATTCAAATAAGCATGCGACTTAAGAAAATCCCATAAAAAATTCGAACGAGGTGAAATCGCACGATCTCACGTAGAGGTGATGTGAACTGAACACTGGCAGTTAATATCATTTTCACTTGAGATGACCATGCCCACAAATCGCTCGTACAGAATGTCTAATATGGCATGAGCTGTGTGGCACTTAGCACCGTCCTGTTGATACCACATGTGATTGGTGTACATACCACATACGTTCAGAGTGGTTATGCTTTAAACTAAAGCATATTTTTTGGCTATACACTTACTTTCAAGGGTTTTCTCAAGATTGTCTATTCAAATTTAGTTGTGGTGTAAGTCGTTGGAAAGGCATTTGATATTCATATTGTCTATATTATTATATTTCATAAAATGGACATAATCGTGGTACAATAACTTACAAACGGCTGAGATATTAGCATAGTTATCAAATGAAAGGCATTTATATACATTTCCAACGATGCACGTTGGGTTGAATCATGTTCAAAGTGGCACTTAATTGATTTTTTAGAATTAATATTTATTTATTTAATTTGTTACCGGGTAAAAGTAGACAAAATTCTACATTACTATTACCTAAAATTGTTATTCTAGGTTGCAAACTTTTTCTGCAGTTACTGTCAAAGTGGATAAATTTTACGTATTTTTGGATACAAATTGAAATTAACACAATTAAAATAATTAATTATTGTTTAATGCTTTTAAAAGTTAACTTTTTATGATAGAACTTCAGGTATTTGAGTATTTGAATAAGAAACTTTTATTTTTATTTTTTTTGGAAAAGTATTTTTGTTTTTTTGTGTTCTAAATTTAGAGTACTTTTAATTTTTGGTGGATAATAACTAAATATGTTTGTTTTTAAACTTTATAATAACAAAAGTACAACATTTTGGCTTTTATTTTAACAAAAAAATGTTGGGCATGTTTGCGCTCCTTTCCTGAAATTAAGATTTTAGTGGGGGAATGAAAAAAAAAAAAAAAAAAAAATATGGAAACTTCAACTGCAACTTCTAAACGTATAGCCCGATTTTAATAGCACATGGCTTTGGAGGAGGTGTAGCTGAGTTTAAGTTTTCAATTTGGACTTTAAACACTAAGAGATGCCAGAGCCTCAAGGCCTCAAAATGAGGTAACTCGGGTATATGAAGATTTGGATCCCGAAGATATCTGGGCTCTTCAGAAAATTGATTTTCTGTCTGTCTGTTGAAATCAATTTTCTGAAGAGCCCAGATATCTTCGGGATCGAAATCTTCAATTAATCTGTCAGACATGCTTTCGAGAAGTTTCCTATTTAAAATAAGCAAAATCTGTCCAAAAATAACGGAGATATGAGCAAAAATCCGAGACAACCTCTATTTTTGATCTATATCTCGATTACTAAGTCATAAATATAGACAATATGGATATCTACATTGTCATAAATTTTTTTCACTAATAAGTTATATAAAAAAAAAAAAAATTTAAATTAAAAAAAATTTTAGTAAAAAAATTGGAAAAAGCTTTTAAAAAACAATTTCGAAAAAAAAAATATTTTGAAAAAATTTAAAAAAAATTAGTTTTTTAATTTTATTTTAAAGTATAATTTGGTGAAGGATATATAAGATGTGGCACAGCCGAATATTGGTTGTCACAAACATATACTTATTTGGTTTTGTTCTTATGGTTACTGTAACCATATATATGGTTGAAATATTCATGTGAATCGTAAATTAACCATATTATTGTTACCCCAATCATATATATAGTTACTGTGACTATAATATTGTTAAAAATGTTGAAATGGTTACAGTAACCATGCACAAATGTTGATATTGTTACAGTAACAATGCCCAACTATATTTTTTTTCTGCGTGTATGCCGCGATATGTTCTTAAATATTTTGCAAAAGGAATTTATAGACCGGATCTCGGCTATAAATATTGTTTATAAACGATTCATAAACAAAACTTTAATTGCTTTTAAAAAATTAAAATTTTTCAAATTATTGTCCAAAGGTCTTCTATAAATTTTGTAATTCATAAAAATTTTATACATTTTTGAAAAGAAGATACAATTTGCTATACGTTGCTATATAATATGCATATCTTATCCGCAGTCAGCTCGAGATTTACTTTTAGTTTCTAGTAATTCTAATACTGAAGAATTACTGGAAGCTGATAATGATGATGATAACTTTGGTGTTGATAATTATTATGATGATAGTGATGAAGGATGTTAGTAATGATTGTAGTCAAGATAATATTTTTTATATACTGTTACGTTTTAACCTTTTTAAAAAGTTGGTTTATTTCCTTTAAATAAACTGGATACTTTTGATTGCAAATCAAAGCCGTTTAGTAGTTTAAAATTGTAATAACTCTTTATTTATTCAAATGTACAACAGCAACAGTCAAATAGTGTTTTTAATACACACACATACGTTTATAATGCACAAACTTAAATGTACAAGGCAGTTGATGTTAACTCTAACAGCGCCTATGATAAACTCGCTCTCAACTGCAACCTCTGCCACTATATATACTAGGGTTCTATAGTTGAAACAAAAAGTCGACTTTTCGAACTTTCGACTTTTTTCGATTTTTAAAAAGTCGACTTTTCGAACTTTCGACTTTTTTCGATTTTTAAGAAGTCGACTTTTCGAACTTTCGACTTTTGATAATTTATGAAAAGTCGACTTTTCGACTTTCGACTTTTTAGTTAAATCGACTTTTTTCGACTATTTTCGACTTTCCGACTATTTTCGACTTTTTTCCACTTTTTACCATTTTTTGTAAAAAATACATGGTTTCTGCATTCATTGATGCGCCTTGTGTTAATTTTAGCAATAAAAATTAAATGTATTAAGGCTATAATAGAAAGAGCATTTTTTTATGAACATTTACTTAGTATTTATTTTTGCATACACTAGAAAAAATGTAAGTGTACCAAATTGCAATAACATAAAATTATTATGTTATTCTGTGCATATTTTGTTTTAGTTTGTTTAATGTTGCAATTAAAAATTTTTTTAACAATCTTAAAAGTCGACTTTTTTCGACTTTTTTCGACTTTTATCGACTTTTATCGACTATTCGACTTTTATCGACTTTTGTGATAACTAATCGAATGTTCGACTTTTTTGTGACCAAAAAGTCGACTTAGACTTTTCGACTTTTTTCAGCAAAAAGTCGATTGTTCGAACAATCGAACAATCGACTTATAGAACCCTAATATATACACACTGCCATCTTTATCCGAGTAGCCTAGATTGTCCTTAACGGTCAAAACTCGTATATTCGAACTCTAGAGCTTTCGATGTTAATGTTAGCAGCTTAAACATTTAGTGTTGCCACACTTACAAACAATGCTAATAACCGCATGCTATCAACATTGTTAATGAGTAGAAGCTCCTACTGATGGACATGTTTATAAACAAGATGAATGTTGCAGGCAGTCGTTACAGACCGTTAAATTCAAATCGCTATTGCAAATTCGTAACTATATGAATAAATTTTTTCTTTTGTGAAAATTTTTTTATAAAATTTTTTATTTAAAATTTATTCTACTTTTTTTACTTATTAAGGCTTAAAAAAAAGAAAAAAATATCTAACATTATTGCCTGAGTTAAACGTCACTTGGGATGCGATTCAACCCACTGTGCGTAGTATGTATGTATATGACGCCATAGAAATTAAAACCGACAATGAATCGACATCGTGAAAAATATTTTTAACCCGAATCTTTTTTTCACCAAATTTGTTCCACAAAATTTTTTTTCAGCACAAATTTTGTCATCAAAATTTATTTTCAAAGTATAGCACTCTTAATTGGTTAATACCAAAATTCTCATGAGCTATACAATACATATTATCTTAGGGTGTCAGAAAACCTATTTCTACAGAGTTAACATAAAGGTAATAAAAGTTTTGTAGATTTTGCACAGAAGGTATCGATGAACAATATTTCTTCGAAAATAATGTTGGTCTTTTTGAAAATATTACGATCAAATTTGGTACATACATTTGTTTCGTTCAAAGGACAAAGCCTATTGAAGCTATAAATATCCTCCCGAAATTGGACTTTATCAGTCATAACTGTTTAAATTTCAACAGAAATAAGTTTCATATAGACATAAATCACACGACCTATTTTCATGACGATCGGTCTATAATTAGTCATAGCACGCTTATAAGGGCAACTTCCGAAAATCATTCACAAAAATAAATTATTGAAATGAAAAAAAGTTTTTGCTCATTTACTTAGTGAAGGGTGTAATGTAGTCGGGCTTGACCGACCATACTTTCTTACTTGTTTTATATTTAATTAATATCTAGAGTATATTATGAAATATGCTTTATTTCTAACACTGACTTACAATTTTGAATGCTTCTTTAACATAAATCATCAAAAGAGTGTCCTTACCTGAAAAAAAAAGAAATAAAACATTATTATATTTAAAAACTACATACATAGTTAAATAAATTTCAATTATTTTTAACTAATTATCAAATATTGCCTCCAAAATTGTGTAAGAAATTTAAAGTTTTTAATATAATTCTCTAATAAAACACAAATGCCGTCACAAACAATGACAATTACACATGTTACACAAAAAAGTTACATACAAATCAAACAAGACATGTACTGTACGAAATAATGTGACAATTTCTCACAAAATGAAGAAAAGAAAAACTTTAAAAGCCATGTTAACAATTGTTTCGTAAAAGCAGCACAAAACAGCAAAATCTTCTGCTATTACAGGAAATAATTATAAACAGGAATAGTAAATATTGAATGAGACAGATACTTAGATAGACTTAATAAAATGGATTATCCCAAAACCAACAACTGACATAATCAATTGTAATGCAGGAACTTGTAAAAGAAATACATACTTACTACTTAAATAAATAAAAAAAAAAATACAACAAGTAAATCTGAAAATCTGTTAAACAAACTTCCTTCATGTAAATCATAAAATCCAACAGATGATATAATTAAACATGACATCCATAAAATCATAATCATGCAAACACAATAAAATTACTTACAACGACTTAAATAACAAACGAAAACACAGGAGAGGGTACGAGTATATTTAAAATTAAATATACTAACTATATCGCATAGTACGAGTATATTGTTTAACAATTACTTTCCCATTGTTCAGACAATAAGTATGTATCTGTGAGGAACTATTTATGAAAATATCTCTTCATTCATTCATGTTAAACATACTCCTATGCTGGTTCATATTATTGTATATGTCGTGTGTAAAAATATCATATTGTGTGTAGCTTATTTTATAATCTTAATCTCCAAAATAACATGACCAGCTTTACTTTTACAGCATCCACTTAGGGTTTCAACTATATACTCGTATATAAAAGATTAACGTTACTGGGTGACTGACTGATTCAACCTCGCCCAGCCTAAACGCCAAAAGGTAGAGATATGAAATTTGGAATATATTTGAAAGCGCATTCTTTACTTTAAATGAAAAATACTCCTTTTTGGTACTTTTTTTTTATTCGAAATTATCAAGCCAATTTTGATAAAATTTTAAACATTGGTTTCTGCAGTCATACAAATATTAACTAATAAGTATGGTGCTATTTGGAACACGAGTGTAAAGGTGTTGATAAATCCAATCCAAATCAATCTTCGATCGCTCATATTTTGTACTAAAAATAGATTTTGACTATAAGAAACTCAAATATATTAAATCGTTAATAGCTTCATAAATGCTACGCTTTTACGGCAAATAAGCTCAATCTGTGATCACTCATATTTTATACCAAAAATAGTTTTTTAATGAAATAAATCTCAAATATTTTAAATAGTTAATAACTTTGTAAATACTGGGATTCTAGAGAAAATAAGATTAATCTGTGATCACTTAAATTTTATATCAGAAATCTATTTTAGTAAAAAAAACTCAAATATTTTGTTTAAAAATCGCCAAAAGTCCATTTATGATCGAAATGTGCTGAAACTTTAAATATAAATAGGGCTTAAGAATAGCTACAAAAGAATGCGCTTACATGTGTAGGTTATCTCTATTAGTTGAAGAGATATTTAGGTTTATTTATTTATTTTTTTTAATTTTGCTCGATCTTTTTATGGTTTTTTAGATGTGGCGTTCCTACGAAGGATCGAATTATTTTTTTTGTAAAATATCACCTATATTGGTGATAAAATTCTAAATAAAATAAAAACAACTTGCTAACAGTTATCTTGTCCCTATAAAAAGTTAAACGCATCCAAAGTTGAACATATAAAAAGTGCTGCATTTTTTTAAGATTTTTCCCAAAAAGGCCCATATGTCTTTTCTTTTGTAGACAAAAATTTTCTTCGGAACTATATACAAATTTTATTTGACACGGAAAGAGTATTTAATGCAAAAGCGTATAAAGTAAATTTTGGCTCACTTTAGCGGACACAACACCCCAAAACTTGGCCAATTTTTTAAAAAAATTTGGATTTGAGTAAAAAATTCTAAAAAGGCAAAGCACCGATCCTCAAAAAGGCTTCACATTTGTATAACCCTTTATGATGCTTAAATATCTACAAAGTTTTTTTTACTATCACTCGGTAAATAACGTCACAGTAGGCACTCTTCTAAAAAAACTCAGTTTTTATAACACATTTTCGCCGGTTTAGGAATTTCGGTATTTGAAAAAAAAAAAAAATGTCAAAAAGTGTAATCCCATTGATTTAAGGATATTTAAGTCTATATTAGTTCCAAATTTTGTTATGATATCTTTAACCATTAAAATTTTACATTAATTCCAATTTCATATTTATCTTCATGGAAAACCACCATATTATAGTTTTTTAAGTTTTTCAAGTAAATGACGTCCCAAAAATGTATAAAATTATTTAATTTTACTAAAATATAAATCTTCAAGTGCTAAGGATTTCAAAAATATCAAATACTTCTATAAAGAGCCTTTATTTACTCCTCAGAAGTTCCACAAACCTTGCCCCCTTTTAAAATTTTTACTTTTTTCATATATTTCAGCTCCAACCATGTGAAATTTCGTAACAATATCTAAAATAGTTCCCGAGATACCGAATTATTTCCAAAACAAAACGTTTCTAAACCACTGTGTTATGGTCTGGACATATTTCAGTAGCTCATAATATATAGGACCCTTTTGCTCCCACCAAATACAGAGCATGACCTTAGCGCCATGGATATTTGGCTTTGTTGTCGATTCGGCTGGTTGGCAATCTCCTACACTTCGGGTTATCGTAATGGATCCATTTTTCATCGCAAGTAATGATTCGGTGCAAAAATGATTTTTCAAGCTCTTGTTGACTTTAACAACAATCTTCATAGAGTAATGTCTCCAACTCGTGGTTTTCAAACTTTTTCGGCAGGCCTGGGCAATCTTTGTCTTCTGTGTCAAAATCACAGCTTCTGAACCGCACAAATCATCTCCTAAAATGTCCGCAAAATGGAGTATTTTGAAAATTTATACTTGACGGGTGTTCAAGAAATGTTTCTCCTACTGATACTTTTTTAATATTATGCAATAAATTATTAAACTTATCGACATAAAAGTTCGCTGATGTACATTAGAGTAAAGTTAGAATCAAACTTAGGGAGAACTAATGATAGGCAAATATTTTTACACTTTCGAAGACAAAAGCACATACAATATATCCTTAAAATCGACACAAAAATCGTTATTAAATATATTATTATTATAATTCATAGTTTAATTATGATTGTTGTGCGAGGCGCTCGACAGATCATGTTGCTTCATTTGTTTCTATGGGTGGTATAAATATTAAGGAATCAGAAGCTCTCGATGTTCTAGGCATAAGGATTCAGTGTGATGTTCGCTGGACAAAACACATTTTTCAAGTGTCGAAAGAAGCATTCAAGTGCCTCGGTTTTCTAAGACGGTGTAAGAAATACTTCATATGATCTCCTTCGTGGATCGCAACAACACACTACAGAGAAAATTCGTTCTTTAGCAGTACCGTTCGTATGTGGAATAAGCTTCCTGTCCCTTTCAATGTAGGATAATTCAAATTAAATGTCCACAATCATTACTCACTCTATCCTCCTTCCCATAACCTATTTTCCTAGTTGGAATACAATGTATTGCATGAGTAGGGGAATGAGAGAGTGCTGGTCCGGGCAAAAGTTTGCTAGTATCATATAAAAATTAAATAAAGTCACATTTATATTGTTTAAATATTTTTGGAAATAAGCGTAACCACTATTTTCAGCAAATGTTTATTTGATCCGACTTGAAGGTTTACCTATGTAGTACTAACATTGTACTATTTCCTGATCTTAGGGTCAAATTTATTGCCAGGGTTTATTTTTATAACCTTCATATTTCAATTAGGAATTACTCTTAGAAAACATTAAAGACAAATCTGATTTTATAAATACTAAAAAGTAGTTGGTCCCCTTAAGTTTACCTATAAAAAAAACAGGCTTATAGTAATTTGTTTTTTTTTTTTTTTTGCTTCTTTCTGATTATGTTTGACTACAATGATTGAGTGGTTTTTTAATAAAACTGTAAGTAATTAATTTACATACAAATTAAGCTTAAACAAAGCGCTTTTTAGCAGTCTCAGACAACTTTTACAAGACAACCAAGATGTTTATACATATTTATTTTCAGATAAATTCATACAGGTGACTTTAGTTTAAGTTATCTTATTTTCTACCTACAAACATATCTACATACAATTTGTCTTTTTATAGACAAGAATTTAATGCTTGTAAAGTATATTTTTTTATATAATTTTATTAAAAAAAGATTTACATATGTATATGATTAATAACATTTTAAAACTGTCATATATTAAATTTTTCAAGCGTAATAAGTTAATGTTGGCATAATATACTCGTAGGCATCAACCGGGGTATATGTTTGACGTTTAAGTTAAAGGACATGCTAACTTAAATATATGAAAGGGATATGTGATTCATCGCGATGTTGTAAATAGTTTTATAAAGATTTATATTTAATAATAAATCATATCATCAAGTTTTGTTTGCATTAAAATGTACAATGTTTTTAAATCAGCATTTTTTTGTCAAAAATTCAAAAAAACATTGTTAAGTTATGCTTAATATCGCGATAACATAGTTCTTTCTACCTAAATTGGTTGATATTGATGCAGGAGATCTTTTCAGTAATCAGAATTATCCCTAGATCGTGTGATTTAACATCATTGGATGTAGTTATTTTAAGTCAACAAGTCCAGTATCATCCATGAAATTCAACGCAGATTCAACGAAAATCAGCTACATTTTATGCAAAATGGTCATAAAAAAAATATAGACAAACGAGTGCGTATGCGTGCAAGTTATGGAGGACTATATACTGTAAGATTTAATCAAAAAATAACAATGTTATAAAAAAAACTGTAGCATCTATTTTAGTGAAATATTTGGTCCATTCACAAGGTCTCTTATCAGTCATATTGTCATAATGTCCTAATATATCATTAGGACATTATGACAATGGTGTCAATAGGTGTTTCGAAACATCCAGATAACCTATGAACCCATATGTGGTATCAATATATTAGATGTATCATGAGAATGAGAATGGAATTTGCAAATCAGCAAAATCGACCCTGACTTTTTAAGGGCTTAAAAAAATATAAATTCTTTCTGATTTTCCGTATTTACATAATCATCGAAATCGTATTATAAATGGCCAAGATATAAGTTTAATGGTTCTAGTGACACTTTTCAATCCAAATTTTGCCACTTATAATGTCCGTAGTTGTGAGTACAATACAATTTTAATTATTACCGGTGACGCCTACTTTCCAGAGGGCATGGCTTTAAATTTGCAAATAGGTTTGGCTCTATAACGGATACTTCTGTTTGTAGACAATATATATATAAACTTAAAAGTATTTTAAAAGCCTTTCCAATAAAGTATAATGAAACTTGAAATATATATCGACTTTTTGAAAAAAATTAAAAAATTTTAAAAAGAGACCTTTTAAAGTAAATATACCCAGCAAAAACTTACATTGCAAAGTAATGAGTTAAGAAGCTAATATAACTACTCTTCACTACTTATACATTGGCATTTTAACTCATTATTTTAACACGGTGATGTCATTGGAGGCAAGTACTTACCACCTTCGCTTACAAATAGGGAGTTAAATAAGTCATTACCACGTTCAGTTTAACGAGCATAAATCTCTTAAAAATGTTGGTATACACACAAAATTAAACAGAATCATAGCTCCCATACAAGGCCCTCTTCCGAAAATTATTCACGAAAATAAATTAATGAAATTAAAAAAAGTGTTTCTGCTCATGAACGTAGTATAGGGTATTATTTCTTGTTTTTATCTATTATACTACACATTTTGCTATATTATTTTTATATTATTTTTCATTTCATTCATATCACATGTGCATTAGGGATATAACTATTGACATTTTTTGCGAATATGCAAATTGGCATAGCATAGTCGAATAGAGCATTAAAAAATATGAAAAACCATGGTATTATTTTTTCGCGATTGTTAAAAAAGTTCACGCACCAAACGCAATAAAGTTTTTCATTAAATATTTTTAATTTTTTTGAAATTTAGTATATTTTATTTTAATAATAACTGCGGACATACTTCAAAAGATAATTTTTAAATTCGGGAAGTACCCTCACACTTGCCAAAAAAAAAAAAAATGAAATTTTTAATATAATTTTTCAGAGAAAAAAATTTGGTTTATCTTAGAAATTGGTGTTGGTGCGTGATGTTTTTGATTCCAAATGACCTAAAAAAATTATTTTCACTACTTATACAACATTGGCCATCACGTGGTGGTATGCCAAAAATTTCGCCAAATTTAGTTATATACCTAATGTGCATACTTTTTGAAAATATTTAAAAGATTTCTAAAAGGAATCAATTTGTATTAGATTTTAATCAACAAAAATTCAATCAATAAAACGTTAAAGCGTTTTATTATGAAATAATTCTCAATTTCGTAAATTAGCTCATAAACAATTACTTATGTATCAGATTATATGCCAGCCATTACTTAACTACCTATATGTAATGCAGGTGGTATGAAGTAGTCATTGAAAAGTAAGCTGTTCAGTAATTGAAAGTCATTACCAAGTTTTTGCTGGGTATAAAAAACAACAAGGCTGTGCCGAATCTAATATACCCTTCACAAAATTATACTATAAAATAAAAATTTTAAATATTTTTAGGTAAAAAAAATTTTTTTTTTTTTCCAAATTTAAAAATTTTTTTAAATTGTTTTTCAAAATTTAAAAAATAATAATTTTTTTTTCAAAATTGTTTTCAACAATTTTTTTTTTCGAAATATTTTTTTTTTAATTTTTTAAATTTACTACTGAAAAAAAATATATGACAAAAATGTTTTTGGTAAAAAAAAAAAATTCCGTTTAGGAAATATTTTTCCCGATTTCCCTTATATAGATCGTTGCAATGGACTTTGAAATATCTATCATTAGATATCCATATTGTCTTATTAATGACTTAGTAATCTAGATATAGATCAAAAATAGGCCAAAAATCGAGGTTGGTCCGGTTTTATCTGAGCCATTTGTGGGTCGATTTTCTCGATTTTAAATAGCAGCGGAGCCGGAAGAATTCCCGATATATTGATGTATGAATCAAGTTTGTAAGTTATTTGGGGCTTCAGAAAATTGATTTCAACAGACAGACAGACGGACATGGCTTAATCGACTCCGCTATCTATAAGGATCCAGAATATATATACTTTATAGGGTCGGAAAATTATATTGTGGAAATTACAAACGAAATGACAAACTTATATATACCCTTCTCACTAAGGTGAAGGGTATAAAAACAAAATACGATTCAGCTTTTGCTCAAATTCTGGAGACATTAGCCGTCAATAAGCAATAGTTTTTAGTTAATATAATACCAAATTAAATAATGATATTAATGTAAGTATTATTCTTAACAAACCGTAATCAGGGTCACTGTTTAAAAGAACAGGAATTTATAAATCAATTTCACTTAGAACATCGTTCTTAAAACATCAAGGGTTTGTTCATTTCCAATACAAATTTGTTTTTAAACTTTTTTTAACTAAAAAAAAGACATTAAACTGAAAAACAAGAAAGGTTGTGCGAGTGTCTGTGATTTAGTTCCAAAATACATTTCCAGAAAGACTTGTATAGGTAGTAAAAAGTGATACTACCATTACTGAGCAAAAATTTTATTTTGGTATAAAAAATTTTCAAAATTCTTTCAGCAACACTTTTTATATACCCCTCGTCGCAAATTAGTTATTCACAAGTTCACGAAAACCTATCTGGTATTACAAAACGGACATCATTAAATCAAATTCTTTATAAATATACAAATCATACCTAACACATACATACTTCTACTGGAAGCGGTTTAAAAATTAAACAAGGAATGGACATTGCAAATTGAACCCATAACCATCCAGCATCAAATGTGATATTCTGCCACAATTATTGTCGATTACTACCAATTTGTACTATTGATTAATTATTTACTAATGAATTACAAACGAATTGCCTTTAATTTGTCAGAAAATCCTTTAAATAAACATTTATTTGTACAATTTTCCTATACATTATTGTATTTTGAACAACAATATTACAATATATATATAAGTAATACACATACAACTTCATTTGCAATTTCTGCTTTCAATACAAATAATATTGAAATACGAGTACATACACATTTAATGCGAGGGTGGGTTAATAAGTCTGAGACTTTTTAAATTTTCCGTCTCTTAACTTAAAAGGCAACACTGTTCCTGTCAACAGGCATCTGCCAGTTGACTCCTGTCAAAATTTGAACAAGCTGCCGCATTCAGTTTGTGTTTGACAGCCATTGATCGCAGACTACTTCGAGTCTTGAGGAGAAATTGGATAAAAGTGAACTTCGTCTGCTCATTAAGCAAAAAACCATCACTCAAATAAAAGCTAATCTTGATAGAGACTATGAGAACTCTTCACAATCAATTTCAATGGTAAAAATGAGGTTTACTGGGGTATCTACACCTGAAACAATTGAGAAAATCTCACATGGCTAAGTCGTTTCAATTTTGAATAATCACTTGGGTATGAGAAAGCTTTCTGCAAGATGGCTGCCGCATTTGCTCACAATAGGGTGAACAAAAGGGTACACACATGAGCAGTTTTCATGGAAAAAAATCCATGAATTAGGCTACGAAATGCTCCCTCTTCCGCCCTATTCACCGATTTTAGCCCCAAGTGATTATGTCTTGGCGGAAAGTGATTTAACTCCAATTTGATCGTTGAATATTTGGAAGCGATAAACAAATTGGGGAAACATTGAAAGAAGTGCATAGAGCTCAAAGGAGACTATGTTGAAAAATAAAAAAATTTTTAAGCAAAAACCTGTGTTTCATTCAAAAAGGCACGGACTTTCTGATCCACCTTCGTATTGGCTTATTATTCTTATTTTTCCTTAACTTCCTGTTGCCCGATTTTTGTTATACTTTTCTTTATTTTTTTTTAGCAATTTCCAATTCTTACAATGTATAAGGATTGGTATTGTATTGAAACGAATGTAGAGTAGAGTAATGTTTGTGTAGCATTTCCGGAGTTTAATGAATACGTAATTAGTTACATTTTCATTTGATATGTATGTGAATAAGGAGGGCGTGTGTGCCCTACAAAGATCATTATTATTTATTTACAATACTTGAGCAAAAGTTAAGCCAGTCAGCCAGTCAGCCAACCAGCCTGGGCAGTGAGGTAGGAAAACTTAGTTATTTTATATGAAATATTGCTTTCAGCTCGTTTTTCATATAACAGAAAAATATATACATACATCGTTTTATTATTATTCTTTCACTACTACTTATGTATATGTTTCTGCTACGTATTTCCTTCTTCCCCTATTTCTTATGATTTTTTTTTTACGAGTTGTAGTATTATTGGAAATAAACCTTATTATTTATTGATGTATGTATGAATAAATGTATGTTTAACTACGACTCCATAAGCATGATAGTGAAAAGGGACTTTTGTTTGCTGCTGTTTCAGCATCAGCTACAACTTTAGCTATTGCTTTAGCTTCGTCCCTGATGGTACGCTGTTTTGTATTCTGTTGAGCAGGATGTTTTTAAGTCTCAAAGCTCCTGCAAAACAAATAAGAGGGGAGTTGCAGTTTGTTATCGTTATTCGTTATACATTGTATGTTTATGAAATTGTTGCTAAATATTTAGAGATGTTATTAGTGAAATTCCACTGCTAGTGAATGAACTATGATTAAATATATGTAATAAAATTTCCAAAAATATGACCAAGTAAAAAGAAATACTTTAAATCAAATTTAGGGGCAATTACTGTCAGTTTTTATTTAAGTTATTTTGACCATATTTTATGTATGTTTTATGTTAGAGTTTTAAACAAATAAGAATAAATGTCTGTTCCTATGAAAAGAATTTTTTAAGCACAATTTAAAATGATTTAAAGAAATGAATTAATGTAGCTTGAAGAAATCGCAATGATTTCTGTTTTATAATTTCTTTAATATATTACAATTTTGAATAAAATACCTTTCATGACTACTACATACCCACTACATTACTTACATGTAGTCGAATTATGACTTAGTTAATATAATTGGTCAATTCACAAGGTCTCTTATCATGTCGTATTGTCATAATGTCCTAATATTTCACAATGGTTTTTATTGCTTTTCAAGCAAAAAATTTCCTAAAATAACACTACTTTCTATGCTATGTTTATTGTGTTATCGTAACGAACCAGCAGAGCCCAACGCCGAATACCTAAGAGTCGGTTAAGCCGAGCCGCCGAGTCGTGATATATTAGGACATTATGACAATATGACTGATGAGATACCTTGTGAATTGACCAAATGTTAAAATGACTTCTAAATATTTTAAAAATAGACATACTTAATTTCCTTTCTTTTGATGTAAAATATCTGTTTTTTTATTCCTACGCTTCAAACAAAACTTAATGAAACATAATAAAATTCCAAGCATAAGTACCGAAAATAAAGTAATGTCTTGCCATTACTGAATAACACAAATTTTAATTACTACGACATACCTACTGCATTACTCAGAAGTAGCATATTAGTAAGACATTTTCATGAGCACATAGCATTTTTACTGATAACGGCTTCTGTGAGTTATTACGACCTATGAATAATTAAAGTCTTTACTTGTAACTAATCTTGTGTGATATCAAGGTAATGGATTTATAAGCGGTTATGTTAAGTCTTCAATGACATCACCGTTTAAAAATACTGAGTTAAAATAGTATTGTGTAAGCAGTGAACAGTCAGAATATTAACATTTTAAGTCATTACTTGAATACAAGTTTTTTTAAAAAACTGTCTTACCCCCATTAACACGAAGTCTGGTTAGGTGCTAGCTAATAGTTATACAGTCGTTTAAAATTATTTTTGTATGAAAACTATCAGTATAACTATCAGTATAACTATTAGTTAACACCTAACCAGACTTCGTGTTAGTGGGGATTAAAAATTTATAATTTTCTTACCACATTGGCTGAATTTTTTTGCGTAATATTTTCTAAAACGTCAATATTGGAAATTAGACTACTTAGAAACTGACAGTTTTTTTTATAAATAAAAGTGTCCTACGAAATGGCGAAAAGGAATTTTTTATCGGATACTGAGTTAGAAAATATACTCAGTACAAGTACAGAAAGTGATGACGAAAGTGATGATTACAGTTTTGATCAGGAACTTGCAGACAACCTAGAAAAAATTCTTGAAACTCCAGCACTATTGTGTGACATGGTTAGAGATAATAATAGTCTCGTCGGAAATATGTGCCCGACGTGAGATTCAACTAGTTTCCAATTTGGTTTTAACCGAAACCGAAACCGCGGTTTTCCAAGGACTAAAACCGAAACCAACAATTATTCTTCGATATTTTAAGATATTTTTACCGATCTGTTTTTAGAGATATTGGGTGCATAATTGGATGAAAAAGTTTATTTCTCATATCTAAATTTTGAATTTTTCTACTGAAAATAGAACTGAAAAATTCAAAATTTAGATATGAGAAATAAACTTTTTCATCCAATTATGCACCCAATATCTCTAAAAACAGATCGGTAAAAATATCTTAAGATGACACAACATATTGATATACGAGTATTTCCTGACAATTAAAATTCAAATGAATGTTTATTTATTAAATTAAAAAAAAGTAATGCAAAATGTTTGTAACAAAGTCTTAGTTATTTTCAAATATCCGATCAAAGTATGGATTACTTGTTGACCCGGTGCGCTTCGCCACTCCAATTGGAAGAAAGAAATAGTACTATTAAGTCTCCCTTTGTAAATTAATACTAATTCAGGAAAACGTGTCTCTAGTTTCATGTTTATTGATTAATTGTAATGTGGATTGTAGCTCATTCTAGACGTATTATTATAATAAAAACAATACCATAAATACCCACATTTTGTATTCCTACTCAGCATCATGAATGTCTAATTTCATATTTCTGTATCCATTATTATAGAAAATACAAAAGAAAGGTAAGACTATAATCACCTTTCGTGAATTCTAACTCATTCAGAATCATTTGTGACTAATTTTAAGGTTTATTATTATAAAATATTCAAAAAGTTCCTTTACAATAAAGAAATAGTAACATTAATTATCCCTTTTGAATTCGCATTCACTAAACCATGAACGCTTAATTTCGTGTTCCTAGGTCCATCGTTATAAAATATTCAAAAAGTACTATTAGTTGGAAAAAGTACCTGCAAGTCCCTTTTTTATATTCTAACTCAGTCAGGATCATGTGTGTTTTGAAATTCTACGGTTTTTTGGAAACTCTACATTCAACCAATAGATCGAAAGGATAGAGTTTTTTTTTAATATTTAAATTTTTAATACAAATTTTTGATATGAAATCTTACGTAGTGATACAAATAAGACTTGAAGAATCTTATTCCAGTTATGAGCAAAGAATGGCCGAGTTTATGAAATGGTCAGGAGTATTTTATGAATGGTAGACACAATCTTAGTAGGAAAGGTTTAAGGTAACTCACTGATATTAAAAACCTTTTTCTAAAAGAAGTTAATTAGAAAAACTTCTTTTTGATTTTTTAAAATATAAAAAAGGAAATAACCAAAATATAAAAACAAATGATTGAGAATCTATTACTACTAATTCTATATAACCAAAATGGTTAAAAGCAATTAAAATTCTTTGAAAAATTCGAATTAAATCAAAGCCAAACCTCCAGGAATATTCGAAAAAGATACTTAATACTAGAGTTTCCAATTCGATTTTAACCGAAACCGCGGTTTTACAAGGCCTAAAACCGAAACCGACAATTATTCTTCGGTTTTCACTTTTAATCTATTTTCACTAGAAAAATTCAAAAATGAGAAACAAACTTTTTCATCCAAATATTCATCCAATATCTCTAAACACAGATCGGTAAAAATATCTTAAGATTTGTTTAAATTGTATTACAATAATTGCTTCAGATGATGTAGCAGGCTACATATCGGATATTTTCAAATATCCGATAAAAGTATGGAGTACTAGCTGACCGGTGCGCTTCGCGACCTCAATTGGAATAAAGAAATAGTACTATTAAGTCTCCCTTTGTAAATTAATACTAATTCAGGAAAACATATCTCTAGTTTCATGTTTATTGATTCATTGTAATGTGGATTGTAGCTCATTCTATTAGAATAAAAACGTTTCTAAAGCGTTTCAAGGTCCATAGTTATAAAATATTCAAAAAGTACTACTAGTTCGAAAAAGTACCTGCAATTTTCTTTTTTATAGTCTAACTCAGTCAGGATTATGTGTGTTTAATTTCCTGCTTATATGTTCATTATTATAGATATTTTAATAATAGTTTCTGTTAACTCAATATCATTATGCCCTCTATCCTTGATTCTTTCTTTACTCAGAAGCATATCAGCCAACTATTATGTATATACAATAAGTAAAATAATTTATTATAATAAAAAGTACCATTAGAAGAAAAAGTAACAATTTTTCACACATAAACCACTGTCAAGTTTGAAATTTCAAAGTAATTTCCTGATTCTAGGTTCAATATTATAGAAAATGCTCCATTTTTGGTATCATAATACAATTGAGCACCCTATTCTTGATTATTTATTTACTAACTAATTTATTATATTAAAAAGGTACCATTAAAAGAAAAAGAACCAATTTTCCTTTATCCTCTTAAACACTCGTCAAATTTGAACTTTAAATTTGTTTAGCAGTACCTATATTATCAACTGATGTAATAGTTAATAAATTATCACAAAACCGAACCGAAACCGAGCAGTTTTCAATTTTTTAAAATCGAAACCGCGGTTTTGAAATTCTTCGGTTTTTTTGAAAATTCTACTTAATACGAATTTTGTGAATATTTCAGAAACATTCAATATGATTTCAATGGTAGAGATAACAAAAGCTTAAATTAATTCTATAGAAATATCTACACTATAAGCTGTATACATACAGGGTTTTTCAAACAGAGGTGTTATTTTGGTATTCAAAGAAAAATTACATTTTTTGAGATAACTGATCGGATGTTTATTTCATAATAAAGGGAAAGGTATGCCGTTAATAATAAAAAACGACATAAGCCAAATGGCCACCACGACCATGCTTACAGGAGCATATACTTTTCATGAAATTTTCCATAACCAAATCGCAAAGTGGCTGCCCTATGTCCTCGATAGCCTCACGAGATCTATCTTTGAGGTCTTGAATCACGTGGCCCCAAAGGAAGAAGTCGCAAGGTGTTAAATCACAAGATCTCGATGGCCAATTATGATCATCTCTTCGACAGATAACACGGTCCGGAAACTTTTCCCGTAAAAGAGCAATGGTTTCGTTGCTTGTGTGGTACGTAGCGCCTTCTTGTTGAAATTAAACGTTGTCCAGAACAATTTCATCCATCTCCGACCATAAGAAATCATTAATCATCTCTCGATAGCGCATAGGACGAGGAATGGACAAACCTGGGTTTTCTTCAACACTTTGGGCTACAGCATCAATATTCTCAGTTGTTCTTGAGCGACGTGCACGGGTTTAATTCTTCACATCACTAATTTGTCTCAACTGCTCGAATTTTTCCACCAATTTCTGTATTGCGGTACGACAAGGTGCTTCACGACGACCCAAAAATGCTTTAGTTTTGCAAACTGTGACATCAAGATTTTCACCATTTTTGTAGTCGATTTTAATAATTTCAATGCGTTGTTGAAGCGTGTATCGTTCAATTTTTAGTAATGGCGTAGTTTCTAGTAGTCAAAGTATAAAAGTGACAGCTACCGAAATACCGGGTGATTCAAAACAACACCTCTTGTTGGAAAACCCTTTAAAATACAAAAAAATGTCCAACTGAGTGCTCGTAAAAATGATTATCTGGCCAGATCCAGTGTTTCCAATCGCCTCAGTCGTCTATGACCCTCAAATGACAGCAACTCCCTGACAAGGGGATTTCGATGACCCAATAGTTTTGATAGGTAGTTTAAACTGGAGAGTTTGATCTTCTCGCGTATTATAGGGACATTGAGATCCCTATGGATAATACTATTGCGGCACCTGTTATTTTCCTAAACAGTGCTGACTGCTTTCTTTGCAATTTTTCAATGTTAGATGAGGAGGCTGTTCCCCATAGCTGAATGCCGAATAGCCATATTGGTTTTATAACTGTTTTGTACAAAAGCAGTTTGTATTCCAAGTCTAGAGCAGACCGTTGGCCAATTAGCCAGTGCAGTGACTTTAATTTTATTTGTGTATCCTTGGCTTCAATATGGTGGGTTCTGGAATTTTGATATTATTTATCTGTATGGAAGGACAACTTTCTCGTCTTAGAGTACGTGAGTACATTTTGTTGCATTGACTTTAGTTTTTCATTTGTCCAGCCATTTTTTCAAATCGCCGATGTGAGACTGGAGTTGTGCAGAAGCTATTGCAGGGTTTTCATGTTTACTTAAAAAAGCGGTATCGTCCGCAAATGTAGATGTATGAGTCAGTGCGCTCGTAGGCATATCTGAATACTTCCCTGTGGTACACCAGAAAGATCTTTCTTGTATGTAATTTTTAAGCAGTTTATGTACATTCTCAGGTAGTTATCTAGTAATTTTGTGTATTGGTCCATAGTGCCAGACTTTATTGAAGGCTTGAGATATGTCTATGAATAATGCAGAGCAATACTGCATGCTCTCGAATGTTTTCCGAATAAGTGTAGTTATCCGATGTACCTGTTCGATAGTACTATGTTTCCTTCTGAAACCAAATTGATGGTCAGGAATAATGGAATTTTACAATTTAAAACACAAAAAACTGTTCTCCAAACTGTTTTCATTAGAAAGCTAATTTTGTGAAGACGGTTTTAGACACCTAAAACACTGATGTCGATATTCGAAACTTCTCATACAAAAACTTTTTTCAATTTTTAAAAATTGTATGTCTTGAAATTTGGTATGTAGGCAAATTTTGTGTGTAGATCCACTAAGAAGGAATTTTTGGAAATTCGAATTTGAAGGGGATAAAAATGGGTAAAACGGGTAAAATCGGAATCTCTATATCTCAGGAACTAATGAAGCTAGCACCAATAATTCAACTTAATCTATGGAAAAAAGGATTTTGGAAATTTATGTTAAATTTTAATATAAATTGATCAATCATTTTGGTACTTTTTTACAAAGATATTTTCCCTTTCGATTTCGGTTAAAGTTTCCCTTTCGATTTCGGTTAAAGTTTCCAGTGCGTCTGGCTTTCGCCATAACCATCCACAAGGCTCAAGGCCAATCGCTAAGTGTTGCAGTTTGAACTTAGAATGCCTAGTTGCGTGCTCCAGAGTAGGAACGTCGAAAAATCTTTATGTTTACACGAAATTGTACTTGAAAAAACTCAAAATATTTTTTATCCGCTAGCTTTAAGATAAATAAGGCAATAAATAATCAAAATTTTCTTTTTTTTCCAACCACTAAACAAAATGTAGTCAAAATAGCCTAACGGGTAACACTGTAAAATCGGATATTTGATTTTCGGTCTGTGGGCGTAGGGGCGTGGCAAAATCAAATTTTCACATTATACCGCTAATGCCATCTATATACATAAAAAACGGCTGAACCGATTTTGATGAAATTTTTAGGGAATCTTTCGGAATAGCCCATGAGGTAACACTATAAAGTCAAATTTTTGATATTCGGTCTGTGGGCCTAATTTTTACATTATACCGCTAATGCCATTTATATTTATATAAAAATGGATGTGTGTATTTATGTTCCGTATGGAATTAAAAACGGCTGACCGATTTTGATAAAATTTCCACGGAATCTTCAGAAAAGCCTAGCAGGTAACACCTTAAAGTCATTTCTTTTTTTCCAACCACTAAACAAAATTTATTTAGTTTTTTAGCGTAGTAGCACACGCCGGTAGTATTTATATAAAAGAACATCGAGTTTTTGAAAAACTTAATGGTAATTTCGATTATTTCGGTAACGGTATTCTAGCGGTAACGGTAGTCGAGCTGCAAAGCTGCAATCTTTGTTTTTTGATGAAAGAAAAATAAAAGTAATTCTAAGCTTTCGATCATAATTCAGTCATTTACTAACCGATTTTGCAAAGGCAAATTGATATATCATATAAGATATCTAATGAAATCATCTATCCTATTAGGATCCAGTGAAATTAATGAAATTACTAACAGAATAAAAAACTTTTGTATTTCCTTATCACTCATGGAACTCAGTAGACAAAGTTAAATTTACTTAAACTTATTAAGCACATGCATTACTCTCCAGCAATAAAATATGGTAATAAATTAAATAATTCTTGACATATTTATAGACAGCACTCTGGCCTCATTATCTTAAAACATAATAATTGAGCATAAAATTTTTCAAGTTCTAAAATTTATTTCCAATTACCCACAATTGTTAAATAAATATTTGAATAGATATGTATGTATGTAAGTGAAAGCTATAAATTTAAACATTTATTTCCTCTTTGATAAATACATAAGTACTTATGTATGTAAACAGTTCGATGACATTTTGCTTTTTACATTATGGAAATCACCATATTTTCCTAACTAACCAATCAAAACATAATGACGACGCCGACGAAGCCGATGATGATGATGATTCAAAATAATATTTAAAGTGGTTTCGAGAGTGAAATTTGAAAAACTGTATTTGCTGCTGCTGCTTTTTATGTCATGTTCTTATCGTGTTAGACCATTAAACTGCACCTCTTCTCTTCTCTACCTTTCCAAATGTGCATTATAATTAGTGCAACATAATGATAGTTTTCCAAAATCAAAAAACACAAAAATCAAAGTCTACTTAAACTCCACTTTATAAATAAGAAAACAACAACAACAAATGCACTCACGCACACTGTCACGCAAACATAACCAATACAAACAATAGAAATTGAAAGCCATTTAAAAATACAACATAGAAAACTGGAATTTTGTTTGGTATATAAATAAAATACCAACAATATGTTAAACGATTAGTATTGATCTAGAAAACGTCATGGTAAGTTCAGCAAGAGACAAGTTCTTTTTTAGATTTTTTTTTTTTTTAATATTTTTTAAACTTTTATTTTAGCATTTTCTTGGAAAATTAAAAATTTTATGGTTTTTAAGTTTGTGTTTATTAAACCAAGCTCACAATATACACAGAAGGGAATTGGAGTCCGACAGGGACTTGGAAAATTTAAGAACCCCTCAAAAATACATAATAGAGCCTATACAAACCTTAACTAAGATATCAGATAATTCAGTGGTGCCTCCCTATGATACTGTTGATTTTGGACTCGAAGATAAACTAAATGAAATTGAGAGTAAGAATGATGATTCAAATTATGAATTGCTTAAAGAACTTGAATTTAAAACTTCTGAAGGCAACAGCGATAAATCTACACAAACTGAAGAGGAATTTGAAATAGAAGCAACTCAACTCAAAGAAACTTTAGATGAACAAAATTTAATTCAAACTGAAAGAGAAAACAACTCTGAAGATTTAATAAAGTTAGAATCCAATGAAGAAGATCACAATGATTTTATCAAAGTTGTAACTAAAATGGATTCCGAAAATGTTGAAAACAATTTCAAGTATTTGAAGACTTCGCCATTAACAAACTTCGAAGATGAGCAAAAAAATTCAACAGAAATCAATGGTTGGAAAGATAAAGAAACAAATACAATGGACTTTGATAAAAGAATTCCCACAGAGTTAATTCCCAACAAAACACATACAAATCTAACTCCTACAAAATTGGATAAAGAAAAGGAACCCATGAATCCCACAAAAACAGATGAAGGAAAGGAAACATTGAACTCTGAAAAAATAACTTCCACAAAATTAGATCAAGAAAAGGAAACAACTAATACCGATCAAATAGTTACAACTAACCAAAAGGAGAAAATTAACAATTCCACACATACAGCAAACGAGTTAACAGAAGAGAATAATTTAAAGGATAATGAAGAAGTTAATGCAGAAAATACAGAAGATACAGAAAAGAAATTGATGATCAACGAAAAGGTAATTCCAACGAAAGCAAATAATGATAAAGAACAGATTGCCGAACAAACAACCTTCACAGATGAGACTAATTCAAAAGATAAAGTAAAGGAACCCATAACAGAACAGAATAACATGAAAGACAAAATAAAGGAACCAATGAATTCCGAAAATATAAAAGAAACAATTGATTCGGACTCATCTACCACTGGCACTATAGCTGCCACAACCGACTCCATAATGGCTACAGAAAATTTAAATAAAAATCCAAATTTACTGATTGTGAGTGACATAAAGAAACCTTCAGGAAACTCCGAAAATGTTAACGAAGCTGCCAATAAGATATCAACTGCAGACACTACTGAAACAACTTCTATAGCAACATCTACAAATTCTAACAAAGATTCACAGAAACAACAAAATATTAAAGTGACAAACGAGACAGTTGTGACAGATTTAAAAGAAACGGAAAATAAACAAACAAGTATTGAGAAAGTGCAGGAAACCTTAACAAATGTTTTAGCAACTCAAACAACTACCGAAAATATACCAGAATCTATTCCTTCCACAACAACAGAGAAATTGCCTATAAACCCCAATACAGCAACACAATCTAAACCCATAAAAAATGAGGAAAGTTCTAATATAATGGGAAGTACTTTAGTTTCTCCAACAACAACTATCAAGCCACTTACAGAAAGCCCTATAGACGCAACTACCAAACCCTCAGTTTCATTTATTACTCCAAGACCTACCAGGCCATCAAGACTACCCACTAGAAGACCTGTATTGCCTGTACGTAGGCCTACCACAACTAGAAGACCCATCACTAATCCTGGCTGGTTCCCCAATTTCCCCATTTTACCTACCGGTCCACTCGTGCCCACCTTCTTTATAAACCCCTTTAATACCACCAGCTCGAACACTAATCAAACACAAAGTACATTTGGTTTGGGCATTTTCGCCGTGCCCTGGAATTGGAGACCGAATTTTACCAATTTCTTTGGTCCTAATCGCATTCTAGAAACTCGTCCACCTTTAAATGATGCTCCAACACCACCAGCTGAATCCAGAGATTTAGCATTTTGGAATGCTTTATTTCATCGCAGTTACAACAATGATCCGGAAGCTAATAAGCAAACAAATGCCAAGGTAAATAAAACCCAACCGGCAGATGCCACAGCCAGTTACTGGAAACCTTGGACCTATATAACCGGTTCAGAATTCCTAAAATTTCCCAAATTTAATTACAATAAAAATGCCTCAACCGAACAGGCTACTATACCCGCCAATACTCAAGTATTACATTTGTATTTCCCTCTCAAATATCCCTTCCAGGGACAAATTGTGCAGTCTCCGGCGAAGAAACTTAATGCTGAAGTTATCACCACAACAGTGGCAGATGAAATTGATTCGTTGGCAAAGGCTCGGAAATCAGCTAAAGATGTTAAGGAGCCAGTTAAACTAAGTGTAAAAGCAACTGCAAGTGAAATAGTTAAAGAAACGGCCACCGAACTAAACAGCTTACCAGCCAAAACCAAAAGTGATGAAATTGAAGGTGTTAACAACAAGGTTAACAATGAAAAATCGTCGTTAATGTTTGAGTTGGAATTGCCAAAGCCTGTGGTACATTTTGTAAAGGGTGTCATGGATACATTTAGGCCTCAGAAAAATTAGTTTTTAAGATTTTTTTTGGATGTATGTATGTGTGTTTTTAAGTAAAAGTACAAATAAATAATAAAGTGATGTTTTATATTAAAAGTTGAGTTTACATGTAATAATCTGTATATATATAAAAATTGATGTTTGTATGTATGTTCCGAATGAACTCAAAAACGGCTAGACCTTTTTTTGATGAAATTTTCAGGGAATCTTCAAAATAACCTAAAGGGTAACACTGTAAAATCGGATTTTTGATTTTCGGTCTGTGGGCGTAGGGGCGTGGCAAAATCAAATTTTCACATTATACCGCTAATGCCATCTATATACATTAAAAACGGCTGAACCGATTTTGATGAAATTTTTAGGGAATCTTTAGGAATAGCCCATCGGGTAACAATATAAAGTCAGATTTTTGATATTCGGTCTGTGGGCGGAGGGGTGTCTAATCTAATTTTTAAATTATACCGCTAATGCCATTTATTTATATAAAAATGGATGAATGTATTTATGTTCCGTATGGAATTAAAAACGGCTGCACCGATTTTGATAAAATTTCAACGGAATCTTCAGAAAAGCCCAGCGGGTAACACCTTAAAGTCAGATTTTTTTCGGTCTGTGGACGGAATGGCGTGGCAAAATCAAATTTGTATACTTGCCGCTAATGACGATTAAAAAAGAAGATTACTGTTTAATTGTTGATCCACCTTTTCTTCAATTCTTATAGATAGCTTATTTAGTTTACAAGGTGTTGTAAAAAAAAAAATTTTTTAAAAAAAAAAAAATTTTGAAAGAAATACTTTTTTATTCCCAACGTTCAAACAATGACAATTTTCATTTCGTTGCTTAACATCATTCTAAAAATTTTAATTGACAGTAGTGTACTCTGAAGTAAATGATTTGGTGTAAGCGAGGAAAGAAATACATTCCAACATGCATATTAGGTGCATGAATAAGAAATTTTCATACGAAATCTATTAAAAACAAGTAAGAGAGTTATATTCGGCTGTGCCGAATCTTATATACCCTTCACCAAATTATACCTTAAAATAAAATTTAAAAAAAATTTTTTTAAATTTTTTTTTTTCAAAATAGTTTTCAAAAGTTTTTTCCAATTTTAAAAAAAAAAAAATTTTTTAACTTTTTAGTGAAACAGAAAGTTTTTTGTGAAAAAAAATTCGGGTTAAAAAATATTTTTCCCGATTTTGATCCATTGTAGGTCCAACTTTGTGTAGCCTTATAAACATCGTTGCAATGGACTTTGAAATATCTATCATTAGATATCCATATTGTCTATATTTATGACTTAGTAATCGAGATATAGATAAAAATATAGACCAAAAATAGAGGTGGTCTCGGATTTTTGCTCATATCTCCGTTACTTATGGACGGATTTTGCTGATTTTAAATAGGAAACTTTTCGAAAGCATGTCTGACAGAATTATTGAAGATTTGGATCCCGAAGATATCTGGCGTCTTCAGAAAATTGATTTCAACAGACTGACAGACGGACATGGCTAAATCGACTCCGCTATCTATAAGGATTCAGAATATATATACTTTATAGGGTCGGAAAATTATATTGTGGAAATTAAAAACGGAATGACAAATTTATATATACCCTTCTCACGAAGGTGAAGGGTATAAAAATAATATTTTGAATAACTCTCCGCATTCCACTTTTAACAAAAAAAGGGCATCAGAAACGGGAAGAGAACAAGAATCACGGCTTCAGCAAATGCGTCGCAATGCATCATCATCGAGTGCTGCAGAGATCAACAGCATATCGAAAGACTAGAAGCCAATCGCTCGCGAATGGCTTGATCAAGAGAAAGAATCGATTTAAAGTTACCGGCATTTTATTACAATAAGTATGATGACACCAGGAATCACAAGGATGTACTGATTGGCACAATGAACAAACATTGCTTACATTTCATCGTTTTGAAGTTCCCTAAGGAATCCCCGCGTACGTGCTGTTCGAACGGTAAAGTTATTCTGCCACCAGTTATTGAGCTGTCTGAGCTGCTTCTAAGTTACATTTCCGGCGCCAATCCTATTTCCAAGCACTTCTTTCAAAATATCCAAAAGTGACGTCGGCTTCATGCCTACCTTTAAAATTCAAGGCCAAATGTACCACAGAATTGGATTAGTTCTCTCTCTTTCCAATGATGATGCGAAGTTCCTTCAAATTTATGTCACTGAAAATGAAGCTACATAAGCTGAATGCTATCAACGAATATGCGTGTGCATTTGCTGCAATACCCTTCTGCCATTCTCAAAACAATTGTTGGACATCGGAAATGGAAAAATGCCAATTGATTCCGCCACAAATTAGATTTCGGTCCCGAACTTCTGCCAAATGCAAATTAATATTCAAGCCGTTGTCGACAAGTCAGATTGGACGGAACATGTAATTTTGCCATCAACAAATTATGATATTAACAAGCTCAATAAGCAAATACAATTGAAACTGCCTGGAGGAACAATAAAATACAAATCGATTGACACAGTAATGAACGAAGAACAAGCCGTCGATTATCCTACTGAATTTTTGAATTCATTGGAACCAGCCGGACTGCCACCACATGTATTAATATTAAAGGTTGGATCATCGACTTTATCCGACACTGTATATTAAAATGGACATCAAGATGCAATATAAAACACATGTTTTCTAAGGGCCAGCAACGCAGACCGGGTTCAGCTAGTTTTTTTTTTTTGAACTTAAATAATGAAAAATACGATGTTTATATATCTCTTCTGAGTTGATATCTTACTAATCTGTAATAAATCTGTATAAAACTTGCATAATTAAAATTTAACAGCGGTAGAAATAATTTACATTTTCTTCAAATATTAAGAGATATTGAGAATTTAGCACAGATTAGTACAGATATAAAACAAATGTCAGTTGTCAAAAAGATAATATCGAACAGTATGGATATTTTGGCGTTCTACAACATCTTTTTTAATGGTTGTGGTTTGCAGAGCGAGAGAAAAAAAATTTCAATAGGAAACGGATATTTGTCCGTTTTTCCAAACCACAACCATTTTGACATTTTCTTTTGTTAGTTTTCTATTGACATATTACTAAAACCAGCTGATTGATATCTGTATAATTTGGGAAATTTAGATTCAGTTTTCTTTTAAATATGTATTTCTATATTTAATAGTCTCTTGATTCAAATTTTCAGTGTCACATCTTTCCAAAAAGTAGAAAAACACATTCGTGTTTATAAGGACTGAAATCGTAAAATTCTTAACACACATTTTTCATTAAAACTCTTAACCCAAGTATTATTTGATTTTTTTTATCAAGTTACCTTTGTAAGGCATCTCAGTTATTATGTTTAATCTCAATTATGTTTATTTGTTGTTAATCTGATTAAAATGAGTGACCAGAAAAAACTGCGTACTAAAATTATTAAATATTTTCAACAAAACCCAACTTGATCCTACAAAAAGTTGGCCAAACAATCAAAAGTCTGCTATCAAACTGTTTCCAATGTTATTAAACAGTACCGGGAGAACTTGTCCGTTGAAATAAAACCTGGTTCAGGTAGAATGATGTTTCTGAAACCAAAAAAATAGAAAGCATTTTCAAAAGAGTTCCCAACACATCCGGTAGGAAAGCAGCAGGTTAGGTCAGTACTCGGACTATTTGGTACGAAAAGTTAAAGCCAATGCATGTTTAAAAGCATACAAGGCTCAAAAAGTTCCTAATAGGAACTCTGCTAAAAATTTAGAGACCAAAGACAGAGCACGGAAATTGAAGTAAAATGTTATACAAAAAATATACCTGCTGCATAATGGATGGAAAATTTTTCGCAGCTTCTGGGTAAATTTTTTTATGTTGCAGATGCTCGAGGGAATGTTGAAGAAAAGTTTCGGACCTAAAGCAGACAAAATTTCACGAAAAGTTCTTGGTATGGCAAGCAATATGCAGTTGCGGCAAAAAGCCAAACATTTGTTACAAAGGGCTCTATAAATACCGAAATTTGCATCAAGAAATGTTTACAAAAAAGGCTGCTTCCATTCATAAGAATTCTTAATGTGTCCACTTAAGGCCTGATTTGGCATCTGTTACTATGGTAAGAAAGGTCTTGAGTGGTACAAGAACAATAATGTGGTATTTGTATCAAGAGAGGCAATTCCTCCAAACTGCCTGAAGCTGAGTCCAGTGGAGAGATATTGGGCTCTTGTTAAAAGAGAATTGAAGAGCACATGAAAGGTGTCCAAAAGTGTGGTAGATTTTAAACGGAGATGGACTACCTGTTCGAGCAAAGTGACAGAAATCACTATAAAAACCATAATGGTAGGGTTTTCTAAAAAGTTTCAAAATTTCATCATTAGTGAGTAGAACTATAAAAATATTTTTTTTTTTTTTTGTAAATTGTAACAATAATTTCAATCAAATAAAAAAGATTAAAAACTGTAAGTTTAGTGGTTTCGTTTTTATTAACATATTTGTATGTTAAACATTTTTCGATCTCAATCCTTATATACAAATTTCCTAAAATTTTTTGGCACCCTGTTGGATTTTAATATAAGATTAAAAGCTTCCGAAATTCTTTTAAGGATTTTTGTATCCATATTTAAAATTTTAACCCAAAATATTGATATACAATGCTTTTTACTCCCGGATATTCGTTGATCTCGTCATAGAAAAATACTTTTGTTTCTAAACTTTTAGGAAATTGTTTTTCAATTAAAATTGAGAAAATACGAATTGATTTTGAGAAAATCAAGTTAATACTGAGAAAATAAAAAATCAAGAAATTCAAATTAATATTGAGAAATAACAGTTAAAAATTCAGAAATGGCAACTAATATTAAGAAGAAGAAAATTTTTTTAACGATTTTTCCACATTTGTTTTGGTGTTTTTATAAGACTTTTTAAATCGTATTGCTGTTCTTCGTACATTTTTATATTTATTGCCCATGATAAATGGGTTGCCAATAGTGATTCTCGAACTTGGACAGTTGATAACGGCCATATTGTTGAAGCTACATCTCTCGTATTGGATGTCATTTATTAACACATTGACTGCCAAGGCATTTTCAGCAAATAAAATGGGGACCACAGTATTTTTTTTTGCGTAATCTCTTAGAAAACGTCAATACAGTAAAACCTTGATAATCTGGATAATTGACTTCAGACCCTAATCCGTATTATCAAATTATCCGGACTACCGAAACATTGTTCTTGTATTAAAGATGCTTTATGTATCATTTAAATAAATGATTACATAATAAAAATATTAAAGCTATTTATTTTGCTTGGTAAAATAGTAATTCAATTTTTTTTGTCGAGAACTGTTCAAACTTTTTTCCAAAGTTTGTATGAAATCCGGATTATAGAGTACACAATGTAATGAAAACTGATGTCCGGATTACCGAATAATCCGGATTAACGCCGTCCGGATTATCAAGGTTTTACTGTATTGGAATTTAGACTGCTGTCAGTTTTTATAAATAAGACTGTGCTTTCGGATACTTAGTTAGAAAAAAATACTCAGAACAAGTACAGACAGTTATGAAGAATGTGAAGATTACAGTTTTGATGAGCAACTTGCAGCACTATTGTGTGACATGGCTAGAGAGAATAAAAATCGCGTAAACCACATTGTGCAGTGTCACACATATGTGTTCGACATGG
Source organism: Calliphora vomitoria (assembly GCA_942486065.2). NCBI lineage: Eukaryota > Metazoa > Arthropoda > Insecta > Diptera > Calliphoridae > Calliphora > Calliphora vomitoria. The sequence continues at coordinate 14,528,236 of OW818031.2, read as the reverse complement.
GAGTCAATGTGTTTAGTTTGTTTTGCCAAATCACTATAGCGTTCCACAACACATAGATATGATAAAATTGTTTTATCTGAATAGTCTCTGGACCACTTCTAAATTGACCTTAAGTATCATCAAAAAAGTCATCTTCAGCGATGAGACTCATTTCTGGATGAATGGGTACGTCAACAAACATAATTGTTGAATTTGGAACTATACCAATCTACATGAGATCACAGAGCGTCCAATGCATCCCGAAAAAGTAATAGTTCGTTGTGGATTTTGGCGACGTAATCCGTCCATATTTCTTTGAGAATGAAGTTCGCCACATCGTCTCAAAGCCGAGCGCTATAGGTCGATGATGGACACCAACGACATGTGCTTTCAAACGTACAGCACCACATTGAACATTATGTACAAGCGATTTGAGGGTATGGTCATCTCTGAGTTAACAAATCTAACGTGGAGGTGATATGAACTGGCCACAAAGATCGTGCGAATAGACGCCGTTAATCTTGTGGGGTTTTCTTAAGTCGCACGCCTCAAAGCCAAGGGTCATGGAAAATTGGAATTTTTGGATGCACGTCACAAAGCAAAGTAGTTGAGGACATTTGCATGATATATTCTATACATAATGGCATCGATAGGCCTTTCAAACGAATCAAAAAATGTCAATGATATCACACACAGCGCTTAATGAAAGGAAACTTGAAAAAAACTAATAAGATTTGAAGAACCTTGATTAGAAGTTAATGCGCTGTGCCAAAAAACTTGGTAAAAAGGATCTCGAAAAACACTTCTATATTTAAATTATTAAATAATCTCGGTGGTTTCATAATTCGCCACTGAGGAGCCATATATGGGTTCAGATATATATCCAAGAATTTGTTATTTATTGCTCGGTATAGGCTACCTGAGGATACATACGTGATTCTTCATTATACGTTGTGTCCTTAGATATAATCAGTATGTTCTGGATAATGCTGAGAAAAGACTATACAGATTCTGTTGGTAGCTGGACGAATGCTTACAGCATGTACTTTGTGACTACCTCCAGTTGGGATTGTGTAGAGCCAGGTCTTTTGGAAACAAAAACTGGCACTTTTATTATGAAGGTAGTCGTCCTACACTTTTTGGAGGTTTTAGTCAAAACCTCTTTAATATATTCCAGTACTAAAATATTTATTTTTAAACTTATTGCTCGATGGGGCCCAACCATTAAAATTTGTAGTACTACTTGAAAAAAAAACGTATAAAAACAACACAACAAAATCAATTCAACAAACATAAAAGTTGTATAAAACTAAATTCAAAAAAAAAACAAAATAATTGAAAAACTATATTACAGGCAACTAAATTATACATGAGTTAACAAAAACGAAACTATTACAATATAAAATTCAGCTGGCTGAAAACATACTTAATTTAACGATACACAAACACAATGCGTATACATTTTATTACACTATGAATTCCCCAGAGTAAATGTAGTAATAAAAAAAATAAAAGAAACTCCATAGAAATGAGAATGATGCTGTAAGTCATAAAAAGCGTATTTTGGTAGATAATTGTACATAAACTAAAACCACAAAAAGTCGTACAATTAAGTTGTAAAATCCAGAATAATGTCACTTACTCACTAATAATAAAACCAACTTTCAATAGAATCTCGTAATATCACAACTACTGACACAAAAAAATAATGTAACGTTTAATTTTCCAGCCATAAAATATGCAACAAGTTCTTAAAACTTAAATAAACGGTAACAATACACATACATTTGTATGTATATATGAAATTGGATAAACTTTTTCTTACCAGGATACTCTCGACAAGTACAGTACATAAGTCGTTTGACTGAAAATCGTAAATTTCTTTACACCAATTTATTTCGTTGTAACTTAACACAACGTTAACACAAATCCTTAAGGTGTAGATGGGGTGGGTTGTAGGGATTGCACTGTATAGACAACTTACATAGATAAAGATTCTTATAAAATTCGTTAAACTGTCAATAAAGTTTTTGTACATTGGCCTTCCATATTGCGTAGCTAAACATTTCTGAATGTTTTCAAAGCTTCATACAATATGGTGGGCAAATCTTTTAGAACAAAAAAACTTGGATATAAATTTTCCAACAACGGAAAAGAAAAACGAACTTGTTGGCTACAAGATGTTTCCTGGGCTGCTGATAAAGGAGCGTACATACATATAACAAAATCAAAATTCATGGCCAAAAACTTTGTTGCTTTTGTGGCTGTATCTGTTCTTCTATGTACGAGTATTTCGGCAAATAACAATTGAATAGACAAAAACTGACACGTGTATTATGAAGGTAGTCGTCCTACACTACCAACTCACAAGTGTAATAAAATTCTTAGTACGAACTTTTCCACTTTGTTAGCTACTTGTCGTAATAATTTTGTAAAAAGTTTTTTCCTTATTTGTGCGTTGTAGCTGGCAAACTTTTTTGCACTGTAGTACATATTTTATTGAGGTGTAACGAAGCACAACGTTTGATTTTTGCTGAACTTTATTTCCTTCTTTTAGTTTCCAGTCTTATTTTATTTTTGGCATAAATAAATTAAAAATCGTTTTGCTATTAATGTAAATAGATATTTGAGAAATTTATTGGCAATAAAATATAAAGCCGCTATTATCGAAAAATAAACATAAATTTAAAAAAAAATCTAATTCTGAAATCATTAAATATTAAAAAGGTTCTAATTTTATTTTATTTATTAAGGAAATTTAGATTAAATGAACTTGAAATATAAATGGGAGGGAAATTATTTAGCTATAAAGGAATTGTAATCTTGGTAATAAATACATATTGGCATAAAGTAGGTTTTTCCCATAATGCCTATAATTGAAATTGGAGATTTCTGTTTTAGATACTTCTAATAAAGTAAATGTTACAAAATGTACCTTTTGAATGTGGGTAAACGTTATTCTACGGAATTTCCTGTTGTTTTCGGAAGTTTCTAATTACATTGAAACTAGACAAAGAACTGAACTGAACTAGAACTGAACTAGAACTGAACTAGAACTGAACTAGAACTGAACTAGAACTGAACTAGAACTGAACTAGAACTGAACTAGAACTGAACTAGAACTGAACTAGAACTGAACTAGAACTGAACTAGAACTGAACTAGAACTGAACTAGAACTGAACTAGAACTGAACTAGAACTGAACTAGAACTGAACTAGAACTGAACTAGAACTGAACTAGAACTGAACTAGAACTGAACTACAACTGAACTAGAACTGAACTAGAACTAGAACTGAACTAGAACTGAACTAGAACTGAACTAGAACTGAACTAGAACTGAACTAGACCTGAACTAGAACTGAACTAGAACTGAACTAGAACTGAACTAGAACTGAACTAGAACTGAACTAGAACTGAACTAGAACTGAACTCGAACTGAACTAGAACTGAACTAGAACTGAACTAGAACTGAACTAGAACTGAACTAGAACTGAACTAGAACTGAACTAGAACTGAACTAGAACTGAACTAGAACTGAACTAGAACTAGAACTGAACTAGAACTGAACTAGAACTGAACTAGAACTGAACTAGAACTGAACTAGAACTGAACTAGAACTGAACTAGAACTGAACTAGAACTGAACTAGAACTGAACTAGAACTGAACTAGAACTGAACTAGAACTGAACTAGAACTGAACTAGAACTGAACTAGAACTGAACTAGAACTGAACTAGAACTGAACTAGAACTGAACTAGAACTGAACTAGAACTGAACTAGAACTGAACTAGAACTGAACTAGAACTGAACTAGAACTGAACTAGAACTGAACTAGAACTGAACTAGAACTGAACTAGAACTGAACTAGAACTGAACTAGAACTGAACTAGAACTGAACTAGAACTGAACTAGAACTGAACTGAACTAGAACTGAACTGAACTAGAACTGAACTAGAATTTAACTAGAACTGAACTAGAACTGAACTAGAACTGAACTAGAACTGAACTAGAACTGAACTAGAACTAGAACTAAACTAAACTAGAACTGAACTGAACTAGAACTGAACTAGAATTTAACTAGAACTGAACTAGAACTGAACTAGAACTGAACTAGAACTAGAACTGAACTAGAACTGAACTAGAACTGAACTAGAACTGAACTAGAACTGAACTAGAACTGAACTAGAACTGAACTAGAACTGAACTAGAACTGAACTAGAACTGAACTAGAACTGAACTAGAACTGAACTAGAACTGAACTAGAATTTAACTAGAACTGAACTAGAACTGAACTAGAACTGAACTAGAACTGAACTAGAACTGAACTAGAACTGAACTAGAACTGAACTAGAACTGAACTAGAACTGAACTAGAACTGAACTAGAACTGAACTAGAACTGAACTAGAACTGAACTAGAACTGAACTAGAACTGAACTAGAACTGAACTAGAACTGAACTAGAACTGAACTAGAACTGAACTAGAACTGAACTAGAACTGAACTAGAACTGAACTAGAACTGAACTAGAACTGAACTAGAACTGAACTAGAACTGAACTAGAACTGAACTAGAACTGAACTAGAACTGAACTAGAACTGAACTAGAACTGAACTAGAACTGAACTAGAACTGAACTAGAACTGAACTAGAACTGAACTAGAACTGAACTAGAACTGAACTAGAACTGAACTAGAACTGAACTAGAACTGAACTAGAACTGAACTAGAACTGAACTAGAACTGAACTAGAACTGAACTAGAACTGAACTAGAACTGAACTAGAACTGAACTAGAACTGAACTAGAACTGAACTAGAACTGAACTAGAACTGAACTAGAACTGAACTAGAACTGAACTAGAACTGAACTAGAACTGAACTAGAACTGAACTAGAACTGAACTAGAACTGAACTAGAACTGAAATAGAACTGAACTAGAACTGAACTAAAACTGAACTAGAACTGAAATTTACAATTTCAAAACTTTCTTTTAGTAAACAACCCTCGTTATTTTAAACACATTAAAAACACGATGGAAGGTAAAAAATTTTTTTCAGTCGAATGAATCTTTATCAATGTGTGTGCATTTTCTGCTTTACGTTTGTATGAGTGATACCAAAAAAGTGTATAAATGTTTATGTGTGGCTATGTTTATGTTTCGTATCAAAAACTTCTGCATTATCCTGGTCAAATATTTGTCTGCCAAAGATAATTTAAGCTGTGTGTGTTGGTTTGTTGTTTTTTTTTTTTTTAACTGATGATGGTTATAGCTGAATCCAAATTTAACATGGCCTTGAGCAAACATCTGTATGCCGAGCTGGTGTCTTTTTATGTTTTTTCCTCCACAAACTCATACATAAATTTAGCAATGCAGTAGACAACATTATGATTGTTGTATTGAAAGAGAACATGGCAGAAACAAATAAAAGGAAAAAAATCTTGCTGATGAAAAAAAAAAAAGAAATTAAATCATTGCAGTGGTAGGGGAACAAACAAAAATACTTAGTATGGCAACAACAAAGGCTGTTAAAAAAGGATTTGTGTGTGTATTCAATTGCAACATAATGTTGTGTATTAATAGCTGTCGTAGCAAGTGTTGAGATAAAATGTATAATTTTGCTTTGAAAATGCAATTTTCTTTGTCACAAAACACTCTACAATATTTTGCCTCCAATTATTAAATACTCGTAGATTTCCAATCAATATTGCCATCATACGCCTAACTGATCGCTATTTTACTGTTTATCCCTTAGAATGATAAATGTGCCTTAAACATGTCATTCTTTGCTTAATAGAGTTTATTCCCCGAAACCATTCACCAAACAAACAAAGCTTTGACAATAGAAAGCACCAACTAAAGAGCTACAGAGTGTTTGTCAAGGAAACAACGTCTTTATTTTTCTATTGATTTTGTAAATAAAATAATAAAAAATAAAAAAAATGTGAAAACAGCCTTTTTACGTTTAAGGTTAACACATGAGTACAACAGCTCCTTTCAGTTTGTTGGCAAAATAATAATATAAAAAAATAATCCTTTAATAAAAAGGAAAATAAAAGAAAACATTGTAATGGTATTCTAGTGTTATTTGATTTAGAAATTTTGTTATGATTACAGAGTAAGTATGTTATTTCGTTTCACTATGTTCCTTTTTTTTGTTTCTTTAAGTTATCTACTTTAGTATTTTTACCATTTTATTTCTTATTTTGCGAAGACCCATGAGGTTTTGTTAGGAACACAAAAAAACTCTAACAATTTTATTACATTTTTTCTATTTGTTGAAGTATGAAAATTATTTTTTTCATAAACAGGAACCAAAACGTAAAGGAAGTAAAGAATTTAAGTTTAAGCTTGTTAGACGGAAAAGAGAGTCATGCAATTTTAATCCAATTCTTTGTTTTTTTTTTTTCTTGAAAACAAAAAGAAAATTCGTGGAATTTGAAAGTATGTTACAATATTTAAATACTAATTTGCCATTGAAATATGATATAGAAGAATATTTACTTATTTAAGAGTAGGCGGGCGAAGAATAAATTTATAAGAAAGTAAGAAAAAAAAATATATAAATGATTTCAACATTATTACAAGTTCATTACTGTAATTGAGCATACGATTGTGTCAACCATATTATGTTAAAGTTTCAATTCACATGATTGTTCAGTTCTAAATCAGTTCTAGTTCTATTTCAGTTCTAGTTCAGTTCTGGTTCAGTTCTAGTTCAGTTCTAGTTCAGTTCTAGTTCAGTTCTAGTTCAGTTCTAGTTCTAGTTCAGTTCTAGTTCAGTTCTAGTTCAGTTCTAGTTCAGTTCTAGTTCAGTTCTAGTTCAGTTCTAGTTCAGTTCTAGTTCAGTTCTAGTTCAGTTCTAGTTCAGTTCTAGTTCAGTTCTAGTTCAGTTCTAGTTCAGTTCTAGTTCAGTTCTAGTTCAGTTCTAGTTCAGTTCTAGTTCAGTTCTAGTTCAGTTCTAGTTCAGTTCTAGTTCAGTTCTGGTTCAGTTCTAGTTCAGTTCTAGTTCAGTTCTAGTTCAGTTCTAGTTCAGTTCTAGTTCAGTTCTAGTTCAGTTCTAGTTCAGTTCTAGTTCAGTTCTAGTTCAGTTCTAGTTCAGTTCTAGTTCAGTTCTAGTTCAGTTCTAGTTCAGTTCTAGTTCAGTTCTAGTTCAGTTCTAGTTAAGTTCTAGTTCAGTTCTAGTTCAGTTCTAGTTCAGTTCTAGTTCAGTTCTAGTTCAGTTCTAGTTCAGTTCTAGTTCAGTTCTAGTTCAGTTCTAGTTCAGTTCTAGTTCAGTTCTAGTTCAGTTCTAGTTCAGTTCTAGTTCAGTTCTAGTTCAGTTCTAGTTCAGTTCTAGTTCAGTTCTAGTTCAGTTCTAGTTCAGTTCTAGTTCAGTTCTAGTTCAGTTCTAGTTCAGTTCTAGTTCAGTTCTAGTTCAGTTCTAGTTCAGTTCTAGTTCAGTTCTAGTTCAGTTCTAGTTCAGTTCTAGTTCAGTTCTAGATCAGTTCTAGTTCAGTTCTAGTTCAGTTCTAGTTCAGTTCTAGTTCAGTTCTAGTTCAGTTCTAGTTCAGTTCTAGTTCAGTTCTAGTTCAGTTCTAGTTCAGTTCTAGTTCAGTTCTAGTTCAGTTCTAGTTCAGTTCTAGTTCAGTTCTAGTTCAGTTCTAGTTCAGTTCTAGTTCAGTTCTAGTTCAGTTCTAGTTCAGTTCTAGTTCAGTTCTAGTTCAGTTCTAGTTCAGTTCTAGTTCAGTTCTAGTTCAGTTCTAGTTCAGTTCTAGTTCAGTTCTAGTTCAGTTCTAGTTCAGTTCTAGTTCAGTTCTAGTTCAGTTCTAGTTCAGTTCTAGTTCAGTTCTAGTTCAGTTCTAGTTGAGTTCTAGTTCAGTTCTAGTTCAGTTCTAGTTCAGTTCTAGTTCAGTTCTAGTTCAGTTCTAGTTCAGTTCTAGTTCAGTTCTAGTTCAGTTCTAGTTCAGTTCTAGTTCAGTTCTAGTTCAGTTCTAGTTCAGTTCTAGTTCAGTTCTAAAAATTTTTTTAACCAATTTACAAATGAGCATTAAACTTTGCAAAACTGGGCCTCGTATAATAACATACATGCATGAGTTAGTCATGATCCAGCCGAAGCCAGCCAACCAAACAAACCAATCCATTGAAAACTTAAATTATTTACCAATCATTGATAAAAATCATCAACACAATCATCCTTCCTAAAATATGTTCGTATTTATGTTCATTGCAAACTAACTGGCTGCTGACCAATTCGGTTTTTTCTCAGTTGTTTTCATTTCATTCTCTGGAACAAAGGCCAATGATGATGATTATGTTGGTGATGGTGCCGCCGCTGTTGGTAAGTATTGTGTTGTTACTTACCATTTCTGGACGATTCAACCAACAACCAAACCAACCTAAATGGTTAAGAGCTTTGGCTAACAGGCACATTATTATTAGTCTTCTGTGTTTATTTTATTTTTCTCTCTTTTTTCAAATTTTCGAATTCGTACCGCAGCAGGTGTTTTTACTCACGCTTTAGTTTCAATACGGTTTTCAGTTGTTGCTATCAGTGGTTTAAAATAAAAATAAATAAACTTTTTTGTGTTTGTTTTTAGAAAAATTGTGTGGGGAGTTACTTTTATTAATATTAAAAGTGAAATATACTTTATGTATTGTACTACTACTTAATACATACAACCTGTGCAAAAATACTTTTGTACCTGTATTTATGTAAAGTTTCTAACAACACATTTCCCAACTGGCTGGTTGGCCATGCAATTACCAGTATGTGTAGATATCAGGCTTATCGTTAATATTTGTTCAAGTACAAAACAATGTTTAAACAAAAAATAAAAAAAAATACCTACAAACTTGCGTCTAACCAGCCAGCAGCCATAGAGACTGGCTGCCCTTTAGAAGATCTTCCAATTTCTTGTTATTTTGTAGTTTTTTTTTTTGCTGTTATTATTACTTATTTACTTTTATTTTCTTTTTGTTGTTCATTCTCTTGCGGCTTAATAAGTTTTTCTAGAAAATTAATTTTCATTTTAAAATAACTTCAAATCATCATACAATTTTGTGGTTAATTCTCTTAATTTTTTGCTATAGAATTTCCCCTAAAGTTTATTACAAAAGCCGAAGTCCTTGGAGAATATATTTTGTTGTTGAGGTTAAGTAGTTTAATTAAATTATCCTTAATGGGATTGAACTTTTCTTTTTTGACTGAGGAATTATAAGGAAAATTAAATGGTATTAATGGTTGTGAAAAGTTAATGTAAGAAAATTAATAAATCAGAAAAAGAATATGTACTTGCACAAATGAGGGGGCAATGTATTCTAGTGGTTATACACTGAAGAAATTTTGTACTAAATTTGCGTTTAACTAAAGACAGGTTTGGGTGTATGACATAGAAATGCGGGATTTACTATAGATTTGTTTTTAGTAGCTTATATATAATTTTGAAGGTTACATATCTGTCATATCTGTGTAAACAACAAAGTTCTTTTTTTCTTCGAAAATGTCGAATTTTGTACCAACAAAGCGTCATATGCGGGAAGTTTTGCTTTACTTCTTTAATTTGAAAAAAGTGCCTCTAAAGCAAACCGTTTGCTCACCAATGCTTATGGTGAATGTGTTCCATATGTTTCAGCATGCGGTTCAGAAGTAGTGATTTTGACACGGAAGGTAAAGATCACGCAGGCCGGCCAAAAAAGTTTCTACACCAAGAATTGAATGAAAATTGTTGTAAAACTCAACAAGAGCATGCAAAATCATAGGAAGCTGTTCAATCAGCAACTTCAAAACGTTTGCGAGCAGCTGGCTTCATCCAAAAGCAGGGACATTGGGTACCATACAAATTGAGGCCGAGGGACCTTAAAAGACGATATTGCATATCCAAAATGATGCTTTCACGCTATAAAAAAATCATTTTTGCACCGAATCATTACTTGCGATGAAAAATGGATCCATTACAATAACCCCAAGCATAAGAGACCGTATGTGAAGCGCGGCCAACCAGCCGAATCGACACCAAAGCCAAATATCCATGGCACAAAGGTTATTTCTTTGTTTTTGGTGGGAGCAAAATTATCTATTATGAGCTGCTAAAATCTGACCTGATCATCACAGGGAACCTGTAGCGAACGCTACAATTGAAAAATGTAATAAATCATAATGATGATATTTCGGTTCAGTTCAGTCGGTTCAGACCGAATAATTTCGAAAAATTAACGAATCTCAGTGGACGGGGATGGTACTTCTTCGCTAAACTTGCAATTTTGGAGAGTGATTCAATGAAAATTTAAATTCTTGACACATTAACCTGATTCTTGTCACTATGTTGTTCAAAACTTCTGCAGTTTTAAATGCTATTATTTATTTTCATGGGTGTGGCTAATAAATAAATTGTATGTCAATAACATGTTAAATTGTTATCTATGTTTCACCCCATTTATATTAAGTTCTGAAATTTTCAATATTATACCAACATTATTTAAATATTTGCTTTAAAATTTAATCTAGGTGAAAAAAGTTATCATATTTTCTTTCCACTTGCTGGCAACTTCCAACTTTCAGCAATTTGTGACACAAATTGATGTGCTACTGCATACACACATATACATACATACATATTTTATATAAACCATGATAATATTTGAATTCATCTACATTCCATTTAAGGACAAATACTCGTAGAATTTTATTATTTGTTCTCACGGTTACAATTACTGATAAATACAAATTTTAAATAATGCAAAATGGACGTGCTCCACTTAATATAATGGTTTGCAGGTTGGTTGCTAGGTGGGTGGGTTGTTAGGAGCAATGGCTTGTGTATACAGAATGTATCTAAAGCCATTATTATGCTAAAAATATAAAATGAAAAATATTCTCCAGCAAAAAAATAAAAAATAAAAATAAAAAAAGCAAACAAATCAAAATGAAAATATATTCTAAAGCAAATAACCGAGATGAAAATAAAATATAAATCAAGCGTACGAAAAATAAAAATAAAATAAAAAAATATTTGCTGCTGCACAATACTAAATAAAATCAAATAAATAAATAAATAAATTTTCCTGTAATTTTAAACCGGATATAAAAGAGAATTTCATAAAAATTTATTTCATTTTTTGAAATATTAGATGACACATTATTAAAAAAACAAACAAGTACAAGAAGCAATAAATAACAAGAATAAATTGAATATAAATATTTCTTTATGGATTTTGGTATTTATAACAAATTTACTTAGCTACTAGGGCATTAAATAAGAAGCTTTTTTTGTGTAAAGTAAATCATAAGAAACCCAGTAAAACACTTGTTAAGTGTTTAGAAAATAGCAAAAAAAAAAAAAAATTTTTTTTAATAACCTACAACTTGAGTTTTTGAGACAATATAAAAGCTGCTACATATGAATTTGTATCAATGTATGCATATAAAACTACGAGGTTGGTTCTCTACACAGAGAAACCAGATTCGTGATAGCAACTGAATTTGTTGCCAATCGCATGATTCTACCTTAGTGACCGAATTTTACTGTTGTGGCTACAAAATTTTTAAAGGGGCGATAAAAGTTTGGTTGCTTTGACCGAAATTCTACTTTGTCAACTGTAAATTTTATGTGTGCCACGAAGTAATCATTCGATTGGCAACAAATTCCGTTGATATCACGAATATATTTTCTCTGTGTAGCTATATAAATGTAGAAATTTTTCTATAAATACGATACTTTTTATTATATTTAACTATCAAACGACCCTCGCATTTAGCCATATGCATATAATTGCAGAATTGTTACACATTCATATGTATGAGAAAATCACAATCTGTCAGTAAATGGCTGGCTACAGGGATACGTAATTGTGTTTTTTAAATGAGACTCTATTAAAAAATTAAATTTTTCTTGTTTGTACTCGAAAGTACTTAATTTCAACAAATAGATACCTATCAGTGCTTAGTTACTTATAGACAAAAAATATTTAGTAATTTTTACCCGTAGATATTGATTTGAAATAAATGTCAAGTTACCTTTAAGGTAATTTCATCTGTTGTGTATTTTACATATATTTGTTGAAATAATGGGAATTCATTGTTTGGATTTTAAATAAATAAATTGAGATCTGCAAATTAAAGCACATACAATTTCCTTGTTTTAATAGGTACATAGGAAATACTTATATTCAACTTCTCAAAGTTTTTTATGAAAAATTTACCTTGATCTAGAAATTATGATATAGTGATATTGATGATTGTCCTCAACTCGATAAATTTATGTATAAACTACCGAAACACAGCGGACGGTCAATCACAAAAATAAACTGTAATACTTAAATCTGAATCTTCTAAACTACTGGTTCGAACGAATCGTAGAGGAGGATATAGGCCATAGGGTACAACTAGAGGCGCAACTAAGAGTAAGTTGAGAATAACAATAATTACTCTCTTCACACGTACTTGTGATATGTGAATTCAACATAATTGTAAGAGAATTAAACACATCAAAATACTTGAAATTTTAACTTCGATTTTCCAACAAAATATAGACCGAACCGCTTTATTACACTTATACACAATTCTTGGCAAATTTTTATAATACTTTGCAGGACACTTTTATTTCCGAAACACGTTAATTTAGCTTAAATAAAAAAAATTATTTTTAATTAATTTTTGACACTTAATTTTATCTGTGGTAGAATTTTATTTATAGAACAGAGTTTTTATTTTTGGTATTGAAAATAGAAGGAAATTTAAATAAATGAAAATTTAAACATTTTTGTAGAACTCTGTGTGTCTGGTGAAATTTAAAAAGGCACCAATACAACCTCAAAACTATGTACTAATATATTCTCACGACTCAGGTTTTTGACAAAAGACTTAGGTTTTTTCCCTCTCAGAAACGCTTCTATGGATATATTATTCTATGATATAGGCAAAGTATACCAAGTAGTCCGACTCTCTATTTTTTAAATTACTCTCTCACATATGCGGGTACCATGTGAATTCAACACCCTTGTGAGAGAATTGAACACTTGAAATTTTAACTTGGTTTTACCGACTAAATAAAGGCCGCACCACGTTATTTCACTTATATACAATATTTTACGGATTTTTGGAACACTTTGCAGCACATTTTTATTTCCAAAAAGCGTTAATTTTGAACAAACGAAAAAATTATTTTTTTTAATTTTTGACACTCAATTTTATTTGAGGTGGAATTTTAATTATAGAACAGAGTTTAAATTTTTGGTATTGAAAATCAAACAAATTGAAACTTAACACAATTTTATAAAACTCTGTAGGTCTGGTGAAAATTAAAAAGCCACCAACACATATACATTTTTGTTACTAACACATATTAAGACTTAGGTTCTTTTTCACTAACACATGTATAGAGTTAGGTACTGCTATCAAAGAGTCGGACTATTTGTTATACTTTGGATATAGGCTTTAAGAAAATTATGTTTTTTGAAATTTGCGGCAGATTAATTCTAATAAATGGGTTTACTATAATTTGTAAAAAAATAATAAAAAAGGATGTGAAATTTCTTTTAATGATAAACTTAGAATTTAAAAAAAAAAATTCTCCATTTTTTATATTGATTTAAACAGTTTTTTTTATTAGTCATTTTGAAGCTAGTTTTTTACAAATATTTGATATATTGATAAATATTAAAATCAATTAAGCTTAATTTTTGTAAAAATTAATAAATTTTTCAAACTCATTTCAAAATTTTTAATTTGACTACACAGAAAAAGTTCCAACATAAATAGTATGATTTGATCTTAGAGGAAATGTACATAGAGCGGAAACTCTCCTGTCAAAGACCTAACTCAGTTGTCAAACACTTAAGTGGTGAGATTGTATTAGTAAAAAAAAAACAATGTGAAAACAAAAACAACACTCGTATATGTAACTTTTTTGAGTAATTTTTTTGTTTGAGTTTTTTTCTAGATTCCGTTCTATGTATATTTTCTCTGTGGACTTTAGTTCAATTCATAACATTTATAAATAGTATGATTTTTTTTTATTTTTTGATTTTAAACCAAATCTACGAAGGTTGAAAAAATATTTCAAAAATGTTTGAACTTTAAATTAGAAATTTTTTATTTTTTTACGATTTTCAACTACAAAATGAAAAAATATGCACGAAATTTACTACATTTTTTTTTTATTAATATTAATGGATGTTTAATAATATTTTTTACTTTTGTTGATCCATCTAATTTGTTGATCCATCTAATATTTCCATTCAATATTTTGTATTATACAAACATATTCCGTAATGCAATTTATTATAAAATATCAAACAATTTATTAATATTTATGAACATATTTTTCATAGAAAAATATATCCAAAAAAGCGTTACTGAGAGGGAAAAAACCAAAGTCTGTTGTCAAAAACCTAAATCGTGAGATAAATTAGTACATTGTTTTGAGGTTGAATTAGTGCCTTTTTAATTTTCACAGATACACAGAGTTCTATAAAAATGTTTAAATTTTAATTTCTTTATATTTTCTTCTATTTTCCATACCAAAAATTTAAAATCTGTTCTATAAATAAAATTCTATCACAGATAAAATTAAGTGTCAAAAATTAATAAAAAATAAATTTTTTCATTTAAACAAAATTAACGTGCTTTGGATATAAAAGTGTTCTGCAAAGTATTAAAAAAATTGCTAAACATTGTGTACAAGAGTAATAAAGCGGTTCGGTCTATATTTCGTCGGAAAATCGAAGTTAAAATTTCAAGTATTTTGAAGTGTCTAATTCTCTCACAAGTAATTATTGTTACTCTCAGTTGCGCCTCTAGTTGTTTTATTCTGAATGAAAATAGTTTGGGAAAAAGTCATGTTCAATTATTAAAAATGTATTAAAAAACTTATTACAATTATGAATTTAGTTTTTTTGTGTAGCTGCATTGAGATATTACCAAGAACTGTTTACGTGTTATTTTGGAATTTATTAGAAATAAGATGTTTTTTTAAAAAATATTTGAACATAAATTGTCGAAGCGTAAGCAATTTGTATGAAGAATACTGGGAAAAGGGTTTAGAACTTGAATAATTTCCTTAAAATTTTATTTTAACGTTTGTCGTTTCGTTTTACAAAATTATACCCTATTTTGGATCGTTATAGATAGCGAAGTTGATATAGCCATGTCCGTGAGTATGTTGAAATCAACTTTCCGGAGCCCCCAAATTACTTATATACATGATTCATATATTAATATATCGGGAATTCTTCCGGCTTTTTTATTATAAAATATCAAACAATAGTCAAGCGGCTCACAAGTAGCTGAGATATAAGGAGAAAACCAGGACAACCTCAATTACCTACTTTTGAACTATATCTGGATTACTAAGTCATTAATATAGACAATATGGATATCCAATTATAGATATTTCAAAGACCTTTGCAACGGCTTATGTATTTAAGGCCAAAGTTAGTCGGACCTACAATTGGAGAAAATCAGGAAATATACTTTTTTAAACCGATTTTTTTTTTTCAACAAAAAAATTTTTTTGTTATAAAATTTTTTTTAGAAATAAATTTAAAAAAAAACATTTTAAAAAAAAAAATTTTTAAAATAATTTTTTTTTTTAAATTTTATTTACTTAAAAATATTTAAAATTTTTATTTTAAAGTTTAATTTGGTAAAGGGTATACAAGATTCGTCACAGCCAAATATAGGTCTCTACTTGTTATAATTAAGAAAGTTTTTAGTTTTCGGAATTCTAGTATTTACTTTGCTTGCATACCTTTTGACAATAAATTCTTATTTACTTATACAAAACACAGCCTGTTAGTAAAAAAAGTTTTTGGTTCCAAGACCAAGCTATTTAATATTAAGATATTCTTTGTGGTCCAAAAAAAAAATTTGAATTAGAATTATTAAAACTCTGAAGTTGATTTAACGGTCGGCAAACAGTTTAATTGTTATTAAAATAAATAGAGAAAAACTTATATAATCCGATTTTTTTAATACTGAATTTTTGGAATTACCCAAAAACTGATATTCTAAAAAAGTGATTTTTTAATATAGCTAGAAATCGATATATATATAAATATAGAAATGTTATTTTAAAATAGTTTCTGAAACTAAAAATTCTTCTTTTTAAGGAGCATTATTTTGAGTATTTATTTTAAATCATTTACTGCACTAAGATAAAAACTATAAAAGACTACCATTACACACAATTTTCCAACCCTGCCTATCTTTCTGCCTAAATGCATGCTAAAATGACTGCTACTATATTCGTTTGTTGTTGCTTTATACATAAATATTTTCCTTTACATTTGTTGTTTTTTCTTCTTCTTACTTTTCAACACTCTCGACGCTATTTGTCTCGTATATCCATGACTAACTAACTACTAGTATGTAACTACATACATATATATGTATGTAAGTACGAGTACGTAGTAATTTAAATTTTATACTACGAGTACGAGAGTACGAACGAGTATGACACATTTTTTTTTTTTACTCTTGTTTACTACTTTCAAGTGACGTCCTATTGTCTGGAAATGGTAAATAAAACATGTTGAGGAGCGGAAAGCAGGACGAAGAAAGAATACAACAAATATTAGCGTCATCTTAATGGCAAAGTCCTTTCACCTTTAAGACCTTTAGATACGATGTCATTCTTAAAACAACAACAAAAGCACACACGTAAGTACTAGGTGCAGTATATATAACAAAAAATATAAAATAAAATCAGTCTACACCCCAATGAATGAACTTTTATCACTTGTTTCTCTCTCTCTTTCTCTCTGTCTAACTATTTCTTTCTATTCCTCTGTCCAACACCAGGCAAAAAATCTCTGTTAAAAGAGGTGTTTAACTGTGTGTGACATAGAGCCTAAAGGGAAATTGTTGTAATGTTAAAATAAAGTAGAATTATTAAATAATGCAGATAAGAGTTAACAGGGAAATATACAAGTAATGTTGATTTTGAATTTAAATCTTTAAGGATAAATAGTTAGTTTAGTGTGCAAACGTGCTAAGTTCACTTTTTATAAAAATTTCGATTTTTATACAAAACGCTGCAATAAGTAAAAATACACTATTTCCGTAAAAAAAAGTTTACTATTACATATTTACTTTTTTCTCGTTGTTATACTGTGGTATGGAAAAGTTATATGTCCATTTTGTGGTATGCAAACGTGCTAAGTAGAGTATCCAAAAACCGGGAAATTCAAAAAACGGATTCTTGTTATACTCGATGAAACCTACCAGAAAACTAGTATCACTTCATTTTTGTTTGTATCACTTTATTATTTATCATTATAAATCATACTGAATACATAATGAAACTGCATTAAAAGTCTCCTGCTAAATTTTGAGAAAAGGGACTTAGCACGCTTTCACACTAAGCTAACAAAATATAGATTTAAACAATTCCAAATTAATAAACTATCACTTTGTTATTATATGTAGTATGTATTTTAGTGTTCTTTTTAATTTTTTTTACACCTCCACATATTTGGTAACATTTAGTTAGGATTTAAGTGGTAAAATTTGCAGTATGTACACAAAAAAATTAGTCGATTTATTCGTTTTTACACGTTTAAAATAGTAAAACAAACTAACCACACGTCTTCTTTTAGATCTGTGTAAACACTTTTAACACTTAACTAAATATTTTTACAAATTAAGAAGTGTTTAACAAAACTAGTTTCAATTAAAAAGCCAAAATTATGACCAACTATTGCAAAATACCAGTCACCACCAAATATCAATTACCAAAAGAAAAACAACAAGACTCAAGTAATCAACTAAATGTTTTGTTACACTAAAAAATAATAATACTAAAATATGTGTTTTGTTATAAGAAAAACTCATATTTATAAACCAATAACCTAGTAAATTCTCTCAAAAAATAACTAACACAAATTTCCCGGTGTAAGCGTACTACTACATACGTCGTGGTGCTATAAAATTTCTAACATTAATCATGACACATTCCAGCGTTTTCAATAAGGATAGATGGAAGTAGTAGTAGTATTGATAGATACATAGATAAATCTACATGTTTAAATTTTTATACCAAAACTACAAAAATAAGTACGTACAAGTACAAGTACTCGTGCAATTTCAATTGATGCAGTTTGATCATAATGACTGCCATCCAATCCATACTTTTTTTTTGTATTTAGACTGGTGCCATTGATGTTTTGCAATAAAACACTTATAAACATAAAGAGAAGAGCAATATAGACAACAATCTAAATTCTCTTTTATATTGCAACTACATGGAAATAGTTTTCTATGTATGTATATAGAAAATAAATTGAAAAATAATATTACTAAAGTTGTAGTTGTTTTGAGAACTCTAGCATTTGAGCTGGAATTTGTGGCAATTATACTAAACGTACTAGTTCGGTGGCTAGTGAAAATGGGTTCAATAAATTACTTAAATGTGTTTTAAATAATTTATTAAAAAGACTGATAATTCTTAATTCTAGAGATTTTATAAACATAATCATTCTCACTACATTTTCAATTTGGCTAAATAACTGTCCTTAGTTAATATTAAATTTAATTGTTTTTTAGTTTTTATGGCTTTCATAGTTCCTACCATAGAGAATTATACATAGAGACGAGACACTCCGATTTATCAAACAAAAATACAACAAATCATATGACTGATACAACTACAAAATACATTGACTAGCATGTATTTTGTTGTTGCAAGAGTTAGGTTTTTAAAAATAACATATCGTCTCTTTGTTACCCTATGATTCCTACAATCATCTAAATACCAGGATTTAATATTGACAATTTAAATTAATACTCGTGCATTTTACTTTGTGAATCGCCAATTAAAACTTTAATTAAAATATATGAGATTAGACCGTTATTCAGTTACATAATGTCTATAAATAGTAAAACAATTAAAATTGTGGGATCATTAGATGTATTTGAGTTTTTTCTACCAGAATATGTGAAAACCACGATTTTGAAAAAAACGAGACACGACCTTTCTTTATTAATATAATTTTCCGACCATAGATAGCGTAGTCGATTAAGCTATGTCCGTCTGTCTGTTGAAATCAATTTTCTGAAGACCTTAAATAACTTACAAACTTGATTCATACATCAATATATCGCGAATTCTTCCGGCTTGGTTGCTATTTAAAATCGAGAAAATCGGCCCACAAATGGCTGAGATATAAGGAAAAAACCGGACCAACCTCGATTTTTGGGTTTTTTTTTTATCTATATCTGGATTACTAAGTCAGTAATATAGACAATATGGATATCTAATGATAGATATTTCTAAGTCCATTGCAACGATCTATAAAAAGCTATAGTATTTTTTGGAAAAATTTTGAAAAAATTAAAAAAATTTTTTTTGAAAACAATTTTGAAAAAAAATTATTATTTTTAAATTTTGAAAAAAAAATTTTTTTTAAATTTTGAAAAACAATTTTGTAAAAAAAAATAATTTTGTTTACCTAAAAATATTTAAAATTTTTATTTTAAAGTATAATTTGGTAAAGGGTATATAAGATTCGGCACAGCCGAATATAGATCTCTTACTTGTTTTATTAAAATTTTGAATTTAGGTTAAATGTTCTAAAATCCCAAAGCTGGGGTTACAAAATGAACAACAGTATTTAATACTATGATGTATTCCAAATCAGTTATTTTATTCTTCTATATATATTCATGAATTATTCAATTTCACTCGCAAATCCTCTTTTTGAACAAATTTTAAATCAATATTTTCCACGAGTCAAAACATAGGAGATTTTTAGTCAAAA
Source organism: Calliphora vomitoria (assembly GCA_942486065.2). Taxonomy (NCBI): domain Eukaryota; kingdom Metazoa; phylum Arthropoda; class Insecta; order Diptera; family Calliphoridae; genus Calliphora; species Calliphora vomitoria. Next base: position 14,508,525 of record OW818031.2, on the reverse strand, counting down.
ACCCACATGGAAATCTTAGTGCCTTGAAAAATCTTTATAAAAGAACAATATTTTTATTAATTTCTAAACATGGATTATTTCAACATAAAAATTTCCAAAGTCGATTAGGGGTCACAGGTCGAATTCAGCCTAATTGTTCTAAAATACCAAAACAGGGAATTCCCAACGAATTACAGTTTTCTATACCCCAATATGTTTTGAATGTTACATAAAAGCCTTTTATCAGCCACGGAACAAATGTTTAAAATTTAAATTTTTGGTATTTCTGGAATTGTGGGATTCATTTTTTAAAAAATGTTTTAATTACGTATTTAGAATTACATAGTTTATTTATACAAATTTAATACACATTAAAGGCTTTTTTCATAAACAATTTATAAATTTAAACAACGTTTTAAAATCAAATTTTGTATGGAAATTTTGCTTTAAAACATTGTTTAGCTTTAAATTTTTTTATGAATATAAGGGTTAATGTGTATCCATACCTCCAGCTAACTTTCCGAACTAACCAAAATTCTCTTCGAATAGGATATTTAGCAGTATTTAGTTATATCACAGTATTATATATTTTATTAACTTTTCGACGATACCAATCATTCCCGGTCAATAGCATGATAACAAGTTATCTGCAAATTTTTGTTTAGTTTTAGTTATCTAGTTATTTACGGGCAATTGATTCTCTAATTTTTTTTTATAAAGTCTGCAAACATTACAATTTATATATTTAATGTCATTTGACACATATGTGCTCCTTGTAGTAGAGAGAAGTCAGTTCGTTACTTTATACATCCCAGGTAATCTAGCGAGAAGACAATTGTCACTTAAGTGTCTTTTAGTAATCTGGAGTGTAATCACTTTAAACGTTTTGTGTGTAATTCGTTCAAACTGGTTTTGTACAAATTGTGTTGATATAATTCTCATGCAGTTTATTTTTATTTTTGCTTAAGTATACTGATATCCCACGTAACATGCATGAAGTCAATAGTCACTTTAGTGTCTCTTAGTAACCTATAGTGAAGTCACTTTAAACGTTTATTTTGTACTACACTTTAGAAAATAGTTATTTTACCAGATGCAATTCATTGGACAGCTGTCGAAGAAAGGTTTGTCTACATGCAAAGCAAGTACTGCCTGTGATGTCTTTTTAGCTGACCTTTTGAGGTCAATTAGCCCCCGTACATGTTAAAATAACTAGTTATGTAGCTGATCAACTTACCAGTTAGGTAACTGACGCTATTTAACCAGTATGTCAATCCAATGCGTTGACTACTTTGGACCAGCAATAAGACAGTCTCATTGAAGTCAAAAAGGGTCAATTGACCCCCTGCTTAAGAAATGCCCGTGTTAAAATAACTAGTCACGTAGCTATTGAAGTAACTAGTTCCCACCCTAAATGATGGGTAAAATGACTAGTTCGTGACTGTCTCCTCGAACTGCTGGGAAACTACTCTGACGTACTCATACTCACAATAACATTGATTTATAAGTATACGTAGCTTCAAATATGAATCCGACGTCAACATCAGACTCATACGAACTCAAATCTGTTTAATACATAAATAACCTCAGCAGGATTTATAATTTTAGGAAAATACTCATGATACTTACTATTGATTCAACTTATTTGACTCATGCCTGTTTCTTTTTTTGTGTAATTGTACAGAATTCGACAACACACAACCTCATAATGAGCATTTCAATGTTCGTATTCGAATCATACCTATTCTATACAAATTGAGTTAAGTAGAGTAGAAATCAACAACGTCATAAATATTGTCAAGTATGAGTATGATGATCACCTCAAACTTTACGAGTGGATATGAGTTTCTACAACATTGTAATAAATATTAATGCGTATAAGTACAATAAATTTTGAGTCATGATTCAACTCTACTCACTTTTTCACTACTAATTGCTGATCTCTGTTCTATGGCTACAGACCCCACTGTTTAATATAACAAAAAGTTTATTCCAACAAAAAATCTTTTATATTTTGTTTTTTTTCCATATAAATTTTATGGCCATAGTTTTCCTTCCTGATTCCACCACTAAATCTAACTTCCACAATGATGATGTATCATCACCTTCAATTTAGTTTCAGCTCAACATAATAGTAATCTTTTCAAATTGTTTAGGCATTTTTTTTTCTGCTTTGTAACTATTTTCCATTTTGCTACTACAAAATTGTTTAGCATTTAACAAACTATTTTTTCTCTCTTACTCGTTCTCTCTATTTTTCTATAGTTTTGTAAATATTTATCTCTGCCATGTGTGTGTGTATGTGTTTGTTTGCCTTTGTATGGCATGGTATTTGTAGCCATCCATACAAGAACGTTTATGAATAATTTATTAGCAAACACTATTAGTGTCACCAACATCAACATTATTCTCATCACCATTATCAACGTCATCAACAACATCTACAGTTTAAGCTTTAGCTCCGCTCACATCACCGGCAGAAAGTTAGAGGGACGGACTGATAAACAGACAGACACATCATTGCCATCGCATCTCGCATCGCCATCAACGTAATCATGATTGTCAGTCAACAACTATTGAAAAATAGTCAGTCGTGTTGATTTAACGGTTGTATGTGTGAAAATTTCCACAATTCGTTTTATATGCAGGCTAACAGGAAGGCAAGTAAATGTGTGTGTGTGTGTTTACACTCACCTACACATACATATAAAATAACATTTAAATACATATGTGAGAATGTGTGCTTTAGTTTGTTTGCATTTAAAAGGAACTTTTATTAAAAATTAGGTGATATATTGTATAGGAATAGGAGCACAAATACACATAGAAATAGGTAAAGTTGGTAGTAGGATGGTTCCACAAAAAGTGGTTGATGTTACTCACATCTTAAAACTATTTAATTGATTTATTCGGAAGAATTTATTGTCTCAGAAACGAACCTATCAAAGTGGTATTTGAAAATTGAGAAAATTTGGAATGTTTTTTATTCTTTTTACTGAAAATTCGCTTGCTTCCTAGAAAAAGATTCCGAGGGAACTTATAATGTTGAAATATTGAAATATTGAAAAATAACCGGGGCCCTTCTGAATTTAATCTACTTTTTTTTCTCCATTTTGAATTTAGCCTAAGTGTTCTAAAATTCCAAAGCTGGAATTACAAAACGGCCAACCGTTTTAGATACTATGATGTATTCTTAATCTAAAATAAAGCACCTAGTTACATCGTCAACATTTTCAGCTTCCACCCAAATGGAGCTAACCTAATGTTGAATAGTGGTATTTAATGTAAGTTTTAATCGCAAATAAGTAGTTGTAGTATTGGACCATATATGGTCCTTTTTCACTCGTACTTACTTACATTAGATAAAACTAAGTATGTACTTATTGGGGTTCTTTTGTGTTGTTGGTTTTCTTTCAAGAATTTCCATTGAAAGTTGTGTAAAATGAAGAGTGTGAAGTTAATTTTAATTAACTGAAAGTAAATAACATTATGTATGTATGTTGCCACATGCTTCTTTTATTTATGTCTCTAACTGTTTTTTTTCCGATAGATGTTCTTGTTCTTCAGGTATTTTTAAAAAGAAATTTATAAAAATACGTTTTAGAATAATCAAATGACATTAAAGCCGCTTAAAAGTTTAAGGAAGTCATCATGTAATTGAAAGAGTGAGTGTAAGCAGAAATGGTGTTATGAAAAGGTTAAGGGAATAGTTTGAAGTTTAGCAAATTTAGCTTGCAAAGATGTATGAGTAAATTGCTCGACTAATGGAAAGTCATAGAAAACATACAATATTAATTGAGCAAGAGGTAAACTTTCAAAATATAGATGGCAGAGATATTAATTACATTTGTATACATTGCCACATTGGTTGATTGGTAAAAAAATTAAGAACATTTAATTACTGATACCAGCTAAAGAAAACTTTCCATAGCTCTTCAAGAGTAGTTAAGCTACGTTCACACGGTTGTCAGATTGTACAATACTGTCAGAAAAATTTTCAAAAAATGTCTAACAACCCTGTGAACTTATAATTTTTCTCTTACAACGTTGTCAGTACATTGTAGGACAATACTATTGTCGGACATCTAACAACACCTTACGTTGCCATTGCCAGATCATTGTCATATGTGCGAAGTTTATGCATCTGACAAAGGCATCATTGTCAGATAAATTATTTCTATTGGCAACACTGTGCATATGTATTTAAAATAAAAAAAAAAAAAAACACAGCAACCGTGTGAACTGACAATTTTTGTTGGCAGATAAATTAATTGTTTGACAATGAAATTGTAAGGCTTTCTTACAATCGTCTAAACTGACAATTTACTTTTGCTAATAATATTTCATTGGCAGTACATTGCGAGAACATTGGAAGATCTGACAACATTGTAAAATCTGACAACCGTGTGTACGTAGCTATAAATATAAAAATACCTTACTTTGGTATTTTAGAGCAAATAGACTAAATCCGAAATTTCGATATAAGATGGGTTAGATTTTTAAGGATCAAACATTAAATTTGAATTATGGTATTATGGTACAAAGAGTGCCGGATGGAATATTATGACACTAGGTCTAAATGTTAAGTGCTGAAAATTTGAGGAAAATCGGACAACGATTTCGGGACGCGCATCGAGGGCAAAGGTCAGATGTATGCAAAATTTTACTATTTATATGAAATAAATTAGTGAAACTCCTTAACTTTCTGCATTTTGTTACAGAAATATGTAGTTTTATTAATATTTATGAAAATTACAGTAGAAAAATCCTTTTGAGATTAAACCTATATCTCCTTTGGGTCAAATTGACCCACAAACTGTATTATCGCTAAAATTCGGAAAAATTCGAAATTTTTCAGTTTTTGTAAAAATTTTGCTACTAAATAATTATTTTTGCAATCGCATGAATAAGAATCGAAATGTGTACGTAATTGTCGTTCTAATGAGATATAAAAGAAGAAAATTGGTTAACAAATGTTAAAGATATTAAAAATTCCCCAGACCATTAACGTGTTTCAGGCCACTTAAACAAAAAATATAGGAACAAAATTAAAATATTTTAAGAAATATTAAAATAAAAGCTAATTTTGACTTAAAGTATATCCGTGTTTACATTTATATGAGTTTTTGTCTTTGTAGGATACCCTTAAACTATTCGCAGGTATGGCCAAAAAAAATATTTTTTTAACGGCAGTTTCAAATCTCCATTTTAAAATTTTTAAATATTTTTTTTAAACAAATTTCAGAAGTTTTTAATCATCACATTGGAATTTATTGAGATCATAATAGAGAATAAAAATATGAAAAAATTATGTCAATACCTGTTACAGTTTTTCCGTACTAACGATTTAAATTTTGTGATTTTCAGGAAAAAATATTTGTTGGCCATATTTTGGCGAATGAGAGCAATTTCCTTACTGTTACGAATTTTAAGTAAAACCTATACAGAATCTTATAGTTCAGATCATTTGAGATATACATACTATGAAAGTTTTATTAAATCGGAAAACGTTAACCCTTTAACCGTGAAGGTCAAAGTTCAAATTTTTCAATATTTGGAATTTCTAATGTAAAGATACCGAAGTGTTATGTATTTTTGAGCCGATTTTAATGAAACTTGAGAAAAATATAACATAAATGTCCAGCATTTACAAAAATAGCACAAAAATGGAAATTAACCCATCAACTTTCAAAATTACAAAAATAGTCAAATTGAAAGTAATTTTGACCCCAATTGCTTTTAAGGGTTAATTTCCATTTTTGCTCTGTTATTGTAAATTTTAGCCCTTAAGGTATATTTTTTGCAAATTTCATTAAAATTGGTCCAAAAAATTTTAATATTTCGCTATCTTTCATTTATAAATTCCAAATATTGCTAAATTTTAACATTGACCTTCACCATTTAAGGGTTAAAGTTGCTCGCTTTTCGTATATATCCCATTCGCATCCCACTAAGCGAACAAAAAGCTCTTATAGTAATAGACCTAAGCTTTCTTTTGAGCAAAAAAAAATTTTTTTAAATGGTCCGATTTTGAAAAAAAAAATTAGATTTTGCCAAAGAAATGTCTAAAATTGTATGTATTGAGTTACAAAACATTTATTTTGATAGATATCCCACTCGCATCATGAGCGATCAAAAAGGTTTTTAATGAAGAGACTTAAATGAAGCTTTCTATTAAGAAAAAAAGAGCCTATTTTGAAAAAAAATGAAAAAAAGTTTTCGATTTTGAAAAAATTTTCAAATTTTTTTTTTAATTTTTTTTAAAAAGAAAGGGTCTTCAATAAAAAGACCTAAGCTTTCTTTTGCGAAAAAAAAAAATTAAAAACAGAGTACATTTTGAAAAAAAGTCAACAAAGTTTTTGATTTTGGAAAAAAAAAGTCAAACATTTTTGAGCTACAAAACATAGATATCCAACTCGCATCCCACTGTGCTATCAAAAAGGTTTTTAATGAAGAGATTTTAATGAAGCTTTCTATTTAGAAAAAAAGAGCCAATTTTGAAAAAAAAAATGAAAAAAAGTTTTTGATTTTGAAGAAAAAAATTTCAAAATTTTTTTTTTTTAATTTTTTTTAGAAAGATTTAAGAAATAGCTGTCTAAACTAAAAAAAAAAAAACTCTGAAAGTTCTTGTCCGCTCTAGTTGAAAAATTGTGTTTGAATTACCATCCAATAGGAATAACCTTGGTGCAAATTTCATTGCGATCGGAAGACATCGATTTCAAAAGTTGGTTCACTTGACATGAAATCCTCCATATATGATTTGGAAGAAGAAAATCCCGTAAGTCCATAAAAACCAAACAAAAAATCCTAATTTTGGTACTTTGTCCAAAAAGTTCATGTTATCATACTAAAAAAAATTATTTATTTGTAATACATCACAGTATCAAAAACTGTGGTCTGTTTTGGAATTCCAGATTATGGATTTTAGAAGACTCAATTAAATTAAAAATTTCATTAAGTTTTAAAAATTGCAATAAAACCTATTAGTAAATTTTAAGCTTTTTCTACTTTAAAACTATTCCTGTTGAGAAAACTTTCAAAAACTATGAAAACATTAGTTCCTGTTCCTAAATATTTTTTTTTTTCAAAAATATAAAAATTAAGTAATTCAAAATTTTCCCAATTTTCAAATTTTATTTTATTTTTGGACGCGTAAAATACATTGCTTTCAAACTTTGTCCATAAATTTTTTTAATTTATTGTTTAACAAACAATTTGTATAAATTGGGTTCGAATTTTTGAAAAGAGAATCAATTTTGAAATTTAAATTTTCAAATGTGTATAACGTGCTAACTACACTGTCCAACAAACTGAGACTTTTTGATTGGAATAGAACATCGACCCTATAATTCTGAAAGGGCATGTTGAGTACATCATTTTTATAGAATAAACTTATAGTCCAGCTGGTCTGAATTTTTTTTTTACAGTGGGTAAAAATATTCATTTTTTGATCGAAGGGAGAATTATACTAACTGAAAAAAATTTTGTATGTTAATGTCTTATTGTCAGAATTATGGTGCGGAATTTTATGGGGACCATTTTTGTGGAAGATCTTAACCCTCTATCTCCTCTCTTTAGGGGTCAATTTGACACTTATTTCGAGAAAATCAAAAAAAAAAAAAATCGTTTCAAAAAGGATATTTAAGAATTAAAATATTCTACGAAAATTTTTGCAGGAAAATTTCAGTCCAAAAGTTGTAAATAAAGCTCTTTATTAATTAGCGAAAATACAAGCCACATTTTTTTAAAAAACAAAAAACATGCATACATATGTAAATTATCTCTTTTAGTTCAAGAGATATTTAGTTATTTATTTATTATTTTAATTCTGCTCGATCTTTTTTTTGGGTTTTTAGGTATGGCGGAAATTTTTTTTAAAATATCAGCTATTTTTGCTATGAAATTTCGAATAAAATCAAAACAACTTGCTAATAGTTATTCTGTACCTATAAAAAGTTACATGTGTCGAAAGTTGAAACATGTAAAAATGTCCCTTTATTTTTTCTTTTGTAGAAAAAAATTTTCTTCGGGACTATATAAAATTTGCATATGATCCGAAAAGAAAACAAAAGCGTGTAAAGTAAAACTTGGCTGACGTAAGCGGACTCAGTCGCCCTAACACCTATCAAAACTTTGCCAATTAAAAAAAAAATTTAGGTTTGAGTAAAAAATGCTAAAAAGACAAAGCACCAAAGCATCCTCGAAAAAGCTCCATGCTTGTATAGCCCTATATCTTATTTAATTTTTATTTAACAACCTATGATATCATCCCATTTTAAAACAAAACAAAAATAAAATAATAATTTTAAATAAAAAAAAACTTCTTAAAATTTCTCACAAACCTAATAGTTTAATGAAATTGATTTTATACAACACAAACATACATACATGATTGCATTTCGATTAATACCTATTAAATATCTTTATTTTGTCTTACCTTTAATTTACTTTTAATGATTTCCTTTTGATGTTACAAAAATCCATTTATCCTTATTAATTTATTTATAATATTTTCTTTTCTTTGTTTTTAATTGAATTCTCTGTAGTGGTTTGTTTATTTATTTTCTCTTCACACATTAAATATTTATAGGTATGTATGTATATATTTTTTAATTAGATTTCACTTGAAATGCTAGGAATCATTATCACTGATTCAAAAGGCCCATTAATATGAAATGTTTATTGAATTTAACAAACATTAAGAGTAACAAAATACAGATTTATTTGGGTAGTTAAGATGCTGTAAGATTTCAACATTTAATTAAATTATAAATATTCGCACTCAAACATACACAAATATAACAAAAAGAACATTAAAGAAGGCCGGGGGAAAAAAAACTGTCAAAAGAAATAACCCGCAACATAACGACATCTGAATCGACAACGACAACACTATTAACACAATTTACATTAAATATTTACACAAATTTACCCGCAATAACATTTACACACACACACACACGCCAATACAACAACAAACAAATGTAACAACAACATGAGGAAAAAACCGTAACGTAACGGTCTTTTATTATTGAAAATGAAAAGCACACGACAAAAAAAAAGAAAAAAAACAGCCACACAAAGCAAAACAAACAACAACTGAAAAAACAATTTTATTTCCGTTTCTGGTTCTCACACACAACCAACAACACTCACATACGCTCTCACACTTATTTACTTTGTCGCATTAAATGTACGAACGATACAATTAAAAATGTTCAGCAAAAGTAAGAAAACTGAAATGCCGGTAGCTGAAATAACACATAAATACTCCTGTCATGGCCTCTACACACACACACACACAAATACATACTGTGACAAAAATATTTCAATTTCTGTGTTGTAAGTATTATCTACTTGGCTTTTTAAACGACGAAAAAGCGTAAAATTTTTATAAAGTTTTCTTTTGAAATTTTATTCGGATGCGAAATTGTTTTTGTTGACTGAACAAAATTATCATGAACCACCCGCATTCAATGCCGAACGAAGACTAAATCTATATAAAAATGACAGGTTAAAGATTTGCAACAAACGTACAACCAAGGCGAATTTATACAAGGTGGTGGCAGTTCTACAAAAACAACAATTGGTCTTAACAAATGTCAAAAAACAAAAATTAAAAATTAAACAAATATGTATTAAAACTTAATATAATGTAGATAATTGAATAGTGAGGGCTTTACTTATTTATGTAAAAAATAAATATTTTGTTAATAAGCTTAGAATATGTAGATATTTAAATATAAACACAAGCTTTGACAACTGTTAGAACCAAAAAGCGAAAAAAAAAGTTATCAGCTGATTGACTGACTCCACCTTGTATAAATTCGCCTTGCGTACAACATGAATAAAATACAAACACTCACTCATTCACTCGCAACAACCCAACAAAAACAAAACCAACAACACACATACCCAACCAACGTCGTTCACGTAGTCGTAGTCGGCAACTCATAGTCGTTGTTGTAGCCACCAACCAGCCAGCCAGCCAGCCCAACGTCAGATGTTTTCTGTAAAAAAAAACGGTGGAGCTCAAATTCGCATGGTAAATGAAAACAAACGTGTATCCAACAGATATGTACTTACTACTCGCAACAACAACAACAAAAAAGCTACTAATAACAACAAAAATTTCATAGTTAAACAAAAGTTCTTCGAATATTTTAAGTGCGAGTAACAGAGATGTAATTGTTTAAAAAATGTGGGTACTTTTTTTTGTTTGTAAGGAAATGGAAACAAGGAGCTTATAGCTTAAAAAGTACTTAATCGATTAGAAATAGAATTTGGTACTTTTTATGGAACCAAATTGAAAAAAATAAAAAAATTAATTGGGATTCAAAAGCTTTATCAATTAGAAATAGAATTTGGTACTTTTTTACAAACAAATTGAAAAAAATAAATTATTTTTTTAAGTTTAAAAAAAAAATTGATATGTTTGCCGCAAAAAAAAAAAAACGCAAAATAGTACTTTTCAAAAACAAATTTTGGTATTTAATGACACTTTTTGGGAACATGTTGGCATCATAGAGAAACATAGAGCGGAACCTAAAAAAAACGTTGATTTGTTTTCACATAGTTTTTTCTACTAATACATTCTCGCCACTTAGATTTCTGACAACTGAGTTACGTCTTTAATAGGAGAGTTTCCGCTCTATGCCTATTCTCTATGGTTGGCATCTTTTTAAAAATTAACAACAACAAACAACAATACTATAAAACACAAATTATACATATAAGAATCAGCTGGTTTCAATAGAAAAATAACAAAAGAATGTTCTTTGTTTGGAATCAAATTTAGGTATTTTTTTGAGAGAATCAAAATATTGGTTCTTTTGATATTAAAAGCCCCAATTTTTGGGTCTTGAATTAATTTTCGGACACACAAGTGCGACAGATCATATTGTTTCATCTGTATTTATGGATTTGTATTTGTTCATGGTACCCGCAGATAAGTAAGGAGTGCGATCGAAAAATTCTTAACTTACATATATGTTAATAAAAACGAAACTACAGTTAAATTTTTTTTTATTTGATTGAAATTATTGTTACAATTTACAAAAAAAAAAAAATTTTATAGTTTTCATCACTAGTGATGAAATTTTGAATCGTTTTCGGAAACCCTTCCATTAACGTTTATATAAAACTTTCTGTCACTTTGCTCGAACAGGTAGTCCATCTTCGTTTAAAATCTACCACACTTTTGGACACCTTTTTAGGCTCTTCAATTCTCTTTTAACAAGAGCCCAATATCTCTCCACTGGTCTTAGCTCCGGGCAGTTTGCCTCTCTTGGTACAAATACCACATTATTGTTGTTGTACCACTCAAGGGCTTGTTTACCATAGTGACAGATGCCAAGTCAGGCCAAAAATAAGTAGACACATTATGAAGTCTTATGAATGGAAGCAGCCTTTTTTGTAAACACTCCTTGATGTAAATTTCGGTATTTATATAGCCCGTTGTAACAAATGATTGGCTTCTTTAGCCGCAACTGCATATTGATTGCCATACCAAGAACTTTTTGGGAAATTTTTTCTGCTTTTGGATCCTAAACTTTTCTTCAACATTCCCTCGGGCATCATCAACATAAAATTTTTGACCAGGAAGTTACGAAATATCTGCCAGAACATACGTTTCGTCATCCATTATGCAGCAAGAATATTTTTTTACAAAACTTGACTTAATTTCCATGCACTGTTTTTGGCCTCTAAATTTTTAGCAGCATTCCTGTCGGGAATTTTTTTGAGCCTAGTATGTTTTTAAACCTGCATTAGCTTTAACTTTTCTTACCAAATAGTACGAGCACTGAGCTAACCGGGCTGCTTTCCTACCGGATGTGTTGGAAGCTCTTTTAAAAATGTTTTCTATTTTTTGGCTTTAGAAACATCATGTGGACCATTGCTTCTACCTCAACCAGGTTTTCTATCAACGGACAAATTCTCCCGGTACTGTTTAATAACATTGGAAACGGTTTGACGGCAGACCTTTGAATGCTAGGCCAACTTTTTGTAGGACTTTTTGGTCACTGGTCACTCATTTTAATCAGATTAACAACAAATGAATATAATTGACATTAAACATGATAACTGACATGTTTTACAAAGGTAACTAGATCAAAAAAAAAAATAAAAGAAAAATCAAATAATACTTGGGTTAAAAGTTTTAATGAAAAACTTGTGTTAAGAATTTTACGATCTCACTCCTTAATACGTCTTTCAACAAGAACTCATCAACTTGTAGTCGATTGTTCTTTAGCTGTATTGTCCGTATGTCGAATAAACGTTCAGCAGAAGGGACTAGGTGTTATATAGAGTGAAAAATATCTTAGGTGCTATTAATCTCAAAGTAAATAGATCGATGCTGTCCCCTATACAATTCATCCATATGTGAGTATTAGATCCCATTTATTTTGCAGCGTACATCTTAAACATGATGTCAATGTATTTGGTGAAATTTAACGCGCTTTAATTCAATACATGTCCAAACGGTCAGATTATAGGTCTTAGTTTATTATGATATAAACTTAATTTAATCAAGTACATGAGAATCAAATACGTTTCTTTGTATACAAGAATATTTAGGGTATTTACAAGGTAGTGTATAGTCGTATGTCAAACAAGTAAGAGTGCTATATTTGGGTATGCCGAATAAAAACAACAACGCCGAACGGAACTAAGCACAAAAAAAAAAATACGCAAAGCAATGAAACCAACACACATCCAAACATACATTTTGTGGCTTTTTTGTCAAAGCATGCAATAAATTGTCTTTTTTTGATGAATTTTTCAGAGGTTGTCTCGGATTTTTGCTCATATCTCCGTTATTTATGGACGAATTTGCTGATTCTAAATAGGAAACTTCTCGAAAGCATGTCTGACAGAATTACTGAAGATTTGGATCCCGAAGATATCTAGGGTCAAGACGGACATGACTTAATCGAATCCGCTATATTATAAGGATCCAGAATATATATACTTTATAGGGTCGGAAAATTATATTGTAGAAATTACAAACGGAATGACAAAGTTATATATACCCTTCTCACGAAGGTGAAGGGTATAAAAATAATAACACGAAAAATTATGCTTGCTGTGAGCAACCCTCATAAGTTAGTGAGCTATTTCAAATTTGAATCAGCTGATTTCTTATTTTATATAGGACGAAAATCGTTTATAGTAAACCTGAGCTGTTGGCTTCTACACATAATGACATTAGTATGATGTTCATTTAATTTAAAAATAATATAAACCTCCTAAATTTCAAGAATAAACATCAAAAAGTACTTTTTTTCCTTTAAAACTTCTTTCAGGAAATACCTTCTAACAAAAAAAGTTAAATCTCTCATTCCCAATAAGTACGAGTACTACGACAATATGAAATAACTTTTAGCCGTATAAGCAACAATACAAACACACTCATACACATGCATACACTGGGCACGATTTATATTAAAAAGCTGTTATGAGAGTAATAACAACAATCGTGGTAGGACGAGTATGAACGAACAATCAAACGAATGTGGCCCAGCAGCTGGCAACTTGTTACAACCAAAAATGTTCAGATTCAGTTTTACAGGTTTCATCAACTTTTTTCCTTATACTTGTTGCTGTTGCCGCATGAGGATGATGATAATAATGATGGTTGGTGATGACGAAGATGTCGTCCAAGCTGACGACAACGACAATGATGATGGTGATGTTGTTGATGTTGAGCAGCCGGCAAATAATCTCTGTTTCATGCTGATAAAATAAGATGTTGAATTGTACAAATGCGGCAACAACTTACAACAACAAGAGAAATATGTGAAATATTTTTTGTATTTCATTTGGTTTTTTTTGTTTGTTGCTGTTCATTTGCTTTGCTTTGTTTTTTTGTTGTTGTTTCTTCATTTACCGCATACCATACGCGCCAAAAGCTTAATCCCCACGAGTTAACTCTCTTGGATGTATGTAAACATGAATGTATGTATGTATTTGATGCAGGCATACATTGACATTTCGAGATGTTTATAAGCAGCATCTTTATTTTTAAATTGTTTAGCAACATGTTGCTTTAATAATGTTGTTAAGCTTTTTTGGGTGGTGTTTTACTGGGTTGTTTTAGTTTGTTTTTTGCATATACTCAAGGGATTGCCAAAAAAGCAGCAGTTGAAATTGTAAAACAAATTGTAGCATAATTACCGGAAAAATGTCTACAATTTATTGTACAAAATAATGATGCATAATATTGTTTTTGAACATAAAAATTTACTAGACTTTTTATATGAAATCATTTAATTTTTATTGCGCGGAGGGAGAGATAGATTTTTGTTTTTACAATTTAAGGGTAATACATACATATATTTATACCCCCATATAATATTTTTATTTATTAAGGGTATATAATTTATAAGAAATAAAAGGAGTTAAGAAATTTAAAAGAGACTTTAAAAGATTATTATTCTTAAGTTTCAACCACATTTGCTTTTGAAGTTTTTGTTATGTAGTAATAAAACCAAATCACTTTAAAACAACTTCACGTGGGTCAGGACATTATATGACAGTTTTTAAAAGTTCGAATACCACCTCAAAAAACTATGTTTAAAATCTTTGTAAGGACTTAATATTATTTTTTTTTTGTAATTTTTTTATTATGAAAATATATACATATGGGCAATTCCACGAGAAAGCCAACCACGACAGAAAAAACTAAATCTCTTGTAACTTTTTCAAGATGATTTGAATAGGAGAAATCACAAAAATTTTTCTATGTGAAGGTATTTAGAACTTATTACAACATTTTAAGGACAAAAACAATAGTTTAAATTGACTATATTAAATTTTTATTTAATTAGTATGTTTTTGGCTAAGATGGTGGCGAAAACTAAGCGACCAATCAGGATGTAGTATGAAATGAATTTGACTCTGATTGTTTTTTTTTGCTATTCTTATATATACAGTACCGGCCATAACTAAAGCACCCCCTCAGTGAATTTTTTTCAAATTATATTTTTTTGTATAAAAACTAAGTTTTAAATTTGTATTATGTATTATTTTCAATTGTTAATATATTTACTATTGATAAACAAATACTTTTAAAGTTAATCTTTCTATAAGAGGTAACATTAAAGCAAAAGATATTTAAAGCTGGAAAATAAAACGGACAAAACTAAAGCACCCCTTCATGGATAAAATATAAAAAATGTTTTAATTTATATTTTGTTACAAATTCTTTGTTTTGGATGACACAAGCACATCCCTTAGGCATAGCAGATATTAAGTTTTTTATGGTGTCTTGCGATATTCCTTCCCAGGCTATAATAACGCCTTGAAATTAATCGTGAAAATTGCCGATACTTATTTCTGCAATTTTCACGATTTATTTTCATATTATCAATCTCCCACAAGTTCTCAATAGGATTGAGATCGGGAGATTGAGCAGGCCAACGAAGAACTTTAATCTTATTGCTCTGTTGCCAAGTCTTACAAACTTTGGAGACGTGCTTAGGATCGTTATCCTGTTGGAACCTCCCTATAAGTGGAATCTCTTCACTGGCATTTGGCAACATTACATCTTTCCATATATCAGGGTACATGAACCGATCCATAATCCCATTAACTTTATGAATTGGCACAATTCCTTGACCAGAAAAGCAACCCCAGACCTTTACATTGCCACCTCCATGTTTAATTGTTCCTTTGCAATACATAGGATTCAGTCTTTCTACTTTTCGTCTGCGTACACACCTTATTTCATAGGAACTTTTTAATTTGTATTTGGATTCTTCAGAGAACAGTACTGTCATCCATTTTTGGACACTCCAGTCGATGTGGGCTTTGGCAAACTCCAGTCTAGCTTTCTTGTTCTTAGCTGATATAAACTGTTTTTTTTGCTGGTCGTCGGCTGAATAATCGTGCATCTACTGCTCTTCTACGGATTGTTCTTTCGCTAACGCATAATCTTAAACTTGTTCTTACTTGACTAAGTGATGCTGTATGATCGTTTTGCATTGCTCCTTTGATCAAGAAATCATCATATCGTGTGGTTTTACGCGGAAGTCCTCCAGAATGCCCCGGTGATATACGACCATTCTGCAAAAACTTTGGAATCAGCAAGGAAATAACTGATCTGTTAATTGAATATTGTTTACTCAATTCTTGCCGTGATAAGCCCGGCTTCCAGTCTTCAATAAATTTAATTTGAAATTCACTGGAGTACTTGTTTCTTGCCATCCATTGTTTTTTTACAATAAACTGTAGAGAACTTAAATTATACAGACTACGCCCTTTATTTTTATCTTCTGGTATTTTAAAATGCATCCGTTGTGAGTCTCGGTTACTGACATTGGAAATATGCAGTAGCATAGTCAAATTTCTAAACATCTTATAAGGGGGTGCTTTTGTTTTGTCCGTCGAGTTTTGTGTTTTTGTATGTTTTATCTCTTTTATTTAATTGTTCATGAAATTATCCTTTCCTAAATGAACACAATATTAACATTAACAATATAAGTTAATAAAATATATACAAAATACATCCCAAAAAACCCTTTTTTATCCAAAAAATTATGACATGATAAAATCCATTGAGGGGGTGCTTTAGTTATGGCCAATACTGTATATACCCTTCACCTTCGTGAGAAGGGTATATATAAGTTTGTCATTCCGTTTGTAATTTCCACAATATAATTTTCCGACCCTATAAAGTATATATATTCTGGATCCTTATAGATAGCGGAGACGATTAAGCCATGTCCGTCTGTCTGTCTGTACGTTTGTCTGTTGAAATGAATTTTCAGAAGACCCCAGATATCTTCAGACATGCTTTCGAGAAGTTTCCTATTTAAAATCAGCAAAATCCGTCTATAAATAACGGAGATATGAGCAAAAATCCGAGACAACCTCTATTTTTGGCCTATTTTTGATATATATCTCGATTATAATATGATAGATATTTCAAAGTACATTGCAACGATGTATTAAGGCTATATATAGTAAGTTGGACCTGCAATGGGTCAAAATGGAGAAAAATATTTTTTAACCCGAATTTTTTTTTACAGAAAACATTCTTTTGTCATAAATTTTTTTCACTAATAAATTAAAAAAAAAAAAAATTTTTAAAACTTGGAAAAAAGTTTTAAAAAATAATTTTGAAAAAAAATATTTAAAAAAAAAATTTCTTAAAATTTTATTTTAAAGTATAATTCGGTGAAGTGTATATAAGATTCGGCACAGCCGAATATAGCTCTCTTAATTGTTTAAAATAAAAATATCCTCTGAATGAACTACGGAATAAATAAGATATCCAACTCGGGTCCCACTAAGCGACCAAATTGGTCTTCAAGGAAAATATTTAAGCTTTCTTTTGAAAAAAGGTCCCATTTTGAAAAAAAGTCAAAAAAGTTTTTGATTTCTGAAAAAAAAATTCTTAAATTTTTTTCAAAAGATTGAAGAAAAAGCTATATAAACTAATTATGTAGGACACATTTTGCTAAGAACAATAGGTAATATTTAAAATTTTGACCTCTAACCTCTAACAGATCTTCTCGACAGATCTTATGGAAAAATTGTGTCTGAATTACTATCCCATAGAAGTAACCTTGGTGCATCGGAAGACATCGATTTCAAAAGTAGCTTCACGTGACTGAAATCTCCCATATATATAAAACTACACACGTGATACTTTAAAGTCTATTCTTTAGGTTTTATGCTGAATTGATGAAGAATTTGTTTTCCTAATAACCCTCTTGGCTTGCTTAAGCAGACCTTCAATTAGTCTCCGCGGAAGGTCTCCTTACAGACCTTCAACAGAAAACCTTCTAATATGCTTTCTTAAGTAGGCCTTCTGTAGCTGTAACAGAAGCGAGTATGTAAGGCCTTGGCTCACAATCACACGCTGTGTAAAATTTACACGATTTTGCAATGCGGCTGGGTGTCCTTGTGTCTGCAAAATAAGGCCTTTAGGAAGGCCTCTTTACTGCATCTTTTTCCCGCTGGGGTATAATTCGTTTGTGCTGATGTTTGCAATGTCCAATAATATTAGTCTAACACCCATCCTATCGACTCAGAATCACTTTCTGAGTCGACATAACGATGTCCGTCCGTCCGTCTGGCCTTATGCGCAAAGTACAAGTTGAAATTTTGAAGATATTTCGAAAAAAATTTGTCCATTATTTCACATAGTCCCCATACAAATGTCCTCCTTAAATTGCACTTTATCGGTCATAAATGTTTAATTTATATAGGTATGTACACAAATTTCGCTCCAAATAAGTTTTATATATACCGAAGTCATGTCACGTAATTTTATGATGATCGGTACATAATTAGTCATAGCTCCCATATAAGGCATGCTTCACTTTAACGAGCTTAAATCTCTTAAAAATCATAGCATACCCATAAAATTCAACAGAAATAACTTCGTAAATCACACGACCTAATTTCATGGTGATTAGTCCATAATTAGTTATAGCTTCCATATAAGGCCCTCTTCCGAAAATCATTCTCGGAAATAAATTTTTGAAATTTTAAAAGAAAAATGGTTTTGCTCATTTATTTAGTATAGGGTGTTAGTACATGTTCGGTCTTGACCGACCATACTTTCTTACTTGTTTGTTCTTATGTCAAGGACTTTTTCTGATATTAGCGATTCTTGTTGATTGGTTAATATACAGCCCCCTTCTCTTTATCCTCTTTATACAGAATATTGTGTCCGTTGGTCACAAGAGTCCTTGTTAGCAACATGATTGTGGTGGTTATATCCGACCATATTATGAATTAACCTTAACCATAATATGGTTATGTGAAAACATGATATGTGATACAATCATAGTATGGTTGAGCCACACCATATTATGATTCCACCATATTGTTATATAAAAAAAAAATTATGGGTGATATTACCATTTTATGGTTGTAGCCACATTACCATATTAATATAACAATAGTTTACACAGTTATCATACTTAAGGAGTGAGATCGAAAAATTCTTAACACACGTATTTCATTTAAACTTTTAACCCAAGTATTATTTGATTTTTTTTTTTTTTTTGATCAAGTTACCATTGTAAAGCAAGTCAGTTATTATGTTTAATGTCAATTATGTTCATTTGTTGTTAATCTGATTAAAATGAGTGACGAGAAAAAAGTGCGAACTAAAATTATTAAATATTTTCAACAAAACCCAACTTGGTCGTACAAAAAGTTGGCCAAACAATCAAAGGTCTGCTATCAAATTGTTTCCAATGTTATTAAACAGTACCGGGAGAACTTGTCCGTTGATAGAAAACCTGGTTCAGGTAGAAGGAATGGTCCATGATGTTTCTAAAGCCAAAAAAATTGAAAGAATTTTCAAAAGAGCTCCCAACACAGCCGGTAGGAAAACAGCCCGGTTAGGTCAGTACTCGGACTATTTGGTACGAAAAGTCAAAGTTAATGCAGGTTTAAAAGCATACAAGGCTTAAAAAGTTCCTAACAGGAACTCAGCTAAAAATTTAGAAATCAAAGACAGAGCTCGGAAATTGACGTCAAATTGTATACATAAAATATACCTGCTGCATAATGGATGACAAAATGTACGTATGGAAAATTTTTCGCAGTTTCGGGTAAATTTTTTTATATTGCAGATGCTCGAGGGAATATTGAAGAAAAGTTTAGGACCCAAAAGTAGACAAAATTTCCCATAAAGTTTTTGGTATGGCAAGCAATATGTAGTTGCGGCAAAAAAGCCAAACATTTGTGACAAAGGGCTCTATAAATACCGAAATTTACATCAAGGAATGTTTACAAAAAATGATGTTTCCATTCATAAGACTTCTTAATGTATCCACTTATTTTTGGCCTGATTTGACATCCTGCCACTATGGTAAGCAAGGTCTTCAGTGGTACAAGAGCAATAATGTGGTATTTGTACCAAGAGAGGCAATTCCTCCAAACTGCCTGGAGCTAAGTTCAGTGGATAGATATTGGGCTCTTGTTAAAAGAGAATTGAAGAGCACAAAAAGGTGTCCAAAAGTGTGGTTGATTTTAAACGGGGATGGATAACCTGTTCGAACAAAGTGACAGAAAGTTTTATAAAAACCATAATGGAAGGGTTTTCGAAAAAGGTTCAAAATTTCAACATTAGTGATTCGAACTATAAAAATATTTTTTTTTTTGTAAATTGTAACAATAATTTCAATCAAATAAAAAATGATTCAAAACTGTAAGTTTAGTGGTTTCATTTTTATTAACATATATGTATGTTAAAAATTTTTCGATCTCAGTCCTTAGTTCAGTTGTAGTTGGAATTTTCACGAACCTAGAAAACAAGTTATTATTGAAATAAAATGTATTTAAACATAAAGTTGCTTACTAGAAACATTTATTGTGACTTAGAACATATTACATTTGCTGCAACCATGTAATTTATCTGCGTGTATTGCTTCACTTAATGTTAGTTAATTAATTTATATTTACAATTAAAATCTCTTATGTTTAAAGATAGATGTACTATAAAACTATGTATTTAAAACCTTAAATATATAAAATTTTACTCAATAATATAATTCGTTTACCATTTAAGCTAAAACTTTAAATATTTTCACACTGTTCCCCTAGAATTATTACAATAAATATTTAAATCTATTAAGTATTAAAGTAAATGCTATTATTTAAACCTCTTACCCTAATAATATATTTAAGTAGAAAAACCCCATTTAAATACCCCAATAAAATAGTCATAATTTATTACACACCACATTAAATATTTATCATATAATTTTGCGGCAAAAATTTTTCATATTGTAACAGATTAAATATTCATTTAACAATTGTTTAAGTTTTTACACAAAATTAATTTTTCGAAAGTTTTTTATACATATTTACACATGTCTACCTACTACTGACTACAAAAAATAAACAAAAACAAAAACCGACAGCAACAACAACAATAACAAAAAGATGAATAGTTCCAAACGAATATGCTCATAATGTATGTATGTGTAATAAAGCTTCTTAAAATTAAATATAAAGACTTTTTTCATTCCGCTTTTCCATTGAAATAAAATGTTTCTTTCAACACTTTCTAACTGATTTTCCTTTTTTACCCACTTTTTTTTTATATAGAACAGACTGATTTAGTAAATGAATGACGCCATTTAGACAGAGAGAGAGAGAATAAGAAAGAAAACCAACTAAAGCAGCATCTGCTTTAGTTTTTGGTGTGTTTTTTGCTTTTTGGCCAACAATCTATTTATTCTATGGAAATTTATGATGTGTTTCGCCGGTGTTTTAAGAAGGCAAGAGAAAAGTTTCTTTTTCATAACATCATAACTACTTACTTTATGAAATAAAGTAGGTTTAGAATTTATTCTATAAAAAGGACTTAACTACAATTTCTTCTAAAAGATGTTAAAAAGACAATAAAAAACATGGTTTTTATAGACTGTTTTTCAAACTTGGGATTCTTGTGCTTATTAATTAAGTTAAGCTGTTGGAGTTAACTAATTAATTTGTCAAAGAGTTGGAAATTAGGCCTCTGTTTAAAATAGCTGTTAAGCTGTTTTGCTCAAAAGTCAATGCTATACAAATTTCTGAGTCTCTGTATCAACATATAATACTCCCACATATTAAACTGTGTATGTATGTATGAACGAGAGTACATTTAAAGTATTTTATAAAACATTTTTTTTTATTATTTTTATTATTTTGTTAAGAAAAATAGCCCGAATACAAAAAACATGCATGATGCTGCATGAGTTTAAGAGGAAAATCTCTTTATAATTTTGTAACGAAACAAATACATAAATTTACAAAACTCGTACGTAAATAAATACAAAGTACATACATAAATACTGCTACTCCTGGTAACACATAAAAAAAAATAAGTAACTAAATGAAAAGAATAAACTGAGAAAATAAAATAAAAGTTGTGTCATAATTTTTACTTAAAACAAGAGAACAACAACCAACAAACAAAAAAAAAAAAAAATGAAGAAAATATAGCACAAAATATTTTCCATAAAATATGCTGTCATAAAGAAGAATTTTACCTTATTGAGGCAAAAAGTACTAGTACACTTAGAAAAAAAATTTGAAGGGAAGGAAGTAAACAAGAACCTTGTAATAATTCATATTTTCATAAATTAAAGAAAATTATCACTATTTTGAAGGGACCGTAAATAACGGTTATCCAGAACATTTTAACTCAAAAACTCTCTAAGTTAGAGTCAACGGAGACATGTACTGTCTTATACCAATAGATTCGTAATTGAAGTGCTATTTCTGAATATAATCAGTTATTTTTCAAAGAAAAATAAAAGTTCGGTTGAAAATAGAATTTTAATTAGCCGTTATAAAATAAAACTCATTGAGGATTTTATTTTTTCTCATTTGAAAAGATTTATTTTTTCCGTCATTAAATAAAACTCATTTATGGAGTTATTTTTGGTCTATATCTCGATTACAAAGTCATAGATATAGACAATATGGATATCTAATTATAGATATTTCAAAGTCCATTAAAAATATTTTTTAACCCGAACTTTTTTTCACCAAAAACATTTTTTTGTCATACATTTTCTTCACTAATAAATTAAAAATAATAAATTTTTAAATTAAAAAAAAAAATTTTTAAATAATTGGAAAAAAAATTGTAAAAAATTTAGAAAAAAAAATTTTTTAATTTTACTTTAAAGTATAATTTCGTGAAGGGTATACAAGGGGTTCTTTATTTCTTTGAGTCTTTACAAATTTTAATGATCTGACCAGCGGCAAGCTTTAAGTGTCAAATTACATAAAATGAGTTTTATTTTCTGACAGCAAATTAAAACTCTCTTTTGAAGAGTTTCATGTGAACTTGTATTTTTACGTTAAAATATAATTATTTTAGATGGAGTTTAATTTTAAAGTCACAAAATAACAGTTATAAAATAACTTTATTGATATCACTTATACCTGTTACGTTCCCTGCTATTTTAAAACTATTTATACATAAATTGTAGGGTATTCAAGCGATTAACCGCCAATCGGTTAACCGATTAATTTTGGTCGGTTAACTGTTCCAATAATTTAAAATTGGCGATTTTCAAATAACAAATAAACCGATTAATTTGTGTGATTAACCGAAATTTATTTTTTTTTGCACTTTATATAGAAATATAGTTTTAAGCACACTAATTTTATGTATTAATTCATGAACATTAACTTCTAGCAATAGTTTTTTTAGAAGTATAGCACAAAAATTGAAACTAAAGAATTTGGAAATTAACTTTTTTCTAGAATGTTCTATGATTATCTTTGTCCTAATGAGTCGGAGGACGACTTGATAATAGATGAATCTAAAGACATAACTGAAACGAGTCTGTATCAGAAACTATTAAAAGTATTCATAATCTAAAAAAATACAAAAAGGACTCCAAATACATATATGAGGATTTTATATGAGAAATTGGATATTCTTTATCATGCCTTACTTTTGATTTCTCCAACATCTAATCAGTGAGAAGTTCTTTCCAAGTCAAGTTTTATTAAAACTAATGAAAAAAATCGTTTAAAAGGAAAACATTTCAATTATATTCTTTTTTTAAAAGCTTATTTCAGAAGATCTCCCTCCAATCCTAAAAAAACTCACATGTGCGTAAAAAAGGTCTCAGATACCATATTTTTGTTCTGCTGTTACTTATTTGGTTTTGTTGAATTGTTATGTTTTATTTGTTATTGTCCTTTTTATTAATAAAACTTAAATAGGTACACAAAATTCGTTGTTTTATTCTCAATTTAAAATTAAAATAAAAATTACTCGGTTAATCGAATAATTCAAAATTAACCGATTAATAACCGATTAAATCTAAACCCCGATTAATTATTTACTCGATTAAATCAGCAACCCGATTAATTGAATACCCTAATAAATAGTTTAAACCTTCAACTACTTAAAATTTCAATTCAATGTTGGCATCAACAATTTAAACTTTTTTTTTCATTTGAAAAGCTAGCTTTTCAAAAAGTATAAATTCTTTATACGTCTTTATAGAAATTTTATGCAATATCTTAAAAAGAAAAAAAGTATTTTTTCCCAAAAAATTTGCGAAAAGTCGCTATATTAAAGTAGTTTAAATTCAATTGCATATAAATTTGGAGTCAGTCTTTTTTTAACAATTCTGTTTTGTTTGATAAATACATTTGTTGTTAGTCAAACAAAGGAAAAATAAAGAAAATCGGAAAATATTTGGATCCGCTGTTAGGGTAGGTAAAAATGTTGAAAATTTATTTTTCAAATGCGAATATCATCTCAGCTTTATAAGATAATTGCTAGCTACGACCAGGTTTTTTGTAGTCCCCGACGAGATATCCTATTTGTGTAAATAAATCGGAACAAAAGGAAGAAATAGTATCGTTTTAAAAATATAACAGACCCGAGGTGTCCTACTTTGGGGACGTCTGGTTGAGGTCAAATTCAAAACAATCTCGATAACACTTCTTCTTTGCACATGTGAAATTTCATTCAAACGGTTTAGAAGTAAAGAATTTATTTACCTATATTTTTTTTCTATACCACTATAAGTTGTTAGATTATAGTCATAACAACCATGTAGTTTCTTTGCTTGTTTACAAGAATAAAATAAGAAAGAAATTTGGTCAATTCCTCTTCTTACCACCGAGTTAAACATACTTTAAGGAATCCAAAAAAATAATTTAGTCAATTTTAATTTAGGCAATAATTTAGTCAATTTACCATTATTTTTTTTTTCAGTTTCCAAACGAATTATATAAACCATAGGGTAACATAGAGACGAGACGTAATTGTCAAAAACTTAACTCATGCAACAACAAAATACATGTTTGACAAATCGGAGTGTCTCGTCTCTATGTATAATTCTCTATGATATAAATTTTACTGAGATCGTAAAATTCTTAACACACGGTTTTCATTTAAACTTTTAACCCAAGTATTATTTGATTTTTTTTTGATCAAGTTACCTTCATGTTTAATGTCAATTATTTTCATTTGTTGTTAATCTGATTAAAATGAGTAACGAGAAAAAAGTGCGTACTAAAATTATCAAATATTCTCAACAAAAGTTGGCCAAACAATCAAAGGTCTGCCATCAAACTGTTTTCAATATTACTAAACAGTAAAGGGAGAACTTGTTCGTTGATAGAAAACCTGGTTCAGGTAGAAGGAATGGTCCAAATGATGTTTCTAAAGCCAAATGAATAGAAAGTATTTTCAAAAGAGCTCCCAACACCTCCGATAGGAAAGCAGCCCGGTTAGCTCAGTACTCGCACTATTTGGTACAAAAAGTTAAGCCAATGAAGGCTTAAAAGCATACAAGGCTCAAAAAGTTCCCGACAGGAACTCTGCTAAAAATTTTTCGAAGCTTCTGGGCCAATTTTTTTATGTTGCAGATGCTCAAGGGAATCTTGAAGAAAAGTTTAGAACCTAAAAGCAGACAAAATTTCACAAAAAGTTGCAACTGCAATATGCAGTTGCGACAAAAAAGCCAAACATTTGTAACAAAGGTTTCTATAAATATCGAAATTTACATCAAGGAATGTTTACAAAAAATAATGTTTTTGGCCTGATTTGGCATTTGTCACTATGGTTAGAAAGGTCTTGAGTGGTACAAGACCAATAATATGGTATTTGTACCAAGAGTTGCAATTCCTCCAAACTGCCTGGAGCTGAGTCCAGTGGAGAGATATTGGGCTCTTGTTAAAAGAGAATTGAAGAGCACAAATAAGGTGTCAAAAGTGTGGTAGATTTTAAATGGAGATGGACAACCTGTTCGAACAATGTTACATAAAGCACTATAAAATCCATAATGGAAGGGTTTTCGAAAAAGCTCAAAATTATCATCATTAGTAATTAGAACTATAAAGTTTTTTTTTTTTTGGAAATTGTAACAATAATTTCAATCAAATAAAAAAAATTCAAAACTGTAAATTTAATGGTATCATTTTTATTAACATATATTTATGTTAAACATTTTTCGATCTCAGTCCTTACTATATCTCATACACACTATACAACGCTAACGAACTTATGAAAATAACTTAATTTAACAAAAAGTAATGAAAAATTAGATGTTTAAATCACATATATATATATGTATATACAATCCAGTAAACACTCTTTTGATAACGCTATTAACTGTCTATATGCGTCAACGCTATATGACTTCAAAACAATATCAGCAAAAAAATTGATTGGCCAATTTTTTCGACTTCATTCCTTTTTAATTTGCATATTAAACCATATAAAACTATATACCAAATTTTAAATAAATTTTCATTCTGAATGCAAAGATATTCCAAATCGGATGAAAGTTGTATAATTTATTAACGTAAATGTAAAAATTCGAGTGCGATATTGAAAATTCAACAAGAGAAATCTTTTTTTTGTAAAACAGATTTGGATAATTCTTCCAAAAGAGAGAATTCAGAACGCATTTCTTAAAATTTTCGTGTTTTTAGTCATAGAGGAATATACATAGAGAGGAAACTAGAAAAAAACTCAAATACAAAAAAATTATTAAAATAGGGGGACATTAAAATAAACAATTTGTAGCTTATAACTGTAATTCTTTTAACAATATTTTCTTTCACTACATTTATTAGGGATGGTATACCCCATTTAAATACTGCAAATACCAGTAAATATTTCATACTACCACAACTATTTTCAAATAAAATGTTATATGTATTATTAAAATGTTTTCCTATAAATAAAGAATGCCTTTAGAGAGAACCTTCCCCATACAAAATCTACTAGAAATAAAACATAGCAAAACTGTAAACCAAACAAATGCACGGTGATCTCGGAAGTTTTTATTTTACACACCATCAGCATCAGCCCCTTACCACTACACCTACGCCCGCTCATTTTCACCTCGAGGCAATAAATGTCTGCGTAAACAACAGCAACAAACAACAACGGCAAACAAAAACTGCAAAAGGAGAAAAAGAAACAATAAAAGAACTTTCAACATGTTGCTGTAATAAAATCATTACTGTGTACAAAGCACAGCCGGAGGACCAAGAATGGCGGGGGAGAAAAAAAAGGAACAACTTCCTTTTAAAGCGTCTGCTGAGGTTACTGCTGCTTTGTGTCTGTTCCTGCTTTTGATTTTAGGTTTTTATGTGCACAAGGAAGGACGGACAATAACTTACATTCATACTTTATACATACAATCTAAGTATAATTTGGTATATTATTGTGCTGCTATTGTTATTGTTGCTAAATAGTGTGAGAAATTTTATATGGAGTTATTTGTTCTTGTTGTTTTTGTTCTAGCAACAGCAGAGACATTTTGCACATACAATATAATTTGTTGGTTGTTTTACAAGGCAACAATGAATATAAATTTTATGTTACAAAAAACACACACATTTTATTACACCTAAACACATATTTAAACACACCCACCCACGGCCACACACACATTTACACACATCCAAACATACAAGCACATTTTACTAGTCGTGTTTCTAAAGCATAATTTTAGGCATCAAGGTCATTAAGATGTGTCACAAAAGTACATTTCTTGCTGTTCTTGCTTTTGCTACCCAAAAGCAATAAAACTGTCTGTAAAATTTATTTTGTGTTGTACATATGTATATAGTTCACCTCCTAATGCCATAATTTTAATAAGGAAATGAACAAAAAATTAGAACGCACTAGAAATTAGACGTTATTAAGGCTGACAAAGGAATGTGTTAATTTTTGTTGTAGTTTTTGTTTTATGTGTTAGGTTTCTTAACAGAGAAGTATATTTCTAAAAGCAGCCATATTTTTAAGACAAAATTTATGGGTAAATGACCTCATACTTTACACCAAAATTAAAAATTTTCAAAAAAAAATAAAATAAAAACGAAAACAAGCGCTAGATTTTGTTTCCTTTTCATTCGTTTGCTGTGTTGTTGCCTTTTAAATACCCTCTAAAAAGTTCAAAAGGCTGGAACAGGTTTTTTTTTTTTGAAGATTATTTTTTTATTTTTGCAAATTACCCCTAAATAGAAAATTCCCACAAATTCCACTAATGAAAAGTTGGTTGATGAGGGAGGTGCGGCTAAACAAAAAAACCAAACAACATTTTATAAAAGACTTTGTTTTGCGAACTTATCTTTTTGTAGAGACCCTTTTTATTTTGGCCATAAAATGCCAACAGATGTTAACGAAATGAAATTATTGTTTTAGAAAAAAGCCAACAACAACAACAACAAAACAAACAACAAAAGTGAAAAATAAAATAGCTTAAATTGAAATTGCTAATCCTTTACAAGTTGTTTTAAAATAATGGCCTATAGTTTTTTTTTTTTTTAAAGGGATGCACAAGTCAGTAGCAGTTTTTGGGAGAATATATTGAAAATTGAGTTCTTTGTTCAAAAAAGAATATGATTAACAGTTATTTTAAACAGTCATTAGAATTTAAAACCAAGATTTTTTCCACCTCTAAAAAGTCTTATGCGTCTTTACACTCTATGCTGAAATTGTATAATGTTTCAGGAGAGACAAAATACAGTTCATTGTTTATGTAAAAATCATAACAATTTGTATACGATCCTTAGAAATAACTTCGAATGATATTTGGATGTAATTGAATAAAGGATGAATAAGTCTCAGAAATGGTATAAAATTACATATACTTCCTAGAGTACGACCAAAACTAAACCAACCTAAAATGCGGCCTAAAAATAAATGATTTAAAGTCTCTATTGCCACTAAAGTTGCTATAATTTTGTAAACAGTAAAACTTCGTGAAAAAACGAAATACAGTGCGACTAATTAAAAACCAGACCTGTCGCGAAAACTGAATTTTCGCGAAAACAGAACCCAAAATTTTATTGAACAAATTTATGTAATTTTTAAAATTAGAATCCTTTTTATTGATATACATATTACATATTATTACAAATTTGCAAAAGCGATTTGAAATAAACGGTCTGTAACGACTGCCTGCAACATTCATCATGTCCATCAGTAGAAGTTTCTATTTATCAACAATGTTAATAGCATGCGGTTTGACAAATATTCTGCCAAAAAAAATAAAAATCAAAAAATAACAATTATGTTGTGATTTTTATTATAAATGTCATAATTGTTACGGTCCCTGGTTACAAATTTTAAACTACTAAAACTGCTTTTATTTGCAATCAAAAGTATCCGGTTTATTTAAAGGAAATAAACCCCGTTTTTGAAAGGTAAAAACGTAACAATATTAAACATTTTTATAGAAATTTGAGATTTTGAGTTACTTTTTTTGGCAAATTATTTTTTAAAACAACAGCTGAATCACGTAGTTCATATAGTGCTGTTGTCGGCTTATCATTTTCCAAAGCCCATTGTATGCATATGTTTATCGATGTTAAACAATCGTCCACTTCAATTTTGTTTTCTTCATGACCACTATCGTATAATTCCATTTGCTCCTCATTAATTTCCACATGAAATTCTTCTTGAATCCAGTTGTTTATGTCAGCATTCGTAAAACGATGTTCCGTATCAATTTGAGCTACAAGTGTACCAATAGTAGAAAGATCTTCGTTTTCTTCCTGAATTATATTTTGTAAAAAATTTAAGAGCATGTTATCCTCTTCACTTCATTCAGTACCGAGTTCGAGCAAGGCGTTCCAGGTTTCGGATATTGGACACTGATATTTTATCCTAGCACTTAGCTAGAATCTGAACTGCATTTTTGAGATTGAAGTTTTTTAGTTTGAGCTCCAAATTTGTTCCCTTCTGGTCAAGCAAGTGGGTGAGCAGTTGTTTTTTATAAATTAATTTGACCAAGTTGATAACGTTTTAATCTAACGGTTGAATAAGCGCAGTGCAATTGGGTGGTAGATTCAGGGCCTCATTTTATAAAATGCAACGACAAACGTTAAACAAATTTTGTATGGAAAAAATTCAAGTTTAACAACTTTTTCTCACTATTCTTCATACAAATTGCTCACGTTTCTGAACGCTTCGTTTCATAAAATGAGGCCCTCATTACTATAATAAAACCTTCATTACTTTTTAGTTCCTCAACTGGGTGACACGTCGCGTTATTTAAAATCAAAACTGCTTTTTGCGGCAGACCTTTTGAAGCCAAAAATTCTTGGACTTAAATAATGTTTATTTTTGAACAACTTACTTTTACTAATTGGTGAAAATCCTTGAATATAAATGATGTCATCCAGGCATTATTACTGGAGTTGTGTATTACTGGATTATTGAAAAAGCCTTTAAAGGCGCGTGGGTTTTTCGATTTTCCAACAACGAAGAATTTCAGTTTGTCTGTGCCATTCGCATTTGAACAGGGCAAAAAAGTTATTCGCTCTTTACATATTTTTCTTCCGAGTCAACCCATGCAAGATCAACATAATCCTTAAACTCTTTCACAAATGTATCAATAAGTTGAGGTTTCGAAGACAATTTCCCGCCTGTAATTTTTATATTTTTCACCTTCGTGAGAAGGGTATATATAAATTTGTCATTTCGTTTGTAATTTCCACAATAAAATTTTCCGACCCTATAAAGGCTCCTTATAGATAGCGGAGTCGATTTACCCATGTCTGTCTGTTGAAATCAATTTTCTGAAGGCCCCAGATATCTTCGGAATCCAAATCTTCAATAATTCTGTCAGACATGCTTTCGAGAAGTTTCCTATTTAAAATCAGCAAAATCCGAGCATAAATAACGGAGATATGAGCAAAAATCCGATACAACCTCTATTTTTGTTGCCTATTTTTGATCTATAACTCGATTACAAAGTCATAAATATAGACAATATGGATATCTAATGATAGATATTTCAATGTTGGATCTACAATGGGTCAAAATCGGGAAAAATATTTTTAACCCGAATTTTTTTTCACAAAAAACTTTTTTTCACTAATAAATTAAAAAAAATAAATTTTTAAATTAAAAAAAAAAAATTTTTAAAAAATTGGAAAAAACTTAAAAAAAATTTCGAAATTTTTTTTTTTTTAAAAAATAAGAATTTTTTAATTTTTATTTTAAAGTATAATTTGGTGAAAGGTATATATACTTCGGCATAGCCGAATATAGCTCTCTTACTTGTTAAAAATCTAATTCCATGTCTACGCTTGAATTTCTTCAACCATCCTTCACTGGCATTAAAACCTGAATTGGTTTGATAAATTTTTGAAAATAAATGACTAGCTTTTGTTCGTAAAATCGCTGCTGATATTGGAACATATTTTTCTTTTTGTTTTAGAAACCAATTATAAAGCATTTTTTCCATTCTTGGGTACTCAGCTTTCCGTAAGGTGCAACGTTTGCCAGGTCCACTTTCTGTTGTACGTATGAACTTTTTTATTGAATTTTCTTGCTTTATAATGCGGTAAACCGAAGACTTATGTAACTTGTAATTCGAGCAAATTGAATTTATGGAATCTCCACTTTAAAATTTTTTTAAATCTCTAATTTTTGAGAAATCGTTGGTTTTACAATTGGTCAATTCACAAGGTCTCTTATCATGTCATATTGTCATAATGTTCTAATATTTCATAATGGTTTTTATTGATTTTCAAGTATAAAAAAATTCTAAAATAATACTACTTTCTATGCTATGTTTATTGCGTTATCGTAACCAACTAGCAGAGACCAACGCTGAATGCCTAAGAGTCGGTTAAGCCGAGCAGCCGCGTCATGATATATTAGGACATTATGACAATACGACTGATAAGAGACCTTGTGAATTGACCAAATATGTTGAACTTTTCCAATATTAAAAGATGTATTTACACAACAAATGACACAAAATAGAAGATCAAAATCAACCAAAATGATTAATATACCAAAAGACGGGAATTTCCCTTTTTTGGTTATAGACATTGTAATCAAATTTAAAAAAAAACAGATAAAAGTCGCGAAAATAAGAATAATGGCGATTATAGAACCTGCAATGTTAAAAAATAAGCCGTCGCGATAATGGGTGGTCGCGAAAACCGAGCTTGCACTGTATATACTAATGTTGGTCTGCGACAATTATTTCGATTTGTTACAAACGGAATGACAAGAGAATATTATTGATTATATGAAAAAGGTGAATCTGTATTCAAATAAAATCAATTTTGAATCTCTTTAGCACTTAAATGGACACAATGGCTGAAATAAATTCGATTTCACTAAATTTTGCGGTAGTATAGGCTTTTATTCAATTTATTACATTTATTCGGTTTATAGCCATTAAATTCAAAATCTAGCCATTTTTTGTGCCGATAATGTGAAATATAAATTTGGTTACTAAACCAACGATATGCCATTTTGCAGACAAGACGAGGGAGGGTTTTATTTTTTTATGTGCTAAATTATTTCACACTTCTGTATATTCCGCTTATATTATGTAAAACATAAAATTTAATATGAAATTGAATTTTTGTACACAACAACATTTTGTGCAATTAATTGGGGTTAGTCAAAATGGTGTAAATTAATACACTAAACAAAAATTAAGATTCAAAATTATATTTTACACAAATATCTTGCAAAATTTCACCATGTGTGGTAAGGTTATATATATTGTTACGAATGTGCAATGACAATTTGAATTTAACGGTCTGTAACGACTGCCTGCAGCATTCATCATGTTTGAAGGCACGTCCATCATTGACATTGTTTGTAAGTATGGCAACACTAAATGTTTGGGCTGCTGGCAATGACATCGAAAAGCTCTAGAAATCGAATGTACTAGTATGTCCGTTAAGAGCATTGTAGAAGATTCCCGATATATGACGCGTGTATAAATAGTGGCAGAGCTGGCAGTCGTGAGTGAGTTTATGATTGGCGCTGTTAGAGTTAACATCAACTGTCTTGTGCATATAAGGTTGTACGTAATAAAGGTTGTGTGCATTTCTGCCAATTGATATACCTGTATAAAGACATTGAGTGACTATTTAATTCTGTTGTTGTTGTACATTCTAAATAAAGAGTTGTTACAATTTTAAACTACTAAAACTGCTTTTATCCGGTTTATTTAAAGGAAATAAACCCACGTTTTTTAAAGGTAAAAACGTAACAATATGTTTGTCATCCGTTTATAATTTCCATTTTCTTTTGCGACCCTATTAATGATATATATTCTGGATCATTATATATAGAAAAGTCGATGTATCTACGTCCTTCTGTATGTTGAAATCAACTTTCCGAAGACCCCAAATAACATCAATATATCAGCTATAGCCCAACTTAGGTTGTTATTCAAAATGAGATATAAGCAAAAAAGTACTACCTCGATTTTATACCAAATATTTTTTAGCATTGTTTTTTAATATAGCTCTCTTACTTGTTTTACTATTATTAGTTTATCACAGAAATATTTTAATTTTTCTCAGTGTCCTCTTTAATGCTCATAATATATATAAGAGGCCTTTAAAAACGATAACTATGAACATGGAAAATTTCCTCTTGTGTGCATGTAAATTTGTACTTTTTTTTTAGCCCATTAGAATACTCATTAAATATAATATAATTTTATTTAATTTAATTATTTTTGGTATGTTATTTCTATACACACAAGTGCACTCAAATACATATACATATAATTATTTCATTGTAGTATGGGGTTTTTAATGGTAGTGGCGACATTGTGGTTTACCTCCTATGAAACTGTTTTAGACGGTAAATGATTTTAATTAATTTAATTTATTTAAATAAACATCATACACGAGTATTGTACAGTTATTGGTGGGATTTTAGGTGAGGAAAACGGGGGGATAAGTATGTGAGTGGTAGTTTTGAGCAACGTATAGTGAATGTATAAAATTAGTAGGTTAGGAATTGGGATTACAAAATACTATTTGCTGAGATGCTTAACTTAAGAACATGTTGAGTATCTGTGTTCTCAAATGGGTATTTTCGATTAAGTATAAACAACTTTTTCAATAACTATTTTTATTAACTTCACCATGAGTGGCAAGGGTATATATGTAAGTTTGTTTCATTTGCGACCATATAAAAGATATATATTATGGATCGTTTTATGTAGAGAAGTCGATATAGCCATGTCCGTCTGTTTGTTGAAATCAACTTTCCGTAGCCCCCAAATAACTAACATAGTTCTTACATCAATATATCAGGAATTCTTCAAGGCAATCGGCCCACAAATGGCTGAGCTATAAGGAAAAAACCAGTACAACATCGATTTTTTACCTATTTTTTATCTATATCTGGATTAAGGACTGAGATGCTTAACACACGTTTTTCATTGAAACATTTAACCCATGTATTATTTGATTTATTTTTTTGTGTTGACAAATGGGTACATTCGATTAAGTATAAACAACTTTTTCAATAACTATTTTTATTAACTTCACCATGAGTGGCAAGGGTATATATAAGTTTGTTTCATTTGCGACAATATAAAAGATATATATTATGGATCGTTATATGTAGATAAGTCGTTATAGCCATGTCCGTCTGTATGTTGAAATCAACTTTCCGTATCCCCAAAATAACTAACATAGTTCTTACATCAATATATCAGGAATTCTTCAAGGCAATCGGCCCACAAATGGCTGAGCTATAAGGAAAAAACCAGTACAACATCGATTTTTTACCTATTTTTTATCTATATCTGGATTAAGGACTGAGATGCTTAACACACGTTTTTCATTGAAACATTTAACCCATGTATTATTTGATTTATTTTTTTGATCAAGTTACCTTTGTAAAGCAAGTCAGTTATTATGTTTAATGTCAATTACGTTCATTTGTTGTTAATCTGATTAAAATGAGTGACCAGAAAAAATTGCGTACTAAAATTATTATATCAAAGGTCTGCTATCAATTTTTTCCAACGTTATTAAACAGTACCGGGAGAACTTGTCCGGGTGAACTTGATATAAAACCTGGTTCAGGTAGAAGGAATGGTCCACATGATGTTTCTAAAGCCAACAAAATAGAAAGCATTTTCAAAAGAGCTCCCAACACATCCGGTAGGAAAGCAGCCCGATTAGCTCAGTACTCGGACTATTTGGTATGAAAAGTTAAAGCCAATGAAGGTTTAAAAGCATACAAGGCTCAAAAAGTGCCTGACAGGAACTCTGCTAAAAATTTAGAGACCAAAGACAGAGCACGGAAATTGAAGTGAAATTTTATACAAAAAATATGACGAAATGTACTTATGGAAAATATTTCGCAGCTTCTGGGTCAATTTTTTTATGTTGCAGATGCTTGAGGGAATGTTGAAGGAAAGTTTAGGACCCAAAAGCAGACAAAATTTCCGAAAAAGTTCTTGGTATGGCAAGCAATATGCAGTTGCGGCAAAAGAGCCAAACATTTGTTTCAAAGGGCTCTATAAATACCGAAATTTACATCAAGGAATGTTTACAAAAAATTATGTTTAAATTCACAAGACTTTTTAATGTGTCCTCTTATTTATGGCCTGATTTGGCATCTGTCACTATGGTAAGAAAGGTCTTGGGTGGTACAAGAACAATAATGTGGTATTTGTACCAAGAGAGGCAATTCCACCAAACTGCCTGGAGATGAGTCCTGTGGAGAGATATTGGGCTCTTGTTAAAAGAGAATTGAAGAGCACAAATAAGGTGTCCAAAAGTGTGATAGATTTTAAACGGAGATGGACAACCTGTTCGAACAAAGTGACATAAAGCACTATAAAAACCATAATGGAAGAGTTTTCGAAAAACGTTCAAAATTTCATCATTAGTGATTAGAACTATTAAAAATATAGACAATATCGATAGCAATAATAGATATTTCAAAGACCAGAGTAAGTCGGATCTACAATTGCTCAAAATCGTGAAAAATATTTTTTACTCCGAATTTTTTTTTTTACCAAAAAATTTTTTTTGGTTATAAATTTTTTTTCGCAAATGAAATTAAAAAAATTTTTCCCATAAAATTTAAAAATAAGTAAAAAAAAAATTTTAAAAATTTAAAAAAAAAAAATAATTTTAATTACCTAATTGGTGAAGGGTATATAAGATTCGGCACAGCCAAATATAGCTCCTTTATATATCGCACTGTTTCCTCTAAAGAGAGTCAACTCAAAATTTAAAAATTTTCAGAAGTTTTTTTTTAATACATTACAACGAAAGTTGAAGACAGATACAACTGTATTTTTGGCGAAAGAGTGGAGAAAATTATGTAAGATTTTTACAGTGGGTAGATATGACATCGATTTCTTGCAAAAAGTGAAAATTTAAAAATTTTTGTTTCTAAGATTCCAATTTATGGTCAATCATTTGTTACCAAATGTATAAATAAAAATCAAAATATCAAAATATTTTCATTCTCATTCTTCACCCAACGTTTCGTTTGTTTGTTTCAAACTTCTTCAGGGGTTTTCTTTTATTGTTGAATTCTAGCGACAAAACATACATATTTTATTATAAATAATTGAAAAACTTAAGATATCACAGTTTAACTTACGAAATTCTATTGTTTACATTGCTTGTCAATTAACTTATTATTTAAAAAACTGGACTTTACGACACAGAATTAATAAATAAATAATCATTACAATACAACATATACTATAAGTCAAACTTAATACTAGTATCACAGAACTTCAACTGATTTAATAATTAAATATTGCAGCGGAATATTGCAGCTTTGTGTTATTCTTGTCCTCTTTTGTATTCATTGTACTGTGTATTTTTTGTTGTATTCTTAAACTTTCAAGAGTGTATCGTTTGTTCTCTTTTTGTTCTCTGTCCAATATCTTAATATTATCAAAATCCATCTTATGAATGCATTCCTTTACATGCTGAGATAATGACGTCGTTATTTTTCCTTTTTCAATATCTGTTTTGTGTCCCTTAACTCTCGTCCCCAACATTCTCTTTGTCGTACCAATGTAAACCAAGTTACAACTCTCTCTTTCATTACCGTCACATTTTATCTCATAGACCACATTATCAATCTTAAGTTTGTCAATTTTTGTTTTGTTGTTTGTAAATAGACGCCTCAGTGTCATATTTGATTTGTAAGCTATTGTTGTTGTTTTTTCCGTGATCATTCTCCTCATTGTTTTTGTCTCTGTTAAGGTAAGGTCAGACTACGCAAATTATTTGACACAAAATGTTTCATGTGTTTGATCAAAATTACATCAAATAATCCATGGCTTGATTTTGTGGTCACACTGTACACATTTATTTGCCATATTAATACTATCAAACACACGAAGGGGAAAATATATTTGTCTTGTGGTCACATTTATGGTAATAATTTTTCTAAATAATTATTAAATAAAGCTGTAAAAAAACTTTAATTTCATTCATCAATAAAAAATACATATCTAGAAAGTAAAATACTACTAGATTTTGCTTTAAATTTGAAAGAATTGTGAAATTTCAGTACTTTTATTTTAACGTCAAATATTTTATGTTCCTAGTTTGAACAGAAAATATTTTTGCACGGCAAACAAGAAAACAGCTGAATTTGGTCAAACAAATTTATTTGCCTATAAGAAAACTTTCTTGTAATGTGACCAATGTGTGACCACTAAACAGCAAATATTTTCCTCAATTTTTTATTTGATCTTGCAATTCATTTGCAAGATCAAACAGCGTCAAATAACAGCTGTTGCATCATGTGTTATCGCAAAAGTAGTGTTGCTATATCTGAAAATAAAAATCGCAAAATAATGAAAACAAATCGCGAAAAGAACTCAAGCTTGAACAATTTAATAATATAATATTAAAAGTTTATTTATTAAATTATATTACTATCAACGTATTAAAATTTGTAGGTATAATTGTACTTAAAATCTACAAAATATCCCTAATATAATTAACAATTTTGGAATTTTATTGTATTTGTTTTGGCTTTGTTTGGATTTTGAACTAAAAATCGCATTATTCAAACAAAACGAATGTTACTATGATGAACTTTACAATAATCAAATAAGATAACTGTTAAAAAGAAAAAGTATATTTTTAAAATGTTGAAACCAAAGTACATACAAGTAGTCCAACTCTTTGACAGCAGTACCTAACTATATATTGGACGCAAAACGAAATGAAAATGTGCTAGAAATGTAAAATAAAATTATAAAGCTCTGTGTGTTAAAGAATTAACGAGAATTAAACTATATTTAATCGACAATTTTTTCTTAAAATATCGAGACATTTGATGTGTACATTTTTCACAAGGGTGTTGAATTCACACGGTACTCATTTATGAGAGAGTAATATTGAAAAATAGAGTCGGACTACTTGTTATACTTTGGTTGAAACTATACTTATATGTAGAAGGAAAAATGAAATTCATAATTGAAATTATTTTTTTTTTAATAAAAATTATTAATCGAACAGGACTTTCACCAAACTTTTTTCATTCTGAATGTTCACAAATATTATATTAGCATTAAAAAAATTAAGCAGATCATACTGTTTAAGAATTAATTTTTAATTGCAATCCATTCATAATATTTATGTATGTCTAAACTATTTTCTTTGATTTTAAATTCAATAAATATTCCATTCATTTGAGCAATTTTAAATTTTGTAAATAGAAAAACTCCATGTATAAAAACAATCAAACATCAGACTATGTTATACGTATACAAATATAATCGCATACAAATGAAAAAATCGCAACATAGACTTCATGTCTTCAATTAGTTTTTCTCCCAGTATGTCATTCTAGGCTGAATGACTTTTATGTGAAGAAGAAGACTTCATTTATTGATGCCATTTTTTTAGTTAAAATAATTTAAATAAGAATTTTACAAGAAATATTGATATGTATTATAGTTAAAGAATAAAAATAGTGCAATTTTGTTTTTAATTTAGTACCAAAAATGTTTAAATATTCTCCTATTTAATCCGCTGTGTTGAGCAAATAATTTTCTTTGTTTGCTCTATTTGTTGAAACAATTATTTCATGAAAGTATTTGATATAGTGTGACCACACGGCAAATATATTTACTGATTCTTTTTCGCAGCAGTTTGGTCAAACAAAAAGTGAAAAATTAAATTCACTATATGATAACAAAATTCAATAAAGCTTTAATAAAATAATTGTTTTACAATTAGAAATAAGTGCGTTAACCTTAAATAGATTTGTCAGATCAAATTATATATTTTTTTATGTATTTATATAGCTAGTGGTCACACTATGTTCACATTAAGAAAATATTTTGTTTGCCGACAAATAAATTTGTTTGACTAAAATCATCTGTTTTGTTGTTTGCTCTAAATTTTATTTGTGGTCAGATTCAGACAATGATTAGCTGTGTCTGACCGTACCTTTAGTTTGGGGATAAATGGTACACTGTAAAAAACTTTTTCCTCCGTATTTTGTTTTTCCTGTTGTTTTTCCATATTTTAGTACCTTGTTGATTAAATTGTTCGTCATATATGTGGGATAACTATTTCTTTCCAACTATTTTCCTTATTACAGTAATATTGGTTTTTCTGTATTTAACATCACTTATCAGTAATACTTTCCTTATTAAGTTCGTCGCTGTGTTTATCTTCATTTTTAATGGTTGCGTAGAGTTGAAGTTAACCATTTTACCTGAAGATGTGGGTTTTGTGTACCAATTTGTTATTATTTTTCCATTATCCTTAATGATATTGATGTCCAGATACAGTATTGACATATTCTTCTCGCGTTCTATTGTAAATTGTATTTTATTGTGATAAACGTTCATTGTTTTCAATAACATTTCTTCGTCCGATTTTTTTATAATCGCAAACAAGTCATCCACGTACTTAGTGATAAACTTAATCTCTATATTATTCGCTCTTAGTTCGTCAATTACATCGTCCAGTAGTGTGTCAAGTACAATATTTGGAATTGTTGGCGATAGGGGGCTTCCCATTGGCATACCATATATTTTGAGTTGACTCTCTTTAGATTTTCGATATATTCTACAGATGTGGGATCATTTTCATGAAAATTTAATTTTATTGAATATAACACATCGATATCATACACATTTTCCGAAACCTGTCATTATTACATACATATTTTTATTTTATTAAAAAAACAAAAAAAAAAAAAATAGTTGCCAAACAATATGACCGAAAACCACATAAATATCAAAAATTCGCAAGCTACAATCACTACAAACAATGAAGCAACCTCATCTCACAACACCTATTTAAAACGCTTAATGGCGGGCGCCAATAAAAATGATCCCCAAGACAAAGAAGAAAAAGAAGACGATTTACCCACCGTCGAATATGAAGCCGAAGAAATTGCCCCCAAAAAAGTGCGTATTGATGTGGAGCTTTCCGAGGAAACTTTAGCGCCCAAAGAGAGCTGGAAAGCTTTTACACAACATTGGGTAAAAGTTGTCATTTTATTTATCATCTGGTGCATTTATGCCATATCCATAGTAACCAATAAAGAGCAATTATATCAGCCGGTTTTGCTGGCTATAACACCAAAGGAAGACAAACTTTTTCGATTACATGCACAGCCGGCCACGAAAACTGCCATAGAAGTTCTACTAAAGGGGCCATTTCAAATGGAGCAAGATGTAGAAGTGAGGCCGGAAAAAACACAACCCCAATTAACACTGCAGGTGGTCATGGATTTAGAAGATAAAGAGGAAAAGGTTATATCAAAAAAATGGGGTGTATTAATTAACAGGCCCTATGAATTAGAATATGTTTTGGCGGTGTCCAAACACTTACACATAGAACTAAATGAGGATGTTAGCAAATATGGACAACAAGCTAAATTATTTTTGAAAATGAAGACAAATATAGAAAAGGATTTAACGGTAAAGATATCTTGTAATATGACTCCCGTGGATCAGACTTTGGGCATAATATATGGCACCTTAGTCTTATTATTCTTATATATCATGATAATATGGGAATTTATAAATCGTACTTTAGCCTCGGTTATAGCTTCCACGTTGGCTATAGGTATATTGGCGGCTTTAAATAACCGACCTTCTACTGCTACCATTTTAAAATGGCTGGATGTGGAAACCTTAATGCTGCTGTTTGGCATGATGATTTTGGTTTCCATACTGTCGGAATCGGGTATTTTTGATTACTTGGCTGTGTTGGCCTATGAATTGGCTCAAGGTGAATTGTTTTATTTGATTTATGTGTTGTGCTTCTTTACCGCTTTTCTGTCGGCCTTTTTGGACAATGTTACCATGATGTTGCTTATGACCCCCGTTACCATACGTTTGTGCGAGGTCACCAATCTAAATCCCGTGCCAGTTTTAATGAGCATGGTTATATATTCCAATGTGGGGGCAGCTCTTACCCCAGTAGGAGATCCTCCCAATATCATAATCATGACCAATCATTATGTGCAAGAGAATGGGGTAAATTTTGGCAACTTTATAGCTCATATGCTGCCAGGAGTTGTTTTGGGTCTAATGACAACTTTTGCTTTTTTGTACATAAAATATCCCAAGATATCGGGTTACATGAACAAACAATCGGTTGAAATAGAAGCCTTGAAACATGAGATACAGGTGTGGGAAAAGGCCGCTCAAAATATACAACCCACCACCACAGATGAGGAAATTGTTCAAAATACTTTGCAGAAAAAAGCCCAAGTATTGAGACAAAAGCTAAAGGAACTGGAATCGAAGGGTGTTTATGTGGAGGTGAATTATAAAACAACATTGGAACAAATGAAAGCCTCCTATCCCATACGCAATAAAGTGCTGCTGATCAAATCCTCCATAGCCTTTGCATTTGTCTTGGTGTTATTTTTTGCCCATACAGTGCCGAATTTACAACATCTTTCTTTAGGCTGGAGTGCTTTAGTGGGTGCTATTCTTTTAATAATTCTGGCTGATACCGATATTGAAGCTGTTCTGTCTAGAGTGGAATGGTCTACTTTACTTTTCTTTTCCTCTCTGTTTATATTAATGGAAGCTCTTACGGAATTGGG
This sequence comes from Calliphora vomitoria, assembly GCA_942486065.2. Lineage (NCBI taxonomy): Eukaryota > Metazoa > Arthropoda > Insecta > Diptera > Calliphoridae > Calliphora > Calliphora vomitoria. The sequence goes on along the minus strand of OW818031.2, from coordinate 14,466,740 downwards.
ATTAATAGGGGCCTTGGGTGATATATGTGTTAAATTTATACTAAAAGCTCAACCAACTCAACGTCTTTTAGTAGCCATTTTAATTATATTGTGGGTTTCAGGCATAGCTTCTGCTTTTCTAGACAATATACCAGTTACCACCATGATGATTAAGATTGTGGTAAATCTTAGTCAAAATAAGGAATTGAATTTGCCCTTGCCACCCTTGATATGGGCCCTGGCGTTTGGAGCTTGTTTTGGCGGCAATGGTACTTTGATAGGAGCCTCGGCTAATGTGGTGTCCTCGGGTGTGGCCGAACAACATGGTTATCGTTTTTCTTTTGTAGACTTTTTCCTATTTGGATTTCCCATTATGCTGTGTACTTTGGTAACAGCCACAATTTATCTCTATTTGGCTCATTGTTTTTGGACTTGGCATTGAGTATGCGAAAATGTTTAAATTGCTACAAACTAAAAGAAATAATAAAAAAAAATATCCTTTAATCAAAATTGTTTTTTAATAATGCTATATATACTTCCAATGGCGGGTTTGTTGTTCCAGTTGTACGCAATCAATCACGATTTAGGTTTCTTTTTTATTTTGTTTTTATTTTAATTTGTTGATAATCGTTTGATCGTGATTTGCGTGATTTTTTTTTCTGTTACTCTCCTCTTCAATTGTTCTGCTGTTAACCCTGTTCTTTTGATACATTTCAATTTTCGTTGCACTGTTTGCACATACTTTTAGTTTCAACATTGTTTTAAGAAAAAAAAGTTACCCAAAGAAGGCATAAATAAATATTGTTGCCAAATTACATATTTCATTTCAATTTACTTTATCTACCTTCTATTTGTTGCTTGCAAAATTTTTTGATTTGCAATCAATAACCTCAAGAACAAAAACAAAGAAAAATAAGGTGTTGATCATGATGTAGTTTTATGGATTTGAGAAATCGTTCTCAAAATTATTTTTATGATCTTATAATTGAACGATAAGTTTAAATCGTGTTATTATGTTAAGAACGTTGGTATGTAAAATGTTTAGTAATTTGGAGTTTTTGTTTTTCAAAAACATTTTTTTTGTACATCAGTTAAATTAAATATTAAGCTATCTACTGAATCAGAGAGATAATGTTATTGATCCATTGTTTCAATTCCAGAAGAGCATTTCAATGACTTACTTTCTAAGCCATTGTCACCTTTATGCGAAACCCTGATATTCGTTATATAACCTCGTTGTTGAACAATATTTCAAAACTATGAAAGTTTGGTGACCATAGAGAAATACCCATAGACACAGAGAAAATATACATAGAGCGGAAACTAGAAACAACTTAGGTTTTTGACAACTGAGTTAGGTCATCGACAGCAGAGTTTCCGCTCTATATATATATATATATATATATATATATATTTCTCCATGCACTCTATGCACATAGATCGGAAACTAGAAAAAAACTCAAACAAAATAATTACTGAAAATAATCACACACATACGAGTGCTGTTTTCACGTAAAATTTTTTATTAATACATTCTCGACCATAGAGAAACTAGAGCGGAAACTAGAAAAAAACTCAAACAAAAAAATTTCTCAAAATAATCACACATTTACTAATACATTCTCACCACTTAGATTTTTGACAACTGAGTTAGGTCTTTGACAGGAGAGTTTCCGATCTATGTATATTTATCTATGCTTAGAGCATAATCTTCCTAAGCAATGAGCACATTTTCCCCTTGATGGCAGTGTTAAACCCACAGTGCATCCACAACATGTCACTGTTTTTTTTTGGATTTTAGGCTGGACACATCATTGGATCATACTTCCTTAAAATGTGGCTGGTTAAACAGATAGCAGAGTTGGATGATATTGATGTGAAGGACATGTGGTTTTAACATCACGTTGCCAATATTCATGACACATTTCCTGATCTGAAGCCAAAGCTATATGCTAACAAGCCCACAACCACCCATGCATTGGAAGAGGAACTTCATTGCTGCATTAACGACATTAAGTCACATTTATGTTAAATGGTCACGACAGAAGTCAAAATCATATAGATACACATAACTTTTGGTGGTTGATGGCATATAAATTTGTCGTAATTCATATACTTTTCTTAAGGACTAAAAGAAAATTTAAGAAGACACTGTATCAAAATATGTTGGTAAGCGGACATAGTGCTGTAAATCTTAATCTATTTTTTGTTGAAATTTCATAACTTTTTAACGGAATTAGATTTAATCCAAAACATATTGATCAAAGTGTAGATAAATCAATAGTTTAAATATAATTTATTAAAATTCGCTAATTTAGAAATTATTTGCTAGTATAAATTAGTTTCATTGATGTAGAAATTAAACATATATTATGGATCCTTATAAATTTTAAGACAATTTAGTAATGTCCCCGGGTGTCTGTTAAAGGATCGATGGGGCTTAGAGAAAATAAAAAATGTTCCCCAAATATTCTCTTTTGATCAGAAATGTTTGGAATTGAAAATGAACAAATCAAAAAAAAAGCCAAACCAAAAAAAAAAAAACAGAACAAATGTCCGTTAAACAAATCTGTTCATTCCCGGGATTTATTAGATACTACGGCAAAAACCAGAAAAATTTTCAAATGCCTTTATTAAATGATTTACGAGGGCCGACTAAATCTTGAAAAAATTCGAGATTCGTTTCGAATATTATTTTTTTTGATTGCAAATAAAAGCAGTTTAGTAGTTTAAACATTGTAACAACACTTTATTTAAATTTACACAACAATTTAAATAGTCACACTCTTTAAATAATGTACAAGAATAAGCAATTGATGTTAATTATAACAGCCCCTATGATAAACTAAACCGACTGCAAACGCTGCCACTATTTACACGCATACCTAAATTGGAGCGGAAGGCGTTTTTTAATTGTCAAAAACTGTCATGTCCATGCAATTTGTATGCAGCATACCAAAATAACGCGGCGGCAATGCTTTTCAATTGGAAAATCCGATTTTGACAGCGCGTTTAATAGTGAAGTTAGTTGCAAAACACAATATATGTAAACACATACATATAAAAGGAGAAACAAATATGCAAGAAACTCAGTTTTTAAACTTTAATATTTAGTTTTTTTGATAAAATTTTAGTTTACTAATCACAAAACAAAAATCAGAAACACAATACTGCAATGTACTATATTGTTTAAATAATCCGGGTTGCTATATTTTGTTGATAACCTTGTTTTTATTGTTTGACGTAGCGTTGCCGCACATATTTAGGTATGACATTTCAGTGTTAAAGCTAAGCGGAAAAAAACGTTCCGCCTAACGCTTTTATTTAGGTAGGCCTGTAATATACACTTCCATCTTTCATCAGTTTCATGAATTATCTTAACGGATAACACTAGACTGTTCTATTTCTACAGCTTTTAGCAGCTTCAATGTTAATGTTAGCAACTTTAACATTTAATGTTGCCATACTTACAAACAACATTGATAAGCAGATGGAAATGTTTATAAGCTTGATAAATGTTGCAAGCAACCGTTACAGACCGTTAAATTCAAAGCGCTAATGCAAATTCGTAACAATACATATAAAAAAATATTTAAACCAGAATTATTGTCATTATTTTCTCTAAATATGGATATCATTAAGTTGAAGTTTTAATGTTAAGCATGTTAATAGTTCCTTTAAAAACTTAAAATTATAAATTATATTGTTACGTTTTAACCTTTTTAAAACGTTGGTTTATTTCCTTTAAATAAACCGGATACTTTTGATTGCAAATAAAAACAGTTTTAGTAGTTTAAAATTTGTAACAACTCTTTATTTATTTAAAATATACAACAACAACAGTTCAAATAGTCATTCAGTATCTTTATACACGTTTATCAATTCGCAGAAATGCACACACACTTTATAATGTACGAACTCACATGTACACGACAGTTGATGTTAAATCTAACAGCGCCAATGATGAACTCAACTCACGACTGCAACCTATTTATACACACGCCATCTTTCGTGAATCTTCTACAATGCCCTTAACGTACAAACAAGTACGTTCGAATTCTAGAGCTTTCGATGTCAATGTTAGCAGCTTAAACATTTAGTTTTGCCATACTTATAAACAATGCTAATAACCGCATACTATTAACATTGTTGATAAGTAGAAGCTTTTACTGATGGACGTGTCTATAAACATGATGAATGTTGCAGGCATGTCGACTTACTAAGTAGTAAATTTTAATTTTCCTGCTTTAAATACATATTTTTAGGTTTTTATCACAAAAAAGCTTTGGTGGTTATAACCGGATTTATTGTTAATAAAATTATTTAGTCTAATTAACCGAATTTTTCTGTTGTGACTGAAAAATTTTAGTTGCTATTTGCTATATTTAGTTGACCTTCTCGATTTAAGGTTTTACGTTTTCCAATTTTAGTAAAACTTTCAGACTATATTTATAATTACATGTACTATAATATTCCGAATAGGTTTTATTTAAAATTCATAACAGTAAAGAAATTCGGATCATTCACCAAAATATAGGCAAAAAATTGGAGTTTTGAACTGCCGTTAAAAAAAATTAAATTTTTTTGGTCATTACTGCGAATAGGTTAACGGTATCCTACGAAGACAAAAACTCATATACAAGTAAATATGGATATATTTTAAGTAAAAATAAGCTTTTATTTTAATATTTCACAAAATATGTTCATTTTGTTTCTACATTTCTTGTTCTAGTGGCCTGAGACACGTTAAAGGCCTGTCGATTTTTTAATAACTTTAACATTTTTTAACCAATTTTTGTCTTTTATATCTTATTAGAACGACAATTACGTACACATTTCGATTCTTTTAAACTAAATTGCAAAAGTTATTATTTAGTGGCAAAATTTTTACAAAAACGGAAAAAATTGCATTTTTTCCCCTTGCATTTTTGCACCTCAAAACTTCAGCGTCGTTGCGGCACCAGTTAACGTTATCCTATCATCTTAATATTTTACACAACGTATTTCAACAATACATAGAACAATTCTGTACCTAGAAAATTTTTTTCGTCCATACAATCTTGGAGCACTCCAATGGATATAATAGAATCATTGTATTGGCAACGATTACATCGAATCCGTTTTATCTATGCAGAAATAATAATGTAACTTTAAGAAGAAAACTTTAAAAGAAATTCCCGACATTTTAGCGATTACGAACCCTACCACTACATTATTTATCACCAACCGTTATGTTTTTGACAAGTAATTTTATACTAAATGAAGTTAGCTTAAATTCTTCAAAACTTCCAATCCAATAAATCTCTAATAACTATTGTAATTTCTACAAAATAAAAATTAATTTTTTTAACAAACTTTATAGCAAGGGATGAGCTTTTCATTGGAATTGAAGTAAATGTATTTAAGAACAACTAGTAGTGCAATTTTGTTATGGAATCACCTAAAATATCTGCCTTCATATGACAGTTTTTAGTTCAAGTTTATTTTTTTCTTTTTATAAAATGTGTTTTTTTTACACGATTTTACTTGTTTGCAAGGCACGTGCTAAAGTTACAATATTAATTGATTTTTGAGTGTTTCCTATTTCACATACTTAAACAGGAAGCCATACCCGTACTTATGCTATTGTACGAGTATTTGAAACACATTTCACTTACAGCCCCTAAGTTCAACCGAAGAAAGAAATGAAAAGAAAAGTGTGAGTTTAGAGTGGGGCAACACAAATCTGGGATTTGAACATGATACTCATACTATACATTCAAACTTAGACATTACAAACTTTAGGACTATCTGTCTGTCTATCTATTTTATTGTGTGTGCATGTGTGTGAGTACTACATGTCTATCTTGCTATTTATATCATTATCAAGAAATTCCTTTGAAATCCAATGAAACAAAAGAAAAAAGCCAACCTTGATTCGCACCAGAAATGTGTATTACCCACAAAAAAAGGGGGAAGAAACTTTATGTTAAAGATGTTAAAATAAATTTCTTTTTAATTTAATTAGTTTCACATTACACCACGATCCACCACCAATAACACAAACAACAACAACAACGACAACGTCATTATCACCAGCACCAACTCCAACCGACAACAAGGAAACAACACCACTCTCTACTGCCATCATAAACTTTAAAAATATTTAACACTCAAAAATTAATATACATAAATTTAGCTGTTATATTGTAGGAAGAGTGTGCTTGAATGTTTTAATGTTTGAACGTTTGTATTTAGTCTTGTAAAGCAGTGCAGTAGATTTCGCCCTCAATAATTCCCAGGACTTAAAGCCACAACAGCAACAGCAACAACATCAACAATAACAAAAACGAAGAGCCTTCAAGACAAGCTTTCAGTGGGTTCATTTGTTATTGTTTTGTGTGGTATTTTTTGGTTCAGTCGTACAAATCGTACGAAACGAAATTACGAGAAGAAAACAAAAAAACTAAAACAGCAAAGACACAAACAAATCAGGTAAATATGTATGAGTAAAACAATTATGAGGGGACTTAGCTCGTTTAGTAAATGAGCTACACTTGTATAAAAAAAAACTATGATTTTCTGAGTCTCCTATTAATAATCGGGTATTTCTTTATAAGTTTTAATGTATTATTTTCGCATAGATAAAACAGATTCGGCGAGATTTGTGGCCAATCGAATGATTAGAATATAGCCATAGATTTGTTCGATATTAGCAGCAGAAAATCATTGTAATTTAATTAATTAATAATTTGTATCACACCAAATAAACATTTTCTGCCACATCATATAAATTTAGTCATTTGGAATCAATAATTTGAATTATTATTTTCTCTTTGTGGAAAAAACAGAACAATTTTAACTTAACACAGAACAAGTATGAGTATTATATTCGGCTGTACCGTATCTTGTATACCCACTGTCAATATGTGGGTATTTTTTTTTATTTATTGATAATAAAATATTTGTCTGATATAGGGGTTATATGGAGGCAGGGTCAATTATGGACCGATCTTCACAAAAGTTGGTAGAAAGACTTATGCTCATATAAAACTTGTTTATGTCCAATTTCATCACGATATTCATTATTATATGATAATTACACTGTACAACAAAATATTTTTCCAAAATTACAAGGTCCGGCCTATAAATTTTGATAGAGGAGAGAAAAAAAAAAAAAAAAGACACTTGCATCTAAAAGTTTACATCTGAATTTCATTTGAGGGGTGGTTAAAGTTTCCCAGCTCTGGCACATTCTTATTGTTAATCGGCATAAGAAACCATGTGACTCCTACATTTTAGGTATAAAATGTGTTCAGCAAATGTATGTAAAATTTTACGGAGAACATTTTTGTAGAATATGTTAACCCTCTAACTCCTTAAGGTATGAGTCTTTTTTGTCCTTCTTTTAAAAATGAGCAAAAACCATCCTAAGAATAGCGATTTATGGGGGGTTAAAATGTTCCGGAAAAATATTATCCATGAAATTTTACTATAAGTCTCTGAATACATCAAAACGGAAAATTTAACCAGAAAGTCAGAAATAAGATATAAAAAAAGAGAGCTTAGGGTTAATTTCGCATTTATTAAGAATTATATTTTAAAGTACCCCAAAAATGTCCAATTGTTTGGAAACATTTGATTTGTTTTGATATATCTGCGGTAAACATACAATACATGAATATAATGTTAGTTTTTTCAATAGTAAAGTTGAAGACATCTATAAAAGGTATCCTATCCCAAGTGTATAAAAAGCACCCGTACTTAACGTATCTGGCCTGCATACCTGAAAAGAAACTAACGACTTTTAAGTCACAACAGATCAGCCACTTATACATTTCGGAGTCCAGTATTAATTTTATAGAATTTTTGGTATTATAGTAATACAGAATTACAGCTTTTAGACTCTTCTTAGATGAATCAATAAATATATGCCAGTCCTCGTGGTTATACTCAAAAGTCATTGCATTCATTATTATTTTAATATCGTTGCAATAACCAAACATGTTATCATCGTTTACTGAAAAGAACGGCAGAAAGCTGTATTGATGCTTACGAATGCTAGTAACATTGACACCAAGTTCAAGTAGATGAAGACTTTAAAATGTTCCTGATTGCTCCATCAACAAAATAATAAATAATAAGGACTGAAATCGAAAAATTCTTAACACACGTTTTTCATTAAACTTTTAACCCAAGTATTATTTGGTACGAAAAGTTAAAGCCAATGTAGGCTTAAAAATATACAATGCTCGAGGGAATAATTTCAATAAAATAAAAACAGATTGAAAACAGTAAGTTTAGTGGTTTCATTTTTATTAACATATATGTATGTTAAGAATTTTCGATCTCAGTCCTTATGGGACTATTTTGGCACACGTAGCGTCATTATGTTCACCTGGACCAGATATAGCAAAACAAATCAAATTTTTCCAAACAATTGGACATTTTTGGGGTTCTTTAAAATAAAATTCTTAATAAATGCTAAATTAACGCTAAATTAACCTCTTATTTCACAACTTATTTCTGACTTTCTGGTTAAATTTTCCGTTTTAGTGTATTCAGGCACTTATAGTAAAATTTCACGGATAATATTTTTGTGGAACATTTTAACCCCTTAAATCCATATTCTAAAAGTGTTCTTTGCTCTTTTTTAAAAGGACTAAAAAGACCCATACCTTGAGGAGTGAGAGGGTTAACATATTCTACAAAAATGTTCTCCATAACATTTTACATATATTTGCGGAACATACTTTATACCTAAAATGTAAGGGTCACATGGTTTCTTATGCCGATTAACAATAAGAATGTGCCAGAGCTGGGAAACTTTAACCCCCCCCCCCACAGATGAAATTCAGATGTAAACTTTCAAAATGCCGATACACGTGTCTCTTGTTTTTCTCTCCTCTATCAAAATTTATAGGCTGGAACTTGTAATTTTTGTTTGTGTTGTAGAGTGTTATTAATGTTCAAGTCATTTTCTGAGTGAGACCTTGTATGGGGACTAGGGACAAATGTTGCCTGATTTTCGCCATGCTTTACGGTATAATTTCTGAGGGAACATCTAAATGAGGGCCTGGTGAAATCATGAACCGATATTGCCCACTTTCAACACCAAACAAACCATATTGTTACGTTTTTATTTTTTAAAAACGTGGGTTTATTTCCTTTAAATAAACCGGATACTTTTGATTGCAAATAAAAGCAGTTTTAGTAGTTTAAAATTATAACAACTCTTTATTTATTTAGAATTTACAACAACAACAGAATCAAATAGGCACTCAATGTCTTTATACACGTTTATCAATTCACAGAAATGCACACACACTCTATTACGTACAACCTTATATGCACAAGACAGACAGTTGATGTTAACTCTACCAGCGCCACTATTTATACACGCGCCATCTATCGGGAATCATCTACAATGTTCTTAACGGACATACTAGTACATTCGATTTCTAGAGCTTTTCGATGTCATTGCCAGCAGCGCAAACATTTAGTGTTGCCATACTTACAAACAATGTCAATGATAGACGTGCCTTCAAACATGATAAATGCTGCAGGCAGTCGTTACAGACCGTTGAATTCAAATCGTCATTGAACATTCGTAACAATATCAACAGAGAGTATAGCCAGCTAGCTCTAGCTCTAGGACGGACATAGCTTAGAATCTTATGAGGAGCCAGAATATGTACAGTGCAAGCTCGGTATTTGACCAAACAGAATCCAAAATTTTATTGAAAAAATTTATGTAATTTTTAAAATTAGAATCCTTTTTATTGATATACATATTACATACTAACATTTTTAAAGAAATTGGAGATTTTGAGTTGCTTTTTTTGGCAAATTATTTTTTAAAACAACAGCTGAATCACGTAGTTCATATAGTGCTGTTGTCGGCTTATCATTTTCCAAAGCCCTTTGTATGCATATGTTTATCGATGTTAAACAATCGTTCACTTTAATTTTGTTTTCTTCATATAAATCCTCCAATTCCATATCTGATAATTCCATTTGCTCCTCATTACTTTCCACATGAAATTCTTCTTGAATCCAGTTGTTTATGTCAGCATTCGTGAAAAGATGTTCCATATCAATTTGAGCTATAAGTGTACCAATAATGGAAAGATCTGCGTTTTCTTCCTGAATTATATTTTGTAAAAAATTTGAGGGCTCTCCACTTCATTCAGTACCGAATTTGAGCAAGGCGTTCTAGGATTTTTGGATATTGAACACTGATATTTTATTCCAGGACGTAGCTAGAATCTGAACTGCATTTTTGAGATTGAAGGTTTTTAGTTTGAGCTCCAAATTTGTTCCCTTCTGGTCAAGCAAGTGGGTGAGCAGTTGTTTGTTATAATTTAATTTGACCAAGTTGTTAACGTTTTGATCTAACGGTTGAATAAGCGCAGTGCAATTGGGTGGTAGATTCATTGCTATAATTAAACCGTCATCACATTTTAGTTCCTCCACTGGGTGACACGTTATCAAAACAAAACTGCTTTTAGCGTCAGATCTTTTGAAGCCAAAAATTCTTGGACCTACAAAACCTTTACTTATAAACAACTTACTTTTACTAATTGCTGAAAATCAACTTACTTGGGTAAGAAATTCGTGATGGAACCCGTACTTGAATATAAATGATGTCATCCAGGCGTTATTACTGGACTTGTATATTACTGGATTATTAAAAAGGCCTTTAAAGGCACGTGGGTTTTTCGATTTTCCAACAACCAACAATTTCAGTTTGTCTGTGCCATTCGCATTTGAACAGGGCAAACAAGTTATTCGTTCTTTACATATTTTTCTTCCCGGCGCTGTTTTCTCATTACATGTGACAAGAGTGTGATTTGGAAGCATCCTATAATATAAACCAGATTCGTCGGCATTGTAGATTTGGTGAAGAGTCGACCCATGCAACATCAACATAATCCTTAAACTCTTTCACAAATAGATCAATAAGTTGGGATTTCGAAGACAATTTCTCGCCCGTAATTTTTAAAAATCTAATTTCATGTCGACACTTAAATTTCTTCAACCATCCTTCACTGGCATTAAAACCTGAATTGGTTTGATAAATTTTTGAAAACAAATGACTGGCTTTTGTTCGAAAAATTGCTGCGGATATTGGATTATTTTTTTCTCTTTGTTTTAGAAACCATTTATAAATAATTTTTTCCATTCTTGGGTACTCAGGTACTTTCTTTAAGGTGCAGCGTTTGCCAGGACCACTTTCTGTTATACGTATGAACTTTTTTATTGAATTTTCTTGCTTTATAATGCGGTAAGCCGAAGACTTATGTAACTTGTAATTCACGCAAATTGAATTTATGGAATCTCCACTTTTAAATTTTTTTTTAAATCTTTAATTTTTGAGAAATCGTTTTTAGTTCCTCCACTCTACCCATCACCTTCGTGAGAAAGGTATATATAAGTTTGTCATTCCGTTTGTAATTTCCACAATATAATTATCCGACCCTATAAAGTATATATATTCTGGATTTTTATAGATAGCGGAGTCGATTTGGCCATGTCCGTCTGTCTGTCTGTCTGTTGAAAACAATTTTATGAAGACCCCAGATATCTTCGGGATCCAAATCTTCAATAATTCTGTCAGACATGCTTTCGAGAAGTTTCCTATTTAAAATCAGCAAAATCCGTCCTTAAATAACGGAGATATGAGCAAAAATCCGAGACAACCTCTATTTTTGGCCTATTTTTTATCTATATCTCGATTACTAAGTCATAAATATAGACAATATGGATATCTAATGATACATATTTCAAAGTCCATTGCAACGATGTATATAAGGCTATAGTAAGTTGGACCTACAATGGGTCAAAATCGGGAAAAAAAATTTTTAATCCGAATTTTTTTTACAAAAAAACATTTTTTTCACTAATAAATTAAAAATTTTTTTTAAATAATTTAAAAAAAACTTTAAAAAAACAATTTCGAAAAAAAAAAGTTAAAAAAATTTTTTTTTTATTTTATTTTAAAGTATAATTTGGTGAAGGGTATATAAGATTTGGCACAGCCGAATATAGCTCTCTTACTTGTTTTTTTACAATATGTTGAACTTTTCCCATATTAAAAAATGTATTTACACAACAAATGACACGAATAAACTGACAAAATTGAAGATCAAAATCGACCAAAATGGTTAATATACCAAAAGACGTGGATTTCCCTTTATTTGTTATAGACATTGTAATCAAATTTAAAACAAACAGATAAAAGTTGAGAAAATAGAACCTGTTTATAGAACCTGCAATGTTAAAAAATAAGCCGTCGCGATTACCGGGTCGTCGCGATAATGGGTTGTCGCGAATACCGAGCTTGCACTGTATATACTAATATGGGTCTACGATAAATATTTCGATATGTTACAAACGGAATGACAAGACAATATTATTGATTTTATGAAAAAGATGAATCTGTATTCAAATAAAATCAATTTTGAATCTCTTTAGCATTTAAATGGACACAATGGCCGAAACAAATTCGATTTCACTAAATTTAGCGATAGTTAGGCCTTTATTCAATTTATTATATTTATTTGGTTTTTAGCCATTTAATTCAAAATCTAGCCATTTTTTGTGCCGAAAAGCTTACGGTTTCGGTCAGAATATCTGTTTCCCAGTATCCATATACCAAACTAACTAGCAGTAGGGTGTCAGAGAAAAAAAAATGATCCTTCTTAGGCTGGTGCATATTTGCACGCCAACCGATAGTTATCTGAAACAAAAAAAAAAAAGTAAAATTCGGTCAGAGGTTGCTGATGCTGGATTATGGTTTTCCTATAGTTTTGTTTAGTAAATACGTCTGTCAGTCTGTCCATCCGTCCGTCTGCTTGTCTGTATCCATATGGTATGCTAAAGATTTTTACATTTTTTTCAAATATGTTTTTTTTTTTGTTTTGGTTTCATTCCTTTGCTGCTCTCAAGTTAATACGCTGTAACCGCCTTAAATTTTCGCCTCATGCGAAAACAATTTTTTTTTCTTCTCTCTTTTTGGTTCATTTTTAGGATTCTTAAAACATGATCAGCTTAACAAAGATCTTTTTTAAGGGGAGTCCAGTTAATACTCTCATGTTGTGTTGTGTTGTGCCTTTAAGTGGAGTGTGCGGATCGTGCAAGAGTGTGTGTGAGATGATCGGTGTATGTTGCGTATTGTTGCGAATGAATTTAAGATGTCAAATCTTAAACTTATTCTGCGGCTTAAGTTGTTAAATGTTTAAACACCTGATAGGGCGTGCAGGTGGAGTTTTTAATATAAGTTTTTTTTTTGTTTTTTCATTTTTGGTTTCAGATTTTGAGTGGAATCTTTTTTTTATATCATTTTCACTTTTTTGTTAAATAACTGGCCTAAGACAAAGTATGATTAAAATGTTGGCCTGGTAAGAGAGTTAAATGTATGAAATGTTATTTAGTTGAGATTTAATTGTGAATATTTCTTATTTGCCAGATCTTAATTATAAATCCCTGGTTTCTTTACAAATTAATATACTGATCTTCATTTATTTACATTCTTATTTCCATTGGTTGTCAAAATCGGTTTTTGACAACCAATATTTTTGCTGGTAATCAATCATTACAATTGGAATTGCCACAAAAATATTTTATTTTAAACTGTTAAAATTTCTTTACAATCCAGAAAAAGTAACTAATGATAAAATTACATACATAAGGCAGTTAAAATATGTGGGTATCAGCAGTTTGTTACATTTGAATTACAGTTTTCAGTTGCTTCATGTTTTTTATGCTATTGTCAGTCTTTTTATTTTTTTTTCTTCTCAGTTCTTGTAACATTTCATACGTAATCGTTTAATGGGGTAAATCGAGGGAAATGAAAATAAATGCCCTTAAGGTCATGATTATATTTTAAAGTGGACTATTATCAACTACAAACAGCCAGGTAAATCTCTGAAAAGAACTTTAATAAAAAAAAACAGAAATTTATGTTTTTAACCCCAAAAAAAAATCACAACAAACCATCATAAATCGTTATATTTTAACTTGAACACCAAGTAAAATACTAAAACTACAAAATAAAGAAAAATTATCAAGATCACAAGATTGAAGAGTTTAAGTCATAAACCTATAATGGCGGTAATCACACCTAATAACAACATCACCAACAGCCAACAACAGACAACAGAGACCTTGCAAATCATTTTATTTATAAGTTGGCAGATCAACAAATTGTTCAATATATACATATTTTTTTTCTTATTTTGCTTAAAAACTCTTCCTTAATCTTATAATCTGGCTCTTGTCTGCTCTTTCTCTCTCTTTCTCTTTCTCTCCCCTTCTATCACTACCTCCCACATTTGTATGTATGTGATTTTAAATGAAAGCCAATTTATATATTAAGTTTAAGACCTTCAAGAAAAATAACGATCATCAAAATTAGTTTATTATATAAAAGTTCAATGATTTAAAGATTGCCATGTGCTGTTAACACTATGGCATGTATGTTAGGAAAATTGGTTAATGATTTAATTGAATTTTAGTACATATATAAAACTAATTGAACGGAAATCTACAAAATATAAATAAGAATTTCATTCACTAAACTATTCAGCACTCATCAGTTTTAAAAGATATGATATTTTGTTGGTTTTAAAGATTTTTCGATTTGCTTTATTAACTTAATTACAATTATTAAAAACCATTTTATTTATTTTACTTTTCTTTTAACAAAGTTAAAATTTACAAACACAATCATGGGGAATGAAAATGTGATTTGACTGAAAATAGTGACAATGTTAACCAACTTGACAGTTCATGATCTGTTAAAGTTTTGTTTTAACTTAATAAGCTAAGTTAAGCTACGTTTAACAAACAAGTAAACAAATAGCCAAAACCTTTTGAACTATAGTCAATTTTCAAACGATTTGGCATTAAGGTATATTTTAAGCATAGTATTCATTAAACAAGAGTCTCAATTTTTCCTGAAAGTCTTCAATGGATCTAAAAACTTTTATTTTTTTTCTATAATTATTATAACACTCAAGAGAGTGCAATGAAATATGAAGGGGTATTCAAAAATTTTAGGAAAGTCCAATCGGAAAAAAAGTTTGTAATATTAGCAGAAGGAGGAGAAGTTTAGCTCTCAAAACTTTATTTGTAGAGATGTAAAATATAAGCACATTGAGAGTTACATAAATTATATTTTTATTTTCAAAGAAAACTTTTTCCATAGAAAATTATATTTTTCCCAAACAGAAACCATAGATAATAGACATAGAGCGTAAACTCTCTTGTCAAAGACCTAACTCAGTTGTCAGAAACCTAAGTGGTGAGAATGTATTAGTAGAAAAAACTATGTGAAAACGAAAACAATACTCGTATGTGTGATTATTTTGAGTAAATTTTTTGTTTGAGTTTTTTTATAGTTTCCGCTCTATATATCTCTATAACAAAAACACATAGATAAATACACATAGATCGGAAACTCTCCTGTCAAAGACCTAACTCAGTTGTCAAAAACCTAAGTGGTGAGAATGTATTAGTAAAAACAAGTAAGAGAGCTATATTCGGCTGTGCCAAATCTTATATACCCTTCACCAAATTATACTTTAAAATAAAATTTTAAAAAAAATTTTTTTAAAAATATTTTTTTTCAAAATAGTTTTTTAAAAGTTTTTTCCAAGTTTTAAAATTTTTTTTTTTTAATTTATTAGTGAAAAAAATTTATGACAAAAGAATGTTTTCTGTAACAAAAAAATTCGGGTTAAAAAATATTTTTCCCGATTTTGACCCATTGTAGGTCCAACTTTGTATAGCCTTATATACATCGTTGCAATGGACTTTGAAATATCTATCATTAGATATCCATATTGTCTATATTTATGACTTAGTAATCGAGATATAGATAAAAAAAATAGGCAAAAAATAGAGGTTGTCTCGGATTTTGCTCATATCTCCGTTATTTATGGACGGATTTTGCTGATTTTAAATAGGAAACTTCTCGAAAGCATGTCTGACAGAATTATTGAGGATTTGGATCCCGAAGATATCTGGGGTCTTCAGAAAATTGATTTCAACAGACAGACGGACAGACAGACGGACATGGCTAAATCGACTCCGCTATCTATAAGGATTCAGAATTTATATACTTTATAGGGTCGGGAAATAATATGGAAATTGCAAACGGAATGACAAATTTATAAAAACCCTTCTCACGAAGGTGAAGGGTATAAAAAATATAACAGAAAAACGTTCAATAACATACAAATTTATTACCAAAAAAGCTTTTTGAAAAAAAAAAAAACAAAAAAACTTTCAGTTTTTTCATTAAAAAACTTTTTTTGCCAAAAGAAATTTTCACAAAAAAATCAAATTTAAAAAATAAACTAGAAAACTTTTTTCCTCTAATTTTTTATCATTTTTATCAAAAATGAAAAAAAACTTTTTTTTGATAAAATTGTTGTTTACCAAAACTTGTTCATAAGAATGCAGAATAGCCATTGTGCAATATCCCCCAAAACCAAAACATACCAAATAAATTGCATTATATTACGCAGGATTTATTTTTTTTTAGTTGGCCAAAGTACCACGAATAAAATAAAATAATCAACAAGATGATGATAATAATGATCACCAAAGCACAATCGTCATTATCGCCCGCAACACTAAACTGCAAAAACGTAATGAAAAACGTTAAAAAATAAAGCTGCAACAAAAACAAAAACAACAGCAACTAAAAATGGAATTTGTAAAGTGCACTACATCGATCGATCGATGGATCGATTCGAACGATAATCGTGACCTGAGCTGTTCAATGTAGTTGCCAAGATAATAATTCACAAAATCTCTCAACATTCCATGAGATTTCTTTTGTGCAAGTATTTTCATTACACGATACATTACAATTCATTTGACCAGACACACAAACATCAGTACAGTACAATAATACTACACAGACATATTCTGACTTCTTTAAGGAGTACATACTACGTTCTTCGTACACAACACTAGTTCACATTGATCATGAAGTTTATAAATTTGTATAATTTTTGTGAAATCCACACACACACAGCTCAACTTCAAGTGGAATGTCTAGGTATTTTGTTGCTTTTTTTTTTGGAATTTTAGTTTGTTGTTGCCAGGATATTGATGTTCTTATTGCGTGGATTGATTTTTTTTGGTGCTGTTGTACTTCTCTCGTGCTTAAGCAATTATTTGTATTTTGGCATAATTTTTCTTCGTTTTTTTGTATTTGCTTTTTTTTTTTAAGTAGTAACCAGTCGTTAATATTTCATTTGTTATTAAAATGTTTCTCGTTTAACTTATGGGGCTGGCTAGCTGTATTGAAAATGAGTTCAAAGTCATTTAAAAATACGAATAATCATAAGTTGTTTAAGTGTCAAAAAGTCTTAAAGAGATTTTTCATCATAAAATATGTTTGTGTAGAGCTTTCTAAGTTGTTATAAGGTATAAACACAATAGGCTCGGCAACGGCAGAATTTGCTGTTGTGAGAGAAAACCACAATATCCTAATTCCAAAATTTTTTTGAGAATCTCTTCTACAAGGTGGCGCAAAAGTAATCCTCCTATCAGAAAATGCCATAAATTTTGCGATTGGCCCCTAATGTCAGTTCTGTTTTGAAATTTGTGTAGTAAACACATGCGAAATACACGTTAATAAACAATGTTATGCTACACTGCTCCAGAACGCGGAATATTGCTGACTATTTATTTGACCAATAATCGGTCGGTGACTTTGGCACAACGTGAATTTCGTCGCAGATTTCCTGGCCGTCCAACGCCTACTGGTGAAACACTGCGACGTTTAGCCGCTCGCCTCGAAGAGACTGGCACAATACGAGATGCTGCCAGGCGAGGCAGACCCCGGAGTAGCCGTTCTGCAGAGAATATTGCTGCTGTAGCCGAGGATGTCATGGAAGCGCCGTCGACATCGACCAGACGACGTGCCACGCAAATGGGTATCAGTCGACGGTCTTTACAGCGAATTTTGGTACACGATTTGAAGATGTTTCCGTACAAAGTCCAGACGGTGCATCAGCTGTTAGCTGCTGACCGCCAATCGCGTTTAACATACGCGCAAGCCATCCTTAATCACCACCAAGAGGAAGATGATTTTTCATCAAAAATAATCATGAGTGATGAGGCCCATTTCCATCTTAGCGGGTACGTAAATAAGCAAAATTTACGCTTCTGGGGCACTGAAAATCCGAGTGTAACCCACGAAGTGTGCTGTTTTCGCTGGAGGAGTCATCGGACTTTTTTCTTCGAAGACGTCGCGGGCCAAACGGTTACTGTGAATGGTGAGCGCTACAGAGCAATGATCAACGAGTTCTTTTTGCCGCAACTTCATGAATTGGGATTGGAAAACATGTGGTTCCAACAGGACGGTGCAACGGCACACACTGCACGTGCCACAACCGATATGCTGAAGGGCGCCTAATCTCCCGTTTTGGCGATTTGCACTGGCCAGCAAGATCGCCTGATTTGACCGTTCCAGACTTCATTTTGTGGGGCTTTTTGAAGTCGCGGGTTTATGTCAACAAGCCTCAGACTCTTGCAGCTCTTAAAGATAATATCCGTCAAGAATGTGAGGACCTATCGCCGGAAGTTTTGGCCAAAGTGATAGAAAATGCCATAAAAAGGGCTCAAATGACAATCAACTGTGGCGGCGGCCATTTACATGACATCATATTCTCGACTTGATGTAAAAAAAATTAAAAGACCAGATAAAAATAATCCACAGGAAGAATCAAAGTTTTTCATTTTTTTTTTTAATTACAGCCAAAAAACATCGGAAGTTTACTTTTGCGCCACCTTGTATAATACACCTTTCAATCGGTCTAACAGTTTAGAATTAATGTTTAATTTTTAAATTTGTTTGAGCTTAAAGCTTCATTTATTTGTTTTACATAAACTGGTAATTTGAAATGAAAATACTTTTATGATAAACCACTTGTACAGTTATCTTTTTCAAAACAATATTTTCTACTTTTATTTCTTTTCTTTTTTTTTTGCATTTATGGGTTTACTCATTAACATTTACACCTCTTTCAGCAGAAATCGTTTTTTATTAGCTAAAAAGAATTTATTAAAGTGTTTTTAAATAACTTTTAATAATAAATTCAATTTTAAGTATCGATTAAATGTTGAATTCGTAGCCTCGTTTAACCAGCTCTCTACTCAAAACAATCATAAAATAAATGTTTTTTAAGTATAATAAATTTTTATGATGTTGGCAAAAGAAAAAAAGCATATAATTTTGAATGTTTAGTAAAAACAAAACTACACAAAAATACTATATTAATAAATTCAGTTTTTATCACCGAAAGTGAATTTTTATATTTAATATACACTCAGGCAAAAATGCAGTGAAATTATTATTATGAATATGTAAATATGTGTACATGTTTGAAATTAATTAAATTCATATGTAAATTATTTTCTCAAGTGTCATTAATTACTTATTTTATGTGTTTCTTTAACCATTTTCAACTAAGGGCTATTATTACAACTTGCATTTATGTTCTCAATAGTAAAAGTTAACTTTAAAGCAACTTTTTTCTATTACTTAAAGTTGCCTTTTACTATTACTAACTTAAAGGCAAGTTGTAATAATGACCCTAAGTGTGGTAACTTATATTACTTACTGGCTTCTTGCCTCACAAGATTTGTACAATATTTAAATCATTCTTTAATTCATTTATATTATTATTCTGGGATTAACTCATTAATATAGATGTGTGTATTTGAATACTTATGTATGCATGTACATATTTTCAAAGTTCACCACAGAGTTTAACTTAAAGAGAAGACTACAATTTAATATAAATCAGTGTTATCTTGTTGATCTTTTAAATACAAAATAACGACCACCCATGATGTCACATCACAGTGTTGTGATATTTCTTCTTAACTTTTATTTTAAATATAACAAATTAACAAAGGAAGATTTAAATTTATTTGAAATGAAATTAAAATAGACAGAGAAAGAAAAGAAATTAGAAAACATATAATGTTTAAACCGACAACAATTTCTCAAAGATTCTAATATACTGTTACGTTTTAACCTTTTTAAAACGTTGGTTTATTTTCTTTAAATAAACCGGATACTTTTGATTTAAATAAAATTTTAAATTTTAACAACTCTTTATATAGTCACTCAGTGTCTTTACACACGTTTATCAATTCGCAGAAATGCACACACACTTTATAATGTACAAACTTAAATGTACAAGGCAGTTGATTTTAACTCTAACAGCGCCTATGATAAACTCAACTCACGACTGTCACCTCTGCCACTATTTATACACGCGCCATCTATCGTGAATCTTCTACAATGATCTTAACGAACAAACTAGAACATTCGAATTCTAGAGCTTTCGATGTTAATGTTATCAGCTTAAACATTTAATGTTGCCACACGTATAAACAATGCTAGTAACCGCATGCTATCAACATTGTTGATGAGTAGAAGCTTCTACTAATGGACGTGCTCATAAACATGATGAATGTTGCAGGCAGTCGTTACAGACCGTTAAACTCAAATCGCTATTGCACATTCGTAACAATACTATGAACTATTTCGTAATAATTTTACAATTTTAAAAATCTTCTACAATTCACGCAAGATTTGAATTTGCTGCCATTTGTGCAGTAGTTGCCAACCGAGTAGGAAAAACCCAGTTTGACAGCTTACACTTTAGGTTTACCAACCCTTGTATGGAGAGTGAACAATTCGTTTTCAATTTTTTTAATAGCTTAGAAGACTTTTTTAGTTATCTGAAATGCCGCATTTGGGGTTCAGAGAACCTACATGCAATTGTGTCACTATTTCTGGTTATGGCCATTGAACATTTTGACAAAAGTATGCGTATGTGCCTGCAAAGTCGCAGAAGCTCAATGCCCTATGCGTTATTTCCTACATAACCCTATCCTTTATATAATAATAATCAGAATAAAAGTCTGTGTTTTCGTTTTAATTGAAATCTTGGGGCACTGTGTAGAAAAGGCTATAGTGTAACAATACCCAGCAGTTAAGCATGTGCTCTTTGTATTGTAGGGAGAAGTCAATTGGTTACTTTATACACTCCATGTAATGTAGCGTGCAAATAATTGTCACATAAGTGCCTCTAAGTAATGGGGAGTGTAGTAACTTTAAACGTTTATTTTGTTTAAAGGATTTATATCTCGTTTGCGCACAATCGTTTCTTCTGCATCCCACGTTTGTACAAAGAGACTGAAACCCAGAATGTCTCGTCATCTACTTTACAGATTTCCGGTATTCCGTGCACATAAACGATTGCCAGATTGCCTGAAAGTCAGTAAATATATTTGAATTTATATAAATAGTTTTGAATTTTCACATTTCAATTTAAATGTCATCAGATAGTGAATCAGATTGCTCTTCGTATACTTATCCACATGGAAGAAAATACTATACTAGTGAATGAGTCCCCAAAAGAAGAAACAATGAGAGAATCACTAGGTCTGGACGACGATTCACCAACTATTTCGCAAAGTGAAACAGGTCATTTGAATCAAATGTTCCTGTGAATACACAGATGATGGAAGCACAAATAGAGAAGAAAGTGAAGGAGAAGGAAAAGAAAAAGAACAAGAACGAGAGGAAAATGAAAGAATCATTTATGGATGTTCCGAAGATGATGAAGTTGGATATCCGATGAATATATATTGATACCTCCTTAGTGAAGACATCAAAAGGATAACCTTGAAGGGGTTACCACTTAGTTCAGTAGCTATTCATAAACTAAAGTCCTCTCAAAGAAAGGTTTGGTGTGCATTGGTCAATGTTGTTCTGTTTGGTCGCAAGACCAAAGTTCCACGCGCCGAGTCTCACAACTATAGCTGCGGTCAAAATAATAGCACCACGAAATTCATATTGTTATATATTAATATTACGTAAAAACTGTTAAATTGATTTTTGTTGTTTTTGTATAAATTTATACATTATTCACTTAACTTTCAAACATTAAAAAAAAGTTTGAAAATTAGATGCAAATTTTAAAGAAAAACTACATAATATATAAATACCTAAGAAATTCTTCCCATTACCCTTTTTGTTTCTCTTGGCCATTTATTTTTAATAAAATTCAGTTTGGAGATATCGCATCCTGACCTTTTCACTTGAAACTCAAATTTATATCAATTTATAGTTCCAGAGATCATTCCTAAGGTCATAATTTCTTTGATTTATACCTTAGTAGGATTTTATCAAGCATTAGATCATATAAGATTGAATTATTTATTCCACGATCAAACTATAATTTTAAAATCTGTGTGTTTTACTTATCTTATCTTACATTTTGATGGAAATTGCATTCAGAGAACATTCTAGAGAAATCTGATATAAAACAATATATTTTTTTTAAATATTTGATCAAAAAGTGTTTTGGTACTTGAATGTTGAAGAATGGTAATGCGACTTTTGAAATTTTACCTTTAATAGTCGTCACTTTTGAAACGGTGGGCCAAGAGTGTTATGATTAAAAGCGAAAAGCTGTTTTGCAACCTAACATTTATATTTCTATTTGAACGCAATATTTTTTAATACCATTTCTGAATATCTATAAATATTTTTATTTTGAGCTCAGCTAATCTTTATGTTCAGAAATCATAATTTTTTAAACAGGAGTTCACATACACAACTTATTTGTAACAAAAAAAAAATAAGAAAATATTTTTTTTTGTAATTTTACTCAATTCGAAAAAAATTGATTCAAATTATAATTTTATGGCGATTTTTTAAAACGAAAACATAAATATTCTATATTTTTTTTTACAGTTTCTTACGATGGTGGTATTTAAAAAAAAACCGTTATAATTGATTGAAATGTTAGTATTTCTTAAAGAAAACTTTACTCATAGAAGAAATAGAGATTAATTAACGATTTTATATTATATTTAATTAAAATAACCTTAGAAATAAAAATATTTCCTATGTTAAATGCTTTAAGGTTCTGTGGTGCTATTATTTTGACCGGCACTGTATGTTCAGAGTAACCCAATGCCGAAGTCTGAGCAATTTTATTAAAGGATTAACACTAGCCTGGAAGCAGTGGCCATTGCGATACATATTTAACATACACAACACAACTTAGCTCCACAACTAATGAATTTATTGCAAGATTCCAAGGGTAACAAAACTCTTGGACACTTGTGATCGGAAGATTCATATAGTCAATGTAATTCAACTAGGGGAAACATTGTAAAAGGCCCTTTAATATTTAAGAAAGCTACTAATGCATATTCAAGTTACGTACTCTAATATTCTCTCTAAGGTAAAACACCTTCCCGACAAACAGACCTTTCCTTCGTGTAGTCATCTTAAAAGGAAATTCACAATAAGTGAAAACGATATTTTGTGATAAAAAAACAGTTTAGTTAGTTTGAAAAAAAATCTATTTCTTCTTTTATGGCCCAATCTACTAAATTCTATGACTACATTCTGATACTTACGAATAATTTCTTAAAGGCTTCTGAGTTTTAACTTCATCCAATACACGTCCCTAGTATAATCGAATTGTCTATCTATCATGATGCAGAATATATGGAGCTCTAATTCAGTCAAGTATTGTACTTTTATAAAGTCACTGCCTTGTGGGAGATCTGTGACAATTGTTTTAAACATGAACCTATTTCATATAGATGAAAATAGAGATTAAATAGGTTTGATTTATAATGGAACTAGGAATGAATTATATATGAATGCATTGTCCTGAAAAATAAAAAAGGCGTGTTTTTTGGTAAGACATTTTTGAGATAGACAGATAAAAACTTTGTATTTACTTTGATGTGGAATGGCATAGAAAGTCAGGAACTAACTAATGAACAGTAAATTTGTTTTTATATTCTCTTTTTTCCCAGTGTACACCTACACTCGTAACTTATAAATAAAAAAAAAACACTTTTTCTGACAACGACATTTATTTGTATGAATAGCTGTTAGTTTGTCTAACTGCCCGTATACCAATTTTTTTTTTATATTTAACACAATGACAATGTTTGTTTTCATTTTTTTTGTATGTAATCCCACCACCAGCAACGATCTTCGATCTAACTTATTGGTTATTATACTATGTTGCTCTTCTTTTCCACAAGCACTCTATTTTAAAGAAATGTATGCTATGTTCAAATGATTGTTATGTTGCAATTGAGTAGAGGTATACAAAATAGAGGGTTTTAAGTGTTTTTAAGTATATTAATAAAAAAACAATTAAGAAAGTATAGTCGTTAAAGCCTAACACTGTTTTCGTTTAAAATTTCAAAAAAATATAATCGTGTGTATTTTTCGGAAGTCATAGCAAGTCATGGATCGATCGTCATGAAATTTCGAGTAATTTCTTTCTATATGGATCTTATATTTGTTGAATTGTATGTGGATATCAATATTTTTAAGAGATTTATGATCGTTGAAGTGATTTTCGGAAGTGGGCCTTATATGGGATCTATGTCTAATTATGAAGCGATCGCAATGACATTAGATCGCGTGATTTCTATCTATATAAAACTTGTGTTGAATCAAAGTTTGTAAATATGATTCTTTTTCTATAAAAGGTATTTGTAGAGAAATTTGTGTGGAGAAAATCAGATATTTATGAGAAAAAAGTCCTAATTCAGGAAAACATTTGAACGATTTTAACAAATTTCAATTAGGTTCGTCCTTGAGTAGAAAAAATCTTGACGAAGTACCTTTAACATTAAGAACTATTCTTTGCGCTCAAGTTTATATGGACAGCCAGTCTGCAAGACGGAGGGACGAACATCTTTAAATCGACTCAGGAAGAGAAAGTAAGTGGATCGTTACTTTAAGGTGGGTGTTAAATTAATATTTTTGAGCACTTCAAACATCAGCACAAACGCATAATACCCTTCGCACTATGGTGGTGTAGGATATAAAAACACGATCTAAGAATATTTTTAATTTAAGGAGAATTTTATTGCTGAAATACAAACACAAATAAATGCATCAACATGTCATTAAAACTTTCTGTATAAATCTCATTTAGAACATCAACTCTTCTAAAGAAAGTATTTTTCTATAAAATCTCTCTCAGTTCCTATAAAGTGTACATTTAAGCCATTACTGCCGTCTTTAAACACTCTTACTTTTGTTGAATTCCATTCCTTTTAATACGATCTCGAATCTTGTGTTCATAAGATTTTATTATAATTTGAGTTGTGGTTATTTGATGTTAATGACTGCGATCATCAACACCAGTCACTCTTAATGTGTTGTTCAGCTGTGGAGACGAGAGGTAAAATAATGATGACAACAGGTTGTTTTCGCTGTCTGGCCGTTTATGTTTGGTTTGTTTATATTTAGACTGAATTTAAATGAGTAGCTAGAAGAAATTTTATTCAATTTATTCTTTAAAATAATATATTTGAGGGGTCAATAAACTCCTTGAAGTGTTCTTAAATATATCAATAATCTGGGATTTTGTAAAAAATCTCCAAGATATGCCTATGTTTAAAAAAAAACTAATGTTATATTGATATTGTTACGTTTTTACCTTTAAAAACGTGGGTTTATTTCCTTTAAATAACCCGGATACTTTTGATTGGAAATAAAAGCAGTTTTAGTAGTTTAAAATTGTAACAACTCTTTATTTATTCAAAATGTACAATAACAACAGTTCAAGTAGTTACTCAGTGTCTTTATACACGTTTATCAATTCGCAGAACTGCACACACACTCTATTACGTACAATCTTAAATGCACAAGACAGTTGATGTTAACTCTAACAGCGCCAATGATAAACTCAACTCACAACTGCAGCATCTGCCACTATTTATACGAGCACTGCCATCTTCATCCGAGTAGTCGAGATTGTTCTTAACGGTCAACTAGTATGTTCGATTTCTAGAGCTTTCGATGTCATTGTCAGCAGCCCAAAAATGTAGTGTTGCCATACTTACAAACAATGTCAATGATGGACGTACCTTCAAACATGATGAATGCTGCAGGGAGTCGTTACAGACCGTTGAATTCAAATCGTCATTGCACATTCGTAACAATATGATACTTATTTATAACTTTGGAAACAAGAAAAGGATGAAAGGATGGATGATGGATTCATAGTTTAAGTTTAAAAGAATATGCCGGAAGTTTTTAATTTCTTCATCCAATCTACTTAGCAATGTCACAGATACTTGTCAGTTATCGTGATAACTTATGTGGAAAAGTCAGTAAGTCTTGGCTTCTGTTTACCATTGAATGATATATGAACAACGTCTCATAAGAATAAGAATTGTATCTAAACGAAGCTCTTAGAAAATACCTCTTGATTTTCTTTATTTTAGAAATCAAAAATTTTTAAATTTATTTTCAATTAAGAAAGAATTCATTCATTTAAATTCCATTTACAATGACACTGTTTTCTGGTTGGTTGGGTGGTTGGTTCTCTGCTTTATTTGTTGTTTATTAAATTGCTTTGACTTCAATCGATCGATCCATCCATCGATCGTATGTTTGTTCGTCCGTTAGTTGGAGCAATACATTTAGTTGATGTTGATGTTGTTGTTGTTATTTTGAGTAGGGACACAATATAAAAACGATCATAATACCTGTGAATTGATGTTGTTTGTGATGGTGTGGTCTCTTTCTCAGTGGTATCAGCACTTTTAAATTCTTTATTTTCTTTTCATTCTTTATTTATATATTTAAGCGGCTTTAAATTCTCTCCGAATATTTTAGTTTTCATCTGTTTTTATACCCTTCACCTTGAGTTATAAAAGTATATAGTATAAGTTTGTCATTCCGTTTGCAATTTCTACATTTTTCATTTGCGTTTTTTTTTCGTTATAGATAGCGAAATCGATTATGCTATGTCCGTTTATCTGTCTATCCGTCTGTATGTTGAAATCAACTTTCCGTTAAATTGCTATTTAAAATCAAGAAAATCGGCCCACAAATGGCTGAGATATAAGCAAATCTGGAATCAAATGTCTATAACTGGATTACTAAGTCATTAATATAGACAATATGGATATCTAATGATAGATATTTCAAAGACCTATCCAACGATGTATATAACCTACAATGGGTGAAAATGGGCAAAAATATTTTTTTGAACGCGAGTTTTTTTCATCAAACATATTTGGTCAATTCACAAGGTCTCTTATCAGTCATATTGTCATAATGTTCTAATATATCACAACTCGGCGGCTTGGCTTAACCGACTCTTAGGCATTCGGCGTTGGTCTCTGCTGGTTCGTTACAATAACACAATAAACATAGCATAGAAAGTAGTATTATTTTAGGACATTTTCTGCTTGAAAAGCACAGCGGCATTGTGAAATATTAGGACATTATGACAATATGACATGATAAGAGACCTTGTGAATTGACCAATTGTTTTTACCATAATATCATATTTTTTTCAATAATAAATTTTATTCAGCAAAAGAATTTTCTTTCACCAATAGAGTTGTGCCGCTCTGAACTAAAACGCTCTTTTTTAGTGATTCAGTTAAGAGGTTATACTACGACTACAAAACAATAACAAAAACAACAGGTAATTTCTTATTTTGCGATACACTAAAACAATGTGTCAATGTTGTTTTTGTAATTGAATTGTAGACGTAGTATAACCTTATAACTGAATCCCTAAAAAGGAGGGTTTTAGTTCAGAGCGGCACAATTCTATTCACCAAAAAATATTTTCAGTCTTTATCTTAAAGCATACTTTGGTGAAGGGTATAAAGGATTCGTCACGGTATTTATTTTTTTGTAACATTAAGTATGTTTTATGATTTAACAAAACAGAAAAAGAATTAAAAATCATCACTGAGCAGGATTTTATGTTGCAAGTTCACCTGTATGCGTGTGTGTGTGTATGTAAGTATTTTAGATTTCCATGAGTAGATTTTGAAAATCGATTAACTAGTGTTTTTTATTTATTTTTAACAGACGTTTTGTCACATTTCTTATTGTACGAATTTATGATGTAATTAAACGTTGTGGTGATTGGAGTTCACTGAATATAAAGTGCGTACATAAGGTTCTTATTTATTATAGACCTGCTATTTGCAAGAAGAATGCCAGAACTCCAAAATTAGGATTTCAAAAATTAACATTATGGATGATAAGTAAAACCGTACAAAAATTATAAGATTCAAAATTACTTTCCTTAACCACGAGTGGTAAAAAGAGTTAAATGAAAAAATCGCTTTGGAAATACCTTTGAAATACCTTTAATTTGATATATATGTTGTCAATGAACAGAACAGAATCTGAGATATATCTTCAAATCGAGGTTCTCGTGATTTTTAATTACATCTCTGCCATTTATAGAATAATTTTGAGTACTGTTGAAAAAGTGAGGCTATTTTTTAAGTGATTTTAAAATGAGATTTGTGGCTTTTTTAAAATAATCATAGCATGATTTCTTTAGGGACTATAAATCAATGCCTCATTTACCAAATACATTAACTCCCTTAAAAAATTGTTTTTTCTATACTATATTATTTAATGCCTAAAACAAATTTGGGTATTTATACTTATTTTTTTTTTTAGCTAGACTTCATTTATATTCTCGAGTGTTCTGCCATTAAGATAAAATAATTTTTTTAAAATTAAAGTAAGAAAATTAAAGTCTTTAGGAAGTACATATCGCTCATTTGCTGCAATAACGTCATAACTCAAAATCCGTGTTTTTTGAACTGAGTAAAACAAAATATCCGCCATTCAATTGTCTTTCATATAGTTTTATCATCAATCAATTATTTTTTGCGCGAGAGTGTTTTTTTGTTGTAAACATCAAAATCAAAATTTATGTTTTTCCGTATATCTAACAAGAACAAATTTGGGTTAAATACAGATTAGAAGGACATTAACATCTACTATTAAAATCAGGTTTTATTTCTGAAATCTCATGATATGTTGAACATTTATTTAAGAAATAGTAAAATGTCATAAAACATTCAAAGCTGTTTTTCTCGAAACGACTTTTTTTGAATTATGACTTTGTTGCAGCAAATGAGCGATATATTCATTTAGAATATCAAGCGTATTTAAAATAAAACAAGTAAGAGTGCTATATTCTAATGCCGAATCTTATATACTCTTCACCTTTGTTGTGGATGCATTAATTGCCCACTTTCAGCGTATAGCATCCTAAATATATCAAGAAAACTTTTAAAAATTTGACATTTAATTGCTGACGAACAGATTATATTGTAGAAGTTACAACCGAAATTACAATCTTTTATATACCCTTCTCACGAAGGTGAAGGGTATAAAAACAACAACGCCAAACGAAACAAAAAAAAACAATATAAGCTAAGCAATGAAACCAACACACATCCAAACATACGTTTTGTTGCTTTTTTGTCAAAGCATGCAATAAATTGTATTTTTTTGATTACATTTTCAGAGGTTGTCTCGGACTTTTGCTTATATCTCCGTTATTTATGGAGGGATTTTGGTGATTTTAAATAGGAAACTTCTCGAAAGCATGTCTGACAGAATTATTGAAGATTTGAATCCCGAAGATATCTGGGGTCTTCAGAAAATTGATTTCAACAGACAGGCAGACGGACATGGCTTAATCGACTCCGCGATCTATAAGAATCCAGAATATATATACTTTATAGGGTCGGAAAATTATATTTTGGAAATTACAAACGGAATGACAAGGTGAAGGGTATAAACATAATAAAAAGGCAGTCTAATGTTTCGTCATTAAAATATGTAGAACGTGTTAATCGATTTGGTGACTGAGACATTTACGTAAGTACATCTTAAGTATTTGTAATAATTAGTGAGATACTTATCTACTATATACTCAATACTAACAGTATTTTCTGGGATAAGCGTGACGCGAGGGAAGCTATTTATGTTTTGCGAAAAATTAAAAAGTTATTAAAAGATTCTCATATCACTTGAGATTTTGAAGTATTTTCAAAGCACATAGATTAATTCAATCAACATTTATTATATCTGAAATTGTCTTATTTTTAGTCTATCGAATTATAGAAATTATTTTAAGGACTGAGATCGAAAAATGTTTAATAAAAATTAAACCACTAAACTTACAGTTTTGAATCTTTTTTTATTTGATTGAAATTATTGTTTCTAAAAAACTACCAAAAAAATTATTTTTATAAAACTTATCACTAATGATGAAATTTTGAACCTTTTTCGAAAACCCTTCTATTATGGTTTTTATAGTGCTTTATGTCACTTAGTTCGAACAGGTTGTCCATATCCGTTAAAACTCTACCACACTTTTGGACACCTTTTTTGTGATCCTCTTTTAACAAGAGCCCAATATCTCTCCACTGGACTCAGCTCCAGGCACTTTGGAGGAATTGCCTTCCTTGGTACAAATACCACATTATTGTTCTTGTACCACTCAATACCTTGCTTCCATAGTGACAGGATGTCAAATCAGGCCAAAAGTAAGTGGACACATTAAGAAGTCTTATGAATGGAAACATCCTTTTTTGTAAACAATCCTTGATGTAAATTTCGGTATTTATAGAGCCCTTTGTTACAAATGTTTGGCTTTTTTTGCCGCAACTGCATATTGCTTGCCATACCAAGAACTTTTTGGGAAATTTTGTCTGCTTTTGGGTACTAAACTTTTCTTCAACATTTCCTCGAGCATCTGCAACATAAAAAAATTGACCCAGAAGCTGCGAAAAATTTTCCGTACCTTAATTTCGTCATCCATTATGCACAGCAGGTATATTTTTTGTATACAATTTGACTTCAATTTCCGTGATGTGTCTTTGGCCTCTAAATTTTTAGCAGAGTTCCTGTAAGGAACTTTTTGAGCCTTGTATGCTTTTAAACCTGCATTGGATTTAACTTTTCGTACCAAATAGTCCGAGTACTGACCTAACCGGGCTGCTTTCCTACCGAATGTGTTGGGAACTCTTTTGAAAATGCTTTCTATTTTTTTGGCTTTAGAAACATCATGTGGACCATTCCTTTTACCTGAACCAGGTTTTATATCAACGGACAAGTTCTGCCGGTACTGTTTAATAACATTGGAAACAGTTTGATAGCAGACCTTTGATTGTTTGGCCAACTTTTTGCAGGACCAAGTTGGGTTCTATTGAAAATATTTAATAATTTTAGTACTCACTTTTTTCTGGTCACTCAGTTTATTCAGATTAACAACTTATGAACATAATTGACATTAAACATAATAACTGACATGCTTTAAAAGGTAAATTGATCAAAAAAAAATCAAATAATACTTGGGTTAAAAGTTTTATTGAAAAACGTGTGTTAAGATTTTTACGATCTCAGTCCTTAACATTTTTTTTTGCGATTTATATGTTAACATTAGGTGTATGACTGAGGGATTTACAATAGATGACGTATCTTTTGAATGCGGTTTTTAATAACTTATATATTATTTTGAAGGGTATATATCTGTCATTTATTCTCAGTTAGTAATTAAACTTCAAAAATGTCGAATTTTGTACCAACAAATCGTCATATAGGGGAAGTTTTGCTTTACTTTTTTAATTTGAAAAAATCGCCGCTGATGCACACCGATTGCTCACCAAAGCTTATAGTGAATGTTATGCATCGGTTTCAATGTGCGATAGATGGTTTAAGCGGGTTAGAAGTGGTGATATTGACACGAATGGCAAAGATCGCCCAGGAAAGCAAAAAAAAAAAAGATTGAATACCAAGAATTGGAGACATTATTTTAGGAAGATTGTTGTAAAAAGTTTGCGAGCAACAGGATAAGCAGGGAAATTGGTACCATACGAATTGAAGGCGAGAGACGATTTTGCATGTCCGAAATGATGCTAGAACGCTATAAAAGAAATAGTTTGTACAGCGAATCATTACTTGTGATGAAAAATGGATCTATTACAATGGATGCATGGCAGAACTAGCAAGGTACAATTATTAGAAAGTATGTTCTCAATTATACATTCCCTATAACGTCAAACAAAAGAAACTGAAAAAATATAAAAAGGAAATGTCTAAAAAAAAGAATTGAATTTAAATTTTTGTTACAAAAAAATTCAATTTCAAACATCAATTTACTAACAATTGAAGAAAAAATATATTTGTTTTTAAATAAGTTGTATAATTTCAGTTAAACCATGACAAATTTATAAAATATCGCGGTAACAAATTAAAAAAAAGTTAAGTGATTAAATACATAGTTTGACGTTTTTGGGGTGAACATTGGAAACTCTCTCTAATAATTGTACCTGGTAACTGATTGTACCATGAATGGATGTATGTGAAGCCCGGCCATCCAGCCGAATCGACCACCACAGGGAACCTGTACCGAATGCAACTGATTCGTTTGAAGTGAGAATTGGCAGAAAAATGCCAGACATGAAACCGTAATATTCCATCATCACAACGCTAGGCCACACGTAGCAATACCTGTTAAGAAGTTGGTTGGGAAGTGGTTGGGATGTTTTGCACCACCCGCTTTATAGTCCAGACCGTGACCCGTCCGACTACTATTTGTTTTGATCGATGGCGAATACTCTCTCTCTCTGGGATACGTTTCACTTTGGAACAGATTATCCGATATTGGCTTGATTCGTTCTTGGTCTCAAAAAATGAGCAGTTCTTTTGGCTTGGAATCCATATGTTGCAAGAAAGATGGACAATACTTTGAATATATTTATATTTCACAAATTTTTCAAAATAAAAGCTAAAAATTTTAAAAAATCCAGCACTTTTTTTCCAAAATTATTTTAATTAAAAAAAAAAATTCATTAAAAACATACCTTGTCTATTACAATTCTGATGAATTTTGCAAAGTTTTTTAAACAGCAGCATGATGATGTTTATTTTTGCTAAATTATTTAGTTTAATAGCATGTATTAAATAAATTCATTCAGACACTTTCGAATTCAAAATTTTCATTTGAAACTTTTTATTTATGACTTATTTTCTCAAACACATTTTTGTGTTTCACGGTAATAAATTTTTCAGCACTTATTTTTCTTTTTTTTTCTTAATTTCTCTTTTGATTTTTTTATAATTTTCTTTTATTTTTTCTATCTAATATTTATTTTGTTAATTTTATTTATCTTATTATTATTGTTTTGTCTGTAAAACGAAACACAAAAACAACGTCATAACTTAAGCAAACAATATTGTCAACTGAATGAAGCGGGTTTAAAGTAAAAAAAAAAAAAAAAACTAAAATTAATTTATGCAGTTTACAACAAGCACGTGCTTAAAAAGAAGTAAAGATCAAGTGAACAAAAACAAAAAAGAATAAACTGAAATACTAAAATAACACAAGATAAAAGAAAACACTCTCTTCAGTTTATGATAATTTCGATGGTTTAAGTTTTAGTTTTTATTCTTTTTATTATTCTTAGCTGTTGTTTGTGTTGATTTTATGTGTTTTTTATTAAGAACATAATTTAAATATTTATACTTATTTTAACACTAGCGTAGATTTTATTGTTATTATCAAAACAAAATATAAAAATTTAGAGCAGCCTCTTTTTAAATTAAACACTATCTGGCCACATTATTTTGCATTTCCGGTTTAGAGTTTTAAATTTATTGACAGTTGCTAAATATTAAGCTGCACAAAATTTAAGAACAAACGATGTGTTTTGGTAGATGGTAAACTAACAAATGTTTGTTAGTTTTAAAACTAGACTTTTCAATCGTTACTTTTCTTACTTTGATTTGAAAGAAAAAAAAAATAATAATAAAATCTAAATTACAAACACCACATACTCGCACTTACTGTGTGTCAGTGGCAGTGGCAAAAGCGGTGGTGGTTGTTAGTAGCTGTAGGTTTAAACTGGTGGATGGTTCAGTGATTTTGTAGCTGCAAACCTACAACAACACTAAATAAACCTTAATCAAAATGTATGGCCCAATTGAGCGGACGTTTCAAAAAAAAAAAAAAAAAAAAAAAAAAAACGCTTGAACAGGTGGCGTAGTAACTAAAACGTATTAACTGAGTTACAAACTAACTGACAGCACTGAACTGAGCCGAGCTATTACGGAGCCAAAAACAAGCCTCTTCTTTGTATATATTTTTTTTTATACAACTCCCCAATAAGTCACCATAACCAAAGAAATTTAGTTGTAGTTATTACAAGCGGTATTACGTATGAATTGAAATAATTTATTTTTGATTTTTGTGGAGGGAGAAATAACAAAAACAAAAATAAGAAGTACAGTTCATAATGCACATTCATATTGGTTGTAAAATTACATACATATTGCATATTTACTATATATTTACTACATATGTATGTTAAAACAAAGTACTGTGTATAAACCTATTATATATGTATTCATTAGGAAGGCTTTAATTTTAGGGAAAAAACAAATATACCAGCAAAAACTTGGTAATAACTTGTGATTACTGAATAACTTACATTTCAATGACTACTATCTAACATTTGAATTACTTAAAAGTGTTTGAATAATGAATTATATATTATATTATATACTAGCTGACTCGGTGCGCTTCGCCACCCCAATTGGATGAAATAAATAGTACTATTAAGTCTCCGTTTGTGAATTAATACTAATTCAGGATAACATGTCTCTAGTTTCATTTTTATGAATTCATTACAAAAAGTACCATTCGAATAAAGAAAAAGTACCAAAAAGTTTCCCCCTAGAATTCAAACTCACTTAGGACCATATATGCTTAATTTCAAGTTTCTAGGTCCATTTTTATAAAACATTTGAAAAGTACCCTTATAATAAAGAAAAAGTACCATATTGTCCCCACCTTCAATTCTCTCTCACTTATGACCATATATGCTTTATTTCGTGTTTCTTCGTCCATTATTATAGAAAATTTCAAAAAGTACCATTAGAATAAAGAAAAAGTACCATAAGTCCCCCATTTGTGGATTCCCACTCACTCGGGTCCATATAACATTTATTTCATGTTTCTAGGTTCATTGGTGAAGAAATTACAAAAAGTACCATTCGAATAAAGAAAAAGTACCAAAAAAGTCTCTCCCTAAAATTCTCACTCACTTAGAACCATATATGCTTAATTTCATGTTTCTAAGTCTATTGTTATAGAAAATTCAAAAAGTACCATTAGAACAATAAAAAAGTACCTATAATTCAGTTCTCACATTTTAGTACCAACATATTATCCCCTATTCCTAACTTCACTCAGATACATATCAGCTAACTTTAATGTCGATAAGTGAAAAAATGTAAAATATTAAAAAGGAACCATTAGGAGAAAAGTACCAATTTCCCTTTTCCTCCTTGAACACCCCTCAAGTTTGAAATTTAAAAATATTCCATTTTGCCAAAATTGTTAATGCTAAAGCCATGTCTCAAACGATTAAAATCTGTGTTAATGTGTCCAAGAAAAAATATGTTTTAATAAAAGTACCAAACTGTTTACCCGGATTTGGCCCAATATAAACCTTGGCACTCGAGTTCCAA
The DNA here is from genome assembly GCA_942486065.2 of Calliphora vomitoria. NCBI lineage: Eukaryota > Metazoa > Arthropoda > Insecta > Diptera > Calliphoridae > Calliphora > Calliphora vomitoria. The sequence continues at coordinate 14,431,372 of OW818031.2, read as the reverse complement.
ATAACAACCTGTTAGTTAATTATTGTATCAATCCAATGTTAAAAAAATTATCAAAATTGGCTTAATAATTTCAAATAAAATGGATTTTACCGATTATATCCCCTTTTTGGTACTTTTTTTATCCCCATTACGGTGTTAAAATTATATTCAAATAAATTTCTGTATCGTGGTGGGAGCTCATAATAAAGTATTCGTATCTCTATGTCAACTTATAAAAAAAAAAAACATATTAAGGGGTCGAATTTCCCTTAAGGGCTCGAATTTCCAAAAAGTATCAAACTTATATTTTTTATTTTTTGATAAGTAAAGAATACGATTTAAAATTTGTTTCTATGTTTATTAGTTTAAAAGATACATAGGGTGCCAAAAAAGTACCAAAATAGAGTTTATCCCCGTTTCCTCCCCTAAAAGGTTCGAATTTCGAAAAAGTACGAAACACCTATTTTATTATATTCAAAACCGAACAAGGTCAGTTATTTTAGTTCAGTAATCTCTCACAGGATATCTTAAAGGTGTAAATTATCGATCTCCTAGGCCAACTCCAGGTTAATGTGAGGAATTAAACAGATTTTTAATTTTATCATAAAAGCATTAGAACTACGAATAGTCCCCATTCCAGAGGAACAAATCACATGATTAAGTCCGTATCAGTTCTCTTGACCCTAGAAGAGCTATTTGATTATGGCACGTTTTTCTTTTTCATTTGATTATTGAATATTTTAAGCCACCCTAATTTACTTACATTCATATGAGACAAATCAAAAAAAATTGGAGAATTTAACCAAAATATTAAAAAAAAAATAAATGTCTTATGAAATGTTCACGTTAATAATTTTTCTGATTGCGCGCAAAAGTTGAAAATTTAAAAAAATTTTTAAAAATACAGCTTTTGCTTAATTGAAATTAAAATGATACCAATTCATAATTGTAATCTTAAGATCATATTTGTAATCTTATGTTTTAAAAGAATTCTTCAACAATGTTTAAAGTTCTTTAAAATTGTTCTAAAATTACAGGTAACGGATCCGATATGAACCGGGGCCATACCGCATATATTCATGTATGAATCAACTAAGTTATTTGGGTGCTACTGAAATTGATTTCAACATACAGACGGACATACATATATGCGGACATGGATTTATTGACTCCGCTATATACACCCTTGCCACTCATGGTGGCATACATTTTCGAAAAGTTTATGGCAGTTCTTTAAAAGTTAAAGAAAGTCGTGTTATAGTCCTGATTCACAGCCATCAACAAGATCTATCATAAACTGTAAATTACAACTTCTTTTAAATTATATTGTCAACATTTTATTTGAATAATGCTCGCATACGATCTATTGAATAAAACTGAACTATTTTATTATTCGTTAAATTATACATATGTAGTTTTCCGGCAAAAATGATTACCACAATTATTTATAGGCTATAAAAATACCCAAAGAGGTGAAAGATTATTAACCTAAGATTTCGGATATCGATACGTCACTGATTTTTTTTTTTTCATTTTGAAACACAGAGAGATACCAGCCATCTGAATTCGATTTCAATGATTCTCCAACATTTTTGATATTCCTCATATATATTTAAGTAATGTTAGTATATTCACATATATAGCAACCGCTGTTTTTTTTTATTTTTTTATTAAATTAATTTATTATTACTTCACGGTTTGATAAATTTTTTGTAAACTGGGCTTTAAATATATACACAGACAAATGTAAAGTAATTTTTCCTTTTACTAGTATTATTCGTAATAGGTAATACAAAATTACTACGGGTATATGTAATAAATACACTTAAACAAAAGGAGTCACTATTATGCAAACTTTGTAATTGTTTGGTCACTATTTAGTTGGTACATTTTGTGGGTGCTAGAAAATTTGAGAAGAAATTATAAATTTGAGAGCAGTAATGTCCACAAGACTTTTAAATAGAATTTTCCTTTTTTGTGGGTAACATGAGTTAATTTCACACAAATAAATATACTTGTCTTTTGTTGGGTATTACATACACATCTGTTGGTATCAGGAACTAGCTCAGCTCAATTCAAATTGTGATCATGTTCCAAAGTATCAATAGAGGTGAATACCGATAAATACGTTCAGTCCATACATAGCTGTTGTAAATTCCAACGGACATGTACTTGTGTTAAGGTATTACGCTGAGTCGTCTTTCGAGCATTAAAATACATCATTCAGAGATCATTACATGTTCCCAATTAAGCTTATCATGCATGATCCCAATCTTCATATGGCTTGGACTTTGAATGAAATCGAAAAATATTGTTATGAATGTGCAACAGCAATTTGAATTTAACGGTCTTTAACGACTGCCTGCAACATTCATCATGTTTATGAACACGTCCATTAGTAGAAGCTTCTACTTATCAACAATGTTGATAGCATGCGGTTATTAGCATTGTTTGAAAGTATGGCGACACTACATGTTTAAGCTGCTAACATTAACATCGAAAGCTCTAGAATTCGAATGTACTAGTATGTCCGTTAACATCATTATAGAAGATTCCCGATAGATGGCGTGTGTATAAATAGTGGCAGAGGTGGCAGTCGTGAGTTGATCATTGGCGCTGTTAGAGTTAACATCAACTGTCGTGTACATTTGAGCATGTACGTTGTAAAGTGTGTGTGTGCATTTCTGCGAATTGATAGACGTGTATAAAGACACTGAGTGAATATTTGAACTGTTGTTGGTGTACATTTAAATAAATAAAGAGTTGTTACAAATTTTAAACTACTAAAACTGCTTTTTATTTACAATCAAAAGTATCCGGTTTATTTAAAGGAAATAAACCCCGTTTTTAAAAGGTAAAAACCTAACAATATTGTTATCTACTGCAAAATAATGTGCAGTGTACTTTCTCATAAGCGGACACCTAAGGGACTGACAAATTTGTCCGCTTATAAGTGGTTTCCGCTTATGAGAGTATTAAATAATCCTAAATAATGTGTCCGCAAGGAGAGAGTACACTGTATGTATTTTTTGTACGCTACATTCTTTTGGGAGTTTCGAGGCGATAATAGGAAAATATAAAAGACACAAATTCTATGGAAAATTTTCAAGTTTTAAATATCCGATCGGCCATTTGTGTCATAATAAATAGAGTAGGAAAGATAACCCTGCTTTACACCTGATTTTATTTTTGCGATCCCATCCACAACAACATAGTGCGATCATTGAACAATTCTATCATGAGTAGTTATTACCATAACGCCAAATAGCAATAAGTTTTGAAAATTTCAACATCTACCAAGCGATCAGTCACTCAGTGTCATATTAAATTTCTTCTTATCGTCCACAGATTTATTAATAATAAGATCCGCTTGAATCGGAACACAGTTACAGAGAAATTTAAGTTGAAAAAATGTTCTCTTTTAACGAATGACTATAAATTTGGCAGTTCGGCTGAATTAAAAAAATATTATTATGGGTATTTATTACTCAAACTAGTTTTTACTCGAAAATAATGTAGTATTTTTTACAGTGTATTTAACATACATATGTATGATCAAAGTGGAGCTCTTCATAAATATTCAACAATTGATACATGTTTGATATTAGGGCATCACGCATTTATGTGATTTTATTACATTTTGCATGCAATGTATGAAAAAATGTACAAATTTTCCAAAGGGGGCAAGGTTTCTGGAACTTCTGAGGAGTAAATAAAGGCTCTTTATATAAGTATTTGATATTGTTGAAAACCTTAGGACATGAAGATTGATATTTTGGTAAAATTAAATAATTTTATAAATTTTTGGGACATAATTTACTTTAAAAACTTAAAAAAATATAATATGGAGATTTTCAATATAGAAAAATATAAAATTTGAATTAACGTAAAATTTTAACGGTTAAAGATATCATAACAAAATTTGGAACTAATATACACTCAATTATCCTTAAATCAACGACATTACAATTTTTGACAGTTTTTATTTGCAAACACCGAAATTTCTAAGCCAGGGAAAATGTGTTCCAAAAACTGAGTTTTTTTGGAAAAGTGCTTACTGTGACGTTATTTACCGTGTGATAGTAAAAAACTTTGTAGAAATTTAAAAAGCATAGAGGGTTATACAAATATGAAGTTTTTTTTGAGGATCGGTGCTTTGCCTTTCTAAAATTTTTTACTCAAATCAGAATTTTTTTTACAAATTGGCCAAGTTTGGATAGGTCTGGGGGGTGTTGAGTCTGCTTAAGTGAGCCAAAATTTACTTTACACACTTTCTCATTAAATTCTCTTTCCGGATCATATAACAATTGTATATAGTCCCCAAGAAAATTTGGGCCTTTTTGAAAAAAACTTTAAAAATACGGCACTTTTTACATGTTCCAACTTTGGATGCGTTTAACTTTTTATAGGGACAAGATAACTGTTAGCAAGTTATTTTTATTTTATTTAGAATTTTATCACCAATATAGGTGGTATTTAAAAAAAAAAAATCCGACACTCCGTAGGCCCGCCACATCTAAAAAACCATAAAAAGATCGAGCAAAATTAAAAAAAAAAAATAAATAAATAAACCTAAATATCTCTTCAACTAATAGAGATAACCTACATATGTAAGCATATTTTTTGTAGATCTTCTTAAGCACTATTTATATTTTAAGTTTCAGCTCATTCCGATCATAAATGGATTTTTGGCGATTTTTTTTTTTTTAAATGAGACCCGAGGTGACCAACTTTGAGGGGCAACGCACTGGCCCCCATTAGCGCTAGGAAGTTAAACAAATGCAAATCAACTCGAAAATACCTCAGCTCCAACCATGTGAAATTTCGTAACAATATCTCAAATAGTTCCCGAGATACCGAATTATTTCCAAAAAAAAAACTTTTCTAAACCACTGTGTGACAGGCCATTGCTCTTTTCATGAAATTTTCCATGACTTTTTCACAGAGATGTGGCTGTATCGTACCGGAATTGTTTCTGGTTTATTCGCATAAATCTGATGTTTCACAAAAGCCCAAAGAAATAATTCGCACGGCGTTAAATTGCATGATCTTGGAGGCCAGTTGACATCAGAACTTCTTGAGATAATGTGTTCTGGAAATCGTTGCTGCAATAAATCGATTGTTGCATGTGCGGTGTGGCAGGTGGCGCCGTCTTGCTGAAACCACCCAGCAGTTCTAGGAGATAGTCCCGAACTAGTGATTTTACCCATCATTTAGGGTGGGAACTAGTTACTTCAATAGCTACGTGACTAGTTATTTTAACACGGGCATGTCCTAAGCAGGGGGTCAATTGACCCTTTTGACTTCTATGAAACTGTCTAATAGCTGGTCCAAAGTAGTCAACGCATTGGATTCACATACTGGTTAAATAGCGACAGTTACCTAAGTGGTAACTTGATCAGCTACATAACTAGTTATTTTAACATGTACGAGTGCTAATTGACCTCAAATAGTCAGCTAAAAGACATATCATAGTCAGTCCAATAAACGATAGCTTGTAAACAAACCTTTCTTCGACAACTCTCCAATGGATTGCTTCTGGTGGGAAAAATAACTACTTTCTAAAGTGCAGTACAAAAAAGAACGTTTAAAATGACTTCACTTTAGGTTACTAAGAGACTCTAAAGTGACTATTGAATTCATGCTATGTTACATGGGATATCAGTATACTTAAGCAAAAATTAAAATTAACTGTATGGGAATTATATCAATACAATTTGTACAAAACCAGTTTGAACGAATTATCGCACAACACGTTTAAAGTGACTACACTCCAGATAACTTAGAGACACTTAAGTGACAATTGTCTCCACGCTAGATTACCTGGGACGTATAAAGTAACCAATTGTCTTATCTCTGCACTACAAAGAGCACATACGTCTCAAATGACCAAAATATATAAATTGGAGTCAGCCAAGTGATAAAACATTTGTGACGATTACTGTCTGTAAGGGATACATTGACTACTTGGTTAACTGCTGGGCACATGTCGTCCAAATCCATGCCGTCCAGTTGAGGCCACAAGAACTACGTTATCATGTTCCTGTAACGAATGCCGTTTACAGTTACTGCAATTTCGGTCTAATCTTCAAAAAAGTAATGGCGCCTGAACAAAATCCGCATTGAACGAATTTCCGGAGCTTTCCATGGTCTGCTGGTTTGAACTCCTGAGTAAGCTGAATTTTGTACGCATGAAGATGAAGGGTTTTTTTCGCTGCGTAGTATTTCTTGAAATTTGAAGTTGTTGACAACGATTCCGAATTGATGATTTCGGGTTTTTGGCGACACTCTCATTTACAGCAGCAATGTTTACAAGAGACCGACCGGTACGTTGACACACTGAGTCTTATTGTCCATAACCGACCCAGTTTCTTAAAATTGTTTGACCACTCTTCGAATGGTTGACACATTAGGTGGCACCCTAATATTTTAAGCTCGTGCCATACAACAGCAACATTTTCTTAGATAAGACGGTTTCATTCACAAAAACAATAAAAAAATAAATTTGTATTCTTAAATAAAATTTATTGTTTATACAAAAGAAGCCCTTCCTCACTCACTATGAAGTAACTACACTACAAGATTTTCTTTTAATTTTCTTTTGAAATTAAAAATGTTTATTATTTATTATTTAACATATTCATACTAAGAATTAGTTTTGGCGTGTGTTCTTTGACTTACATACAAATATTATTCCTACGGAGTTTGTATCTTTGTTAATATTTTAGACTTGGCTAAAGACTTGGAGAGACTCATTAACTTGATCATGGAAGCATTAACGAATTTAACAAATTTTTAAATATTTATGGGTTAAGACCATGATAACACCACACACATACATACACACACACATAATGATTGTTAAATTAATGAATGTATGTATGTAAGTAAGTTTGTGGTTGTTAGTATGGACAATTCATATGGAGAATGGTTATTATTCTCAGTTTGGTTTGTTACTGACTTAATGGAACATGCTTGGTGCTCCATCAACCTTAGCATGATGAGGAAAAACCTAAAAAAGAAAAACAAAATTAAAACAAAGTTCTTGAAGTCTCTAATTCTTTTGGGTCTGTTAAACTTTGGCGTATTAAGTGTTGCATGAAACAATATGTTTGACTGCATGTACTTAGGTAGGAAGACTCGTATTCAAAAGCGTAAAAAAAGAGAAGTTCATCATAATAAAGATTTTCAAAAAGTTTAAATTTCGAAAAGTTTTTCTTGTGTATGATAACTATAAATTGTGATCTCACCTTTTTGCTTAAATTTATTTCAAAAATTATGCAAAAATGTTTTATTTTTAATTAGATTAAATAATATTTGATCTTCTTCACAATAAATGTTTGTTTGTTCTCTCGAAATCTTTAACTTTTCTTTAAAACTTAGAATTTGTTCAATTATTTAAAAATTACATTTATAAGTATTCAGCAGCTGCATTAAAAAAAAGATACACCACATTTCCAATACGATAAAAAAACGTACATACATATATCATTTTCTGTTATTTGAAAAAATTTTGACCCTTGATTTTAAAGAGTTTGGAGTTTCCTCTTATGATTTCATATACAAAATAATACAAACATGAATTTTTTTAATATTAATTTGACAAATTAGAGTGTTTAATTCGGCAATGCTTAATCTTATAAAGGGTGATTAATTTAGAGGGATTTTTTCTATTGTTTCTGTCCTCTGTTTTTATTCAGCATTATTTGACAACTCCTCATTAACAGCATTCTGTGAGAAATTTTTTGTCGACCGAATAGACAGCCCGTAGTGAGGAAAATATTGCGGTCGTAGAAGAGAGTGTAGGTGAAGAACGTGAACAATCTATTTGACGCCATGTACAGCATCTTAATTTAAAGACTTCCGAATGGATCACCTACAACCTAGTTGCGGCCACCATTTGAATGATATTATCTTTAAATAATGTTTTTCGGGTCTTAGTAAAGATTCCGAAAACCAATTTTAAAAGTTTTTAATTAAAAAAAAAAAAAAAATGTCTAAATGAATAATATGGGTTTAACCTATATATTCTACAAAGCATTTGTGTGTCTCTAGAATATTAGAATATAATACCAATATACTAAAGTATCATTTATGTGCTTTAAGGTATTCAACAAATAAAAAACAAATAAGAAAGTATGGCAAAAATATTTTTCTTTTAAAATTTAAATAATTAATGAAAATTTGTTTAGAATATACGTATATAAATTAAAAATTGATGAGTAATAAACTCCAATTTCGAGAGGTCATTTGTATAGGGGGTAGGTGAAATAATGGACCGATTTCAGCCAGTTTCAATAGGCTTTGTCCTTGGGTCGAAAAAACTATATGTACTCAGAACGATTCTGAGTCGATCGGTATACTTGAAGGTGGGTGTTAGACTATTAATTTCTGCAATATACCCTCCCCACTATGGTGGTGCACAGAAAGCGTGTTTAAGATTTACGTGGGTACCTGCCGCATAGGCTTAATCCCACGGTGGTCTTAACACCGGATAGAAACGATGCCTCTATCACCGCCATTGAATGACTTGCAAGGTACACTCAATTGGCAACTTCTTGTACAATGATTGCACAGATCAATGCACAATAACCTCGAGAGCTCGGCCTATCTAATCCCTGCCATCCATAGCTAGCTAGCCAACTGACCTGCCCAGGACAATTATCAAAGCTGCAACATCCGGCCTGGTGATCCAGTCCGATGTATGGTCTCTGACTTCAAGAGTTCCCAGCCGATAAAAGTCAAAGTGAGTGTACTGATATCACACACTTTTGACCTCGACAGAGAACCAAGCCCAACGACCAGTACATCACGAATGCTACTGCCTCAATACGTTTCCTGAGCACAAACGCCAGTTGCTATCTGCTACTTTCAATGGCTCTGTTGACTCAGCAACAGCACCTAGTAAGATATATTTGGTAGTCCGAAATTTAGCACTAGCCCAAATATCAGTCCTTTAACCAACGATCTTCTCCCCGCTTTGGCTTTTAAACCACAGCCACCACGAACTCACCGAAGTGACCTCACCAATGATCCTATAGGACCGAAGTCCTGGGGCCAAAGGATCCCCGTGGTACTAGATAAGACTCTAGTCCGCTGCGAATTTAATAAATTAAATTCTTACCAGGAATGAGGTCCGTGCACCTCGCCCCATATTTCCCCTTGAGGCATAACATCAATGTGTGGAGCTCACCAAGATGCTTATCCATGCCCCAAGGGGGGAAAATGGTGGTGCACAGTGGAGCAAAAATGTTTGGAAATAAATCTGGCATTTCTAAACGGCTGGTCCGATCGGGATAAAATTTGACATGGACGTAGCCAAGGAGTATTGTTTATTGAAACCGAATATATATTTTCTATTTAGTTTTTTAGTTTTTGTATACATATATTTACAGAATATATATTGTTTTACTATGAGAGAAAAATCTGTCACGTGCGGTATGTCACGTACGATATTAAAGTTTATGTATTATAAAGTCATCCAAAGATTATTTTTATTTAAATATGACGGATTGTACAGGAAAAATATTTCGTTTAGTGTAAGAAATTAAAAGAAAACATAACGCCTCGCACGATTCGCAAATTATCGCATATTTCTACATGTACCTCAAAATGACTTCCGTTTTATGTCACGTACGATATACCATTATTTGGACAACAATGTTTCGAAAGGACTTATTATTTTTTGAAATTATTTTTCAGATACTCTTATTTGTGCAAAGTCTATATCACTCTATAGGCGTACAAATGTCACGTACGTTGACATGGAATTGCCCATATGCAACTAATGACAGTTGTCAAAAAAGTAATATCGAACCGTATGGTTATTTTGACGTTCTACAACCTCTTTTCAATTGTTGTGGTTTGCAGAGCGAGTGAAATTTCACAATAACGTTTTCAGCATTGAAGTCCGATAGCAGAATGATTTTGCTATCATATTTTAGACCGATTTTCTTAAAATTCTCACTCAGTTCTGCTACTAAGTTATTGTTACACCATTCTCATGGACATTTTTTAAAGATCTTTGCAATAACTAATGCTTTGTACTTGTGTGTACCAGCAGCATTAACAAAAACTAATGAGGTTAGTCTCTTCTTTGAGACCTTGTGTCATTCTATGAAATTTTCATTATGCCAAGCCAAACTTCTCTCAAGTAAACACTTTCCATTCTTCATTTTCTCATTGGTGAGTTTTTTTCATTGATTTGAATTCATTTACTTTTTCGACAAAAATTGTGGCAGCTAATCAGCTGAATATTTTTCTCCTGCAGCATTAAGTTTGTAAATTTTGAGTGGAATATTTTAGTCTTTCCTTCACTGTTAATCCAGAAATTGGAAATCCTTTAAATCGTTCATAAACCATTCATAAACTGCAAAATCTACTTTTTGTTCTTCAGCAGTTTTTAAAGTTTTTCGGTTTCCAAAACCAATAACAGAATCACTTTGTTTTTGATAATGTCTAACACTCCTTACGCCAAAAGCTATCGAAAATTATATGGCGCAATATCTATAAATGTTGGGCTTACAAATCGATCGAGGGAATTCCCCATTTTCATTTTATTCACATTCTGTTAGATTGTTCAAAAATAATAAAAAAAAAATTATAATCCCGGATAATAGAGGTAATTACGGTTAATCGATGAAAAAAAATTTAAATCGACCCACAAGCATTTTCTTTTTCTTTCCCGGATAATTGATGTTGCCGGTTAATCGAATACTTAACTATTTTGTTTTTATTCGAATGTAAATTAAATATGTATGTAATATCAAAAATTTGTGTGAATCAAAAAATGGCTTAAATTAGTTAGAAAACAAAAAAACCGAAAATGGTTTATTTCTTGTATGTGAATAGTTGATTATTTAGAGGTGTAGAAACTGACTAAAGGAAACTACCGAAACGGTACAACTTGGTAGCACTTTTGTCTATCAAGCCAAGTTCTCAACCACAACAACAGTTGCTGTGTAGAGTATAGCAAAGCTTGAAACCAAACAAAAGAAACTGTTATACATTTATACTCTGCTACTGGGATTTGCTACATTATTTCTCCAATTTAAATTTGTATATGATTTCTATAAAATCTCTACAATAAGTAGCTATGGTTTTGCTAACGTTTACGGTAATTTCATACAATTTGAAATAAATACGTGTAGCATTAACATGAAATACAAAACATTTTGGAATATGAAAAACATGTTTTAATCCTATGTTTATGTATGACTTATATCTCGTTCAATTCCTCACAGTAACGATAGACATTTTATTTTCAACTTTATTAACATACTGAAGTTCAAAACGAATGATTCGTCTACAAATGATTATATATTCTGGGTCCTCATAAGATTCTAAGACGGTCTAGCTATGTCCGTCCGTCTGTATGTATGATGAAAACACGATAACTCCCAAACGAAAGGAGCTAGCTGGCTCAAATACTCTCTGTTTATAAGGTTTGTTTGGTGTTGAAAATTGGCAAAATCGGTCTTTGATTTCACCTACTGTTAGAGCAGTAATAAATACGTTGATTATACGGCAATCCAGATAAAATTTTGCACAGTTTAGTTCTAAGTACTCTGATGTTATGCGGCAAAATATGGAGAAAATCCTCATACATGGTTCCCCTCTGAAAATGTCTTGAACATTCATAATTGTCTTATAATAATTAATATCGTTAGGAAATTGGTCATAAACATGTTTCATATGAACATAAATCTTTCTACCAACTTTAATGAAGATCGATCCATAATTAACCCTCTTCTTGTTAAATTTGTATAAGGCTTTAAACGTTTGATTAAAATAGATTAAAATAAATTGTTTATTATTAATTGGAAAATCATTTTAACTCTATTGCAGATACTTTATTTAACCTTTCGTATGTTTTAGTAGGCGTAAAGTTTTCGTTTTTAAGTTAGGTTTCATATTGTTCTCATATTGGAGTGTTAATCCAATGTCGATTTGAAAATGAATATAGAAAGTCGTTTCTAATAAAATGTTCAATGTAGCCAAAAAAGTATATACTATGGGCCTTGTTTCGTTGATATAGCTTTGTCCAAATTTATGTTAAATTTAAACTTGAAAATAAATTTATTTTGTTCGATTAATCAATTATTGATCGCATAAAAATACAACTACTATTAAAGGAATAAATTCAAGGCAAAGCTGAAGGCCAGTTACTCGATGTGCTATTCAATACAACTCTACTCTGAGTTTAAACAAACAAGTAAGAAGTTATAGTCGATCAAGCTCGACTATATAATACCCTACACTGAGTAAATTAGAAAAAACTTTTTTTTCTTTTAAAATTTCAATAAATTATTTTCGTGAGTGATTTTCGGATGTGGAGTTTAATGGAAGCGATGATCAATAATATACCGATCGTTATCAAATTAGGTCCGTTATTTCCTTCTATACAAAACATATTTATGTAGAAGTTTATATGGATTCCAATATTTTTAAGAGATCTATGCTCGTTAAAGTGATTTTCGAGCATAGATCTCTTAAAAATATCGGTATCCACATAAAATTCTACATAAATAAGTTTCATATAGAAAGAAATCACGGGACTTAATTTGATGATGATTTTATTCTATTCGTTTTATTTCTATTTGAAACTTTCTGTTAAATTTGTCAAATCCCACGACCTTAAAGGCCAATTGATAGGTCTATTTTTCGAAATCATGTTATCGCCAAATTTTGATTTCAATAAATCGATGGTAGCGGTATGCTATGTATGGTATGTAGCGCCATCCTGTTGAAACCACATTTTGCGATAACGATCTAAATTGACCCTAACGCGAGCTCCGGCTTAATTTTTGATAAAAAAAATGTTAGAAGATGCGTGTAAACCTCATGTAATGTAATGAAGTCTGTAGGGTCTATTGTGGAGTGGTCTCATTCCATATCCCGAAATTTTGTTTATTAACAAACCCGTTACGCTAAAAATGAGCCTTATCGCTGAACACAATTTCGCGATAAAACAGTTGTCTATAACTTGCGCGAATCGATGACCTTCACACGAAGGTGCAGGGTATATGTAAGTATGTCATTCCGTTTGTAATTTCCACAATATAATTTCCCGACCCTATAAAGTATATATATTCTGTATCCTTATAGATAGCGGAGTCGATTTAGCCATGTCCGTCTGTCTGTCTGTTGATATAAATTTTCTGAAGACCCTAGATATCTTTGGGACCCAAATCTTCAATAATTCTATCAGACATGCTTTCGAGAAGTTTCCTATTTAAAATCAGCAAAATCCGTCCATAAATAACGAAGATATGAGCAAAAATCCGAGGCAATCTCTATTTTTGGCCTATTTTTTATCTATATCTCGATTACTAAGTCATAAATATAGACAATATGGATATCTAATTATAGATATTTCAAAGTCCATTGCAACGATGTATATAAGGCTATAGTAAGTTCGACATACAATGGGTCAAAATCGGGAAAAATATTTTTTAAACCGAATTTTTTTTATCACAAAAAACATTTTTTTGTCATAAATTTTTTTCACTAATAAATTAAAAAAAATTAATTCTTAAATTAAAAAAAAATTTTTTTAAAAAATTGGAAAAAACAAAAAAAAAAAAAAATTTTTAAAATAAAAAAAGAAAAATTTTTAAATTTTATTTTAAAGTATAATTTGGTGAAGGGTATATAGATTCGGCACAGCCGAATATAGCTCTCTTACTTATTCAATGTAAACTTGGATAATTTGGTAGCGTTGGTTGGTAGCGTCAATCTATTCCTGATGATTTGTCAGAGTATACTGATCATAAATGTTAAAAAGTCAGCGCAGTATGACAGTTAACCCTTTCGTTAGTTCCAATGGGCTTAACAAAACACACTTTATCATACAAATTAATTCAACGCAGAAACTGATTCTGAGTCGATCGATGTACTTTGTATGGGTATTAAGCTACGTACACACGGTTGTCAGATTGTCAGAAACATGCTCAGAAAATGGTTAACAGATTGTCAGAAACATGCTCAGAAAATGGTTAACACTACCATGAGAACTTATGTTAAAACATATGGTTGTTAACCATTTATTGAACATTTTCTGACAACATTGTAAGAATATGACAATCGTGTGTACGTAGCTTTAGACTAGTATTTTTGGGCGTTACAAATATCAGAACAAATGCATCATACCCTCCCCACTACGGTGGAGTAGGGTATAATAACACTCTAAAGACCCATTAAATTTTTTAGTTTGTCTACAAGAAAGTATCGTTTTCATGGTAATTTTTAGTTTGTCTACAAGAAAGTATGGTTTTCATGGTCATTTCTACAATACCAACTTTACACTGAAATACTTTGTTACCTTGTTTCGATGTTAATATATGTAACTTAGTTTTAAGTCATAGGAAGGTTTTTAAATATCTATAGTTTTTGATATTTTAAGCTAAAACTGACAACATAAAACAACATACAAACTGGTATGTATGAGTTTTAAAATGACCTGGCAGTTCATTGAACTTATTCACTTCATAACTATTCCCTATTAATTTAAATAAAAATCATAGAAAGATATTTTATTTGCAGCTGGGCTCGTAGGTATTAACTCACGTCTTGTAGTCGATTTGCTACACTTTTCTTATTTGCACTAACATTGTATAGTTAAGAAGTAATCATTACCTGTGTATATCGAAGTGGTAGTTTTTAACATTACTTTATTATACTTTAATTTATTGTTACAAAAACATAAGAAGAATGTCTATCGCTCTTATCGGCGAAATGTATGTAGTACAAATACTAATTAATACCATGGGCAACTAGTGCATGGTAAATGTAGTAATATTAGTACATAGTACTAAGTTGGGAATTGGCACTTTTAAAACTGCAAGGAGAACTATAAATTTTAATTGCGATGTTAAATTATTCAAGTAGCTTATTTTCACTATTGTGAAATTGGAATATTCAGTATTCCAATTTAAATTATATTTCAAAAATATTCAAATCAGAAATTTCCCAAATTGCTCTAAACTTTTGTTTCATTTGGTGCGACCTGTATCTGTAGAGTAGAGTTTAAGCTTGTTTGTAGAGATGTCAAATTTAAGCATAAATACACTTAATATCTATGTAAAATTTACATAGCTACGAAGGTCACTACAAGTCATTACCATATCTGAACATAAGGGTAAAATTAGTTTTTTCAACTAAAGTTCGTAATAACTATTTATTGTTCGCATTGCGCCATTCTCTCACACTCAATAATTTATTAACTATTGCTGAGAACTTTTAAAAATTAAAATATCTAAATGATTAGAAAAATCATTTAATTAAAACTGGGGTGGGAAAACTACAAATCATAGCAAGAATCACAATAATAATAAATTTTCTTAGTAACTTGGAGAATAAAAAATGAATTATGTTACTTGCTATACAGAACAATAGAAAGTCAAAAAGAATTTAATATATTTATATGCAAATGAATGCTTAATATATTATTTTATAAGATTTCTATGTATGTGAAAGTTTCAACAAGAGTTATGCGGAAACTTTTTCAAAAATTCTTTAAAACTTATTTAAATAAATACGTAATAAACACGAGAAAAAAAGTTATTAAGCAAAGATTTAAAAATTAAGTTTTTATTTAAAACAACAAACTAAATAAATGTATCATTTTATGCATTAACATTATTCATCACATAAGCGAAAACCAACAAAAAAAAAAAACACACAGCAATAAAATAATGGTATTTGTCAAGGCTAGAATATTGAATATTGAAAACCTGTGGGTAGAGTGTGAATAATTAATATTAAGATTATTTGGTTTCCTTTCATAAAATACCAAAGATGACTTCAAATTAGATCACTGGGAATTCTGTGTTTCAAAAAGAGTGAAAATAATGTGCTAAAGACCATTAGGAAATTATTCAATACATACGTATCAATATGTTTCTATTACTTTGAATATTTAGTGTCATCATTTGTCATGCTTAGATGACATTTGAAATGGCAAAATAATAAAATGGTTTCAAGAATAAATTGCAGTGATTTATGATAGTTTGTCATAGACAAACTCGCGTATATTTTGGTAAAGTTTCATGTACTTGTAAACGTATGTTCATAAGTATATACATTAGCTTTGTCCAAAAAAAATTATCAAATAAACAGTTTTTTCAATTTTAAGATGACATTTCTCAAAATTTTAGATCTAAAAATAACCGCTGTTAAGCTGGTTTAAAGAAAAAAGAGGAGCTCTTTTTAGGGTTGTCATATGATAACCAAATGTAATTTGGTTATCATATGAAGGGTCAAAGACATTTCAGTGTTAGTAAAACCATACCTCAACCAACCAACCAAATTTTATACATTTATATCGATTTAAAAATATATTTCTAGTAATTCTTTCTTATTAATATGTAAAACAAATTACAAATTGTTTTACAAATCTTCAATTAAGATACATTTTTCGATATAGCCATGACCCTCTGCCTGTATGTATGTTGAAATCAACTTTCCGTAGTCCCCAAATAATTTAAATGCAATATTCATACATCAATACATCCGCTCAAATAGCTGAGATGTAAGAAAAAAACCAAGACAACCTAAATTTGTTACCTATTTTATACCCTTTGTGAGAAGGTGAGTTTGTCATTCCGTTTGTAATTTCCACAATATAACTTTGCGACCCTATAAAGTATATATAATCTGGATCCTTATAGATAGCGGAGTCGATTAGGCCATGTCTGCCTGTCTGTCCATTGAAATCAACTTTTTGAAGACCCTAGTTATCTTCGGGATCCAAATCTTCAATAATTCTGTCAGACATGCTTTCGAGAAGTTTGCTATTTAAAATCAGCAAAATCCGTCTATAAATAACGGAAATATGAGTAAAAATCCGAGACAACCTCTGAAAATTTCATCAAAAAAAGACAATTTATAGCATGCTTTGACAAAAAAGCAACAAAACGTATGTTTGGATGTGTGTTGGTTTCATTGCTTTGCGTATTTTGTTTTTTGTTGTTTCGTTTCGTTTGGCGTTGTTGAAATACGCTGAAAGTGGCAATTAATGCATCCACAAGAAAGGTGAAGGGTATATATTTTGGGTCATTTGACACGTATGTGCTGTATGTAAAGCATAGAGAAGTCTATTGGTTACTTTATACATCCCATGTAATCAATCGTAAAGACAATTCCTACTTAAGTGTCTACAAGAAATCTTTAGTTTAGTCACTTTAAACGTTAATTATGTAGTGCATTTGTCTAAAAGTTATCCAAAAGAGTTAATTGACCCTCTAGTCACGTAACTAGTTATAAGAGTGTCCAAAAAACCGACAAATTCAAAAAGTGTTTTATAAAAAAACAGGTTTCGGTTTTCTCATTCTAAAAACCGGTTAACCGGTCAAATGCTGAAATTTTTTTAAAAATAAATGAATATTTTTAAAAATTTCAAAATATTTCAAAGTTATATGTTCAAATAAGTTTTACAAAGTATTTCGTTAAAACCGGTTAACCGTCTTAAAAAAACGGGTTTGTCAAAAAACTGAAAAGTTAAAGAAAACCGAAACCGGTCGGTTTTACAATGATGAAAAAACCGGTTGACCGGTTTTCGGTTTTGGATACTCAACTTGTTATGTAACTATAGTTGTCACTAGTTAGCAAATGATAGGTAAAATCACTAGTTCAAAACAGTCTCCTAGAACTGCTGGGAAATGACTGTCAGCATGTATGTGAAGTTGCAAAATCTTTCGATAACGAAATATCTTATTAATCGAAATTGCAATGAAAACAAATATGAATGTTTTCGATACATTTAATGAATTTTTGATACTTGAAAAAACTCTAAACTTTTTTGAAGCAAAATATTTGAAAACCATAATTTTCAATTGCTGATAGAAAAATAAAGAACTTAATGCCAGTTTCTCGATGTTGAAAGAAGTTAGTCGATAATATTTAATGCTATTTCTCTAACAAATTCGACTAAAAACTTTTTGTCCAGACAATATGTTGCTCATTGACGACAAAAAATTATATTTTTATCAAAAACTTGGATAATATGTATATAAATATGCATTTTGAAGTAAAATATAACAAAATAAGCAAAATTATGCACTAACAAATCGATGCCATTTTACAGCAAAATGTGCGATTCGGTTACATATTAGTCTATATTGTATTTGGACGTTCGAGAAAAAACATGTATTTGCATATAAATCCGTCCCTACTGAGTACTAAGTAATAAATATAGACAATATAGATATCAAATGATAGATATTTCAAAGACCTTCTCAACGACTCATATAACGCCCTAATAATTCAGACCTACAATGGTCAAAATCGGAAAATATAATTTGTAACCCGAATTATTTTATTTCCATAACATTTTAACCCGAATTTTTTTCACAAAAAATTTTTTTTTAAAAAAATTGGAAAAAACTTTTAAAAAACAATTTCGAAAAAAAAAAAAATTTTTAAATTAAAAAAAAAAAATTTTTAATTTTATTTTAAAGTATAATTTGGTGAAGGGTATATAAGATTCGGCACAGCCGAATAAAGCTCTCTTACTTGTTTTTCTATAAATTTATTTTAAATTTTTTTTTTTTTTTTTAAACAAAAATATTTTCAATATTTATCTTACTTTGGTTCAGGGTATATAAAATTCGGCACGGCTGAATATGTCTCTCTTACTTCATTTAATTGAATTTTGACATACATACATACATATTTTTTCACGTGAAATTAAACAGAATACCAAGCTTAACTAAGACAAATTGAGTGAGCAAAAAAATATTATAATTATAATTTTCAAATATAATAAACATCTGAATTGAGATTAATCCGGCGCTTAAAAAACTGGACAGGGAGCAAAATTTTTAAAAATAGTAGATTTTTCAGTATAATTATACAAACATTAATTTTTTCAAAATAACTTTTTCTGTAATTCATTAACAATCTTTTTAAATTTATAAAAATTATTATGATAACAAAATCGGGCAAATTCGGATACTCTGTTGTGAAGTGAAACGTATCCTAGAGAGTGCATTCAGCATCGATCGAAACAAATAGTAGTCGGACGGGCCTAGGTCTGGACTATAAGGCGGGTGAGCCAAAACTTACTAATCACTTCTTTCTAAATAGTTTTTTACAGGTATTGCAACATGTGATCTAGCGTGGCCAATGCTGGCTTCAAATGAATCAGTTGCGTTCGGTGCAGCTTCCCTGTGATGGTCCGTTCAGATTTCAGCAGCTCATAATATATAACACCCTTTTGCTCCAACACCCTTTTGAATATCCATGACCTTAGCGTCATGGATATTTGTCTTTGGCGCCTAATCGGGTGGTTGGACGGGCTTCACATACCATCTCTTACGCTTCGGGTTATCGTAATGGATCCATTTTTCATCGCATGTAATGATTCGGTGCAAAATGTTTGTCTTTTATAGCTTTCAAGCATCATTTTGGACATGCAAATCATCTTTCAAGGTCTCTCAGCTTCAATTCGTATGGTACTCAATTTCCCTGCTTTTGGATGAATCCTGCTGCTCGCTAACGTTTGAAATGGCTGCTTGAGTAGCTCCCAAAGATTTTGCAAGCTCTTGTTGAGTTTTACAACTATCTTGATGATCTTCAAACTTTATTGGCTGGTCTGGGCGAATTTTGTCTTCCGTGTCAAAATCACCACTTCTGAACAGCACAAACCGATGGAATACATTCATCGTAAGCGTTGGTGAACAATCGGTGTTCTTTAGGGGCACATTTTTTCAAATTAAAGAAGTAAAGCAAAACTTCACGCATATGAAGCTTTGTTGGTACAAAATTTGACATTTTCTAAGCAAAAAAAAGTTTGTTGTTCAATAATTAAGAGAGAATAAATTACAGATATGTGGGGTAGATGGGGGATCATTTGTCATAGGGGCACATCTGCCAAAACCGAATAATTTACCGAGTAATCGATTTTGTTACATTATCATGTTATGTTTTCGTTTACCGATTGTTTAGCATCCATGAAAGTTGGAAAGTTTAATTTTACATATGACGTGAGGCAGACGTGATTAATTGTTTTTCAATAAGCTGTGAAAATATTACATCGTGTAAATTGTTTGTGTTAACTTCTTCACCTTTTGTGATACAAAAAAAGATATTTGTTGAAGATCGAATGTCAATAATAGTGAACAATAAGTGACTATAGTCTTTTCGATCATTTAATTTGAAGTAAGAAATCTAATCTAAACTAATTTGAGATCGCCTCAAAAAAAAAGTGGCGTATGGTCCCCCATCTACCTTACCCTTCAAAATTACATATAAGTTATTAAAAACAAAACGCGCGTTCAAAAGATATGCCATCTATTGTAAATCCCGCTTCTTCAAGTCATACAACCAATAATAATTTTTGCTGGGCCAAAAATTTGGTAATGACTTGCCAATACTGAACAATTTACTTGTCAAAAACTACTTCATACCATATGCATTACTTAGAAGTAGTTTAGTAATGGCTGACAAATATTCTGCTTTATAAGTACTTGTTTACGAAATTCAGAATTCATAATAATATTCAAACTACCTTTGAATAATTACTTTTTTGTTAATCTTAAATGATTTAAAATATTTTTTTTTTTTCATTAAATGCGTTTCTTTAAATTCTCTATATAACACTGAATTTGTAAGCATTTGTATAAGTATAAGTTAAATACCAATGTATAAGTAGTGAAAAGTAATTACATTCGCATTTTAACTCATTACTTTGTAATTGAAGTGTATGCTGAGAATGGGCATATTTGAGTATAATTTAGCAAATGGAAGATCAATAAGACTTTCAGATGGCCGAATAAAAAAATTAAGAAATGTCACACGAGACTTTTTTACGATATAAGTAGTTCCTTAGAAATAAATATGTGAAAAATCAGAAAAACCAAAAGAGGTACTTGCTTTATGTACCGACTCACAAACGACTTACGCACACAGAAACAAAATATAGTTGTGCATGTTTACTGTAACCATTTCAACATTTTTACAAGTTTTTTAACAATATTATAGTCACAGTAACTATTTATATGATTGAGGTAACTTTAATATGGTTAATTAAACAAGTATATGTTTGTGACAACCATTTTTATGATGAATAATTTTATCATAATATGTTCGTCTCAGATTATGATATTCATAAGCCGAGAGCAACATAATATGGTAAGTTCTTCATCATATAAATGATTGTCACAAACATATACTTGTTTGCTGTAACCATATATATGATTGATACAATCATGTGAATCGGAAATTAACCATTTATAGAAAGAATATTTTGAAATGAAGTAAACATTAATTTTAGTTGGAAATATCGATTGGTTTTTTTTTGACCCCATACAAATGGGGCCACCCTAATGCACAGAAATGCAAATGTACCTACGTAATCGCTAGAGTTCTACGGTGACACATGAATGTACAAATATAGTAGATATTTTTGTCAGTTCATATACACAAATATGTATTCAAATAATCATCATTTGTACCCGTATAATTTGTTATAACTAGAAAGTACAAATTGTGTTCATGATAATTGTATAAGTAATACCAAACATGTTTGTAGTTCTTCAATAAACCATAAGAATAGATCAAAAATCTAACAAAACATAACTAGTTGGACATGATTTAAATGGAAACACCTAGTAAATTTTATAATTGCATTTGTGATACATACATACTTATGTGGCATTGTATTATTTATAAGGACATTTATTACATTAAGGTGTGATCTTAATTTGTTTAAAATCATAAAAAACATACATACATTTATACATTCATACATATGTATAATATCAAGTAGTAGTTGTTACTGTAGGTTGTTTAACTAACTACAAAGGAATTTAACATTTATAAATATTTTTGTTAATTTATGCATTTTGAAAAATTCGGTTTTAATTTGCATTAAATTATTTAAATAAAAGTTGTTTTTGTTTGTTTTAGTCTTAACCAGTTCTAAACTAATTAAAATGATGATAAAAGCTTTTTGTTCAATTTGAGACTGTTTAAAATTTTAAGTGATGCTGTCATCCCGGGAAGGTAATAAAAGAGAAACCAAAAATTTGAAAAAAAAAAATTTAGGTACTATTGAAAGCGAGAATCACACAAAATTCTATCTAGTTATACACCATTTACGTTTTCAATATTCTAAGGAAATGGTGTTAAAGTGATCGGTATGCAGATCATCGAAGTGTTGTATACAAATGTTACAGCCTAAGGGATGAATAAGTCTCTTATATATCCCTGCATCACTTAGAAATGTATAAAAAATACCAATTGTAGTTTACAACATGCAACAAACGCACACTTTTAAATGGTTCTTCTGATCAATCAGAAAATACTCAGAGATTTTATGTGTAAGTTGGGTTTGAAATAATTATTAGGCCAATGACAAGGCCATAATAGATCTCTTATTCGTAATCTTTCTATTATTCGCTTATTGGTCTATATTGAAATGTGTTTGTTTTATCCTTTTGTACCAACGGCAACTTGTTGCACTTGTGTGGTAAAATTATACCTTTTACATCATGTATTTTATTTTGTATTGAAAATATTGATTATTGAATTGATATTAAATTGAACTACCAAAGGGATTAACTGAGTTGTAAAAGTAATAATAAAGGTGTCCAACAATTTAGGCAAGTTGGATTGTTAGCTTTTTATTGAATCAGTAAGTAAACAGGTTAAAGTTATGTTATGAAATAGCACATAAGGCATATGATCACTTTGGTTTTGCTTTTACATACACACTCACACTTTTGTCGAAAATTCTCAGACCTTTTTCTTTAAATGTGGCTGAATTTTGTTGATGTAGCGTTGAAATTCCTCCTCTAGATAACCCCATCATTCACTTAGGATAACCCCACAAAATGAAAGTCAGTGGTATTAAATCACACGATCTCTAGGAGGGCAATTCTGATCACCGAAACGAGAGAATACACGACCAGGAAATGTCTCATGCAGTAATTGAATTGATTCCCGTGCTGTATGACATGTGGCAACGTCTTGTTGAAACCAGTTGTCATCCACATCAATACCATTCAATTTAGTTGGAAAGAACTCTTTTTCATTTATATATTATATATATTAATTCCTTTAGTTCCTATAAGGAGCATAGGGCCTCAACAAAAGATTTCCAGTTGTTTCTATTTGATGCTAGGTTCTTGATTTCATTCCAGCTCTTTCCTGCTCGCGAAGCCTCAATATCTAGGTGTCTTCGCCAAGTGTGTGCAGCCCGTCCTCTCCTTCTGCTACCTTGCGGATTCCAGTCAATGGCATTGCGGGTTACATCTCCGGGTGGTGTGTCCAATCCATCGCCATTCCTTCTCCAAATATTCCATATTCCATGTTTCACAGCCATAGAGGAGAACAGTCTTAACACACGAGTTGAAGATTGTTATTTTACTGCGGGTGGAGATTGATGGTGATTTCCACACTGTGTTTAGTTGGCCGAAAGCTTGCCGAGCTCTCATGGTGCGATTTGAGACATTATCAGAAGAGCCTCCAGTCGATGTTATGATGCTACCCAAAAAGCAAATGTGGTGCACGTCTTGTAGTTGGATGTCTTGGATAGAGAATGGCTGGTTGGATGTTGCATTTACTCGCATTACCTTCGTCTTATTTATATTTATTTTGAGTCCTGCATTTGCAGCTTCTGTCTCTACCATTTGAAGGCTTTGCATCATCTCATCTCAGAGTGACTGTGTGTCAGAAGGCATATGTCGTCGGCATAGTCCAGATCGGCCAGGGTACCGCCTAAGCCCCATGTTATGCCTCTGGTGTGCTCGTTGGATTTGAGCAAGTGTGTCGAAATCTTTTCCAAAGTCCATGAAGACCAGGTATAGGTGGTACCTCCATTCTACTGATTGCCCAATTATTATGCGGAGGCTGTTTATGTGGTCTACACAGGATTTTTGAGCTCTGAATCCAGTCCGTTCGCAACGAAACTCTTTGTCGAGGAAGTTAGCAATTCTCGTGTTGATAATGTTTGCGATTACCTTATTTATCATGGTTAGGAGTGTGATCCCCCTCCGGTTTGTGCACTCATTGAGATCGTCTTTATTAGGAATGTTGATGATCAGACCCTCTTTAAGTTCGTCGGAAAGTTCATTATCATCCCAGAGTCTTTGCACCACATTCTGAACCAGGAAGGCACTTGTTTGGGGGTCTGCTTTTAGCAGCTCTGTGTTGATGTTGTCAGGTCCTGGAGCCTTGTGGTGTTTAAGGGCACAAATAGCGTTTGCTATTTCGGTTGTAGTGGGGGAGGTTGTAGGTATGTCGTTCCTTTCGATGTGCCGAGTGCAGTTACATGATGGAGGGGTATGTGCACGTCCATTGACAACATGTTTGAGTAATGGTGTACCCATATATCGAGCTGGCTGTTTTTCGAGGTGATGAGATCTCCATTGTTGTTTCGTAACGATTTTGAGGAATTTAAGTTTTATTAGCGAGTCTTTTCGTTATCCTGTATAAGTCGCGAGTTCTACCTGCTTCGGCTGCCTTTTGTGCGGCTGTTGCCAGGTCTTCCGTCCATTTCCGATTGTCTCTGCGAGCGCTGTGCTTTGCTTCCTTATCGACAGAAGTGTAATTGTCCTGGAGCGTGGATTTCTCCATACGGGTTCTGGCACCGTTTAGTTGGGCCTTTATCTAAATTCTCGTTGTTATGAGATTCCACGTTTGCTGCTGCATCACAAATGAGCTCCCTAACATTCCAAAATTCAGCTAAGGAGGTTTGGTTGGTTTCAGCTGAATTTTTCAAGGCATGTGTGTAAGCGGTTTTAATACGAGGGTCATTTAGCTTCTGGATTTCAAATCTCTTGTGAGTTCCAATTTTTTTCATTACTACCGCAACTCTTATTTTAATTTTTTTATTATTTTTAAATTTCTTTTTAGAAAGATTGAAGAAATAGCTACTTATCTAAACTATTTGGGACACCTTTTGCTAAGAACAATATGTAATAAGTTACATGAATGAGAGAAAACACCTGTTTGGCCAAAATCTAAAATTTTTACCCACTTTAACTCAGAGAATTCTTGACCGATCTTGTTAAAAAATTGTGTCTGAATTACTATCAAACAGGAATAACTTGGTGCAAAATTTCATCCGGATCGGAATACATTGATTTCAAAAGTTGGTTCACGTGACATGAGAGTTTAATCATGCAGTGGATCATATTGAAATAAATTCTTTGGAAAATGGAAGATGGCTTTTTTGAGATACCTTATAACTAAGAACGATTTTTCAAACTATATCCTGTTTTGATGGGAAAGGATTTTCTAAAAAAAAAATTAAAATCTACGATTCATTAGATTTAATGTGTAATCAAACATGATAAATAAACCTAATATTTTTAATGCTGCAAGCTATTTTACTAAAATAATTTACGAATGGTAATTCCAAAAATACTTCCCCAACCCAATCATGACCTTCTGGTGTTGCAAAGAAAATGGTTCAGGTAAATTGGATCGACGTGCGTGAACATACTTGATGCTTTTCCATTATTTATTTTCATAATTTTATATAGTTTTATGTGATATTTTTTGATGAAAATAAGTTTAGCGTTGTTAGATCCAATAATATTATTAACAATTGGAGATATCTGCGTCAGGAAGCTAGATGTTCTTTTAATAGTCCGCCATTATTGATTTGGTAGATGGCAAGCTTGTCATTTTCTAGCACTAGGATGAATTCGTCGACATATGTAAAGGTACTTGTTACATGTTGCTACATTTTTTGCAAAATTACAACACCTAACAACTAATATTTCTGCATAGAAATGCTCCAATCCATACAAATCTACTAGCAGAAAAAAAATATAGTTGTGCATGTTTACTGTAACCATTTCAACATTTTTACAAGTTTTTAACAATATTATAGTCACAGTTTATACGATTGTGGTAACTATAATATGGTTAATTTACGATTAACATGATTGTATCAACCATATATATGTTTACAGTAAACAATTATATGTTTGTGACAAACATTTATATGATGAAGGACTTACCATATTATGTTGCTCTCGGCTTATGGATATCATAATCTGAGAAGAACATATTATGATAAAATCATTATAAAAATGGTTGTCACAAAAATATACTTGTTTACTGTAACCATATATATGATTGGTACAATCATGTGAATCGTAAATTAACCATATTATAGTTACCACAGTCATATAAATAGAAACTGTGACTATAATATTGTTAAAAACTTTTAAAAATTTATAATAAATATTAAAGTAAATGATTAATCTTTGTGTTTTTATGATCAAATAACTATTGAAACATATTTGGAAAATTATTCCATATTATTTCACTAAGTTTTTCTGGAAAATTGGCAGAACTAATGCATATTTTACCTTAAAGATGCTGCTGTCCATAACTGGTGAAAAATAAATGAAGAAAATTTTGTAGAAAATATGCCAGAATTTATTTTTGATCTTGTTAAAAATGAGGGAGATTCTTTCCCCAATAAATTTATTTCATCTTTCGTTTTTACACGAATGTAATAGTTTTTTTAATCGAAATTTTTCGTAGAAATTAAACATATAGAAATTTTACCATATCGAAATATTGGTCGTAGAACCACAAAGTATACATATTCTCGGTCCTTATAGGATTCTAAGACTATCTATCTATCTGCGTCCATCCATCTGCCCGTTTATCTGTCTGTTAAAAATACGATAGGGCCCAAACGAAAAGAGCTATCTGGCTGGAATATTCCACAAATGCTCTCTGTTGATAAGGTTTACTTGGTATTGAAAATGGACAGTATCGATTCATGATTTCACCTAGACCCCGGAATACTGTTTGAACAGTCATCAATATTTTAATTAAGCGGCAATCCTAATAAAATTGTGCACAAATTATTTTTAAAAACTCTAAAATTATACTGCAAAGTATGGCGAAAATCGGGCAACATTTGTCCCTAATTCCTATCATAAAATGACTTGAACATTCATAATTGTCTTATAATTAAAATGATTAATATCGTAATGAAATTTGACATAAACAAGTTTTATATGAACCAAAACCATTTACTAACTTTTGTGAGGATCGGTCCATAATTGATCCTAGCCTCCATATAACTCCTCTATCAGAAAAATATTTGATTGTCAATAGATGATTTATACTCGTATATAATGTATGTTAATTATTACGAAATAAGTCATTTAAAGTTTTAGGAAATTAATCACACTATCAAACTATGTATAGTTCCGACCATAACTGATTCAAGCCTCCATATAGTGTCACATTGATAGTGGGTATATAAGAATCGGCCGAATAAAACACTCTTACTTGTAAAAAAGGTCACTTGCCTTTTCAATAATTTACTTATGATGAGTAAAATAGTTCCTTTCTAAAGTACAATATAAAAATGTTTAAAGAGACAACACCCTAGATTATATAGAGACACTAATGTGAAAATTGACTTCACAATAGATTACCAGTGATGTACAAAGTAACCAATTGACCTATCTTTGCATTAAAAAGAGCACATACGTCAATTGATTTAAAAGTATATTAATCTAACCACGAGGGTGGGTCAATAAGAATTTCCCGGCTCTTAGCTGAAAGGACAACAAGCATTCTACTCCTGTCAGCAGACATCTGTCATTTGACTCCTGTGGAAATTTGAACAAGCTGCTTCATTAAGTTTGCGTTTGACAGCCATTTATAGCAGACTACCTCGTGACTTGAGGAGATATTGGAAAAAAGTGAATTTCATTAAGCATAATTTTTTGCGGAAAAAAAACAATCACTCAAATAAAGGCTAAGCTTGATAAATACTATGGGAACTCTGCACCATCAAGTTCAATGGTTAAAAACTGGTTCACTGAATTTAGTTGTGGCCGCCTGTTCTGGACGCCTGAAACAATTAAAAAAATCACGATATGGTGTTGGCCAATCGGAGATTGAAAGTGTAAGAGATTGTGGAAGCCATAGACATTTCACATGTCCCAGTGCTTACAAATTTTGCTCACAATCGGGTGGAAAAAAGTGTACACACAGTTTCCATTACAAAAATCCATGAATTAGGCTACCGAGTGTCTATTTCTTGTTTCCAAAAATGTAGAAATGTCTCGGCGGAGAGGGATTTGACTCCAACGACGAAATCATCTCACAAAAAATACCAATTTTTATGACTTCGACAAATCTTATTTTTTGAAGGGATACACAAATTGGAGAAACGTTCGACAAAGTGCATCAAGCTTAAAGCACACTATGTTAAAAAATAAAATAAATTTTTAATCCAAAAACCAGTGTTTCATTCAAAAAGGCATGGACTTTTTGACCCACCCTCGTATCTCTTATAGACAGTAATTGTGAGTAATGGCTGATCGATTGGCTAACTCCATACTTTATACATGGTTACAGTAAACAAGTATATGTATGTGACAACCATTGTTATGATGAATCTTTTTATCTTAATATGTTGTTTTCAGATTATGATATCCATAAGCCAAGAGCAACATAATATGGTAAGTTCTTCATTATATATGTAAATGGTAGTCACAAACATATACATGTTTACTGTAACTATGTATATGATTGATACAATCAGGTGAATCTTAAGTTAACTATATTATGATTACCACAATCATGTAAATAGTTACTGTGACTATAAAATCGTTAAAATGTTGAAATGGTTACTGTAAACATACACAACTATATTTTTTCTCTGCGTGTATTGTGTAGATA
Organism: Calliphora vomitoria; assembly: GCA_942486065.2. NCBI lineage: Eukaryota > Metazoa > Arthropoda > Insecta > Diptera > Calliphoridae > Calliphora > Calliphora vomitoria. The sequence goes on along the minus strand of OW818031.2, from coordinate 14,402,722 downwards.
TAATTCTCATACAGTTTTATTTATTTTTGCTTAAGTATACTGACATCCCATGTAACTTAGCGTGAAGTCTTTTCTCACTTAAGTGTCTCTAAGTAGTCACTTCAAACGTTTATTTTATACTGCACTTTAGAAAATAGTTAAATTACCCACCGGAAGTAATCTATTGGAGAGTTGTCTGTTATAGGACTGTCTATTAACTAATCTAATTAGCAGCCGTACATGTTAAAATAACTATAGTTATGTGATCAGCTACATAACCAGTTAGGTAGATAGAAAGTTAACTGACTCTATGTAACCGTTATATGAATTCAATGCGTTGACTACTTTGGACCAGCTATCAGACTGTCTCACTGTAAACAAAAAGGGTCAATTGACCCCCAGCTTAGGACATGTACGTATTAAAATAACTAGTTACGTAGCTACTTATGTAACTAGTTGTCATCCTAAGAGATAGGTAAAAATACTATTTCAGTACAGTCACCAGGAACTGCTGGGTATGTTAACCACTACTAACACCATGAAACAGAAAATTTCGTTGTGCAATAAATTGGAAATGGTGTAGACACGTAGGTGAATGTTTTTCAAAACGTATGGTCATATTTAGATGTGGTAGTTAATTTCGCTGGTATTAAAAGGTATACCTAGTGTTATATAATACTGAAACATTTTAGATCATTTGTTTAAAAAAAAAAAAAAACTAAAAAATTTAAATATTTAGAATATTTAATGGAAATCTTTATAAGCAATGTGAATGATGAAGATTTCTTGCTGATCTATATTATTATGTAATTCTGTCACAAAAAGGTAAAAACAACATAAATTATTTTATACTTTTCTAAGTTTTATAACAGCGTTTTTAAAATGTGTTTAATAGCAATACAAAATGTTAGAAATATTTTGGGAAAAAACTATAAAAAATGTTTAATAATATTAAAAGGGAAAAACCAAATGATTTTAACATTATTTGTTAATTTGGCATTAGTATGGATTTCTATGTTGTAACAGATTTTACACTAGATATTTGCATAGGTTACAAGTTGTGTTTTCTTTAGAATACAAATAAATATGTCTGATGTAAATGAACAACAATTCTACATTACATGTTAAGGTTTGCTAAAATACAATTTAAACATTAATTCAATGTAAGACACAGGATAAAGACCTTTTCTTCGAAAGCCTAGAAGTAACAATATAGTAATTAATTGCTTTAAACAAATATTTAATAAAGTTTTTTTTTTGGGAATTCTGAATGTTATGTAAAAGCGGTATTAATTTGATGTGTGGCTGTTGTTTGGTGGACACGTATTTTTTTATTACTAATATATATTCTATTCCTAAATTTATTAAATATTCAATGTTCTTTTAACTCCGTTTTTTTTGTTGTTCGTATATTGTATAGAATATTTTGTTTTTCAAAAAAATAAAAAAAAAAAAAATTTATAAATAACAAGTGGATTTAGTGGTTAATCTCGTTTTTCAATATATATTTAAATAAATTTTAGTATTAATGGCATTAACATATGTATGTTTGTGTAGATAGATTTGTACATAAATAAATATGAAATGCTAAAAAACATATAAATTAATTGGAGCTTTTAAATCGCTTATAAAATTCCATTGTTTAATTTGAAAGTAGTTTTTGTTTTTTATACATACGCATACATTCGTTGTTAAACTTATGAATGTAGTCAATATAGATTTTACGACACTCATCATCTAATCAATGATTAGTTCTAAATGCAAATAGCCTAACTAAAATAGAGTTGAATATTATTTATACATACATACTTGCATCAATTTAATAGTTTTGCTAAAATTGGGAAGAAAAAAATGTTCACCTTCGACAAACATTAAAATTAATGACTTTATTTAAAAACATTTTTAAATGCGTCAAAGCAATAATTTGCTAAGGAAATACAAAATTTTATTTTGAATTTCTTGCGAAATAATGATATGTATGTTTAGATCTACTATAATCAGATATAAAATATGTTTATAAATGTTATTTGTTTCTTTTTTTGTTCATAGTTAATGTTATGAAAGATACAACTTTAAAAAATTTCTTATATAAAAATTACACAAATAAGTAAAATTAGCCTTTTCTTCTAAGAATAATATTTATTAGATTAAAATTAATCATTTTGTATGGTTTACCTGTGGTAATTTAAATAATTTATACAGTTTTTATATAGGAACTACGTACGTATGTTATTCTATTCTTAGTTAATCAAAAATAAATATATTTAATAAATAAAACAAGAAAATGAGATAAAATATCTTTTTCTAGTTAATTTAACTAAATCATTGGAAGGTCGTCAAACAGCGGTCAACGACTGTGGCAATACCATTAACCAAAAGAAACAAAAAAGAACAAGACAATTCATCCTATAAGTATGCTCGTTTACCACCAAAATTCATTTACATACTTTGTATTTGAATTACTGTACATTTACCTATACACACACACATATATACTCATATTCAAATTCAAATATAGAATATCACAAATGAAACAATAAATTATTATTATACAAATTTCAATATTTATGAATATTTAACTAAATAAATATGCAATCTACTACTACTTAAAATAATATAATTTAAACAATAAATAATAAAAATGCATAAATAATACTTAATTTTTTACGGCGCAGCGTTTCAAAAAAAGCGTTACACTATGTGTCTATAGTAATTACTTTTTTAATTTATTATATCTCACTACACGTGAGGCATAGATAAATTAATTACTGCCTAGTACATCCCTGCAGTTCATTGCACTAGTTCCGCGACGTCGAATGTGTTAGCCACTGAGAACCACTACTAGTGAATTTTCAACCCACTCGCAACATTATTGACTGGTGAATTTAACACGGGGATGTCATTGCAGGTGGCCGATTGGCACACTCTGCATAACACTTCACTATTAAATTCAATAGTACGAATACTCTAGCATTTGAGAAAAAAAATTAAAAAATAAATTTTTTTGAACATAACATAACCCCTCGTTTTATAGTCAAATGCGCTAATCACTAAGCCACAGAGCTCTTATTTGTACTGCTCTCAATTTGTTATTAAGAATTACATGTGAGTCTACTCTCAATTTTTGATTTTTTTCATCATCAGAGAGAACGAAAATACCAAACGGTCACATTCAGCATTACATGTGGCCATCGAAGTGGTATATTTTAGAGGACTTTATTTTACTTGAATTTATTTTCAACAAGTAAGAGTGCTATATTCGGATATGCCGAATCTTATATACCATTCACCATTGTTGTGAATGCATTAATTGCCTACATTCAGCGTATAGCATCGTAAATATATCAAGAAAACTTTTAAAAATTTTACATTTAATTGCTGACGAACAGATTATATTGTAGAAGTTACAAACGAAATGACAATCTCACGAAGGTGAAGGGAATAAAAACAACAAAGCCTAACGAAACAAAACACCAAAAAAAAAAAATACGCAAAGCAATGAAACCACCACACATCCAAACGTACGTTTTGTTGCTTTTTTTATGAAAGCATGCAATAAATTGTCTTTTTTTGATGAAATTTTCAGAGGTTGTCTCGGATTTTTGCTCATATCTTTTTTATTTATGGACGGATTTTGCTGATTTTAAATAGGAAATTTCTCGAAAGCATGTCTGACAGAATTATTGAGGATTTGGATCCCGAAGATATCTGGGGTCTTCAGAAAATTGATTTCAACAGACAGAGGGACAGAAGGACATGGCTTAATCGACTCCGCAATCTATAAGGATCCAGACTTATAGTCGGAAAATTATATTGTGGAAGTGACAATCTTATATATACCCTTCTCACGAAGGGTATAAAAACTTAAGGCGTATATTCGACTATTGTTTGTTACTGAATACGCTGGCGAAATGTTGTGCAAATGATAACCATTTAACTACCACTTTAGCAGCCACAACGAACTAGTTTCTTGTGCAAGTAGTAATATAGCTAGTGTAAGGTTTCCAATTGGCACTTTTCAAACTGCTGGGATGGAAGAGAGATACTGTCATTAAGTCATTCAAAAAATAACGATTTGACAGACTGTCATAATAATAAACACATATAAAGTAGTGCGAACAACAAACATTACGGAACGAACAATCCGACCACATCGGAATTTGGGAAAGCTTTCGACTCTCTAAGACATTGCGCAATATGGGACGCATAATCCCAAAACTCAGAGGTGAAATTGTCTCCATCGATTTTTGATGTGGTAAAAGATGTACCAACATTTGTGCAAGATTTGAATTAAATACAAAAAATACAGTTTTTTCTTTAGATTGTTATTTTCTAATGAATTAGAAGGTATATAAAGACTGAGATCGAAAAAATCTTAACATACATATATGGGCAATTCCATGTCATCGTACGTGACATTTGTACGTCTATAGAGTGGAATAGATTTTGCAAAAATAAGAGTATCTGAAATATAATTTGGTCTTTATGTTACATTCAGAGGGTACTATATTTTAAAAAAATAATAAGTTCTTTCGAAACATTGTTGTCCAAAATATCGAGTGAAAGAAGGTTATATCGTACGTGACATAACACGAAAGTCATTTTGAATCCCCATAGCGCCCATAGCGCCGCGCCTGGAGCATTTGTAGTGTCCATTTTAATAACTTAAACTCCAATACTCCATGGCTATGCCAATGTCAAATTTTATCCCGATCGGACCAGCCGTTTAGAAATTCCAGATTTATTTCCAAAAAATTTTGATTCTGCCCCACTGTGCATAGGTGCAATCATTAAGTTGCCAAAGGAAAACGATTTAACAGACAACATAAACTAGAGTGGCAGCACTGTGATGGGCAACACACAGTGGTTTAGAAACGTTTTTTCTAAACCACTGAGCTGAGGTGTTTTCGAGTTGATTTATGGAGCTTCGAAGAGTAAATATAAGCTTTTTATATAGATAAGTATTTGGTATTGGTAAAAAATCTTGGGACTTGAAGATTGATATTTTAGTGAAATGAAACAATTTTATAAATATTTCGGACGTCATTTACTTTCGATGCCAAAAAAATTAAAATATGGTGATTTTCCATGAAGAAAACATATAAAATTTGAATTACAGTGCACTCGTGATAATATGAATACCCTAATATATAAACACCTCAAAATATAAACACTTTTTATTTTTGTTCTTTTAACGGATTTTATCTATCTACATAGAGTTGAAATCTAAATCAACTGGATAGTTGTTAAATTCTAATACAACTACATAATAATTTGTGGATTTTCCCCAGCTGTTTGCTTTTAAATTTTCTTCAGCTGTCAATCAAAATTTCTAACATACACGTTTTTGTTAGTGCACACATTCAGCTGGAATTCCATATTAATTTTTTAAATATAAATTTACACGTTAAACTTTTATGCCATTCGCAAATATGGTTGTAATTAGTTCATATTATCGCGAGTGCACTGTAATGTAAAATTTTAACGCTTAAAAATATCGTTACTGAATATGGAAAAATATAGATCAAAATGTCCTCAAATCAATGGCATTATAATGTTTGCCATCTTTTATTTTCGAATACCGAAATTCCTAAAACGGGTAGGGTAGAGGGAGGACAATACGCCACTTTAAAGCGATCTCAAATTAAAAGCACAATAGATATTCTTAAAATTTTGTTTGTTTCGGATACTCATCTTAATAGCCTATGTCATCTTTATTTATTGTTTATTTCACATTAGAGTTTCCAGTTCGGTTTTAACCGAAACCGCGATTTTTCAAGGCCTAAAACCGAAACCGACAATTATTCTTCGGTTTTTACTTTTAATCTATTTTCAGTAACAAGATTCAAAATTTAGAAATGCGACACAAACTTTTTCAAAACAGATCATCTTAAGATATTTTTAAATTTTTTTATATTGTATTACAATAATTGCTTCAGATTATGAACTTCGAATGACTTTTTTATTTAATAAACAAAAAAAAAAATAATAATGCAAAATGTTTGTAACAAAGACTTAGTTATTTTCAAATATCCGATAAAAATATGGAGTAAGTACTAGCTGAACCGCTTCGGCACTGCCATTGGAAGAAAGAAATATCAATATTAAGTCTCCCTTTGTCAATTAATACTAACTCAGAATAACATGTCTTTAGTTTCATATTTATTGATTCATTGTAATGTGGATTCTAGCTCATTCGAAACGTATAAAGACCCACACTTTGTATGTCCACTAAAGTAATTTTTTGTGAATTCTAACTCATTCAAAATTGTGAGTGCCTAATATTTAATTTTTAGGTTTATTATTATAAAATAGTCAAAAATTATTATTAGTTGGAAAAAAGTACATGTGTGTCCCTTTTTCAGATTCTAGCTCGGTCAGGATCATATGTGTTTAATTTTCTGCTATAGGTTTATTATTATAGAAATTTCAAAAAAATACCATTCGAAGAACGAACAAATTTTTGTTACCTCAATGTCATATAGATGGCTTAATGACTTTCTTTCTTTACTCAAAACCATTTAGGCCAACTATTATGTATACATATAAGTAAAATAATTTAATGTAATAAAAAGTAGCATTAGAAGAAAAAGTACAAATTTTCCAAACTTGAACGCCCGTCAAGGTTGAAATCATAGTAGTTTGTTTAAGTTCTCCTTTTTTGCTATCATAATACCATTGAGCCCCCTATCCAACTTTAATGTATATAAGCTAACTAATTTAATATATTAAAAGGAATTTTCCTTTATCCTCTTGAACAACCGTCAAGTTCGAATTCTAAATTTGTATAGCATTTCCTCTATTATCAACTGATTTTGTTTCTATAACACGTAATATTTAACAAATTATCACAAAAGCGCAAAAAAAACGAAATCGATCGGTTTTCAATTTTTTAAAACCCAAACCGCGGTTTTGAAATTCTTCGGTTTTTTGGAACTTAACAAAAAACAAAATTTTTTTATCAACATTTTGCTCTACATCATAGGGATTTCTGTATCTGGTGCATGTGCCCCAGGGGGAGTTTTAAGGTTTAATATACATATTTTTTGTACTTCACTTATTGTTCACTATTATTGACATTCTACAAGGTGGCGCAAAATTAAACTTCCGATGTTTTTTGGCTGTAATTAAAAAAAAAAAATGAAAAACTTTGATTCTTCTTGTGGATTATTTTTATTTGGTCTTTTAATTTTTTTTACATCAAGTCGAGAATATGATGTCATGTAAATGGCCGCCGCCACAGTTGATTGTCATTTGAGCCCTTTTTATGGCATTTTCCATCGCTTTGGCCAAAACTTCCGGCGATAGGTCCTCACATTCTTGACGGATATTGTCTTTAAGAGCTGCAAGAGTCTGAGGCTTGTTGACATAAACCCGCGACTTCAAAAAGCCCCACAAAAAGAAGTCTGGAGCGGTCAAATCAGGCGATCTTGCTGGCCAGTGCAAATCGCAAAAACAGGAGATTAGGCGCCCGGGAAATGCATCCTTCAGCATATCGGTTGTGGCACGTGGAGTGTGTGCCGTTCCACCGTCCTGTTGGAACCACATGTTTTTCAATCCCAATTCATCAAGTTGCAGCAAAAAGAACTCGTTGACCATTGCTCTGTAGCGCTCACCATTCACAGTAACCGTTTGGCCCGCGACGTCTTCGAAGAAAAAATGTCCGATGACTCCTCTGGCGAAAACAGCACACCATACAGTGACTTTGAGCGGGTGTAATGGCTCTTCGTGGGTTACACGCGGATTTTCAGTGTCCCAGAAGCGTAAATTTTGCTTATTTACGTACCCGCTAAGATGGAAATGGGCCTTATCACTCATGATTATTTTTGATGAAAAATCATCTTCCTCTTGGTGGTGATTAAGGATGGCTTGAGCGTAAGTTAGACGCGATTGGCGGTCAGCAGCTAACAGCTGATGCACCGTCTGGACTTTGTACGGAAACATCTTTAAATCTTGTATCAAAATTCGCTGTAAAGACCGTCGACTGATACCCATTTGCGTGGCACGTCGTCTGGTCGATGTCGACGGCGCTTCCATGACATCCTCGACTACAGCAGCAATATTCTCTGCAGAACGGCTACTCCGGGGTCTGCCACGCCTGGCAGCATCTCGTGTTGTGCCAGTCTCTTCGAGGCGAGCGGCTAAACGTCGCAGTGTTTTACCAGTAGGCGTTGGACGGCCAGGAAATCTGCGACGAAATTCACGTTGTGCCAAAGTCACCGACCGATTATTGGTCAAATAAATAGTCAGCAATATTCCGCGTTCTGGAGCAGTGTAGCGTAACATTGTTTATTAACGTGTATTTCGCATGTGTTTACTACACAAATGTCAAAACAGAACTGACATTAAGGGCCAATCACAAAATTTATAGCATTTTCTGATAGGAGGATTACTTTTGCGCCACCTTGTATCACCAACGAATATCTTTTTTATATCACAAAAACTAAAGAAGTCGGCACAAAAAATTCACACATCGATTATTCGGTTTTTAAGTTATTCTAAGTTTTTGTTTAAGTGCCCACTGTGATGTTATTTACCGTGTGATAGTAAAAAAAAACTTTGTATAGTTTAGGTAACATATAGGGATATAAAAATATTTAGCGTTTTCGAAGATCGGTACTTTGAGTTTTTAGAGTTTTTTACTCAAACATAATTTTTTTGTTTTAATTGACCAAGTTTGGATAATTTTGTGGGTGGCTATGTCCGCTTAAATGAGACAAATTTTATTTTACACGCTTATATACGTCAAATATACGGTCCTTTCGGCTTTGATTTTTTTGTGACTGTCCCAAAAGTTTTACGAAAAGTTGTGTCGTCTAAAGCAGCCATTAGCAAAATTTCCCTAACATTTTCTATTTGCAATTTTTAGTGATTTTAAGCACTGTTGCTGAATTTGTTAGTTTGTGAATTGTCGAATATCTTAGAAATGGTCGGTGCTATTTGCAGATTAGGTTGTTGAACTATTTCTGCGGTTTAGCTGAAAGCATGATTCCGAATTTAGCTAGAAAATTACTGACACAGTGTGCTGACTTTGTGACATCTTTGGATTCATATGTATTTCCAGATCATATAAATCTTCATTGATTTTTATATAAATTCAATTTGGATTCGTTACAAACTAACCGAATTTAATAAGGAGTATTTTAATTCAAGTATCACTTAATATAACCAATTTTAGCAAAAAAAAAGTAGCCAATTTATCAATGAATTTGCAACCGTTCACAAAATGTGGTAAATATAAATTTACTTAATACCCTAATGTTTTCCTTAATAAAAGGCGGAAATGATATAATCAAAATCAAATAGTTTTATAATTGCTGTAAATGGTATAGAAATATGTCTATTTAAAAAAAAAAAAAAAAATTCAAAGCAATTTTTCAAAATTAAGAAAACACTCAAAATAGCAGGAGACATTATGTTATTAGTTACTTATGCCTTTGTTTTAAATAAATCACATATTTGTATTTGTTTAATACAAGTTGTTTTTCTTGTTTTATTTCGCTTTCAACCGTTATAATATAATTAAAAAATATTTGCTTGAAGGTTGAACCACATCATAGAATGGAGTATAATGAGAAGAAGGTACAATCAGGCAGGTTTATTTTTTATTTTTTTATTTTTTTTTTGTATTTTTTTTTCTGAGGACGTGTGTTTTAAAAAGCCAGTTTGATTCATTTCTAAGTATATAAAATTTATTTCAAATTGATTAATGCTTACTTCCGAGGTTTAATAAAATAAACATACAAATTAAGATTTATATATAATAATTCTAAGCAAAACAACCAAAAAAAAAAAAGAATATAAAAAACTGATCAGATTCTATACAATTATAATCCAAATTTTACGATCATATTGTAAATAGTATGCATACATACGAATGATTAAGTAGCTAGGTAAGTATTATGGAATATTGAATATTTTATGGGGCTTATTAGTTATTACTCAAGCTTAACAAATTATTTGCAAGTGATATATTTTGTTTGAAACGAGTATTAACATATTTAACATACAGATATACGCTTGACTGGTTGGTAATCTGCTCACTATTGTATGCTGTTCTTGGTTAAATACCAAATATTTGTATTTTATTATTACTTTTTTATGTCCCAATCAATAAAATCAAATTAAATTTAATTATATTACTTAGATTGTATAATGTGTCATCTGTTTCAGTTCATTAAGGTGACGAATATGACAGATTTTATATGCTAAATTATATTTCCCATGAATAAGTTCTAACGTTTTAAAAAAAGTAGAATTTTCTTGTGTAGTTGAGTCACATTTGACAGCTTGAAATAATTAAATTTATTTAGAACTACACAAACATTTTTAAATAAAAAAAAACATGATTTTTCGTAAACAAAAAAAGTATTAAGATAAATGATTAAAAATATGTCAGTAATAAAAATGAATAGTACGTACATTCATTGCTTATGTTGAATAACTGAACCTGCAGTTTCTGTGTTCATGAAATGCTTCGTTCTTACACGAAGAGTAAATGTTAATTTTATAAGTAGAATGCGGATTTTCATGCATTTATTATTGGAGAAACTATGAAGCCTCATAACTTTTTAATGGTTAGTGCGTTAATTAGGTGCGTTGAACCACCACAAGGAGTGAACATTTTTCAAAAAAAAAAGGACGGCATTATTTTTATTTACGCAAAATTCAAATTACCCGAAAAACAAATGAAGTGACCTGGTCAATTTATTTGTATGTATTGAGTTACACAATATTTATTTTGATAGATATCCCACTTGCATCCCACTAAGTGACCAAAAACATCTTAAAGGAATGGACTTAAGCTTTCTTTTGAGCAAAAAAAAAAAAAAATTTAAAAAAGGGCCCATTTTGAAAAAAAAGTCAACAAAGTTTTTGATTTTGTAAAAAAAAGTAAAAAATTGTATGTTTTCAGTTACAAAACATTTATTTTGACAGATATCCCACCGCATTATTTTTAATTTCTTTTTTTTTTCGAAAGATTGAAGTAATAGCTATCTAAACTGTTTTGGACACATTTTGCTAAGAACAATAGGTAATAAGTTACATGGATGAGAAAAAAACCTGCTCGTCCAAAATGTCAAATTTTGACCCCCTCTAATCAGAAAGTTCTCGACCGATCTTATTGAAAAATTGTGTCTGAATTACTATACAATAGAACTAACTATGGTGCAAATATTATCCCAATCGAAAGACATCGATTTCAAAAGTTGGTTCACATAATAAATTATCATAATACTCCATTCTATTATGTACTTTTCGCTGAACTTTCCGTAATTATTTTGTGCGACGCTCAGAGTATATATATTCTGGATAGTTATAGAGTCGATATAGCCATTTTTGTCTATCCATCTGTATGTTGAAATCAAATTTCCAAAGACCGTAAATAACTTACATACATGATTCATACATCAATATATCCCGAATAGTCCCGCTTTGGTTACTATTAAAATTCGGCCGAAAATCGGCCGTCAAATGGCTGAGATATAAGCAAAAAAGCACGGCTAGATCGATTTTTTACATATTTTCGACAATATTTCTCCAAAAAAAAAATTTTTTTACTATAAAATTAATTGCAAAATCTCAGCAAAAAATTCAAAAAATAAAAAAAAATTGTTTAAATTGAAATAGTTAAAATTTTTTTTACACAAAAATTTTTTCACAACAAATATTTTCAAACTTTATCTTACTTTGGTAAAGGGAATACATGTTTCGTCACTGCCGAATATAGCTCTCTTACTTGTTATTATTAAAAGCTTTTATTTAACATGATGTACAGAACTGTGTTAGTTTGTGAGTTTAGGTTAAAATGTGTGACTGAATTTTTAACCAGTTCTCGTAGCCCAAATAGGCTGAATTTCGTTATCCATGCAATGCAATATTATGTTCGAAAATTTTAAATCAAATTCGAAAATTTAAAGTTATGTAAGAAAAATTTTTAAAACTGATAAAATAATGTTTTGATCATACATAAACCTGATGACAATACAATATTATGTTTGAAAATTCAAACTGAATCATCACAATCCCCAATTCGAACTTACAAATTTTGAAAAAAAAAAAACAAAATTCCATATGTTCATGAATTTTAAAGTATTTTTAATATAGTATCAAAATATAAGCTTTTTAAAATATGTTCAAAAATTCGAATTTAAATTCGAAATATTCAAGAAGTTTTAAGAAGAAAATAATATAACATTTTGAAAAAAAGCTTTTATTTAAATGGCTTAAAAATATGAAAATAAACTTTCATCTAAGTCAAACTGCTTATTACATTATACAATTTATATCATATAAAAGCTTGTCGCGACAAGCCCAGCATTAGGAAAATATCACTACAAGCTGTTTTATTATTAAATAAATAGTTTGATTTAAATGAAAGTTTATTTTCTTCTTTTTAGAGCATTTAAATACTCTAAACCCCGGTTTGCGTCTCTAATTGGCACCGGAGAAACGCGACACAAAACGAAGCACGATTTTCCATACAATCGTATTATTTTTCTTTAATTGGTTCCGAGATTTGTAATTTTAGCTGAAAAAATAAAATTTTTAACATAACGACGCAAATGTAAGCACTAATGACGCAACTTCGAAGCTGTGCGACGGAAACTGAAAAAAAAAAACGATGCAAATCAAAACACTAGCAACGCAACTTCGAAGACATGCGACGCAAAACGAAACATAAACGACGCAACTTCGAAATCACAGAAATTATAAAATTTTTGAAACGAAGCAGAACGAAGCAACGTAAACCGGGGTATTGGTGTAAAAGCTTTTACATTTATTTGTTACAAATTTGCCCCAATATCTCTAAATATATTTTAATTACTATTAACAATTGAAACTGAACTTAAAGTTAGCACTGACTATAAGTAATCTATATATATATAAAAGAGAGTGACGTTAGTTACTACGCTTATAACTCAAGAACGCCTGTACCGATTGCGATGATTCGCACCAATTCGGACTGGTCTCTGCCCAAACAAGAAGAATACCCAAGAAAATTCCCGAAATATCCCCGAAAAAAAATATAAAGAAAATTTATTTTCCCATACAAGGCATTCAAGGTCAGTGACGTTAAAATTTTAATTCACAGTGGTGTACTCTGAGGCGAATGATTTGGTGCAAGCGAAGAAAGGAATACATTCCACATTTCCAGTATATACCAAATTTTCATATCGTTCGAACGAAGATAAACAAGAAATTTGTATGTGAAATCTATTTAAAAAAATATTTTGAATAACTCGCCGCATTTCACTATTAATAAAAAATCCATCCTAAATATATCAAGAAAACTTTTAAAAATTTTACTGACGAAAATTGGAAAAATTGATGTTTTTCACACGGTCAATTATATGTAGCTTGATATATTTTTACTCCAAATAAAAAAACAAAAAAAATTGTATAGCCCCTGGCCTTAAGATAAATCCATAGATATAATATCCCATTTGCCTTAAATACATTAGTTTCTGCTACAACTTTGTGATATGACCACCTCATCCGCCGTCATCTGGCTACAGATAATAAGTGTTAGGCGTGCCAAAACGCGGACTGGGTTTAGCAAATAATTTTTAAAATTATGAATTTAAAAATTAACCATAATACATCCTTAACTACAATTTATATTTAATACTTTAATTCCCAGTGGAACATAGGAACATTACACATCAACGCAACTCAATTTGTCATCTCCAAGTTTTTGCAGGTCTGCCTAGTTATATTGTTAACCAAATTTACGCGATCGTATACGCAAAGTCAAAGGAAACTGATTTGTTCTATTCCACAAATCTTGATTTGATATCGTGGCTGGCCAGAATATAGTAAGTATACGCCTGAGGCAATGGTTTACAAAAGCTCATTTCTCGACTCGATATATTCCATGTTTTACAGCCTTCCATATGGCACAGATTTCACACTGCTGTTAAAAACCTTGAAGTTGGTGTGAGTTGGTACGCTCTTGTTGAGCGTACCATAAGCTTGCCTTGCCTTACAAAGTCTATTCAGAATATCTACTATAACTTAGTTGTAGTTAATATAATATGACATACATATTTCAGTAACAATTTTCAATATTAAGAGCTATAGTTAAATAGACAATAAGGGTAAGAAACATTATTTTGTTTTGTTAATAAAAAATGTTTTCGCGTTGGAAAGGCATTTGAAGTACCTTTCATTCCACATACATATTAACTATGTATATAACTTAATATCCGCGATATATCCAAAAATATTGCAAAATATATCAGCCATTAATGGACCGATTATGTAGATTTTTAACACAAAATATAAAGGGCTTTCCAACAAGATGAGTTATTTTGAGTCACCCGGTATTTCGGTAGCTGTCACTTTTGAAGCTTTTATTCTTTGACATTTGACAAGTAGAAACAACACCACTACTAAAAATGGAACGATACATGCTTCAACAACGCATTGAAATTATTAAAATTCACTACAAAAATGGTGAAAATCTTGCAGTCACACTTCGTAAAACTAAAGCATTTTTGGGTCGTCGTGAAGCACCTTGTCGGACCGCAATACAGAAATTGGTGGAAAAATTCGAACTGTTGGGACAAGTTAGTGATGTGAAGAATAAAAAACGTGCACGTCGCTCAAGAACAATTGAGAATATTGCTGCTGTAGGCTAAAGTGTTGAAGAAAACCCATTCCTCGTCGTTCTTTGGAATTGGGAATTCCACAAACGTCATTACACCGTATTTTGGTAGGAGTTGGATGATATTGATCTGAACAACGTTTATTTTCAACAAGACCGCGCTACTTGCGATACATGCAACGAAACCATTGCTCTTTTACGGGAAAAGTTTCCGGACCGTATTATCTCTCGAAGAGGTGATCACAATTGCCCACCGAGATCTTGTGATTTAACACCTTGCGACTTCTTCCTTTGGGGCCACGTGAAAGATAAGGTCTACGCCAACAGCCTATCTATCTTTGAGGTCTATTCAAGACCTCAAAGATAGATTTCGTGAGGCTATCGAGGTCATAGGCCAGCCGCTTTGCGATTGGGTTATGGAAAATTTCATGAAAAGGATATGGTCCTGCCAAATGACCACCACGACCATTTGGCTGATGTTGTTTTTCATTATTAACGGCATACCTTACTGTTTATTATGATAAAAACATCCGATCATTTATCTCAAAAAATTCCATTTTTCTTTGAATACCAAAATAACACCTCTTGTATATATACAAGATTTGGGTCCGCCTGATATCTGTGACATTCGGAAAGTTGATTTCAACCAAAAAATCGACTTCCATAATAATTGAGAAGAAATTTGGATCAGATTTAACACAAGAGCTAAGTGATCAACATAAAACTATAAATCGTTACCCTAACACGTGTTTTTTTATAAGCCTAGATTTTCGTTTAAGGACTGAGATCGAAAAATGCTTAAAACACGTTTTTCATTAAAACTTTTAACCCAAGTATTATCTGATTTTTTTTTTATCATATTACCTTTGTAAAGCATGTCAGTTATTGTGTTTAATGTTTATGTTAATCTGATTAAAATGAGTGACCAGAAAAAAAGAGCGTACTAAAATTATTAAATATTTTCAACAAAACCCAACTTAGACCTACAAAAAGTTGGTCAAGCATTCAAAGGTCTTCCGTAAAACTGCTTCCAATGTCTTTCAACAGTATCGGGAGAACTTGTCCGTTGATAGAAAACCTGGTTCAGCCAAAAAAATAGAAAGCATTTTCAAAAGAGCTCCCAACACATCCGGTAGGAAAGCAGCCCGGTTAGCTCAGTGCTCGGATTATTTGGTAAAGCAATGCAGGTTCAAAAACATACAAGGTTAAAAAAGTTCCTGACAGGAACGCTGCTAAAAATGTAGAGGTCAAAAACAGAGCACGGAAATTGAAGTCAAATTTTATAAAAAAATATTCCTGTTGCATAATGGATGACGAAACGTATGTTCTGGCAGTTTTTTCGCAGCTTCCGGGTCAAAATTTTTATGTTGCTGATCCTCGAGGGTATATTGGAGAAAAGTTTAGGACCCAAAAGCAGACAAAATTTCCCAAAAAGTTCTTGGTATGGCAAGCAATATGCAATTGTGGCAAAAAAACCTAAACATTGATTACAAAGGGCTCTATAAATACCAAAATTTACATCAAGGAATGTTTACAAAGAAGGATGCTTCCATTCATAAGACTTCTTAGTGTGTTCACTTATTTTTGGCCTGATTTGGCACTCTGTCACTATGGTAAGAAAGGTCTTGAGTGGTGAAAGAACAATAATGTGGTATTTGTATCAAGAGAGGCAATTTCTCCAAACTGCCTGAAGCTGAGTCCAGTGGAGAGATATTGGGCTCTTGTTAAAAGAGAATTGAAGAGCACAAAAAAGGTGTCCAAAAGTGTGGTAGATTTTAAACGGAGATGGACTACCTGTTCGAACAAAGTGCCAGAAATCACTATAAAAACCATAATGGAAGGGGTTTACGAAAAAGGTAATAATAATTTCAATCAAAGAAAAATCAAAACTGTAAGTTTTCAAAGCCTTAAGAAAGATTAAAAAATATTAAATAGAAATATCAGCGAAAAATTTGATAATATAATATTATTGAACTTTAAATTCTCAATTACTTTGCTTGGTTCTGACTTCACTACGAAATGTTTACATATTAGAAAAACAAAACACAAAGCAAAAGAGTACCACTTCAGCCAGAAATATAAGTATCTACTAATTTTAAAATTTCTAGGTCTTTGCTCTTTTAGATTGTCAGACATTTTTTTTTTTTTTTTCAAAATATTCACTTTTGATGAAAGATTATGTCACTGAAAACAGATATGACTCAAACTGCGTAAATGTACATTTATTCATATACTGCAAATTATGTTTAACAATAAGTACCAATGTACTATATTAACATTCAGCTTTTTGCAGCTATTGCTTGATTGCCCAAAAAGGATTTAAATAAATAAATAAATTAAAGCAAGCCTACAATTAAATTCACTGTGTCACAAAGTATTATTTTAAGCTGTTTTGACATTGAAATCATGTATCCAAAAATATTGCTGTTACAGATACAAAAATATTTAAATAACATTTAAATTGACTTTTTTTTAAAAAAACATATGACATGTACAAATACTCTTAAATTTATAACTTAAAGAACGCACCAAAAATACGAAGATCGTTAATACATACTCAAGCTGTGAAACATGAAATAAAAATTACTCTATATTTTATTTACTTAACTTTTATTTTATTTAGGCAGAAATTTAAAAACTTACAAGTAAGTATATGTAACATTTTACATTTTGAACGTTTTTTCAAAAGGGATTTCAGCTTACCATTTTACCCTTTTTACCTCGAAAGTTCATTTTCAAGGCAAATAAATGATAAGTTTCCTTAGTTTTTTGGTTTTATTTATTGTGAAATTAAGTTAACAGTGAGTGCCTGGCTGTGCACGTTGCCGTTTTGTAAGTTGAATGACTCATGTTGTTGCATTACGTGTTCTTGAGGTGTCTTTGGAATTTTAATTTTTGTAGCATCATGAAGCAGCTATTTATTGTCCTTGGAAATATGCACAATTGTTAAGTATCAACAAGTTTAAAGAATTTTTAGTCAGTCTCATTTGATACAAATGAAGATAATATGGGAATTACTCATGATGTTTTTCGTTTTAACTATATGTATTTTATTTTATAAAGTGTCTCAAAAATAAAAATACTTATGCAAGAGAAGAAAAATACTCTTTATAATTGTTTACACAAAATATTTTATAACTCGTTGAAACTATTTACATAACCACGTAATTTATAAGAATTATTTCCTGTGAAACAGGGGAATTTAATCAGCCACCACAATTTGTCTTCAATAAGTGACAGAATAAATACATTTAAATATTTTCGAAATCTTCTTACATTAAAATGTCAAAGTTTAATTTTAGAGAGTGTTAAATGTGAGGGTACAAATGTTCAAATATTTGACAAAAGAAACATAAAAGCTATTTGCGGTAATCATAGAATAAACGAATAGAACCGAAGGAGAGAGTAATATTAATGGAAAAATTACTCTCTTTTCATAACAAATAATAACAAATTCTCATGAATTAGGAATTTGACAATACCCAGCAGTTAAGCATGTAGTCAATTTATCCCTTATAGACAGTACAGTATTCGACACAAATCTCTTATCACTTGGCTGACTCCAATTTATATATTTTGGTAATTTGACACGTATGTGCTCTTTGTAGTGCAGAGAGAAGACAATTGGTTACTTTTACATTTGTCACTTAAGTGTCTCTAAGTAATCTGGAGTGTAGTCACTTTTAACGTTTTGTCAGCAATTCGTTCAAACTGGTTTTATTTAAATTGTATTGATATAATTCTCATACAGTTAATTTTTATTTTAGCTTAAGTATACTGACATCCCATGTAACAGCATGAAGTCAATAGTTACTTTAGTGTCTCTTAATAACCTATAGTGAAGTCACTTTAAACATTTATTTTGAACTGCACTTTAGAAATTAGTTATTTAACCCACCAGAAGCAATCCCTTGCAGAGTTGTCGAAGAAAGGTTTGGTTGGACTATGATATGTCTTTTAGCTGACTATTTGAGGGCAATTAGCACTCGTACATGTTAAAATAACTAGTTATGTAGCTGATCAAGTTACCAGTTAGGTAGCTAATAAGGTAACTGACGTTATTTAACCAGTATGTGAATCCAATGCGTTGACTACTTTGGACCAACTATTAGAAAGTATGATTGTAGTCAAAAAGGGTCAATTCACCCCCTGCTTAGGACAAACACGTGTTAAAATAACTAGTCACGTAGCTATTGAAGTAACTAGCTCCCACCCTAAATAATGGGAAAAATCACTAGTTTGGGACTGTCTCCTAGAACTGCTGAGTAGACTTAGGTTTTTGGCTCCCAGTTACCTATCTAGTTCTCATCTATGGCAGTAATAGTGAAGGTTTTTTAATTAGAAATATATTTGTTGAAAGGATAATGCAATACTGATGTTTTTAATGTCCCTATTTATTGCCTCAAACATTTGTTCCATGTGAATGTATCTTTTCAAGTGATTTTTTCGTTGCACCTTGTACATGTTGCTATGAATCACATGCTAATTTATTATAATCAATATTTTAAAATATTTATTATAATTAGTATTTATTTCTGTTACAATGACCTTTTCCTAAGCGATACGATTTATTGATTTTATTGTTTTGAAAAACCTGAAATATTTATTAAACAATGACTCAAAGAATATTGTGTCAATTGAAATAAAAAATTTATAATTTTGCAATTTTATTTTCACCACATTGTAATAAAACTCAAAATGGAATTTTGAGAATATTTTTGTTTTAAATATCATTCATTAGCGACAAAAGGGTCATAAGTTAAAAAAACACAGTTTCAAGTAAAATTACTTTTAGCCTTATTTTCACGATGTCTGGTTATTTTTTAACAAAAAGTTTATAGATTGTTAACAACTGAGTTAGGTCTTTGACAGGAGAGTTTCAGATATATGTAAAGTGTTATTTTGCTATTCAAAGAAAAATTAAATTTTTTGAGATAAATGATCGTATGTGTATTTCATAAAAAAGAGGAAGGTATGCCGTTAATAATGAAAAACAACATGAGCCAAATGACCACCACAACCACGCTTACAGGATCATATCCTTTTCATGAAATTTTCCATAACCAAATCGCAAAGTGTCTGCCCTATGTCCTCGATAGCCTCACGAATTCTATCTTTGAGGTCTTGAATCGACGCTGGGCTGTTGGCGTAGACCTTATCTATCAAGTGGCCCTAAAGGAAGAAGTCACAAGGTGTTAAATCCCAAGATCTCGGTGGCCAATTGTGATCACCTCTTCGAGAGATTATAACAAGGACACAATCAGCAAAGACACGACGTTGTTGATGATCGGCCGGCTTGAGTTCTTGTGTTAACTGATCTTTATAAGCCTTAAGACCCAAGTCTTTATACAAAATACTGTGTAATGACGTTTGTGGAATGCTCAATTCCAAAGATCGACGAGGAATGCACAAACCTGGGTTTTCTTCAACACTTTGCGCTACAGCAGCAATATTCTCAGTTGTTGTTGAGCAACGTGCAGGGGTTTTTTTCACATCACTAACTTGTGCCAACAGCTCGAATTTTTCCACCAATTTCTGTATTGCGGTCCGACAATGTGCTTTACGACGACCCAAAAATGCTTTAGTTTTGCGAACTGTGACTGCAAGATTTTCAGCATTTTTGTAGTGAATTTTATTAATTTCAAAGCGTTTTTGAAGCGTATATCGTTCAATTTTTAGTAATGGCGTAGTTTCTACTTGTCAAATATTAAAGAATAAAAGCTTCAAAAGAGACAGCTACCGAAATACCGGGTAATTCAAAATAACACCTGTCGTTGGAAAACCCTTTATATTTTCTCTTGTAACTAGACTTTACGAAAATGGAATTAATGTTTAAACAAATCTTATTAGTATTGATCCAAATCGTTCGTTTTGATTTAAATGTTTTGCAATTGATTAAACTGAAATGTTTAAAAATATGCCAAACAAAAGGTTTTATTTGTATAATATCTTTAGTTTTTCTAAAGCCTGGCCCAAGCAACCAGTGAAAATTTAAATTTTTTGAAAACAGCTATTCGATTTGAGAAAATGTTGTCTAAAGTTGAAATTTACATTAAAAATAGGTCTACTTCGGAAGGCTCTGGACCACGCAATAATACGAATTTTGATAATATTTTGCCTTCATAATACTTCCCGTAATGTTATCTTTCAGAAAAATATAAATACATTTTTAATCTTTTTCTTATTTTCCGTATAATTTAAAATTAATGTAAGTTCTTTTTTTCGAAAAAAAAAAATTGCGAAAAAACGATTTTTTTATTTTTTTAAGATTGAATGCACATAACATTTGACTCAGTAGAGATTATTAAACAATTATTTCTTAAGATTATTATTGAATTGTTAATTCAAATAAAGATGTTTCAAGAAATAGGAAAAAAAACTAAAATTTTAATTTTCAAATACTCGTAAACTATAAGATATAATTGGTCAATTCACAAGGTCTCTTATCAGTCATATTGCCATAATGTCCTAATATATCACGACTCGGCGGCTCGGCTTAACCGACTCTTAGGCATTTGGCTTTGGTCTCTGCTGGTTTGCTACGATAACACAATAAACATAGCATAGAAAGTAATATTATTTTAGGACATTTTTTGCTTGAAAAGCTATAAAAACAATTGTGAAATATTAGGTCATTATGACAATATATGACATGATAAGATACCTTGTCAATTGACCAAATATATCGCTGTAGCAACGTTTTTTGTAGACCTTTTCTGGTAGATTCTATATATATAAATCTTTCAAATCGAAACGATAACAAAAATTTGGCATACTTATACTTATCAATACCTCCCCTACGGCCATGGGAAATTTATTAAAATCGGGCTATTCGTTTAGAAGTTACAGATTTATTTTCACTTTTTTTCAGTTCCCCCACTGTACGACGATGGCCTGAATTGGATGATATGGATACTAACGACATGAGGTTTCAATAGGACGGTGCTAAGTGCTACACAGCTCATGCCACATTGGATATTCTGCACAAGCAATTTGAAGGCAGGGTCATCTCTTATGGAGGTTATGTGAACTGGCCATCGATATCGATTTTACCGCATTAAACTTTTTCTTGTGGGGTTTTCTCAAGTCGGAGGTTTATGCGATTAAGCCACAAACCAAGCCATCGATTAAATTAAGCCTAATTAATGCGCTAGAGTCATGGGAAATTGGACATTTCGGATGCGCATCACCCAGCGAAGCTGCGGTGAACATACATTAATATGCCTTTCAAACAAATAAAAAATGTCGATGCAGTATCACACTCTCTTTATTTTATTTCAATTTAAAGATAGAAAGTGCTTAATGAAATACCCTGCTCACGTCCAGTATGAAAATGAATGAAAGTGGTGAAATCATTGGATTCACATACCGGTTACATAGCGTCAGTTTAAAATATCTACTTATTTTTACATGTTCGGGTGCTAATTGACCTCAAATTATCAGTTAAATTGATATCTTATAGACATTTCAATAACCGATTGCTTGTAAACAAAACTTCTACCGACAAATCTCCAATAAATTACTTCTGGTGGGTCAAATAACTTTCTAAAGTGCTGTTCAAAATAAACGTTTAAAGTGACTACGCTCTAGATTACTTAGATACATTTAAGTGACAATTGACGTCACGCCAGGTTACATGGCATGTGAGTATACATAAGCAATATGAATATAAACAGTATGAGAATTATGTCAACACAATTAGTATAAAACCAGTTTATATGAATTACTCACAAAAAAAAGCATACCGATACCGATTAAATTCCGTTTAAAATTGAGTACCGGTATTGATACCGAAATAATTATTTCGATAAAATTCCGGTATTCAAATACCGTTTCCCCTAATACCGGTATCATAACAGTATCAATACATTTATCATACCGGTATCAATTGCAAGTCAATACCAGTATCATACCAGTTTCAATACCGATTCATACCAGAATTATAATAAAATTTTGTAAAAATAGTTAAAATTACATACACAAACAGTTTTGCTGCTAAATAGTAGAAAATAGTAGTTTTATTGAATTTAATTTCTTTTGTGAACATTATTTTATTTGTTTTATTTATAGTTTATAAAAAGAACTTTAAAATTTACAGTATCTGTATATTTTTGTATTTATTAAGTTAATATTATAGGAAAAAATTTAAAATAATAAACACTTTTAGTACAAGTGCTATTAATCAGTATTATCATAAAACACCTCATTCCTGACATTGTTGGAGCAATTCAGTTTTTTATAAAAGTTGGAGCAATTCAGTGTTTTATAAAAAGTACGATGAACTGGCGGGATGAAGTGCAACAATTCAAGAAGGCTCGTTTTCTTTTTTTTAGCTATGGTTGGTTTTTCCAATGCATCTAGTTGTGTTATGGTCACTGACTGACTTCTTTCAACAAAGACTTCGTTAAAGAGGACATTTTCATTGTTAGAATTCTGGTAAAAAAAAATAAAATTATGAAGTCTTAGCCACTGAACTTAAAACCACTCCAGCTTGGTGTTAGTAACCGAAGTTTTTCTGTTATTTATAATTTTTCCAGCATATTATCTTCAATGGTTGCCTTTTTCGAGCCGTTTTTATTACTTCGTACCAGTTTTCTGGAATGTATATTTCTTTCAAGAATTTTTTTTTTTTAATACAGATATAATTTAAATACCGTTACCGATACCGAAATAATAATAAAATTAATACCGACACCGTTATTTATTTCGGTTGCCAACCTTGCAAAAAAATGCAGTACAAAATAAACATTGAAAGTGACTACACTCTAGATTACTTAGAGACACTAAAGTGACAATTGTTTTCATGCTAGATTACATGGGACGTATAAAGTAACAAGTTGACATCTCTCTGCACTAAAAAGAGCGCATACGTGTCAAATTACCCAAAATATATAAATTGGAGTCAACCAAATGGTCACACATTAGTGACAATTACTGTCTAAGGAATACTAAGGACTGAGATCGAAAAATTCTTAACACACGTTTTTCATTGAAACTTTTAACCCAAGTATTATTTGATTTTTTTTTTTTGATCAAGTTACTTTTGTAAGGCATGTCAGTTATTATGTTTAATGTCAATTATGTTCATTTGATGTTAATCTGATTAAAGTTAGTGACCAGAAAAAAGTGCGAACTAAAATTATTCAATATTTTCAACAAAACCCAACTTGGTCCTACAAAAAGTTGGCCAAACAATCAAAGGTCTGCAGTCAAACTGTTTCCAATGTTATTCAACAGTACCGGGAAAACGTTTCCGTTGATAGAAAACCTGGTTCAGGTAGATAGAATAATTCACATGATGTATATTAAGCCAAAAAAACATAAAGCATTTTCAAAAGAGCTCCCAACACATCCGGTAGGAAAGCAGCCCGGTTAGCTCAGTGCTCGGACTATTTGGTACGAAAAGTTAAAGCCAATGCAGGTTCAAAAACATACATGGCTCAAAAAGTTCCTGACAGGAACGCTGCTAAAAATTTAGAGGCCAAAAACAGAGCACGGAAATTGAAGTAAAATTTTATAAAAAAAATATTCTTGCTGCATAATGGATGACGAAACGTATGTTCTGATAGATTTTTCGCAGCTTCCGGGTCAAAATTTTGATGTTGCTGATGCTCGAGGGAATGTTAAAGAAAAGTTTAGGACCCAAAAGCAGACAAAATTTCCCAAAAAGTTCTTGGTATTGCAAGCAATATGCAGTTGCGACAAAAAGCCAAACATTTGTTGCAAAGGGCTCTAGAAATACCGAAATTTACATCAAGGAATGTTTACAAAAAAGGATGATTCCATTCATAAGACTTCTTAGTGTGTCCATTTATTTTTGGCCTGATTTGGCACCCTGTCACTATGGTTAGAAAGGTCTTGAGTGGTAACAGAAAAATAATGTGGTATTTGTACCAAAAGAGTGCAAATTCTCCAAACTGCCTGGAACTAAGGGATCTTGTTAGAAGAGAATTGAAGAGCACAAAAAAGGTGTCCAAAAGTGTGGTAGATTTTAAACGGAGATGGACAACCTGTTCGAACAAAGTGACAGAAATCACTATAAAAACCAGAATGGAAGTGTTCCCAAAAAGGTTCAAAATTTCATCACTAGAGATTTTTTTTTTTTTTTTTTGAAAATTGTAAAATAATTTCAATCAAATAAAAAAATCAAAACTGTAAGAATATGTTAAGAATTTTTCGATCTTACTCTTTATTTGCTTAACTGCTGGTAATTTATTAACAACTTTATATAAAATTTTCTTCAGTGTATGCATATTAATTTCATATAAGAAGCTTAAATTTTAAGTACTTTTGATTAAATCAACATTAATACTAAAAATTTATTAAAAATGTTTCAAACCATTGGGCTTTATAAAAATTAAAATAATGTTTAAAATTCAAATTTTAGGAAATTAAATTTAATATTTGAATAAAGTAGCATTTCAATGCTTTTCCTGGACTAAATAATTTAGATAACATACAGATATGTAGAACTTGATTTCAAAATATTAAAAAGTTTGTTTACGGATATAATTAAATATAGATTAACTAATAAACACAATGATGAATAAATAAATTTATTTAGTGCACACATAAAAAATAATTGAGTTAGGAAGAATTGAGAAATGTTAATTCTCATTCATAATTTCATACTGAGTTATAAAAAAATATATGCAATTTATAACGATAATTATATATGTAGAACAAAATATTTATAGCAGTTTTAGGTCTCTGGTAGGTTTTCAAATGTTGGATCTAAATTAAATTTATGTTTACGATCGTAACGAATAGCTGCACGAGTATGTCTTATATCACCTTTAAATGCTAATTGATAAAAAAATAACTTATTTTTAAAAGTTTTCTTTCACTAGTTTGAAACAACTTTAAATAAGATAATTTAAATAACGATTGTGGTATCTAAATGTTGTTGTTTGTGCCAACCTGAAAAATATTAAAGAAGTTTTTGGCAAAAGACAAATTAAATATCAAAAACAAGTAAAACTTGATGTTTTAAGATAAAAATACAAAAATTTAAATTAATATTAAAAACCTTTTAATCAGCAGGTTCCTCTTTTACTGTCTCTAATATAAATTAATTAATAAGATTTTAATAGAAGGCAACAATCAGAAATTAAATAATAATTCAATTATAATGTGGAAGTAAATATCTATATTATATGACAAAGATACAACAAAAAAAAAAAAAAAGAGAAGATACTGTTAGAATAATATTGAAATGTATAGCTAAATATTAGTAAATATTTAACAATTGTGTGTTGTTAATACAAGTACTTAATATTTCTTTATTTATTTAGTTGTACTCTATTATAGCTGTTTTATATTTTTTTAATTATTGTGTAAACAATATTTATTTAAAATAATTTTTTGATTTCGTTTTGAATATTTTTTACTTTTTTTTTTTTTTTGTCTTTTTAAGAATATAAACATATAAAAGAATGAAATATTCTCCTTCAACCAAATATAAAAAACCATTTCTGTTTGCCTATGACCTTCATTAGCATTCATCGTTTCATGTTTTTTTTTTTTTTTTGCTTCTTTTAATATGAGGTTGTCATCCTCAGCATTAAATTATAAAGAATAGTGAAAGTTCGCACAACTTCTATCCAACTGTTTGCTAAATGTCCTAAAGTCAAGTCCTCAAGCATTAATGTGAGTTCAATAGAATGATTTTTTTTATTGTATTGTTTAAAATTGCCAGAAAGTAAAATCATTTTTTTTTTGCAATATCTCAAGAGTCTCGCCAAATTCCGAGACTGCTTTCTCTTACAAAATTGCCTCTGTATTCCAAGAGATTCGTTTAATAAGTGGTTAACGAAAGATAACTTAATATTTTTTCGGGGTTTTTACAATATTGTTAACAGAGAAGCAATGGTCAGAGAGTTAAAGCATAAGGGAGTTACCAGATTATGTATTTCGTTTTTATCCCAAAAATTTAAAAAAAATTCCTTTCATTTAGGTCAAGTTTTAGAAATTTAATGCAAAGTTTATGATGTTTCCGGTATATTTTTTCTTAAGAAAATTAAAAAAAAGTAAACTTAAATGCTGTTTTGATTAAAAAACGGTTTGTAGTAAACATATATCGGTTTTTGGAAGAAACGGGTTTTGGAGAAAAAAGGTTTAATCCAAAATTTGGCTTAAGTAAAAACAGTTAAAACAAGGTTTAGTAAAACGAGCTTTTAGTAAAAACTGTTTTTTTTTTTAATGAAAAAGGGGTTTCAAAGTCAATGGACAGAGAGTTATAAGGACTGAGATCGAACAATTTTTAACATACATATATGTTAATAAAAATGAAACCACTAAACTCACAGTTTTGAATATTTTTTTATTTGATTGAAATTATTCTTATAATTTACAAAAAAATATATATTTTTATAGTTCTAATCACTAATGATGAAATTTTGAAACATTTTCGAAAACCCTTCCATTATGGTTTTTATAGTAATTTATTTCACTTTGTTCGAACAGGTTGTCCATCTCCGTTTAAAATCTACCTCACTTTTGAACACTTTCTTTGTGCTCTTCAATTCTCTTTTAACAAGAGCCCAATATCTATCCACTGGACTCAGCTCCAGGCAGTTTGAAGGAATTGCCTCTCTTTTCCATGCGTACATTTCGTCCTCCATTATGCAGCAGGTATATTTTTTTGTATACAATTTGACTTCAATTTCCGTGTTCTGTCTTTGGCCTCTAAATTTTTAGCAGAGTTCCTGTCAGGATTTTTTTGAACCTTGTATGCTTTTAAACCTGCATTGGCTTTAACATTTCGTACCAAATAGTCCGAGTACTGACCTAACCGACCTGCTTTCCTACCGGATGTGTTGGGAACTCTTTTGAAAATCCTATCTATTTTTTTGGGTTTAGAAACATCATGTGGAACATTCCTTTTACATGATCCTGGTTTTATATCAACGGACAAGTTCTCCCGGTACTGTTTAATAACATTGAAAATAGTTTGATAGCAGACCTTTGATTCTTTGGCCAACTTTTTGTAGGACGCACTTTTTTCTGGTCACTGATTTTAATCAGATTAACAACAAATGAACATAATTGACATTAAGCATAATAACTGACATGCTTTACAAAGGTAACTTGATGAAATGAAAAACGTGTGCTAAGAATTTTACGATCTCAGTCCTTAACATGATGTATTTCGTTTTTAGTTCAAGAATTTAAGAAATAAATTCCTTCACTTTACGACAAGGTTAGGAATTTAAAAACGAATGGATCGTTCTAGTTTCATGCCAAGTTTTTAATGTTTCTGATAATGTTTTTATTAAAAAAATAATTGTTTTTAGTAAAAAACAGGATTTGGCAAAAAATACAAAAAACTGGCTTTAGTATTTTAACTCTTTCAGCCAAGGATTTATGTGTATAAGATTTAAAATCAAAACAATTGCATTTTTATTTAAATCAAGTTTAGTTTATTATAAAAAGTAAGAAAATATAAATCAAAACATAAAAAAAACATAGCATTTCAAGGTTTTTATGTGAAGTGGGTTAGTGGTTAGTTTACTAACCACCGTGGCTGTTAACATTTAATATAAGTATTTTTTTTTTTTTGTAAATCTAATAATTTTGACTAAATTTTCTGACCAACCATACGAAATAGCAAAGTAACACTGAATTCGATGAACAATAAACACTCTGAGTTTTTTTTTTATTGAATGTGTGGAAGTTTCTTAAAAAAACTGCGGTTTACAATATTTTCAAATTTCTCCAACCAGAGCACCCTGACGGCATTGGTTTGCAATAAAACATAAACAATGACTTCAAAAAGTATAATTGTATAGCAAAATGCCAATAGATGCCAATAAACTATGTTTTAAAGACTATAGAAAAGGTGGTTATTAAAGTGACCACTAAACCGCAGAGTTAAAAAACGGGTTAAGTTAAGTTAAACGTGTTTCATTAAGCTGCTTTAAGTTAAAAACATATTTTACTAAAAAACTTTATAAGTAAAACACGTACTTAAGAGTTTTATATTCGGCTGTGCCAAATCTTGTATATTTAACATCAATATGTGACAATAAAATATTTTTTTCTAATATAGGGGTTATATATGGGGCCTTGCAAATATTGTTAGAAAGATTTAGGTTCCTATAAAACTTGTTTATGTCCAATTTCATCATGATATTAATTATTATAAGACAATTATGAAAAATTTTGGTGGTAAAATATAAAGATTTTATATAATTTGAAAGTAAATCTTTAATTTGACTTAAGTTCATTTATTATAATTACTCTGTAATAATTCAAAGAATATCACTGAAAATTCATTTTAGACAATTGGCAAATTGAAATGAATTTTCTCTCCTGCCAATCTTTATTGTCAAAGTTGTTGATGACGACCTTGGCAAAGTAGCCAATGCATTCCAATTTGCCAATTGTCTAAAATTAATTTTCTGTAATATTCGTCCATCAGCCACATCAAAATCTTGTCCCGGAAGCTGTGAAAAGCTTGCCATTACATAAGTTCCATGGCTTGACCACAATTTTTACGCTCGTTCTTGTGCTTCTGAGTTCTTTACCGAATTGCGACCTGAAACTTTCTGAACTTTATACGACCAAGTAAACATTGGTGCCACGAGACAGAAAATAATTTATTTTTTTATTTGTTTATTTCTATACGAACTGCCCTTTTCATAGTTTTGTTTTGTTAATTTGTTTGTTTAGATTACATTAGGCCGATGCCATGAAATAAGCGGCTACGCGGCGAGCGTCAGAGCGGCGTGTTTGAGTGGCAAGTGGCTTATTACAGATAAGCCACCTCTCACTGCATTGCCTCGGCCTTACTTTATCTACCATAATCGCATTGTATATAGTGTTTTGCTTTAACACATTACTGATATTGTAGTACAAAATATTTGCTATCCCTTTTTAAGAGAACTGCCCTATCATCTGATTTTGAATGTTTAAAACGTCAAATTTGATTCCTCTGTACACTTTGTGAATGTTTAAAACGTCAAATTTGTTTAAAACGTCAAATTTGATTCCTATGTACACTTTGTGAAAAAACATCAGAGCATTTAACTTCACGAGCTACTTTTGCCTTCCTAATATCTGTTAGACCGATACAGGATTTGTTTCACTGAGCCAGGTTTTGTTTTAAATGTTCAAGTCTTCCTTATACTGTTTAATGGCTTTGGAAACAGTGTAATGATGAACAGTGTAATATAGAACTTAAACATTTATGACCGATAAATTCCAATTTCGGGAGGACATTTGCATGGGGGCTAGGTGAAATAATGAAGCGCTTTCAGCCAGTTTCAGTAGGCTTGGTTCTTGGGCAGAACAAATTATATGTACCAAATTTTATCGAAATATCTTCGAAATTGCGACCTGTACTCTGCGCAAAAGGGTTTACATGGACAGCCAGCAAGCCAACCAGCCAGCCAGACGGACGGACATCGTTTAATCGACTCAAAAAGTGATTCTGAGTCGATCGATATACATTAAGGTGGGTGTTAGACTAATATTTTTGGGCCTTGCAAACATCTGCACAAAGCCAATATACCCTCCCCACTATGGTGGTGTAGGGTATATATACAGAATATACATTCCGATATTGACCTTTTAAGATCAAATTTAGAATTTTGAAATAGTTAACAATTATTTTAGTGTTTCTTGCTGATTTTTATGAGATTTAAAAATAAAATTTCCGGGCAGTCCAAAAATCAAGTAAGAGAGTTATGTTTGGCTGAATTTTATATACACTTCACCAAAGTATACTTTAAAATAGAGATTGAAAATATTTTTTGGTGAAAAAATGTATGTGTGGAAAAATATTTATGGTAAAAAATCTACGTAGTCGTGGTTTTTCCCTAAATCTTAGCCACTCTAACCACTTTAAATAGCAACCTAAGCGGGACTATTGCGGATATATTGATGTATCAATCATGTATGTAAGTTATTTGGGGGCTTTGGAAAGTTGATTTCAACATACATATGGTCAAACAGAAATGGCTATATGAACTCCTCTATCTATAAAGATCCAGAATATATATAGAAATTACAAAGGGAATTAAAAATATACAAATAAGAGTGCTATATTGGGTTGTAATGAATCTTATATTCACTTCAGCAAAGTATAATTCCAGAAAAATTGGGTTGCAAAAAAATTGGTTGGAAAACATTCAGTTGGACTAAAGCGGATATATTTATGTATCAGTCATGTATGTAAGTGATTTGGTGGCTTTGGAAAGTTGATTTCAGACAGAAATGGATATATCGACTGCTCTATCTATAACGAACCAGAATATATATACTTTATGGGGTCGCAAATGGAAAATGTAGAAATTACAATCTTATATGTACCCTTACCACACACAAAAATATAATATAGTTGTGCATGTTTACTGTAACCATTTCAACATTTTTACAATTTTTTAACAATAATATATTCACAATAGCTATTTATATGATTGTGGTAACTACAAAATGGTTAATTTACGTTTCACATGATTGTGTCAATCATATACATGGTTACAGTAAACAAGTATATGCTTGTGACAACCATTTTCGTGATGAATGATTTTATCATTATATGTTGTTCTCAGATTATGATATCCCTAAACCGAGAGCAACATAATATGGTAAGTCCTTCATCATATAAATGGTTGTCACAAATATATACTTGTTTACTGTAACCATATATATGGTTGACACAATCATGTGAATCGTATATTAACCATATTATAGTTACCACAATCATATAAATAGTTACTGTGACTATAATATTGTTAAAAAACTTTTAAAAATGTTGAAATGGTTACAGTAAACATGCACAACTATATTATATTTTTGTGTGCACTTTTTGTGAAGGGCATACAAATCACAAAATCCCTAGAAAACTACTATAATCTGGCCACATTAATACACACACCCAGCTCACTTTCTGTATAAGCAGATGATGCTGTTATTACCGCTTTTTGCTAATACTCTTCGTTAAACACAAATCACAACGCATCTCGTGTTGGCTGGTTTTTTTTTTTTTTTTTTGCTAGAGTGTGTGTGTTTTAATTCTTTGTTTTCGGCGCAGACGCTTGCGCACAAAACATTGTTTATATTGCAAAGTTTGCGGCGGATCTTCTTCAGTTCTCATAGATCGATCAAAACGGTACGGTCTCAGGTTAACTAAATAACTTGCTCTATTAAATTGTAATTTTTTTCTTAATTTTAATAATAAAATACAAAAAAAAAATAAAACAAACTATAAATACTTTATAAATTAAGTAAATAAAATACATATATTTTATATATAAAAATACAAATTAAAGGACAAAGGAGTTAAACAAGAAATAACCCAAAAAAAGACTTTATAAATTAAATTAAAAAAAAGACAAAATAATTATGAAATATTATTTAAAATAAAAAGTGTTAAAAAAAAGATTTTTTATATATTTGATTTTTTTCTTTTTTTTTTTCTTCAAGATTTATTAATTGGATCTCTAGAACGTTAATCAAATTAAATTTAAAATAGCTGTGATTTTTCTTGTTCATAAAAAACTTTTATAAAAATGGCGCGTGCAGTGTTTTGCATGGTGAGTGTTTAAAAAAAAAAAATACCTTATAATGATTTAATAATATTTTTAGTTTTGCAAAATGCCAAATATATAAATCAAAAGAATACAAGTGTTAAAAATTTAAATATCAATAGCTGGCGTTTTTTTTTAAGTGTTTTGTTTGCTGTTCTTAGAGAGCTAAGCTAAGTTGTGTTACGAGACGACCACAACTCTTTAA
Source organism: Calliphora vomitoria (assembly GCA_942486065.2). NCBI lineage: Eukaryota > Metazoa > Arthropoda > Insecta > Diptera > Calliphoridae > Calliphora > Calliphora vomitoria. The sequence continues at coordinate 14,370,393 of OW818031.2, read as the reverse complement.
ATTAAAGAGCTTAATTTACCTGCTAATTATTAGTTGACGTCTCTGTCTACACTTGAAACTAAAATATTGAGCATTTTTAAATAAATATTAATAATGTAAAATAAAAGCTAAATAAACATTATGGCCTGCAACAAAGTATATACAAATAATAATATGACGTTAATTTCAAATGTCAATTACATTTGTTTTCAATCAAGATTTGAAAAAGTTTTCAATTAGACAGATTTACAATTAAATGTATGCAAATATAACTTTTTGTATAATCAACAATGCGAAAGCGAAATATTTCATTATGCAATATGTTAACTGTTTATATAAATGATTATTAATTTTCAAGTAGACCACAAACCCTTTAGGCACTTTCTTTTGGAGCCATAATATTCAAGAGTTTTCAATTACATTTAGCCAGTTAGCCAAAAAATGTTAATAAAATAGATTTCATATATTATTATAACTTTAAAAAAACAGTACTTGATTTAAAACATTCATTTTGGAATAATACAAAACATTTGAATATATATTTTTTTCTCTTTTTTATTCAAATCCGGTTCCATAAATAAAAAAACAAATTATTGTATATTGAAAATAAAAAAAAAAAAACACTAATAAAATGTAAACAAATAACACTGTTTTTTACGAATATGTGTGTTAGATCTATGTGTGTTTAAAAATATTAGATATTTTTATGTACGTCTCTAATGAAGATGGGCGCGCAGTCGCGTAAATATTCAATGTTACTGCAATATCATTTAACAGAGATTTAAGAGAATTTATACATTCCGTAATAAAATTACAACTTGTTAATTAAGCTAACCTTTAATAGCTTTCAAATATTGTTTCACAAAATCCTAATGAGGGCCAACTGAAATTTCTTCAAATGGAGATAATGCTGATAAACGATTGACAGAAATATGTCAAGTTAAAATGTCATGTACGAACTGTCAACATATGACCATCGAACGCTAAGTAACTCGTTTTAATAATTCAAACCAAAAATCATTCTTAATATTTTGGCCAAATTTTCATACACTTAAGTGTTACTCAAGATTACAGGGTCATAGGTTTGGAAATTTTGAAAAATTCTTAAGAAATATAAACCTAGCAATAATAATAACTATAAAGTAATAAAGGTCCTTCTAAATTCAAATTACAAAGTTTATAAAAGGAGCTTTCAAATATACATTAACAGCAACATAAAGCTTATTTCTATAACTTTCCAAAACGCTTTATAACATAACAATAAATTGTGCGCACATATCTGTTATGTTATAAAGCTTTTTTGGTTAGAAATTAAAAACAGAAGAAGAAAATAAATCAAAATGCTGTTCATTGTCCTGATCATATGTCATTAACCCTCTAATGTTTAAGCATGCCTCAAGGCACTCATTGCAAAAATGCCAATAAACGCAAATATAACTGATTTTTCATTTCAAAAACTTTGAAAGCTTTTTAAAATATTTAAGTACGTCTTTTAGCAACTGTTACAAGCGTTTTTTGAAGTGAATCATTATGTCACATAATACAAGGTGGCGCAAAAGTAATCCTCCTATCAGAAACTGCTATAAATTTTGCGATTGGCCCCTAATGTCAGTTTTGTTTTGACATTTGTGTTGTAAACACATGCGAAATACACGTTAATAAACAATGTTACGCTACACTGCTCCAGAACGCGGAATATTGCTAACTATTTATTTGAGCAATAATCGGCAAAATTTATAGCATTTTCTGATAGGAGGATTACTTTTGCGTCACCTGTTATAGTAAAACCTCCATTATAAAAATGGTTGTCACAAATATATACTTGTTAACTGCAATCATATATATGATTGACACAATCATAAAAATCGTTAGTTAACCATATTATGGTTACCCCAGTCATATAAATAATTACTAAGACCATAATATTGTTAAAAATCCGGTAAAAATTTTGAAATCGTTACAGCAAACATTCAAAACTCTATTGTTACTCTGCTTATACCATGGGTCTGTACAAATGTTTGACCTATTCTTGTACAACTTTCCAAACCTATGATTTGGTACCGCTGCTTAGTAACATTTCTTTGTAATATCTTCTTAAACCTATGATTTCTTCTTTTAATATCTCTTCATATAATTCAAGTTACTTTCAATTCACAACAATTTGCATTTAAATAACTGCCATAAAAATTTGCAGATTGTAACTAAAAATTTATTTAATTTACTTAAGAATACATTACTTAAGTTATTTTTAATAACACACCTGCTTGACGAAATGAAAAAAAAAAAAAACTACAATATAATGTTTAATTTAAACAGAATATGTGCCTGGCAACATTCTTGCAAATAAATCAATATTATTTTAGTCATGAGAAAGAAAATTTTTAAAAATTACTTATGATTAAATCATTTTATTTATAAAACTAAACAGTTTACTTATTAAAAATTCATAGGAAATCATTTAATCGTATTAAAATTAACTAACGCATTTTGTTTTCATTTGAAAATATATTTGCAAAAATTTTAAAAAAAAAATAAATAAACTTTCTCAAGGTCTTTTCTTTAATTATTGAAATTCATAAAAGGTGTTAATCAATAATGCATACTTCAGATACATACTTTAGATATTGAAAATATTTAATATATTTTTTGATTTGTAAAATTGTTATTTAATAAATGAAATTGAAAATATTTGTCTAGATTTAACTGATGTGCTAAATTCAGCAGTTTCAATTATACTAAGAATCTTACTCAACTGAAAATTTTAGATCTGTGCTGACTTTTGTACTTGCTGCTATTTACAAAAACCTGCTGACACCCTTCTCTTCACTCCATAGTTTTCAACTGTTAGTATATCCAAATAAGCAGATTGTCATTAGTGCTGAATACCCTTATAAATTTCCGTGCTACAACATTTCAGTACTATTGAAAATCAGCAAATTTTGTTCTTTTAACATTTGACAAAAGTTGTGAGAGAATGGGTTCCAAAACATCAAAATACTTTGCAGTAATAACTTTATCAAACCAAATCTAGCAAACACTTAGTTATAATTGTAAAATTTACTTTAAATAGTGTCTGTTTGTCAAGATACAGGGTTTCGTTAAGAAACGCTAGGTTTTTTTGGTTGCTTTTCAAACATACATTTTGGAGTTTACCCAATCTGGTAGTGTTAGCAGGATCGAAGGACCAAAAGTTGGCAATGATTTAAAATATTCTGATTGTTATGTTGTGCATTTCAGTGCTGAAGACAAACTGCAGATTGTCATTAGTTCTGAAAAATCGTTTAAATTAATGTGCTACTACATATTGACAACTTGCTGGTTTTTACCTGCTGACACAGGTCAAAAGTTATGAGAGATTCAGAGGATGTCAGCATGATTTTATATGATCAAGAGTGGAAATAGTGGCAAGGACCTAATATCTTTAGCTGGTTAAAAAATGTCCATACAACTTTCATATTTCAGTGCTACTGATAAGCTGCTTGTTGTTTACTGTTGACTTTTTCATTTGGGTGCTAGAATATCTGGTGACTTTCCTTCACTTGCTCATACATTTGCTCAAATGGCAACAGGACACAATTCAAAAAATTCAATTCAAGAGTTTCATTCAAAAGCTTCATAACAAAAACAATTCTAAAAAGTAGTATGAACATCCGGTTGATTTTGATCTCTGATATGTGATCAAATAGTTGTCCTTGCTGGCCTTTTCTCAACCCCTGCCTTTCTCATACATTTCCATTAGGAAACTCCAAATTTGTTTGCAACTGCACACATATAGAAATCTGTTAATATTCCCTTAATATTGCTTACAATATCATTAGGCTGTCAATAGCACACACATATATCTCCTTGCTGAACTTTTCCCAACCCCTGCCTTTCTCATACATTTCCAGTAAGAAACTCCAAAGTTGATTGGAACTGCACACATATAGAAATCTGTTAATATTCCCATAATATTGCTTACATTATCATTAGGTTGTCAAAAAAACTCAAATTTAGTAGCACAGAATATACAAAAATAGATTTTCACAACTATTACTAACCACATGCTTTTGTCCTGCAGATATTTGACAAACATTTTAACAAATTCTGCAGGTCTTAGCAGTTTTTTTACATAGGCTCACAATTAAGCTGGCTTTGGTTAAATGTCAGCACAACAAAACCAGCAGATTGTCAATAGAATTTAAAAAAACTAGTGCTATTTTGTTTGCTATGCATCCATTTAAAAAACCTGACTCCTTGATGAGCATCTAACTGCTTTGTGTATTTGATTGAATGTTGATCCCTGATGACTTCTTTGCCACCTCACATAAAAAACCCGATGACTTTCCCGAATTTTCTTTGGATTTTATTAAATATTTTTCAGTACAACAGCAGCATGATGTCAATTGTACTAATTGATAATATCTAATATCCGTACAGCTGCATTTAGTACCATTGACAATTTGCTGATTTAGTCCTGCTAAAAGTATAACCAAAACCCTGAAGGTATCATTAGCTTTTTCATACAATTGATTAAAAGTTTGTAGTATAAAATAAGTATAATAAAATGTACACAAAATTCAACGACATTTTAGTACGAATTAGAACTTGCAGATTTTGTTATGCTGACATTTAATCAATTATATGAGAGGCTCAGGAAATAACATCATCAATCATTGGGTTTTTATATGAGAGTATATGAAAAGTTCATGTTGACAATAATACTGAAATGTTGTAGTACAGAGATATCGTAAAATATCTCAGTACTATATTCAGTAGCTAATGATATTTACAAATCAAATTTAAAGGAAAGTAGAAATACCAGCAGGCGTATGGCAGCATCAATTGAGCTTTGGCCTGCTGAACTTTTAACAACAGCATTATAAAGAACTGAATCTGCAGTAGCAGATTGTCAATTGTAATCCAGGGCTTAAGAAAGTCCTTTGCTGACCTTTGTACTGCTGACCTTTCAAGAACAGCATGATAAAGAACTGAATCTGCATTAGCAGACTATCAATTGTAATCCAGGGCTTAAGAAAGTCATACAGGGAATAAAATGAATTTAACATTTCCGTGTTTCCAGCTATTTATTTAAAGTTTCAAAAGTGCTGCATATCCATGAATACTACTTAATAAAACCTTGAGCAATTAGCTACTTTAAATATTGAAAAGTATACGTAACAAAGTATACTGTTATTAATATTATTTACACAATATGTAATATTATTTGTGCAATAAATTAAGTAAATAGTTTCAAAAAAAAAACAAACAAACGTCAGAAACCTCTAACAAAATTAGTCTTTTATTGATGATCCACATAAATACATAAGTATGTATGTATTATAAATAGCTATGATAGTTATTGTTATTGACTTCTTTTTATATTATTTCTATTTAAATAAAACTTGCTACAAATCACAGAAAAGAAGCTTTTATTATGCAAAACTAACGCCTTATTAATATTAACAAATAACTACATACTTAAAATTGCTTTTTTTTTTCTTCTAAATACACATTTATACGTATAATTTGTATATAAAATAAAACATATACAATTTATGCAAATTATTTTGTTTTGTGTGTTTTTGAAAAGGTGACTTGAATGTGGTTTCCCTTTTAATTCGAAATAAAAGCGAAATTTTAGACAAGATGGTAAAGAAATGAGAAAAAAAGAAGTCTGCTTCGATTTTTTTTGTTTGTCACCATGATGTCATCTTTATATTTTTAATATTTAGTGAATGAAACGAATTTGTATATTAAGTAAAATAAAACTAAATTCTTTTCACATTTGTGCTTATTTTGTGCTAAAGTATCTAGCACAGACATTTTAATATTCTTAAAGAATTCTATAGCTGTGCTAATTTTTGTTAACATGATTAAGTCCCTTCTCTTTATCATATATAAGATTTATTTATATAGGTAATGGGAACAAATTCATTTATTTTTTTATTTATGGAATTTTGATCTTAAATGTATATTCTTTCAGGCAAGCTCTATATATAAAAAATTAATGAATTCTCTTGAATTTGGTCACCTGTATAATTTCACCTAGGTTGTCAGCCAGTCAACGAGAAAGCGACTTGTAATGTCAGCTGGACAATATCATTATGTAGTCAAAAGTACTAAAATGTCGTAGTACGGAAAACTAAAAAGTCTGTTAGTACTTTTGTCTCCCATTTGAGTTTGTTCTCCTGATATTTTAACCATAGAGAAACGGAGATCGGAAACTAGAAAAAAACTCAAAAAAAAAAAAATTACTCAAAATAATCACATATACGAGTGATACCACTTAGGTTTTTAACAACTGAGTTAGGTCTTTGCCAGGAGAGTTTCCGATCTATGTGTATTTATCTATGATTTTAACTAACAAAAGAGCTTTTGACATGGTAACAGAAGGGATGTATCCTATTACTTATTAACAGCAAACTGCTTATATCTGGTCCATCTATGCAGCTGTGGTCATATAAAAACCTGCTGATATCTCCTTAATTTGTCGTAGTTTTTGTCAATATCATTAGGAAAATATCACCAGTTTGTCAATAGCAATCAAATGCTGTAGCACTTTTGCGCTATTGCGAACCTGATGATTTTTTTTCTGATGATAAAGAAATTCTGCAGGTCCTTCCATATGAACTCACAATTCAGCTGGGACCTAAAATTTCCTGTTTGGTTTAGTTAGTCAGTACGACAAAAGCAGTAGTTTGTCAATAGAATTGAAAATCCTACGAATTTTCAGTATTATTGTCAAGGTGCTGAATAACTATCCTGAGACAGTCCATGATTTTCCCATTCATTATATTATTTGCCTAAAGCAGTTCTCAATAGCACTGATAGAGAAACTTCAGCAGAACTTTACCTCAAGGTTGTCAATAGTAACTACAAAAAAGTTAAGGGTTTATTAGTGATATTGACAAACCATTGCAGGCAAATTTAGAAGATCTTAAATGGTAATATAGAAATGCAGTAAGACTGGTTACTTTCCTTGACTTTCCCATACTTTTGGTGGTATGTCTTTACTCAGCTGGCATTGGATCAAAAAGTATCAGTTAATAAAAAGATAGAAATGCGAAATTAGATATTACACATTACACGATCATAATGATTTTTGATTTTTCCAATTTTTAACATCAAGCTGATTATATCGCACTAATATTTGCTTAAATGTGTTAAAAATTGTGATAATATATTCAGTATTAGTAAATCTGGAGACACATATGCGATCATAGCTGAATACACACGATCATATTCCAAAGATTTTAGATTTTTCCAATTTTTGACATCAAGCTGATTATATCGCACTAATATTTGCTTAAATGTGTTAAAAATTGTGGAAATATCTTCAATATCACTAAATCTGGATTTAAAAATGCGATCATAGCTGAATACACACGATCACATTCCGAAGATTTTTGATTTTTCCAATTTTTGACTTTAAGCTGATTATATTGCACTAATATTTGCTTAAATGTGTTAAAAATTGTGGAAATGTCTTCAGTATTAGTAAATCTGGATTTACACATGCGATCATAGCTGATTACACACGATCACATTCCAAAGATTTTGGATTTTTCCAATTTTTAACATCAAGCTGATTATATCGCACTAATATCTGCTTAAATGTATTAAAAATTGTGGTAATATATTCAGTATTAGTAAATCTGGAGACACATATGCGATCATAGCTGAATACACACGATCATATTCCAAAGATTTTAGATTTTTCCAATTTTTGACATCAAGCTGATTATATCGCACTAATATTTGCTTAAATGTGTTAAAAATTGTGGAAATGTCTTCAGTATTAGTAAATCTGGAGATACACATGCGATCATAGCTGAATACACACGATCACATTCCAAAGATTTTTGATTTTTCCAATTTTTGACATCAAGTTGATTATATCTTACTAATATTTGCTTAAATGTGTTAAAAATTGTGGAAATATCTTCAATATCACTAAATCTGGAGATACATATGCGATCATAGCTGAATACACTCGATCTCATTCCAAAGATTTTGGATTTTTCCAATTTTTTACTTTAAGATGATTATATCGCACTAATATTTGCTTAAATATGTTAGAAATTTTAGAAATGTCTTCAGTATTAGTAAATCTGGAGATCCACATGCGATCATAGCTGAATACACACGATCACGTTCCAAAGATTTTTGACTTTAAGCTGATTATATCGTACTAATATTTGCTTAAATGTGTTACAAATATTGGAAATGTCTTCAGTGTCACTAAATCTGGAGATACTCATGCGATCATAGCTGAATACACACGATCATATTTCAAAGATGTTTGATTTTCAAATTTTTTACTTTTAGGTGATTATATCGCTCTAATATTTGCTTAAATGTGTTAAAAATTGTGGAAATATCTTCAATATCACTAAATCTGGATTTAAAAATGCGATCATAGCTGAATACACACGATCACATTCCAAAGATTTTGGATTTTTCCAATTTTTAACATCAAGCTGATTATATCGCACTAATATTTGCTTAAATGTGTTAAAAATTGTGGTAATGTATTCAGTATTAGTAAATCTGGAGATACACAAGCGATCATAGCTTAATACACACGATCACATTCCAAAGATTTTGGATTTTTCCAATTTTTAACATCAAGTTTATTATATCATTATAATATTTAATAAAATGTATGAATGAGTATGAAAATATCTTCAGGGTTTCTTATTGTATAAGAAATATTCCCAGGAAAAGTGCAGTGTTCAAAAGCTTATAAAAAATCTTATGGCATCCCTTGATCTTTCATAAGTTTGATTACATGTCAGCCAGAAAAGATGTAGCGTTGTCAGTACTATTAACAAGCTATTAATTCAGTCCTGTTAACATTTGATTAAATACATATAAGAAAGCCAAACAGGGAGTGTCTTTGGGGTTTTCATACCAATCGATAGCATTTCTAACCTTATTTAAAAAGAGGAATTTCCTAAAAATCATCTAATTAATTCAATGTCATTTAAACAACATCAGCAAAAACTAAAATAAACAATTATAAATGCGTTTCAAATCAACATGATTCATAGCTTTCAATAATTGGTCACATCAAACTATTAATGTTTCTTAGCCAAAAAAACAAAACCACAATGTTTTCCATTAAAATTCGCCATGCCCGGAAATAGCTTTCTACATAAATGATTTTAAAATTTCAAATTATATCTTACACGTTGATCATTATCAACCAAAACAAACGCATTCTTCTCGTGACCAATAAATGACTATTTAATGGGCTGTTTGGAGTTCTTTAATGATAGCTATCGAATATGTATTTAAAAACAAAAACCGTTAGAAAAAGAACAAAAAATAAATAAAATAAATTTTCAACAATCTAATTTGTTTTAATTTGCTGGTACGCATACCAAATATACTGGCTGAGAACTCTATTGGCGAATGTATTTCAAAAACATCACGACTTTAACTAGACCAAACCATCTTAAATTCTATTAACATGACAATTATGTGAAAATAAGAAATGAAGTTTTAAGAAAAGAAGAAAAAAAAACCCAAAATAATAATAACCAGAATATGTATGTAGATAGATATAAATGGCTGATGTTGCTGATTACAGGCAAAATAAATTAGCACATTACGTGTATTCTGACAGACATAAGTGGCCAGTCACTAAGTTCAACAACACCTACTGAATTTATGGCTGTAATAAATATAATTTAAGCATAATTTTTCTTTTTTTTTAAGATTTATTTTAGTTTAGTTTGAAACGGATGTAAAACAAATTAGCTAAGAATTATTTGAGAACTTATTATGTATTTATTTATTTCTTAATCCAGAATTTAATTTTTGGAAGCCGGAAAATTAAATAAAATCAAATCATAACATATCATATTAAATTAGTTTAATTTAGCCAAATCTTTAGCTTGATTTTAGAGGATGACATCATTGCTATGAATTTAGTTATTCATGGATCTATGTTCATTTATATGTATGTATGTATGTATGTATGTATGTATGTATGTATGTATGTATGAATAAATACTTAGTTAACTGTGTATGTATATAGTTTTTTTTTTTTTATTGTTTAAAAATCTAGTTTTATTAATTAATATTTGTTAAAACCTGATGACTGCTTAAATTGTTTATTGTATTATTGGCGTATCTGGTTTTATAGGTTGTTTTAAATAAAATCATACAAAACAATATTTTAAGTTTTTATGAGCATCGAATGCGGATATAAATTCGATGGTTGATTTAAGAAAACAACCAAAAAAAAAAAAAAAAAACAAAAAAAAAAAAAAAAATTGTCAAAAACATCGAACGCATAAAAATATTAATAAGAAATAAAAATAAAATAAAATGTAGTATGACCAAAATATCTTCGAGGCCTAATATGATTATGTTAATTTATTTTCTCATAATATGCAATAAATATTTGTCAACATTGACTGACTAATGCAAAGCAAATAAATACAAATTGTTATAAATGTGGTTTAAGTTTATTTGTTTATATAAGGTTCGAAGGACCATCAAGTGCTTATGGCCTAACTTTGTACTTTATCTTTGAAGTACTCTTTTACGAATGTAATGAATCTAATGATTTTCTTAAACAAACTTTACATAACTAAATAGCACTTCACTTCTTTATATCCAGTTCGAAGGACCAAAGGAATCTTAGAAACTAAAATTGTCAATTGGTCATAAATAGAAAACTAGGAAATATTTTGAATTGGTTTAGCTACACTTTTTATGTGTCTTTCTTAAAATCTGTTAAAATTAAAATAATTTATCTTTACATCTGTTCAAATATCAGCAGAACAAACTTAGCAGCTTATCAAGGTCATAAGTATGGAAATATAGTAGTTCGGATAGCTTCCCTTGACTTTCTCATACATAAGACGAAATGTTAGCAGGACTTTAACCACAGAAATGCTGTAGCTGTGTTTCTGATATTGATAAACCGGGTTAGGCAAAATAAGAAGATTTTCAATAGTATTGAAAGGTGATAGTGTGGACATTTAGTAGGTCTGATGACTTATCTTCTCATGCCTTCTTATAGCGTTGATGGAATGTCGTTAGATTTTCAATAATACGATCAGGAGATACATATGTGGTCTGAGGTAACATGCAAGATCACATCCCAATGATAAATTCTCCTGACAAAAGATTCATTAAAAAATTTGGTTAAATGTTGCTGGTTTTTTAGTACAGTACTATTAATAATGTGCTCATATGAAGCTATTTTTATTTTATCCCAAAGAAAGTCGGGAGGAAATTACAATCAGGGCAAAGATCAAAGGCAGTCAAAGGATTTTCTTAAACACTTGGTTTATTTTTAGCAGAAACAAAACTTCAGATTGTGATGAGTACTAAAATGTTGTAGTTAAGAAATGTCGTTGGTTTTTTAGTACTCTGAAGAACCTGCTGCAAAATTTAAACAATAAGAATGTTATAAGAAAGTTTGTAATTAAAATTTTCTATGAAAATTTTGCATTCCAGCAAACTTCTTGAACTTTTGTTCTATAATAAATCCAATGATATCCCTTCACTTTGTCATTAAGAACGTAATCAAACGTTTTGCCTATAGTACGCAAATGTAACAGGTGGCGCAAAAGTAATCTTCCTATCAGAAAATGCTATAAATTTTGCCGATTATTGGTCAAATAAATAGTCAGCAATATTCCGCGTTCTCGAGCAGTGTAGCGTAACATTGTTTATTAACGTGTATTTCGCATGTGTTTACTACACAAATGTCAAAACAGAACTGACATTAGGGGTCAATCACAAAATTTATAGCATTTTCTGATAGGAGGATTACTTTTGCGCCACCTGTTAGTACTATTATGCGATTGATTCTTGATTTGCTTTTATGTTCAATCTCTGTTAACATTTTCAACAGAACTTTTATGGGAATGTTAGCAGGACTTTATGTGCACATTTGGTCAAATGTCAGCAGCAGAAAATTAGCAAGTATGTCATGAGTGCTGACATGTCGTAGGTTTGTCAGTACTATTAACAAACTGTAAATCTTTTACTGCTGAGATTTGAAAAAACCAGGTGGTAAATTGGGTAATTATTTCTCGAGATAAACTGAAAGGATTGTATTCTCTCATATTTTCAAATTAAAATCACAAATAAGAAACCAAGAAAGGCTGTTCCTTATAAAAATCTATCAACGATTTTATAGAACTTGTGCAATTACTAACGACCAGTAAGGCAAACTGCAAATCTTTTACTGCTGACATTAGAAGAAACCTGGTAGTAATTTGGGTAATTATTTCTCGAGATAAACTGAAAGGGTTATATTCTCTAATATTTTCAATTAAAAATCACAAAAAAGAAACTTAAAAAGGCTGTTCCTTATAAAAATCCATCAACGATTTTATAGAACTTGTGCAATTACTAACGATCAGCAAGGAAATGAGTAGCAATTATTTCCATATTAAATCAGCGTAATGTTGCGAAGTTGGCCTCGGGTCATTCTGTACCGAAGATGTTGTGGAAATATGAAGAATTTGAGATTGCAATTAGCCACTAATCACTTTGTCTTTCCACAGCTAACAGCAGGGATTTTATTAAAAAAACCCAAAAATTTAAAAAAAAAAAATCCTACCTAAAATATTGCTAAAGACAAGACAACACGAAAAAGCTGAATGAATCCCCCAAGATAATAAAAGTTATTAAAACGACATGTTAATAAAAAAAAAAAAACAAAAAATTACCAAAAAAGACACGCAACATTTACAAGTATATGGCTAAAATGTAGGACCCCTAAACATTAAAAATAACAGCAAGGAAAGGCCCATAAATATACATTGTCATTTCAAGTTCATTTGTTTCACTGGCCATATTTAAACACAACAACAAAACAATAAAGAAAAAAACCTTCAAAAGTGCAGCTTACAAAATATGGCTTAAAAACAGTGAATATTCCCAAAAATGAAAAGTTTTTATGGGAAACTGGTTTCAAAAAACACGCAACTTACAAAACAGTTAACTGAGACAGTTGGTTAAATAGACTTGCTCTTAATAATATGCATAACAGAAATATATAAATAAATAAAAGGTTAAAGCCAAAATGCAAGTTACATTGATAAATGAACTCTTGTTTAGAAAGTATTCATTCATTTGAATTTCAAAATTCTAAGCTAAATGTTTTCATTTTGAAAAGTTAATATTGTAACCAAAGACATTTTATTTAAAGTGTTGTTTGTTTGCCTTGAACTCATAAATTCACAAGATTTACTCTGTCAAAAAAAAAAAAAAAAAAATATTCTTAAAAATGGCTAAAATATTTTAGCCACATATGAGCATCATCACATAGATACAAACAAACATACATATATACATACATGTGTTCTCTAAAATAGCAGAAGAATGAATGATAATGTGGTCTGGTTGACCTTCTCCATAAGGCGCAGACGACAAATGTAAAGGTAGCCAGTCAGTCAGTCAGCTAGGCAGGCAGGCGGAGATACAATAAATTCTCATAAATTTACAAGTGCGTAAAATGATGGTCAAGTTAGTTTGAATTTTACACACATGTGCAAACAAGTAAGTAAGTAAATAAACAAACATTTAAACATTTACATCTACATGTAAATAATGTCTGCATGTAATGTCTACATTTGCTTAAATGTTTGTGCAAATGATGTTCTATGTTTTGCGTTAAGTTCTAAGATCCCAAAATTATTAAAAATCAAACAAGTTATGATAATTTTATAAATTTGTCTTTCATTTAAAATCATTAATATGTAAAATATTAAATCGAATATTGTATATGTAGGCATATTTTTTATATTTGTTTGTAGTTAAATTTACAAAATGACATTTTAACATTTCAAATCGCCTCATAAGTTATGAATATATACATATATTTTGTTTATTCTTAGAAATATTTTGTCTCGTTCTTTTGTATTGAACCCAAAAATATTGTATTGCTTTAGTATTGAACCCAAAAATATTGTTTTTTTAAGAACATTCTAATCTAGTCTATTTAGCATATTGCTATTTTTTATAAAAAAAAAATATACATAAATGTTGGCATTTTTTCTATTTTTATTTCCAAATTCATTAGCAATAATTAAAAAAAAAAACAACAACTTTCAAAATTTAAATAAAACTTAATTTTATGGATGTTCAAAGAAGTCATAGAAGTTTTTTGATTCTTATCTCTAACTAGAAATACAATATTTATTACTTATTCTAGTTTAAAAATGTTAATCAATCTAGTTTTGAAATAATGAAGCAACACGAATTAAATATAAAATTTGGGATTCTGCTATTGTGGACACACCCAATTGCCGTCCAATTAGAAACTACTTTTAAGTACAGCACTACTTTTAAATTCATCTTTAAACATTTAAAAAACACTTGTGATTTTCTTTCTTTTCTTTTTTTATAAAACTCATCAGTTTGTTATTAATTTAGAAAGACAAATATTATTGTCATTTGTTACATTGTATCACAGATTATTACAGATATGAAACACAAAAAAGTAATATCGAACCGTATGGTTATTTTGTCATTCCACAAACACTTTTCAATGGTTGTGGTTTGCAGAGTGAGAGAAAAAAAATACAATTTTCAATAGGCAACGATTGTGATATATATTTGTCCCTCTTGCAAAACCACACCCATTTTGTCATGTTCCTTTGTTTGTTTTCTATTGCCATATTACTAAAACCAGCTTATTCATATCTGTGTAATCTGTGCATTCGAGCCCACGACACTTGAATCATCGCTCTGGAACGTACCGAATCCTAATACGCAATAACAACTCGGGTATTTAATATTGAAATTATGGTAGTCTCTTGATTACCGGTCGCTAGCAATTCCCCATATATCTAAAAATTGTGCTAATACTAACACTGGCTCACATGGCATCTTGTTATACCCTTCACCTTCGTGAGAAGTGTATATATAAAGTTGTCATTCCGTTTGTAATTTCCACAATATAATTTTCCGACCCTATAAAGTATATATATTCTGAATCCTTATAGATAGCGGAGTAGATTTAGCCATGTCCGTCCGTCTGTCTGTCTGTTGAAATCAATTTTCTGAAGACCCCAGATATCTTCGTGATCCAAATCCTCAATAATTCTGTCAGACATGCTTTCGAGAAGTTTCCTATTTAAAATCAGCAAAATCCGTCCATAAATATCGGAGATATGAGCAAAAATCCAAGACAACCTCTATTTTTGGCCTATTTTTTTATCTATATCTCGATTACTAAGTCATAAATATAGACAATATGGATATCTAATGATAGATATTTCAAAGTCCATTGCAACGATGTATATAAGGCTATACAAAGTTGGACCTACAATGGGTCAAAATCGGGAAAATATTTTTTAACCCGAATTTTTTTTTTTCACGAAAAACATTCTTTTGTTATAAATTTTTTTCACTAATAAATTTAAAAAAAAATAATTTTAAAAAATTTAAAAAAAAAAATTTTAAAAAACTATTTGAAAAAAAATTAAAAAATTTTAAAATTTTTTTTTTTTTTTTTAATTTTATTTTATTTTAAAGTATAATTTGGTGAAGGTTATATAAGATTCGGCACAGCCGAATATAGCTCTCTTACTTGTTTTTAGTTTTATATTGAAAAGAAGAGGGAACACAAATGATCTAGTTCAGCTGGAGATAAATGTTCTCTAATAAACTGGATTGCAGCGATATATTCTTGTCTACACTTTGAATTGATTTGGTTTTCAAACATACAACCTTTCAAGAGAGGTTGTGAATTGCATAAATATTAAGCCTTTGATCAAATGTTAGTTGGAGAAAAGCAGCAGGTCAAATTACGATATTTCAAGTACCAAAACCTTTGAATTTTGTTCTTTTAAGATTTGATCCGACTTTCTTATTCATCAAATATCAGCAGAAAAAAAATTAACAGTTTGATAATACAGCTGACAAACCTACGACATGTTGACAACCTGCTAATTTTGTTCTGCTGACCTTTGAACAAATGTGTGAAAAAGTCGGAGAATTACAGAATTTTCTTTAAGAACACTGGTGGGAAATTGGAAATTTCAGACTAGTTATAAAAAATCTAATGAAACTCTGGTAAAGCAAATCTTAACAAATCAACAGTTTTTTTGAAAAATGCTGACAAACCTACGACATGTCAGCATTGTTGACAACCTGTAAATTTTGTTCTGCTGACATTTCAGCAGAGAATCCTACTAGGATTTGTATAAGAATAGTTACTGGAGGGAAGTCACCAGGGTTTAAAAAAAACAAAATCAAAGTGTTATTAAGAGTACATACTAATATTTCCATTATATGGAAAAACCGTCAGTTTTAATGCTGCATAAATTGTACTAATGTCATGACTAAGTAATCAGAAACACTATTTTCTACTGGCTGGTTTTATTTTCAAACATTTCATTTAATGCTTAAGAAAGTATTGACTGGGAAGAGAAATCCTCCTAGTCGACTGTTTTGGGTACTAAGTATGATATAATGATGACAAATGATTTCTCCATCTTGCTGATATTATTTTGGCATTTTGAAAACAAATGTCAGTTACGAACATCAATATAATGAATACTTTTACAAAACACCCACGTCTAAATTTTATTGATGCATCGAAAGAAAAAAATAAAAAAAAGTAGAAGGTTTGAATTTATTATGTTAAACCAAAGCATTTCAAATTTGATTGTTATCAATGTTTGCATATTTATCAAGGTTTATTTGGGTTTTTTCAAATGATTCATAAGAATAAATTCAGACATTAAGAAACTTCTCAGCACTCTACACTATAATATAACTACGATGTGGGAGAATGCGTTACATATTAGCTTTTTAATTTTCTTAATAACAATCTCAACACCTGGTAACACCAAACATTTGCAACAAAACATTGTTTGATTTTACATGACTTTTGTTAACCTAAACAATGTCCAAAACAACAATAATACCATTATGATTTATTAAACTTGTGTAATTAAATACACATTTGTTTATAAACTGGGACAAATATTTACATTTAAGTGGTCGTTAAATATTAGAGCAATCTGTAATACAACTTTATAATTTATTCTGTATTTACAAAGTAAATACATATTTAAAATAATTTTACACATAATTAAGCATTTCGGAAATGCAGATTAAATAAAGTCTGTCTCTCTCTGTCTGTCTGTCTGCCAGCATCTCAAAAACCAACTGACAACTTGTAGAATTTCAAAAGCAAAAATCCATCATATAAATTTTAAGCTTAGATTATATGAATAATAAAATATGTCAGTTATTTCATATTTCACACACTCACACACACACACACACACTTCGATTTAAAGAAAATGTCATGATGAGATTATGCCCAGCAAACATAAATGTATGGAATGTTATAATTTCAATATTTTAAACCAAATTTTATTAGAAATCTTAAACACAATTAAAATAATGGTTTTCTAAGCAATCTGAAATGCTGAACCAAACCAGCTTGAAGCAATTTTAAGGGCTTGATATCAAATTATATTCAAATTGAGCTCAATCATATATGTTTACTGGGTGTTTGTGTGCATTTGAGTTGCACGCATAAGGCTTGTAACACTTTTTTTTTTTTTCTTTTTTGAAGCTCTTTAATATTCAATCATTATGGGTTGAATATAGATATGAACAGCCAAACAAACGTTAGTTATAGTTTGTGTACATTCATTATTACTTACTTGATCTTAACTGGTTCTGATTAAACATGATTATTGAAAAATACAAGGGGGGTAATCAATTCATTTTGTTTGCACACATCATACAAATGACCTATGAAAAACCAAAATACAAAAAAAATTAACTATTTAAAATAAAAACGTGATGTTTGCTAAAGTTAAGCCACGTTAAACTTACATACATATCAATGGGGCGTTCAAATCACTGCCTTAGCTTCTCCAGTAGAGTGGTAAGCGTAAAAATTGTTAGTAAGTAAATGTATGTAGATTAATGCTGTTTATTTGGTAGTCATTTGTTAGGGCTGTCAATTTGACATGTACCAAATAGCTTTACAAAAAACAAAATCTAATATATAAAATGTATTATTTTCGCCCTTAGGCTGCTTGCTAAAAATATTAAATAACAAAAGAGAAAAATCTTAACAAAACAGATTATTATGAAATTTAAGAAAAATATATATTTTATGTGGGTGTTTTTTTAATTTGATTATAGAAATATAACAAAGAATATCTGCCAGTTGGAAATTTTTAAAAACAGCTTGCTTTCCTAACTTTGTCATAGACAAATTGGATGACACTACTTGAGTTTCTCATAAATAAATTTGATAAATTTTTGAATGGTTTTTAGAATCATTAACAAAAGTATTGAAATAAGAGAGATTTGTGTCCAATATTTATATAGACAGCAGTTATTTGAAATATTGTAGGATTTTCAATGCAATTTTTCATTAGAACTTAACTGTCATAGTCATAAATGAAATGGAAATTCATCAATTCATCTTTTTGCAAATGTTGCCCTTTTTCTGCCTTTATTTATAAAATTGTTTACTTGGTACAATAATTAATAAATTTTATAATAAAATATGGTACCACATTAAAGTTATTTTAAAGATCTATCCAAAAGTATGTAAATAATTCAGGAAAATCATCAAAATGTTTTTGAATATTTTGCCCTTTTTTTGAATTTTTTAACAAAATCGTTTATTTAGATAAATAAATTATATGGATCAATTTGGTACCAAATTAAAGGTATTAAAAAGACGTATTCAAAATGATATAAATATTTTTGAAAATTCATTAAAATTATTTTGAAAAATGTTGCCCTTTTTCTGCCTTTTTTTATAAAATTGTTTACTTGGTACAATAATTAGTAAATATTATAATAAAATTTGGTACCAAATTAAAGTTATTTAAAAGATCTATCCAAAAGTATATAAATAGTTTTGGAAAATCATCAAAATGTTTTTGAATATTTTGCCCTTTTTTCTGCATTTTTTAATAAAATCGTTTATTTAGTACAATAATAAATAAAGAATATAGATCAATTTGGTAGCAAATTAAAGGTATTAAAAAGACGTATTCTAAATGATATAAATATTTTTGAAAATTCATTAAAATTTTTTTTGAAAAATGTTGCCCTTTTTCTGCCTTATTTCATAATATTGTTTACTTGCTACAATAATTAATAAATTTTATAATAAAATTTGATACCAAATTAAAGTTATTTAAATGATCTATCTTAAAATATATAAATAATTTAGGAAAATCATCAATAGGTTTTTGAATATTTTGCCCTTTTTATGCATTTTTTAACAAAATCGTTTATTTAGTACAATGATAAACAAATAATATAGATCAATATGGCATCAAATTAAAGGTTTTAAAAAGAGGTATACAAAATGATATAAATATTTTTGAAAATTCATAAATTTTTTTTTTTTTTTTTGAAAATGTTGACCTTTTTTGCCTTATTTTATAAAATTGTTTACTTGGTACAATAATTGATAAATTTTATAATAAAATATGGTACCAAATTAATGGTATTTTAAAGATCTATTCTAAAATATATAAACAATTTAGGAAAATCATCAAAAGGTTTTTGAATATTTTGCCCTTTTAGTGCATTTTTTTTTAGCAAAATCGTTTATTTGGTACAATAATAAATAAATAATATAGATCAATTTGGTACCAAATTAAAGGTTTTAAAAAGACGTATTCAAATGATATAAATATTTTTGAAAATTCATATATATTTTTTTTTTTTGAAAAATGTTGCCCTTTTTTAACATAAATCGTTTTTTTGGTACAATAATGAATAAATGTTGTAGACAATTTTGTATCAAAATAAAGCAATTTAAAAGATCTATGCAAAGCTATATATAAATAGTTGAAAATGCATTAATAGTTTTATGAAAATGTTGCCCTTTTAGTATCACATTTTTACGAAAAAAATTCTTTGGTACAATTATTTATATACATTATAGACACATTTTGTACCAAAATAAATGTATTTTAGATAACTATTCAACAGTATATAAATATATGTGGAAATTCATTAATATGTTTTTTGGAAAATGTTGCCCTTTTTTAACATACATCGTTTTTTGGGTACAATAATGAATAAATATTATAGACTATTTTGGTACCAAACTAAAGGCATTTAAAAGATCTATCCAAAACTATATATAAATAGTTGAAAATGCTTTAATTAAAATGTTGCCATTTTTGTGCCCTTTTTTACAAAATAAATTTGTTTGGTACAATAATCAATGTATATATATTACAGATAAATTTTGTACCAAACTAAAGGTATTTTAGATACCTATTCAACAATATATAAATATATGTAGAAATTCATTAAAAGTTTTTTGTTGAAAAATTTTGCACTTTTTCTGCACTTTTTTACAAAATTGTTTCCTTGAAAACAAATTTTGGTGCCAAATTAAAGATATTTAATATAAATATCACACAATATATAAATATTTGTATAAATACCACAATAGTATGACAGATTAATAAATATTTAAATTAAAATTATATTTGCAAACATATTATACTATTGACAACCTGCTGGCATTTGTGTAAATGTTTAAAAAAGTCAAGGAGATATTTAAAAACATGAGAAATTTCCTAATGGGGTTTTATAATAATTATTATCATAAATACTAGTGTTTATTTGTATGGCTAATTTAATTACAATTAAATTAAGAAACATCTCTGAAATCATTAAACAATTTTATGTGGGATTTCTTACATAAGGAGCGTACAACGTTTTTGACAATTTATCGTTACTGTAATTAGCACTCCAATAACAGACCCATTATTCCAAAAAAATTACCTTACTTAAATCAAGCTTTTCATTGAACAATGATACACAGAGTAACGAATGCTTAAAAGGCTGCTTAGCACAGCTGGAAGGAAAACCAATTATTGACAATCTAACCTTAACCTATACGTTTTTCATTATTTTTGTGATGGTTTTTTTGTTGTTGTTTATAAATAAATAAATACAAAATTTATGGTTTAATTGCAACAAAACACCAACAACGCTCTTAACACGCCCTTAACCAACAAAAAAAAAAAAAAAAAAAAAAAAACACCAAAAATAATAATAAAAAGACAAATAATTTAAAAGTAGAAAAAGAAAGATAAAGAAAAATGAAGAAACAATTGCTGGTTATTATTACTACTATACATACGTAGCCAACGAAATAAAAGTAGTCATTCAAACTTGGCATTTAAAAAAAATGTTTATAAGTTATCGTGTCATAAATTTAAAACTGTTCACATTGTCTTCTGTTAAGAATTTTGACAGTTGATTAATTAAACAATAGCTGTCAAATTTAAGCGAAATGTTGATAGTCTTTTGGCAAATTCGTAATATAACAATTTGCTTAGCTTTTAATTTGTTTTATATAAACTAAATATTGAAAATATGAAGTGTTTGGCTTCAAGGTAAACGTTATTAAGTAATATTGTTTTCAATATTATTGTATTTACATTTTTAACTTGAAATGTCAAAAATTGCTATAATTCTTTAAAGAAAACAGTAAATTAATGAAGTCTATACTTAAACAAAACCCCGTGAGAAAAATCACGCACCTATCCGTCTAAGTTTCATTCAAAAACCTGTTCACACACAGCAGATTTCAAAAAAAAATTTGAATGAATGTCAATCAGTTTGTTATATGTAATTAGGTTGTTAATAGTACTAAAATGGTTTCATAGGTATTTATGAACTATTATCAAAATAGTTTTTGCTGTTTTGTTTAAGTTTTTCCGGATTCTTTGTTTAAAATTCCTATTGGCATGTAGCATACTTTTATGTTTGTTTGTAAAGTATGCAGTTGAAGGCAAAAAAATATCATGAATATTACATAATCATTATGCAGCAAATAATTGTATAATATTGAATATTGTATTCAATTTAGCAAATGCATCATCAATGACATTTACGCAAGTGCGTTTGTTAGCTAGAGATATTACTAGAAGACAACAAAAATAAAAACATCAAATAACACTCTTCAAAGGCAGGCAAATTACTCACCAGAATATGAGTTGTCTAGTCTGGGTAGCCAGGGATGGAAATGTTGATGCTAATGTAATGTTTTTAATACTATTTCATATTCAATAGCACTCCTGCTACTTATTTGATACGTTCAAACAATTTTCAGTATTTTATGTTAAAATACATATTTACACATTCTTATATACTTAGAATGACTTACTTACGATATAAACAGGTCCGTGCATGTCGTGATAATCTTCTTTCCTTTCAAATTTCTTTTAATTTTTAAAAGAAGAGAGTCTTGCAAACTAAATATAACAGTTTTTACTATAGAAGATTTTCTGTATAACAGTTTTTTTTTATACACAATTTTGAGTATAACAGTTTTTTGATTGAAAAATGTTGTGTATAAAAATTTTTTCTATAGAAAATGTTGTGTATAACAGTTTTTTCTATAGAGAATATTGTGTATAACAGTTTTTCTATAGAAAGTTTGAGTATAAAGACATTTTTTATCTAAAACATTTTGTGTATAACAGTTTTTTCTATAGAAAATGTTGTGTATAACAGTTTTTTCTATAGAAAATATTGTGTATAACAGTGTTTTCTATAGAAAATATTGTGTATAACAGTTTTTTTTATAAAAAGTTTGAGTATAACACTATATTTTTCTAAAACATTTTATGTATAACTGTTTTTTCTATAGAAAATGTTGTGTATAACAGTTTTTCTATAGAAAGTTTGAGTTTAAAAGCATTTTTCTCTAAAACATTTTGTGTATAACAGTTTTTCTTAAACGTTGTGTATAACAGTTTTTTCTATAGAAAATGATGTGTATAACAGTTGTTTTGTACGGAAAATTTTATGCATAACTCTGTTTTCTGTAGAAAATATGTTGTATAACAGTTTTTCTATAGAAAGTTTGAGTATAAAAGCATTTTTTTCTAAAACATTTTGTGTATAACAGTTTTTTCTATAGAAAATGTTGTGTATAACAGTTTATTCTATAGAAAATTTTGTATATAACAGTTTTTTATCGCGAAAATTTTGAGTATAACAGTATATTTTTCTAAAACATTTTGTGTATAACAGTTGTTCTTTCGAAAATGTTGATAACAGTTGTTTTGTATGGAAAATTTTGTGCATAACTATGTTTTCTGTAGAAAATATGTTGTATAACAGTTTTTTCTA
Organism: Calliphora vomitoria; assembly: GCA_942486065.2. Taxonomy (NCBI): domain Eukaryota; kingdom Metazoa; phylum Arthropoda; class Insecta; order Diptera; family Calliphoridae; genus Calliphora; species Calliphora vomitoria. The sequence goes on along the minus strand of OW818031.2, from coordinate 14,347,296 downwards.
TAGAAAATCATTGTATAACAGTTTTTATATATAACATTTTTTTAACAATTTTTTGTCCAGAAAATTTTGTGTATAACAGTTGCTTCTATAAAAAAAAATTTGAGTATAACAGTTTTTTTCTAAAATATTTTGTGTATAACAGTTTTTTTCTTTAGAAACTGTTGTGTATAACAGTTTTTTCTTTAGAAAATGTTGTGTATAACAGTTTTTTTTTATACCGAAAATTTTGTGTATAACTTTGTTTTCTGTAGAACATTTGTAGTATAACAGTATTTTCTATAGAAATTAGTGTGTATAGAAAAGTTGGCTTGTATAAGTAAATTTATAACAGTTTTTTCCATCCCTGCCTTGCATACAATCCCAAAAAATTAAAAAAAAAGAAAAAATAACAACATGCAGTCAAAATAATTAAAAAATAAATTTGAAAAAGAATACGAAAAATTAAACCAAAATTGAGTGAGTGAGTGCATTTGACATTTAGAAGATGAAACGTTATTTGAACCGGATCTCTATAACTGGAAACAAAATAATAATAATAATAATAAGCAGCCACAACAACAACAAAAAAGCATAATAAACATGAAAAAAGAAAAAAAAATTCAGTGTCGAAAAAAAAACCAAAACAGATTTAACATTCGAAATAAGATGTCGTTAATTGGTTATTGTCTTACTTTTTTGTCTTTTTTAAATACCTTTTATTTTTTTAATCTTTGTTTGGTGAACTTCCGAAATTAGCAAGAGTATATAAAATGTGAGAATAGGTATTGTTTTGTTTCATTTTTGCATTGACGTTCAAATTTAGATACAACTCTATATGAGTTCATGCATATTCAACTGTAAAAAAACCTGGATACAGAATAACAAAATGTTATTCGATTATAGTGACACATATTTATTTTTGGTAAAGACTCGAATCAGGTATTAGTTATTTATTGACAATACCGTAAGTGCAGTAGTAGGATGGTCCCAGTTTTATGGAACCTAAAAAAAAAAAAATATCTGTTCTGTAGCTTGATAGTGTAACAAATCTATTTATGTATACTATATATTTTTTTATTCATTTCTAATATTTTATATATTTATTTTATCTTTATTCCACAGGCCGTCGCTTGCATTCTAATGCAATGCGCGTTCTCTGTCAAATTAGATGCAGAGAACCGACGTCTGATTCTCGATATTAAAGATCAGAAAACTACCAATAAACAGTACTATTCGTCAAACTTTGACACAAGTAAGTAAACAATTTTCCATTATTTTGCTCTCTCATTATCTTCACATACAACAAAAAAAAAAAAAAATAAGAAAAATCATTAATAAATAATCCTGTTTCCCATTTAGAAAAAACCAAAATTTTGACATTTGTTTAGTACTCTATCCCCACTACTACTGTTGACTACTATCTCTTTCTCTCTCTCTCTACCTCTCTCTATTTACATTATTCACAGTATTTGATGATGAAAAAAATAAAAAATTCCATCATACCAAAATCATAAAGGATGTATGAAAATGGCTCATTTGGTTTGCAAACAAATGAGCTATTATTACATTCCATAAACCAATTTCATGTACTTTCTTTTCGTTTCCTTAAACTCTATAAACAAACAAACAAAAAACAAACAAACCTTTAGAATTTGGTGCGTAATTAAAACAAAATCTCAATTCATCTAAAGATAACTTCAAATCGAAACTAATTAATTTAACTAACATAAACCTTTTGTAGTTAGTTGTTGTTAAATTATATATTTGATCATATGTAATAGAAACGTAATAATTAAAACTTATTGTATTTAACTAAATAGTCTGTTTGTTTTGTATGACTACACTATTGCAAAAAAAGAAAAAAAAAAAAATTAGAAAACATTTTAAAGTATTTAAAGTAAAAAAAATTAAATTAAATTTGAATTATTTTTATTTAACGTAGCGTGCTGTAGCCTAAAAAAAACAAATAAAAACCAATAAATTTCCATAAAACACGTTTTAATAACTCTTGATCTAATCTGGATGTAGTGAAATATCTAATCCATTTTGTAGCTAAATTGTAGTTGTTTAGTATGCAAAAAGCCAAACAAAATAAAAGTAAAAATAAATAAAAATTAAATAAAAATCCTACTATTTAAATAACCTGTAGCTTCACTACTAAACTAAATAAAAAAAAAAAATAAAAATAAAATCAGAAAACCACCAGCAAACAGCCAATCTCAACCAACCAACCAAATACAACGCAGTAGTAAAAATCAGTTATCTATCAACAGTACATCTTATAGTGATCGTCTCAAAACTCTCAAACCTCTCGACTTGTAAATATTCCCTCTCTCAAAACAAACAACAAACAAACAAGCCACAATATCAATCCACACACTCTATTGTATGTATTGTATGTTAGTGGAAGTTCGTAGTACATAATCAGCTTCGCATACTCATCCCCCCTCTTACCATTTTTTTTTATACTCGAAACAAACCAAAGAATAAAACTAAATTAAAAAAATCAATAATAAACAAAAAAAAAAAAATAAAATAACTAAGAAACAGAGCTAAATTTAATAAAACTCTGGCCTCAACAAATAAATCTAATCTGTGAATTAAATAAAGCACACCACCCCCCACCACACCATCTAAATAATAAACTACTATTCTTTCTTACAAATGAGTACGTACGTACGTAATGACTAATAAGACGGAATGACTGGCAGACGAACTGTAAATTTTGGACCTCGATAACAGCCAAACCGTAATATCCTAACATCCTACTTTAACCTCTCACTCCCTCAAATTACTCCTTCCCTACCTTCTAAAATCCTTTGCTTTTCCTTCACATCTATGCGAGCACAGTTTTCTGGCGCGCTTCATCTCTTCTCTTCCTGTACCCATCCTCGGTTGTGTCGCTCAAAGTTCAGTTCAGTTTAGCTTAGCTTAGGAGACGTTGAAATATGTATGTTTTACCGCAGGTTATTAAGTTGTATAAATATTTTTATTCCAAAAATTTATAAAATTTCCACTATATTACAAAAAACCCAACAACAAATTTAAATATTTCTTATGTAAAGACGCCTACCGTTACGGTTACGATATTGGTAAGACTGGTAACTTCCACCACGAAACTCGTGGTCCCGATGGCGTCACCTACGGCTGTTACGGTCACATTGATCCCTACAAAGTTTTACGCGCCACACATTATGTCGCCGATAATCACGGTTATCGCACAGTTGAGCCCGAAAAGCCCGTAGTTACATATCCCCATCCCAACGATCCCGTCACTGGCAAAAGTAATGGTGTTCTTTTGCAGTGGCACGAGCTTTACTTCCCCATTGGTTGCGGCAAGTTCGAAGGTGGTGCCCGTCCCAATATTCCTCTGATTTTCGTCGAAGATGTACGTTGAAATATTGAAAACCGTTGTTACCATTTTAATCTGACACCATATATTCTAGAACAAAGGCAAGGAGTCAGTCACTGTTGGATTATCTAAATTTCCCTCTATTGTGATCAAGGGTTCGGACCAAAAGAGTCCCCAAATTCATAGATACGGTGACAATAGCAACAAGCGTGTCAGTGGTGGTACTGGTCTATTCGACACCGGCAAAGGTCATACATTCGAAGGCTCCCCTGGTGTACAGTCCCCATCTTCCCACTCTGTTGCAGCTCTTAGACCAAGTGGTAATGGAAACTACAAAAGTGAGCGAATTTGAAATCAATTAGATGGGACGAACTGGCGCTAGCCCTCAGTTTGTTTGTGTTTCAGATGAAGGTAATGGCCAATACAATCATGCTCCCATCCCCTACGATCATGTAGTTGGTGCCCAGGGAGGACATGGCGGTTTCGGTGGTAATGGAGGCCATGGCGGTAGTGGTGGTGCCGGAGGTTTCGGCGGTAAAGGTGGTCCCGGAGGTTTTGGACCATCAGGTCCTAATGGGCCTCCCGGACCTAATGGACCTCCCGGACCTAATGGACCACCCGGACCTCCTGGTTTGCACGGACCCACTAGCCCCGGACCTTATGGTCCCAAGGGACCATTCGGACCACCAGGTCCTCCTGGACCAACTGGACCCGGCAGCAATGGACCACCAGGACCCCCCGGACCGGACGCCCCAGGAAAACCTGGCAAATACAACGGAGGTGGCAACTTTGGAAACAATAATGCCGGCGCTGGCGGCGGCTACAAACACAACGATGGACACTCTGTGTCAGGTTTTTCTGGGGGCAACGGATACACTCAAGGTTAGCACACACACACACACACTCTCTTTTACTTCACCGGAGCTTGGACCGCGCGCACAAATTACATCGAAATCATATACTTTACTGTCTTAAGTGCTTTGCGCAAAAAAAAAAAATTAAATAAGAAAACAGTTTCAAAGCAACATGTTCCTTTAACCACACATTGAAACCGATATTCGTTATATTTATCTAAACTCATTTATCCAATACTGGACGCAGTCTTCTATTCAATCTATCCCACCTATTTCAAAGCATTTCACAAACGCCCAACTGCACTCACTGCACTAACCACACTTCAGAGCAAAAAAAAAAAAAACAAAAAAGTTATAAAAAAGAAAATGCTAAATAACCCAATTTAAATCACTGGACACATGCTCAATAGACTGGCCCTTATTTTGCACTTTTGCGATTTTCGAAATTCTAAAAATTCGTCGCATAAAAATCAAATGTTTTGAAGTTTCGAGTTCAATATTTTCAAAAGTTCAACTAAAAATAAATTTTTATTTCCATTTCATTCAAATAAAATGTGCAACCTTTAGCATTTGATTTTTAGACGACAGAATACAATGAAAATAGCAAAGGTGCATAATAAGGGCCACCCTAATGTTCAATCAATATTTTTATAGTTTACTCTCGTACACATACAAAATATCAACACATTTACACGTACGTCTCGTCTCGTATCGTATATACATATATTTGTGTGCATCCAAGCTCCTTGATTTACACATGTATGCCTTTAAATTTACACTTTCGATCTTCCAAACGGATCGTTTTATCTTTAATTTATTAAATATTATTAAGTTTATTTTCCAACATTTTTTCTGAATTTCTCGCAATAATCTCATCATACGCTAATTATTATTTTTTATTTATATTCTAAGATTTAATTTTTTATTTTCAGCAGTTTATAATAAAAGAAACAAAAAAAAAAATAAGAAAAAAATAAAGTTTAGAATAATGTGAGCAAATAAAATGACCGTAATCGTAACAGCACTTTAGGAGAAATACACATGAATTATAATGCAAATGAAAAATTGAATATGAACTTTAGTTTAGGGATTGTTTTTTTTTTTCCAAAGGCACTGCAACTTTTTGCTCAAGCACACTTTCACTTTTCTCCACTCTCTATCTCTCTACTCAGCTCTTTCCATTTTACTTTTTTGACTTTAATTTAAAAAAAATGTTTACTTGAAATGAAGAGAAACATACTCTAGACATACCCGATATTCAGTATGTATATATAAAAAGCTATTCGATATTGGTTCGCACTCTCACTTGCATCCACATTGACACCAAGCAAATACACCCACGTCCACCATCTACACATCTACACATTTGCCCATACACACAAACTCTTTAAAATCATTTGCTACATTTTAGTACTCATCACTCGATCAATGAGATAATTGAACATTTTGCATTGAGGGTTGGTGATAAAAAAATATTATCTTAAATATCAATCATATTATTGCCTTAATACTCGTCGTCGTACATTTGAACGTATGTAGATCGTAAGGCTTTTATTTAACAAATTTTGTTTTTGGTTGGCTTATGGTGAAGGGCTTTAGCTTAAAGCTTCTTTTAGTTATATCAATGTATTCTATATTGTATTAATTTGTATGTATATGTATTACTTATTAGAAGTATCTATGTGTTTATGAATTTGTAAAATCTATATGTATAGCTAGAGTAGTTATTTAAATTGTAGTTTGTAGAATTAATAAAAACTGCAAAACAATCTTACTATTTTCATGTTTCTAATCTGGATTTTTTCTTTTTTTTTTTCAATTTACACAAATTTATTTATTTAGGAAATGGTAAATATAATAATTATGATGATGGTAGATATAAAGGTGAGTTACTCTTAAACACTTCAGGTCTAGATGATTTTCTAATGTTGTTGTTGTTTTGTTGCAGGAATACAAGAGGGTAAATACTATCATGATGATTCTGGAAAATATGTTCATATTGAAGGTCCAACTGGCCCCCCAGCACCACCCTATGTCCACATTGTAGGACCCAACGGCGGTTTTGGCGGTGAAGGCGGTTTCGGAGGCGATGGCAACGGTGGCGGTGTAGGACCCGGCGGACCCAACGGTCCCAACGGACCCAAAGGACCTGGTGGCCCCAACGGTAATTGCCATAATGCTTTTGCAAATTAATTCTTTTCTATATATGCTGATTTGATTAAATATTTTAGGACCTCCCGGACCTCCTGGACCACCCGGACCTCCTGGACCATTAGGACCAACAGCTCCCGGACCAAAAGGACCCAAGGGACCTAAAGGACCTCCTGGACCACCCGGACCAACTGCTCCAGGTCCCAAGGGACCTTATGGCTACCCTGGACCAAATGCTCCTGGACCTAAGGGACCACCCGGACCTCCAGGGCCAACTAGCCCTGGACCAAAGGGACCCTTTGGCCCAGCTGCACCCGGCCCTTACGGCCCAGTAGGTCCTAACGCTCCTGGTCCTTATGGTCCACCTGGTGGTACTAGTCGTGGACCACCCGGACCTCCCGGACCCAGTCGTCCAGGTCCTCCCGGTCCCGATCGTCCAGGCCCACCTTACACTGGTCGTGAACAACCAAAGAAACCTAAAGATCCCAGAGAATCCGAATTGTCCGTGCCTGGTTACTTGCCTCCTCATCAGAAAAATGGTAAAATAAATCAAATTAATAACACTAATTCATACCAAGTAGATAGAGTTCCACCAACGAATACCAATACGCAGACGTCTTTTGTGTCCAATTATCCTCCAAATAATGACTACACACAAAAGAAGGTCACCACAACAAGTACTTCCACCACTTCCACAAACACAAACAATAGCAATAAGAATAATTTTAATAATTATAATAATGATAAAGATGTTAATACTAAACTAACATATATTCCTCCTTCTTCTTCCTCCCCCTCTCCCAAACCCCAATCACCAAACACCCAACAACAACAAAACATCCCACCCAACACATACATTCTCACAAACACCGGCAACCTCCAGGTCCAGGATATCACTACTGAGAAGGACAAGCCACAAACGACCTACACCACAACGACGACAACTAATCAAAATTATGGTAATAATAAATCAGATTTAAACAAAGAGAAGACAGTTGTGACGACCCAAACGAATAAGAACACTAATACTAATACGAACATCAACACAAATACCAACACTTACACTAAACCTCAGGTAAACGTGGAAAAGATAACGACAACAAATACATACACTAGACCTCAGGAAGTGGAAAAAGTTACCACTACCAATACTTATATACCACCACAAAAAGTAGTTAACATTAATACCAATACCAATACGTATGACAATTTCAAGCCCACAACAGTTGAGAAGGTAATAACGACAGCTTACAAAACTCCCGAAAAGGTTGTGACAACACACACTGGCTCCTACATTGAGTCCCATGACAATGGCAAGACCATAACTAACACATATAAAGGACAGCAGCCACAACCTTTCACTCAGGTCAACAAAGAGAAGGTAATTGAAAAGGTAACTAGTACGTATGTGAGCAACAATGAGTATCAGAAAAGAAAACCCGAACATCAGCAACAAATAACGACAGTGACAAAAACCGAAACAAATATACCACAAAATCAACAAAATATAACTCCCCGTCCCACTTCTTCCCCATTCCATACACAGAATACTGACAACTTTTGCCCGTGTCTAGCTGATAAGGCTCATTCATCCCAAACCTCAACTTCCTCCACCTCTTCCCTTTCAACCAATGGTTTCTCCACATCACAGCACAGCAATCCTTCCTCTTCCTCCTACTCAAACAGCAACAATTTTCAACAACAATTCACGACTAATGGCGGTATTGGTGGCCAAACACACTTTGGTAGCATAATGAGTTCGATGGCACTATTACAACAGATTCCTGTGGTCCCCCAAGTACCCGGTTATCCAGCCTTCTATGCCCCCGACAAAATTCCCAAGGGAGCCATAGTCGCCTTTATGCCCGTCATCATATTGCCCGAAGCGGCCTATGCCAAATGCGACGAGAACACCAAACAGTTTTCAAGTGAACATATTCAAAATCCATTGGGAGTGCAACCCGCATCAATTCCTTTCGGATTTAACCTAAACTCAATCTTCCCCAACGGTGCTAAGAAAGATCAATGCATGTGCCCCTGCTCATGCACCCAAAATATTCCCGAACGTCTTCACACAAAACGTGAAACGGATAATGTTGATGCACCAGCTACTCCTAGCACCACTGACGCGACCGAAGAGACAAAAATTGATAGCAAAGTGAATGAGAATGACAAGCAGACTACAGCAGAGACCAAGGAAATCGAAACGACTGCAACCGTAACGACAACTGTAGCCGAACCCGAAAAGGCGGCTGTAGTAGCCGAAGGCGAGAAAAAAGAATAAAAGGCGTTTGAGTGAATTTTCCCGTCCAATAAATCCCGATTTCCAAATCCCGTCTCCTCCCAACTCCTGTATCCTGTACGTCTACCGATCCTGATCCTCATATCCCAATGCGATTCTCTACTAACTCAAATGATAACAAACAAATGACCATTGTAATGTGTTCGCTTTTTTTTTAATTATTTCTATATCACTACCTAATGTATTGTATTATGTACGTATGTATTTGTATTTGTTACTAAAATTGTTAAAGTTCTCCTCTCTCTCCACACACTCACACATACCACTCTATACTCAAATGAATGAAATAATAATGATATTAACGATAATCCTGCAAGTCTATTGATTAATATTCTCTTATTATTTGATTTGTGAAATGTTGTTCATTATTGTCTACTTTTATGTATTTTTAAATATTATTTTTATTTTGTTTTATTATGATCATTATCATTTTTTTTTTTAATTTCTAGTTAATAGTTTTTATTTAATACAAAAAAAAAAAAAGAAAAGAAAAACAAAAAATTGTTTTATTAATAAATAAAACTGGAATGTTCTTTGTTAACTTTATTAAGATATTCCACTTTCAATTTAAACGAAAAATTTAAAAAAAAATAATAATAAAATTGAAATTTATCAAATTTGAAAAAATAAAGCAATCAAAGCGTTCATTATTACTTTCGAATGCGTGAATGGTAAGTATAGAATCAATGACCGTCATAGTAATTAAGGGACTGCACAAATATTTTTAAAATATTGTATTATAGTCATTGTTTTGAGTATATGAAATGTCTTTGGTCTAAAAAAAGAAAATGCATTATATGAAGAAGTAATTCATTTGTTTTAATGATCCTCAAAGTTGTAGATATCCTTGAAACATTAAGGTCTTTAAACTGTACTGTATTTTCTGGGAGGCGCATCTATAAAATTTGGGCGATAAGGAGCAATTTTTAATATGAACGTATATTTTTATTCATCACTACCCGGTGTAGCCGTTGATATATAAAGGATATCGTAAAAAATATATAAAGGATGTCGCAATTAACGCATGATTTGAATTAAATAGAATAGTTTTTTCTTTAGATTGTAATTTTTTTTATTGAGTCATAAAGTACACAGGATAAGATTGTGTGTGGAATAGCATAAGGGTAAACTGGTCTCCATGGCCTTGCTGGAACATACATAAATTTTTTCATAATTTCCCATGATCATTTTGCAAAAAAGTGGCAGAAAATTCGTTGATGCAGCGTTGCATTTCCTTCTGTTGGAAATCCAATGATGTTAAATCACATGATCTAGGGTGTCAATTCTGATCACCAAACCGGGAGAGTCCGCCACGAGGAACTTCTAGATAGTAATTGAATTGTTTCAGGGACTGATGCCATGCATCAGTGTTTACATGTCGTAAACAAGAACTCTTTTATCATGTCGCGTTTTTGTGAACCAGTAGGAGTCACTGTTGGAAAATTCTGATTTTCATAGAAGTAAGGACTGAGATTGAAAAATTTTTAACATACATATATGTTAATAAAAATGAAACCACTAAACTTACAGTTTTGAATCTTATTTTATTTGATTGAAATTATTCTTACAATTTACAAAAAAAAAATATTTTTATAGTTCTAAACACTAATGATGAAATTTTGTACCTTTTTCGAAAATCCTTCCTTTATGGTTTTTATAGTGATTTATGTCACTTTGTCCACAGGTTGTCCATCTCCTTTTAAAATCTACCACACTTTTGAACACCTTTTTTGTGCTCTTCAATTCTCTTTTAACAAGAGCCCAATATCTCTCCACAGGACTCAGCTTCAGGCAGTTTGGAGAAATTGCCTCTCTTGGTACAAATACCACATTACTGGTCTTGTACCACTCAAGACCTTTCTTAGCATAGTCACAGACGCCAAATCAGGCTACAAATAAGTGGACACATTAAGAAGTCTTATGAATGGAAACATCCTTTTTTGTAAACATTCCTTGATGTAAATTTCGGTATTTATAGTGCCCTTTGTAACAAATGTTTGGCTTTTTTGCAGCAACTGCATATTGCTTGTCATACCAAGATCTTTTCGGGAAATTTTGTCTGCTTTTGGGTCCTAAACTTTTCTTTAACATTCCGTCGAGCATCTGCAACAAAAAAAATTTACCCAGAAAAATTTTCCATACGTACATTTCGTCATCCATTATGCAGCAGGTATATTTTTTGTAAAAAATTTGACTTCAATTTCCGGACTCTGTCTTTTATTACAGAGTTCCTGTCGGGAAGTTTTTGAGCCTTATATGCTTTTAAAGCTGCATTGGCTTTAACTTTTCGTACCAAAAAGTCCGAGTACTGACCTAACCGGGCAGCTTTCCTACCGGATGTGTTGGGAACTCTTTTGAAAATGCTTTCTATTTATTGGCTTTAGAAACATCATGTGGACCATTCTTTCTTCCTGAACCAGGTTTCTAACAACGATCAAGTTCTCCCGGTACTGTTTAATAACATTGGAAACAGTTTGATAGCAGACCTTTGATTGTTTGGACAACTTTTTATAGGACCAAGTTTGGTTTTGTTGAAAATATTTAATAATTTTAGTACGCACTTTTTTCTGGTCATTAATTTTAATCAGATTAACAAAAAATTAACATAATTGACATTAAACATAATAACTGACATGCTTTACAAATATTTTACCGATGGTCTTTGATTTGGATAAATTTGGTGAGCAGTTAAAGTAGAGTTCGCATGCACGAAAAGTTTTGGATTTATGATCCAAGAAACCCCTAACAAATGAGGGAATAATGGTGCAATCAAGGTGTTTATTCCACAAAATTTAAAAACTACAGTTAATAATGATACCAAAACTAAGTCAGACATATGTACGGTTAATACAAGATTATACATAAAGACATACATTCTTATCTCCTGAGAATCTATAAAGATTGAAAAGAATAGATCTCCAGTGACTTAGTGCTTCGATTAATTATATTATTATATTAATTATTAATTATAAAAACTTTACTGTCTTTGCCTTAGATTCTAAAAGCAATAAAAATCACAACATTTAGAGCAAAGTTAGGCATTTCCTATGCACGCGTGCTTTTCGACCATTATTAAATTTACAACAACGTACTCACACGTATTAAAAACTCATTCAGTCTGGTTTGAGCGTTCATTGAAGGAGGTTGTGTTGTCGCATGTTTCATGTTTTTCTACATGAAGATCACTAATGCAGGGATGGAAAACTTAATATTTTTTAACATCAACGTATGGTGTACGTTTTTAGAATTATAAACTTCCAAAATGTAACTAATTTTAATCTAAAATGCTTTCTAAAATCGATATAAGTAAAGAAGTCTAACATAAATTTTAAATTTAAAAATATTATTTTTAATTAAAATATCACCATTTCAAAATTAAAATTTCCATGCCTGTGTTGTAGTGAATATGAGAGTATAAATTTTTCTCTTTTCTTATTTTTCGCTCTTGCAACAACTGACCAATCGCATCTGTTGCCGGGCTCTGGAATTAAAGTTACGTGGATCTACTAAAAAGTAAATTTTACTGTTTTAAATAAAATGTATTTTGTTTTTGTTGTGATAACCGAATTTATTGCTTATTAGCTTAGTAGGGGTGACAAAAATTTGGTAATTCTTTGTGTCAACTGGTTTTATGTTGCTAGTATCAAAAAAATCTATGAATATAATCGAATCATTTGATTTCGAACAAATCAGAACGACTCAGTAAATATTTATATGACTGCGGTAATCATAATATGGTAAAGTTACAATGAACATGATTGTAGCAATCATATATATGATTGCAGTAAATAATTTCACCTATCCCTCGATTTACACGATTGATGCGTTCCTGAAAAAATCATGTAAATGGATATGAAAAATGTTTGTATCAGAAATCGTCTAAATCGAAAAAAGACCCAAATACGAAAAATTAAAAAATTTTGTTTAGAAATAAAAAATTTTCAATTTAAACAATGTTTTAAATCAAAATTTCCATAAAAAATTTGATTTTAAAATGTTGTTTAAATTTAAAAATTGTATTAGTTTTTGATAGAAAAATCCGTTGTGGCATTATTTTCCAAAACTGTACCGATTTGTCTGTGTTGAAGACTTTATCAGGAATGTATTAATTGGCAGCAATAATTTCAGTACATTTTTCGGGATATTCTTTAGACACGTCAATATCAGCAGAAGCTTGTTTAACTTTTAATTATACATTATGTAAGGAATGTCTTTGCCTAAATATTGCAAACTAACCATGACTTGATGGTAGCTGATCATTAAGTTTTTTTTTTTTTTTGTAATAGCAATTGGGATTCACTTTTAAGTTTAATTTTTTTAATGTCCCGAACGCATGAAGTTGTACTTAGGCTCATTTTGGTTCCAGTTGCTACACTTTCCCCTATTATCTTTTAATTTTTTATAGATAACTATTTTTGAGAATTGTGCAGAATATATTTACGGAAAAAAAATAATTTTTGCTAAAATATTTTAAAAAAAATCGTGTAAATTGAGGTAATTTCCACATCCCTCAATTTAAACGAAAACCAAAAAAATCGTGTAAAAGTGAAATCGTGTAAATCGAGGAATAGGTGTATATGTTTGTGACAACCATTTTATGATATGTATGTCAAATATACTCGCCATTGAAACTTACTGAAATTTTAATGATTTGGGCGCAACGTCTGGCTATTGAGTAAAATACTATCAGCAGTGATGCCAATTTCGAGCTATATATTGCCAGGTTTTGCTGGTTCAAAACGCAAAATACATTTTATTTTACTTTGCTTTTAGAGCTTTAATTTTTGTTTAAAAATATAAAATTATTTGGAAATACATTCCGGAAATACATTTACCTTCTTCAGATACATATGATTTTTTTAATTCTGAAAAGATTTAATAATACTATTAAAACACAAGTCAAGAGAAATAGAGTAAGAATTTGAGAAAAACAAATAAGTACAAACAAATATCAATACCGCTTGGATAACTGAAAATTTTCGTTTTACTTTCTCTGAAGAAACAAAATATGGTATTAATTCCACTTTGGATCGGAATAAAATTGATATATACGATTTGTGGATCTCAGTAGTTGGCAACACTTCCCGTGTTAGTGAAGTATTCGATGAACTGTCAGATATGTAGGTGATCATATTATGACATTTTATAACACTCTGCTTGAGCAGAACCAATTAGTAAAAATTTTTTGGAATTGTCTCTGATAAATACTTTACCTAACCTACAAAGTTATTGAGAAATAAGGTAGCTCATAAATTCCACAGATAGTATGAGGGAAGGTCTAAAATTTTTAATCAAGCTTCATAATATATCTTTTGATATACATTATTATGGCTAACAATAGATCAGAGAAAATTCCAACTAGATTGAATTTCGAAAAACGAAAACAACCGTTTCGAGGATATTATTCTATATGAGGTTTATAATGTGTTAATTTGTATATAAATATGTACAAATTTAAACAAAAACTAAAATTTTTTGAAAAAAAAAAAAAAAAAAATTCCAAAAGTTCGAATATTTTTGAACTTATGCGAAAATGTCTGACATGTCATTGAAATCTCCTTTCAAAGGCCTACTACATGATATCAAATTCTTATACATTTCCTTTGCGAGAAATATGAAATAAATTATAAAAACCTCACCAAATATTGTTGCCAGGACCATAGAGAAACAACAAGAGCGGAAACTAGAAAAATACTCAAACAAAAATTTAATCAAAAAATCACACATACGAGAGTTGTTTTTCTCTTCTCATAGCTTTTTTACTAACATATTCTCAACACTTAGGTTTTTGATAACTGATTTAGGTCTTTGACAGAAGAGTTGCCGCTCTATGTATATTTCTCTATGGCTAGGACAGACATTTTGAAATTAAACTTTTATTTCAGTTAGTAACATCCACAACTTATTTTCGGGTCTACCCTAATGTTTATACTTATATCGTCTGAGAATCGTTGAGTATCTCTTTTTCTTACATTTTGCATTATAGATATTCTGAAAATATTCATGGCTCATAAGAAATATCCACCGAAATCAATGTGGCTGGCATTATAAACTAAATACATACTACATATCTATTTTTAAAGTTTATCGTACGACTTATAAAAGTCATTTAAAAAGACAAATATTTATATATCAAAATCCCACCAATATACAATTGCTAAAAAAGCTAAAGCTATTTCTTTCTTTTTTTTGTACTTAATTGCTTAAAGTAAATATTAATTATGTCGGGCACAAAGTTTGTTGGTAAATAAAGATTACGAAATATATTTGAAGTAAAAAAGCCGCCTTCGCACCAATATGTTACAGTTTTGTTAAAATTCTCACAAACTATACAATACGGATGGATGATGTATGCACTAACAGGGTGAACAAAGAATAAAGAAACAGAAAAGCAACTTACAATTGTAATAAAAACAATGTATACAGGGATGGAATATACAATTTTTGTTTCGGTATCAAAATAATGTTCAAATAGTTCTTTAGTAATATTCAAATAGTACTTTAGATAACATTCAAATAGTACTTTTTTAACCTTACAGTACTTAAATTAAAATTGTTTCTTATTTCTATATGAGCGTAGTTCTGTGGTGTTATACACTAGATTTTCTATAAAAAAAATACTGGTATACACAAGATTTTCTATAGACAAAACTGTTATACACAAGATTTTCCATAGAAAAAAACTGTTATACACAAGATTTTCTATAGAAAAAACTGTTATACACAAGATTTTCTACAGAAAAAACAAACTGTTAAACACAAGAAAATACTGTTACCCACAAGTTTTTGTATAGAAAAAACAGTTATACACAAGATTTTCTATAGAAAATACTGCCATACACAAGATTTTCTATAGAAAAAAACTGTTATACACAAGAAAATACTGTTACACACAAGATGTTCAATAGAAAATACTGTTATACACAATATTTTCTGTAGAAAAAACTTTTATATACAAGATTTTCTATAGAAAATAACTGTTATACACAAGAAAGTACTGTTACACACAAGATTTTCTATAGAAAATACTGTTATACACAAGATTTTCTGTAGAAAATACTGTTATACACAAGATTTTCTATAGAAAAAAAAACTGTTAAACACAAGAAAATACTGTTACCCAAAAGATTTTCTATAGAAAAAACTGTTATACACAAGATTTTCTATAGAAAATACTGCCATACACAAGATTTTCTATAGAAAAAAACTGTTATACACAAGAAAATACTGTTGCACACAAGATGTTCTATAGAAAATACTGTTATACACAATATTTTCTGTAGAAAAGACTGTTATACACAAGATTTTCTATAGAAAACAATGTTATATACAAGATTTTCTATAGAAAATACTGCCATACACAAGATTTTCTATAGAAAAAACTGTTATACAGAAGAAAATAGTGTTACACACAAGATGTTCTATAGAAAATACTGTTATACACAATATTTTCTGTAGAAAAAACTTATATATACAAGATTTTCTATAGAAAATACTGCCATACACAAGATTTTCTATAGAAAAAAACTGTTATACACAAGAAAGTACTGTTACACACAAGATTTTCTATAGAAAATACTGTTATACACAAGATTTTCTGTAGAAAATACTGTTATACACAAGACTTTTTATAGAAAACAATGTAATACACGAGATTTTCTATTGAAAATATTGTTAAACCCAACATTTTTTATAGAAAAACTGTCATACACAAGATTTTATATAAAAAATACTGCTATACACAAGTTTTTCTATATAATACACTGTTATACACAAGATTTTCTATATAAAACACTGTTATACACAAGATTTACAATGGAAAATACTGTTATACACAAGATTTGGTAGAAAGATATAGGTTCATATAAAACTTCTTTTGTGTCCAATTTTATCTTGATATTTGTTATTGTATTGGAACTAGGGACCAATGTTGTCATCATTTACAGTTTAATTTCTAAGTACGTTGAACTAAATTTGTGTAAAATCAGTATTCCGGGGAAACATTTGTGTGGGTGCTAGGAAGATCCTGGACCGATATTGTCCATTTTCAATACCAACCAACCTTATCAAAAGAGAGTATTTGTGGAGCCAGCTACCTCCTTTCGTTTAGGCCCTATCGTTTTTTCGACATACAGACAGATGGACGGACAAAACTAGCTCATCTCATAATCTTATAAGGTTCAATATAATATATAGACCAATATTTCGATGTATGTAACGCAATGACAAAATCAATATTTACCCATCTTTTTTCTTGGTGAACGAACAAGAGAAAATTTGCATATATAAATCAAATAGTGAAAATTGTTTGCAGGTATCAAATGGGTAGCGGAATTACTACGGTAATTTTGAATATGAAATAGTATCAGAAAAAGTACGATCGTATTAAATTATCATTGACTGTCTATGTTTAAAATATATAATTGGTCAATTCACAAGGTCTCTTCTCAGTCATATTGTCATAATGTCCTAATATATCACGACTCGGGGGCTCGGCTTAACCGACTCTTAGGCATTCGGCGTTGGTCTCTGCTGGTTGGTTACGATAACACAATAAGCATAGCATAGAAAGTAGTATTATTTTAGGACATTTTCTGCTTGAAAAGCAATAAAAACCATTGGGAAATATTAGGACATTATGACAATATGCCATGATAAGAGACCTTGTGAATTGACCAATTGTAATATTTGAAGTAATATATCACAAATTATACAGATATGAATGAATCAATTGGCTTAAGATATATGGCAATATAATAATAACAAAAGCAAATGTCAAAATAGTTGTGGCTTGAAAAGATGGACAAATATATTCCATACTCGTTGCCTATTGAAAATTGTTTTATTCTCTCGCTTTGCAAGGCCCAACCATTGAAAACTTTGTTTACCAACTGTCATTTGTTGCATATAATAATCTGTGTAATATACAATATGTGTCGCAGTGTGATACATATCGATTTCAATGGCATCAAAACATGGAACTATTACTGCAAAGTATGTTAAAGGTTGAGTTTAATCTGCAAAACATTATTTGAATTGACACCTAGCTTACTAACTTAAAATTTATTTAAAAATTTTCAACATAAATAAAATCCAAAATACTTATGTACTTTTAAATATGTACTATGTACTTTAAATAAACAATAATACACCTTATTTTAAGAAGTTTGTATTTCATTGATGAAACAATGCACACCAAACGTGAGTAATAAACAATTTAACTAAACTCACCTGCCAAATAATAATCACTCACCAACTCATCCGGAAAACTACATAATATAAATACAACTCCACTCTGGAAATCAGCATTATTATTGTTCTGAACGTCTTTCGGTTTAGCCGTTTCTCAAGTTTGTAAAAAAAAAAAACGCAATTGTATTTAATTTAGTATTTTATTTTTTGTGTGTGTGTTTATTTTAAAATAATGAGTTTCAATTTAATTCTGTTCAAATTAATGGTTTGTGCTGTGCTATTCTAGAAAATAATTCATGTATATACAATTTTTAATTAAAATTTGTTTTCATTCATTCCCCTCATTAGCTGTTAGTTGGCTTAGCATGGTGTTCCTGGGCTGCAGCAATTAATAAGGATAGTGAAGAGGATAATACAAATATTTCTGATTTGCAAACATCAGCTACATCGGCCAAATGTAAGTATATATTTTTGAATTTATAAGTTTAGGTTGAAAACTTTAAGCTACAGGGCATAACACTAACTAAAGCATTATATTCACTGTAACGCTAACCCGTACTTCTGATATTTTAAAAATCATTTAAAATAGTTATTATAGTTTTTCTGTTTTCAAAAAGTGTTCTTGATACATGTAGGAAATCATTACTTTATTATATTTCTAACAATATATATTATACATCATATATTCCGCAGCAAAGTCTGTAATACATGATTTGAAGTTTAACATCGAAAAAGATAAAATTTTAAAAATTTATTATTGGGAATTTTAGCACTCTTTTTTCCAAAACTGTTACTCTACCGTTACAGGATTTCTAAATATGTTAGCAAAAAGCGATTGAGTGCACTATAGATATTAGATGTATTTGTATAATGAACAATTTTATCATAACATGTTGTTCTCAGATTATGATATCCATAAGCCGAGAGCAACATAATATGGTAAGTTCTTCATCATATTAATGGTTGTCAAAAACATATACATGTTTACTGTAACCATATATATGGTTGATACAATCATGTGAATCGTAAGTTAACCATATTATTGTTACCACAATCATAGATATAGTTACTGTAACTATAATATTGTTAAAAATGTTGAAATGTTACAGTAAACATGCACAAATATATTTTTTTTGTCTGCGTGTAGTTTAGCTGCTGTTGCTATTTTATGGCTTCATGTATATTTTGGCTAAAATTAGATTTTTCCGATGAATATGCTATTTTTCTCACGGTTATATCTCGGGATTTTGTTTTCCTGTTTTCAGCACAATTGCAGTTATAAACTAGGAGAAAAAAGTTATTTACATTGTCCAGCAGTATTTTACATTGAAAATTCGAGAATTTTTAAATGTACAAGACAGTTGATGTTAACTCTAACAGCGCCTATGATAAACTCACTGACTACTGCAACCGCAATCTGCCATCTTCATCCGAGTAGTCGAGATTGTTCTTAACAGTCAAAACTCGTATGTTCGAATTCTAGAGCTTTCGATGTTAATGTTAGCAGCTTAAACACTTAGTGTTGCCACACTTACAAACAATGCTAATAACCGCATGCTATCAACATTATTGATAAATTCAAATCGCTTTTGTAAATTCGTAACAATATGTTGTCCTCCGCGCGTTAGGTGTTTGATCCTCATATTTGGATACCTAATAACTCCACCAACAAACTTCTGCAAGCAATGCATGCAGCTTTTTTTCCTTTGTATTGTTTTTCCATTGGCATGGTGACCTAATGGAATCGCTCTCCTTGTTCTTCCGATTCGGTGGGCAATTGGTGTAAGAACTTTAAAGTGGTGATGCAGAACATGTAATTTCAATGTCATAGATGCATTGCTGTTATGAAAGTAATTTAATTTATTGAATTTCCTATAGTGTGGCAGTAATGGGCCAAAAATGGTTACACTTTTTATACCCTACACCACCATAGTGGGGAGGGTATAATGGATTTGAGCAGATGTTTGTAACGCCCAAAAATATTAGTCTAACACCTACCTTAAAGTATACCGATCGACTTAGAATCACTTTCTGAGTCGATTTAACGATGTCCGTCCGTCTGGCTGGCTGGTTGTCCATGTAAACCTTGTGCGCAGAGCACAGGTCGCAATTTTGAAGATATTTCGATAAAATTTAGTACATATCATTTTTTCTGACCAAGGACCAATCCTATTAAAATTGGCTGAAATCGGTATATTAATTCACCTAGCCCCCATACAAATGTCCTCCCGAAATTGGACTTTATCGGTCATAAATGTTTTATTTATATAGGTATCTACACAAGTTTTTCTCCAAATAAATTTTATACATACCGAATGTATGTCACCAAATTTTATTATGATCGGTGCATATTTAGTCATAGCTCTCATATAAGACCTGTTTCCGATAATCACTTTAACGAGCATAAATCTCCTTAAAATGTTGGTATACACATAAAATGCAACATAAATAACTTTCATATAGACATTAATCACATGACCAAATTTCATGGTGATCGGTCCATAATTTTTCATAGCTCCCATATAAGGCCCGCTTCCGAAAATCGCTCACGAATATAAATTATTGAAATTTTTAAAGAATATTGATTTTGCTCATTTACTTAGTGTAGGGTATTATAAGGTCGGGCTTGACCGACCATACTTTCTTACTTGTTTTCTCCTAGTCTACTGCTAAAATTGGGGCGAAGACAGGAAAACAAAATTCCAATTCGTTTCCGAGATATAGCCGTGAGAAAAATAATATCTCATTCGGAAAAATCAAGTTATAGCCAAAATATACATCAGGCAATAAAATAAATGAACTGCAGCTACACACAAATGGGTTGGCGAATCTTTTATACCCACTATTAATATATGACAATAAAATATTTTTCTGATATAGGGGATCAATTAATGACCTATCCTCACAAAAGTTGGTAGAAGTACTAAGGTTCTTAGAAAACTGGTTTATGTCTAATTTCATCACTATATTAACCCTCTAATGCTTAAGCATGCCTCAAGGCACTCATCGCAAAAATGCCAATAAATGCAAATATATCTGATTTTTCATTTCAAAAACTCTTGTAACAGTTCGTAAAATAATTTAATAAGCCTTGAAACGTCTTACAAGTTCTCTTCTTTTTTATTTACTGCACATCTTACAAACTATGAGCATTAACAACCAAAACAAGTAAGAGAGCTATATTCGGCTGTGCCGAATCTTATATACACTTCACCAAATTATACTTTAAAATAAAATTTGAAAAATTTTTTTTTGGAATTTTTAAAATTTTTTTTTTTTCGAAATTGTTTTTTAAAATTTTTTTCGAATTTTTTAAAAAAAGTTTTTTTAATTTAAAAATTTATTTTTTTTAATTTATTAATGAAAAAAGTTTATGACAAAAGAATGTTTTATGTGAAAAAAAAAATTCGGGTTAAAAAATACTTGTCCCGATTGTAGGTCGAACTTTCTATAGCCTTATATACATCGTTGCAATGGACTTTGAAATATCTATCATTAGATATCCATATTGTCTATATTTATGACTTAGTAATCGAGATATAGAAAAAGTAGGCCAAAAATAGAGGTTGTCTCGGATTTTTGCTCATATATTCTTTATTTATAGACGGACTTTTCTGATCTTAAATAGGAAACTTCTCGTAAGCATGTCTGACAGAATTATCTTCAGAAAATTGATTTCAACAGACAGACGGACAGATGGACATAGCTAAATCGACTACGCTATCTATAAGGATCCAGAATATATATACTTAATAGGGTCGGAAAATTATATTGTGGAAGTTACAAACGGAACGACAAACTTATATATACCCTTCTCCCGAAGGTGAAGGGTATAAAAATATGGGAAGTCCATGTTGTGTTATCAAACGTTGATTAAAGTGTTTTAAAGTTTCCCTATTACAATCATATTTTTTCTTAAAAAGTATACTTATATTTTATATATTGGAGTTAAGACTTATGTAAAAAAAGGTAAGCTACTCTTTAGAGACGTGATTAATTGATGAGTGCCTTCAGGCACTCTTGAGCATTGCAGATTAGTTTTGCTGCCTCAGTTTTTCACTCATATAGCAAAATGTGGTTTGGTTTTCTTTGCTTTGATTTGCAATTTTTTAAATAAAATTTTAAGAAATGGCTGGTTGAGTAAACAAACGTTTCAAATTATCTGATTTGAGTGATGATCAATTAGAAGAGTTGTTTTCAATAAAAATTGACAAACTATACTAACTAAAACCTGACTATTTCAATCTCTAAAGCGCCAAGGGTGTCTTAAGGCACTAATTTAGTTTTATCCATCTGGCAGGTAAACCATTGATTGTATAAACTTTTAAATATTGTTTTTGAAATCAGATGCCCAAATTTACTATAAAAAAATTATTACCAACGTTTTTAGCCATATTTTTTTAGAAATTTTTGAAATGAATGTTTAAGTCATTTTCTGAGGGAAAACTTGATTGGGGACTTGGAACAAATGTTGCCCGATTTTTTTAGAACTAATTTTTGTAACATTTTATAAGGCTTCCCACATAATCAACATAATTATAATTGCTCAAACAGTATTCCGGGAACACTTGTATGGGGGCTAGGTAAAATCGTAATATTGCAATAATCACCAGAGAGTTTTTGTGGAAAATTTGTTTGGGCTCTATTGTGTTTGCAACAGACAGACATACAGACGGACACATCTAGCTCATCTTAGAATCTTATCAGGACACAGAATATATATACATATACCGGCAAATATTTTGATGTGTTTTTGATAATAAGTAAAACGTTGATCGCTACATGCCTTTACTAAATTATAACCTGGACTGATGAAATTAATATTTCTGCAAAAATCTGAATAATTTAAAAGAATAAAAAAATAAAATGTTAAGGGAGTATTCAAAAAGTAAATTCCAAAAAAATCAGTTAAATCGGTACTGTAATTTAATTCTGCCACAAAAATAGGGGACAATTCACACAGTGGTTTGATTCAATTTGGAATTAAACTACAAATGTTTAGAAATTTGACCTTTCACCAAGTTGGTAAAAAGGTAAACTTTTATATGATCTGGGTCATGATATTCATAATGAAATGAGCAGCCACAAACAAAATTTGTCTCTTTTTAAAATTATTGGCAAAAATGTGTTTTTTCGGGAATGTTATGATGAACATTCATTCTCTTCTCTAATCAGACTATTCCCAGCGGGAAAAAGATGCAGTAATGAAGCCTTCTGAAATGCCTTATTTTGCAGACCTAAGGACACCCAGTCGCATTACTTAATCGTTTAAATTTTACACGGGGTGTCATTGCGAGCCAAGGCCTTGCATACTCGCTGCTGTTAGAGGGCTGTGGGAAGGCCTACTTATGAAGGCATAATAGAAGGTCTTCCGTTAAAGGCCTCACAGAATGTATACATCTATTAAAAACCCTGAAAATTAAAGCCTAATTTATAGTCTGCTGAAGCAAGAAAATATTCTAAATGAATTCAGCATAAAACCTAAAGAATGGACTTTAAAATAACACGTGATATTTTTTTTTATATAAAAAACTCCTTCACGCGAACTTGACAACTTCAAATGTTATGAAAGGCTTAATTATTTAGAAGATTTTGCACCTTCTTATGGTTTCATGCAACAGTTTATTATAAAGAGAGCAAAATACATAGAATTATAGAGAAACAATAATTGCAAAACCAATCATGTTTAAATATTAAATAAAGGTTTGTTAGACCATGCAATTTTGATTGTGTATGACAGGAGCATAGGCCTTCTAGAACGTCTTCTGTGAGAAGGCAGATTAGAATGAATATCGCATCTTTAAGAATGTGTAAATAGGACTTTTAGAAGGCCTACAAAGTGAAGGCCTAGAATTTTTTCCCGCTGGAGTGATTGTGATTTATGTTTTTCTTATAATATTTGTGAACTTCGTTGACAAGCGTGTTGCTTATAGGTAAATAAACCATCATATTTGGCCTTTCAGATCGTAGTCAGGCAGTCAGATCGTAATAGAAAAGGTAGATGTATTTTCTCTTTAAATTTTCTTGGATATTAATGGATGTATTTTTATGAAAAATGCCATATAGTAATCACATTATTGAATATTAATTAAAATAAGTAAAAATAATATTTTTAGTAAGAATTGCTTAAGAATTCAGAAATTTTATATAAAGAAAAGAAACATTAAATTTTTGTTAATTATTCTGATGTTCCTTTCTCTTTCTAGTGCTGAATCTTGGTAGCCTATTTGGATATGGCAATAACGGTTATTATCCCAACTACAATAGACCCAATTATTATCCAAATTATAATACAAATGGCGGCTTTTATCCCAGTACCGGAAAGTATCCCACAACAAATACCGGAGGCTATTATCCAAATAACAACTATTATCCCCCAACAACTGGCACAGGTACTAATATTCTAGGTGGTACAGGTGGTTATGGAGGTTATGGCGGCTATGGAGGCAATGGTGGTTTGCAACAATATTATGGCTACTTGGATCCTAACTATAGCGGCAGACGAAATCTGGGTTATGGTTATTATACTAACACCAACATCTATGGCTTGCCAAAAACCACTAACGATCATTATGGTAGCCGGGAAAGAGATCGTGTGACTTATAGCTATAGGGGTTATGAATGAAACTTTTATAAATAAGCTAATTAGTTACTAATCAGATACATAAATTGCTCACTGGGTATTTTATGTAGTTAGTTGTGCGTTTGTTAGAACTTAATGTGTCTTGCTTTATTGTAAATTCTTTTAATCACTTGATGTCTAAAGACATGTTGTTTGTTAAGATTGATTACTTCTATTCAGTGAGTCATTCATTAATTTTGCATGCCTAATTTAATTTAAATTCAATTGTCATACATACGTTTTAGACACATTTAATTTGTTGTTGATATTTTTTTTATTTTTTTATATATTTTTCGTTGATGTGAAAAATTAAGCAACTAATTATTGTGTCAACTTTTGTTAAGAACATGAAAATAAAACTTGTCATTTTTGTTAAACAAATTTAATAGATTTTAGAACTCTTTTGTATTCTTTTTTGAAATATTTGATGGGAACATTTTTTTTTTATTATTTATAATAAAAACATATAATACATATGTAGTTAATTGAACTATTGTTTTTAAACACCTGTAGCAACTTTAAGTCAAGTCTGATTGAATCCGCCTTAAGATATGCAAATGTTTATACAATAATTTTCAAATTAACACTATTGATACCATTTGTTATTGTTTATTAAACAAAGTTTTAGGGTATTTGTGTAAACATTTGAACTATTAAATTGTCTGTGGTATTTATTTCTAACAGATGGTTAACTAATTTTTATTTTTTGGAAAACTTTTTTATTAAAGATAAAAAATATTTATGCATTATTTTTGTTTATTACTGAATAAATATTTCATAATAAAACTAAATATTTATGTTTGCTTTTGTTTTTCTGTGTTGGCAAAACTGGGCCAGTTAAAGTTTTTTTGTACAGATTATTACATTTTTTTATTGATTTTTTTTTTTTTTTTTTTGTCAATAATTAAACGAATTTTTTTGACGTAAAAACTAAAAATCAAGAATTTATAAACGCTAATCGAACTAAATAAATTTCTTTCGTAATTAAACGGTTACTGCGATTTGTATATTAAGGATTTTTGGTGAAAATATAACGAGGATATTTTTAACTAATTTTAAAGACAACTTGAGAAAAGTAATACTCGGAGAATATAATGAAATTTACAGAAGCGGGAGGAGAGAACGATCCATCTTCACTTCTACTAGCCAGCCTTTGACAACTTATAATTGAAACTCATCGGTCAGCAAATGCTCACTGAAAAGGCATGTCGCTCCACTAAGTTTTGCGAATGATCCACACCCTTATTAACCCTCTAATGCTTAAGCATGCCTCAAGGCACTCATCGCAAAAATGCCAATAAATGCAAATACTACTGATTTTTCATTTCAAAAACTCTTGTAACAGTTTCTAAAAAAAGTACTTAAATATTTTAATAAGCCTTGAAAGCTCTCTCCTTGCTTATTTACTACACTTTTTACAAACTGTTTTTTATTTTCAAAAACTCTTGTCACAGTTTCTAAAAAACTTAAATATTTTAATAAGCCTTGAAGGCTCTTAAAAGCTCTCTTCTTTCTTATTTACTTAGGCACTTTTTACAAATCAAGTGCATTAACAACCAACAAAATATGAGAAGTCCATGTTGTGTTATCAAAACGTTGATAACATTTTTTTTTCTTAAAAAGTATACTTTTATTTTATATATTGCAGTCAAGATTTATGTAAAAAAAGGTAAGCTACTAGAGACGTGATTTATTGATAAGTGCCTTCAGGCACTTTTGAGCATTGCAGACTAGTTTTGCTGACTCAGTTTTTTGCTTTGATTTGCAATTTTTTACGTAAAATTTTAAGAAATGGCTGGTCAGTGAACATACCTTTCAAATTATCTGTTTTGAGGAATGAACAATTAGAAAAGTTATTTTCTATAAAAATTGACAAACTATACTAACTAAAACCTGACGATTTCAATCTCTAAGGACCCAAGGGTGCCTTTAGGCACTCATTAAGTTTTTCCCACCTGGCAGGTAAACCATTGATTATACAAACTTTTAAATGTTGTTTTTGAAATCAGATGCCCAAATTTACCATAAAAAAATTATTACTAACGTATTTAGCCATTTTTTTGAAATTGGCATTAGAGGGTTAACTCGCAAGTTTGGTTATACAATTTGGTCGACGACCCTATATTTTAGCAAATCACAACGTTACTTAATAGCGATTCAACCTTACCTTTAAAAAATTAAAATTGATTATGAAAATGGCTGTTAATATAATACTTTTCAAACTTTGGTAAAGAATTGAATTTGGTTTGATATTGAAAATATTACATTTGAACTCTTGGCGATTAATATATATTTTGAAATGGTTTCATTAAAATTGAGCAACAGTAAATTACAATGGTCACCTAGAACATGTGATATCACACCTCTGGATGTTGTTGTATGTGAAGTCAAAAGTCTTCGTCGATAACACTGCTCACTTAATTTGGGGAATACCGGTAGCAATGCTGCTAAGAGTATTCAACAATTAATAAGATTCCAATATTCAAGTCTTACTAGGTGTTTTATTTAAAATTAAAAAAAAAACTTTAGATGAATCACCCTTTATAAAGGGTATTCCAACAGGGACTTCTGAACTTTTACAGTTGATAGCGGTCAAATTGTAGAAACTACATCTGTCGAATTAGCTGTTTTTGGAAAATCACCAAGTATGATCGCTATCATCAACACATGCAAATGATAAAATTGTTTTATCAAAATCGGTGTTCTGTTCGAGCCAAAATCCACGCAAAAATATCGCCGATATCCGTTAGAGTGTTCAGGAGAATAATTTTTAGCAAGAAATCGTCTTCAGCGATGGCAAATTTGTCTCATGCATGTCGAGAAAGTCACTCTTTAGTGTGAACTTTTGATGCCGATGTCGCTTGTCCATATTTCTTTGAGAAATATGTTTTGGCCTGAATGGGATGAAATGCATACCAATGATATCTGCCACACAGTCTCATGCATCCCGAAAAAGTCACTGTTTAGTGTGGATTTTTGGCGCCGACGACGTCGGTCCATATTTCTTTGAGAACGACGTTGGCCAGGCCATCACCATCAATGGCAGTCTCTATAGGTCGATGATTACCAGCTTCTTTGGCCTGAATTGGATGATATGGACACCAGTGACATGTGCCATACAGCTCATGACACATTAAACATTCTGCTGCACAAGCGATTTGAGGGCATCTCACGGGGAGTTGGCGTGAACTGTCGCAGGTCTATGGAAACCACATCGGCACCGAAAGCCAACTTATCTCTTGTCATCCTTAAAATTTAGCCTGATTTGGACATTTCGCTTGTGCCAGCGCAACCGCGGCTGACATTTGCACGATGTTTTGAACGAACAAAAATGTCGATGATATACACATATTATTATACCCTTCACCTTCGTGAGAAGGGTTTATATAAGTTTGTCATTCCGTTTGTTATTTCCCCAATATAACTTTCCTACCCTAAAAGTATATATATTCTGAATCCTTATATACAGCGGAGTCGATTTAGTCATGACCGTCTGTCTGTCTGCTGTCTGTTGAAATCAATTTTCTGAAGACCCCAGATATCTTCGGGATCCAAATCTTCAATAATTCTGTCAGACATGCTTTCGAGAAGTTTCCTATTTAAAATCAGCAAAATCCGTCCATAAATAACGGAGGTATGAGCAAAAATCCGAGACAAGCTCTATTGATTTTTGATCTATATCTCGATTTCTAAGTTATATATATAGACAATATGGATATCTAATGATAGATATTTCAAAGCCTATAATAAGTTTGACCCACAATGGGCCAAAATCGGGAAAAATATTTTTTAACCCGAATTTTTTTTTTTCACAAAAAACTTTTTTTTTCAATAATATATTAAAAAAAAAATTTAATTAAAAAAATCTAAAAACAATTTCAAAAAAAAAAATTTTAAAAAATTGTTTAAAAAAATTAAAAAAAAAATTGGTTTGAATGTTATTTCAAAGTATAATTTGGTGAAGGGAATATAAGATTCGCCACAGCCGAATAAAGCTCTCTTACTTGCTTTATTTAAATTTAAAGATCCCACCAGTTCTAGGAGACTGTCTCGAACTAGTGATTTTACCCATCATTTAGGGTGGGAACTAGTTACTTCAATAGCTACGTGACTAGTTATTTTAATACGTGCTTGTCGTAAGCATTGAGTACAATGATACATCTAATAGCTGGTTCAAAGTGGTCAACGAATTGGATTAACATACTTAAATAGCGTCAGTTACCCTACTAACTACCTAACTGGTAACTTGATCAGTTATTTTAACGTATACGGATGCTAATTCATCTCAAATAGTCAGCCCCAGTAGAGCCCCAGTGACTCTACCTTCTACAAGAGTTTTCAATATTTAGCCCTACAACGTCAAACTTCGATTTTGATTTTTTTCATATTTTCTTTTGTTTGACGTTACAAGAATTGTATAATTGAGAATTTACATTCTAATGAGTGTACCTTATATTGTAGTGTCATGGGCAGTACAATAATCCATAGCTTGTAATTAAACCTTTCTTCGACAACTCTCCAATGGATTGCTTATGGTAGGTAAAATAACTACTTTCTAAAGTGCAGTACAAAATAAACGCTTAAAGTGACTTCACTATAGTTTACTAAGAGACACTAAAGTGACTATTGACTTCATGCTATGTTACATGGGATATCAGTATACTTAAGCAAAAATAAAAATTAACTGTATGATAATTATATCAACACAATTTGTATGAAACCAGTTTGAAGGAATTACTTACAAAACGTTTATAGTGACTACACTCCAGATTACTTAGAGACACTTAAATGACAATTGTCTTCACACTAGATTACCGGGGATGTATAAAGTAACCAATTGTCTTTTCTCTGCACTACAAAGAGCACATTCGTGTCACATGACCAATATATATAAATTGGAGTCAGCCAAGTGATAAGAGATTTGTGAGGATTGCTGTCTATATGAAATATATTGACTACTTGCTTAACTGCTAGGATAGGAAGCGCTTAATGAAATACAGTAGCGAGCACAAAAAATGCAACACTGGGCCATATGATCTTTAATTACATCTGTTTAAAAATAACGGTAACTAATTTATCTATTTTCTTTTGCTGTTTATTCTTTCAATTATAAGTTTTCAAAGTAACCACAGTTTGTTCCAAATTCTGCTTTAAAAAGTTAAATATTTTTGAATTAGTGAAAAAAGTGCAAATTATTAGCGAGCAAAAAAAATGCAACATAATAAAAAAATAGTTAAAGTAAGTTAATTATTTAATTATAATTGAAAATTTCTTAAATATGTTATACACCATGTGTTTTGTAATAGAAGCAGCTGTCAGCTGACAGCAAAACTGTAATCATTAAAGCCTTAGAGGAAGGAAAATCCATGCGTGAAGTTGGACACCTCTTTGGTGTAAATCAATCCACCGTATGTCTGATTAAATCTCGATTTTCCTTTAGAAATAGTGTGGAAAGGAAACTAGGTAGTGGTAATCCTCGAAAAACTACCTCTCGCCAAGACCGCCAGATGATTGCACTGGTTAAAAAAGATCCACGAAAGACCGCAGTGGACGTTGCTAACTTCGCAAATGAGCAAATGGGAGTCTCTATTGGCGTCCACACTGTTCGCCGTAGGTTGAAAGAGGTTAATTTGCATGCGAGACGACCCGCAAAGAAACCTCTCATCAGAGCAATCAATAAAAAGAAGCGCCTGGAATTTGCAAAACGTTACAAGGATTGGTCAAATGAACAATTTGCTAAAGTCTTGTGGAGCGATGAAAGCAAATTTAATTTGTTTGGCTCCGATGGGATAAATTTTGTTCGAAGACCGCCTGGACAGAGATATTCTCCTAGATATCAACTTCCAACTGTAAAACATGGCGGTGGATCAATAATGGTGTGGGGTAGGGAACGATATGTTTAAAAAAAATTATTGATTTTACGTCACGTATTTACAGGTGCGTTTTCCCGTGATGGGGTAGGTCCCTCAACTCAAATCGAAGAAAAAATGGACGCCAAGAAGTATTGTGAAATCCTTGGAGAACACATGCTTCCTCATCTGCGGGAAAAAATGCCTCCTAGTAGCATATTCCAACAGGATAACGATCCAAAGCACTCAAGTCGCTTAGCTCGAAACTTTTTAAGCGACAATGATGTCAATGTTTTGGATTGGCCATCATAGTCTCCCGATCTAAACCCCATAGAAAATCTATGGGAGCTATTAGATCGGGAAGTTAAGAGGAAACATCCGTCAAATAAGAGGCAATTGGAAGAAATTTTGAAAAGTGAATGGGAGAAAATATCTATTAACACGTTAATAGCTTTAGTCGACTCTATGCCTTCTAGGTTGCAAGAGGTTATAAAAAATAGGGGCTACGCCACTAAATATTAATTTTAAGATTTTTTTTTGTAAGAAATACTATTTAATTTAAATAAACACATTGAAATTTATGCTGTTGCATTTTTATTGCTCCCATGAAATTCGCACTCTTTTTAATAAATGACAAAAAAAATATATCATTAATTAAAAATATTTACATAATGTTATTGATAATAGGTATCTATAACTGTAGGGATTAATAAACCAAAGAAATATTTTGAACTTGCCACCATTATTTTAAAATTACCGCACTTAAAGTTAATTTTACTCAATGTTGCATTTTTTGTGCTCGCTACTGTATATGTATATATGTTGGTCATTCTGTGTGTAGGTTGTATAATTCTTATAGTGAAATACCTTATCACCACCTAATAGGCTCTATTGGTTTTATAATAAAAACAGAATTGGTCAATTCACAAGGTCTCTTATGATGTCATATTGTCATAATGTCCTAATATTTCACAATGGTTTTTATTGCTTTTGAAGCATAGCAACTTTTTATGCTATGTTTATTGTGTTATCGTAGAACAACCAACGCCAAATGCCTAAGAGTCGGTTAAGCCGAGCCGCCGAGTCGTGATATATTAGGACATTATGACAATATGACTGATAAGAGACCTTGTGAATTGACTAATTATATAAGCCAATTTGAGATCCTTTTGGTAAAACTTCACTTTTTCTTTTAAAAACGATTGAACCGTTCCATAGTTATTCAATCCTGAACATAGCTAATCTATATATATAAAAATGAAATGGTCCATTTATGTAATGTCATCACGTGAGAACGGCTGGAGCGATTTGAATTATTTTTTTTTCGATTTGAAATGTTCAGGAGATGATTTGTAAAGATAAAGAAAAAATTAAAAAATTCGGAAATTTAAATTTTTAATTTATTGCCTCCTTTTCACTTCTCATTTTTCATAATAAGATACATTTTGTGGAGAAACTTGAAGAACTAACATTAGTAAATAGATAACGGGTGAAACCGGTGCGGTCAGCAAGTTTTTCATAAAAATGTACGACATGTCCAACTTTAGAGGGCTATAAAATATGAACCATGTGTGATATGAGCCTCGTTTATACGCCTTAGAGTCTGCATTTGAGAGTATACTTTGAATTTAATTTAAATCAGAAATGGTAGATATCCAACCAGAGACGAAACAAAATGGAATTACCCTATATGTATGTCTGTGTCCACTATTGTTTAATCACCCATTCTATAGTTTACATAATTTGGATCAAAGTGGTTTGAAATAAACATAATAAACCACAAAATTTACGATGCCGCTAATAAAAGTTTTTCCTAAATAACAAAAAAAAAAAAAACACATGATTTATAATTATTTTTTTTACACTTGTATACATACTTGTATACATATTAAACTAAAAGTATTCCTAATCTGTTGTATCTCTTAGGATTTAAAATGTTGTCTCCAGGCCTTTTAGTATTTAAGTTTCGAGAACAAACAATAACAACAACAATAAAGCATGATTAATGCTTATCATTCACATGATTTTCTATTTATGTGCCATTAATTGATTCACGTCACATTATTATGGCCAATATATAATTAACTTTTACTGTCAATAATAATTGTATAAACAAACACCCATCATCGAGCTGACTTTGAGAAAATCGTAAAAGTGGGTGTTCTTTCGCATTAAATGTATAACACACACACACACACTCACTCATTTTAATTTATTATTAATTTTTTATTTCACTTTATTTCATTTCAACGTTCGCTTTTTTATTTTGGATAACTTCAATATTCTAGATAATGTTCTTTTTTTAAGGTATTTACATACCTGTTATTTTGATAATAAATTAATTGCGAGTTTTATTTACATTGGGTGAATACTTTTTTTTTATTTATTTTTTTTAAAGAGGCACTCGTAAATAAGTGATGTTTGCAGTCATTATTTACAGATTATCTAGAAGAGAGAAGAGGCGCAGAAAATTCTTGTATATCTTAAACACACACATACAAAAACAGTTTTTAGAGTTGAACATTTTCAAAAACTACTTGAGATATCCAAAAGAAAATACTAAATTGATGATAAAAATGATTACTTGAAAAATATATTTTAGAAACTAATTTGGTCAATTATATATCATGAACTATCAACAACTACTTCCCTATTGAAACAATTAAAAGACGGGATTTAATAAAATGTTTCTATTGAATTAATTAGTCAATTCACAAGGTCTCTTATCAGTCATATTGTCATAATGTCCTAATATATCACGACTCGGCGGCTCAACCGACTCTTAGGCATTCGGTATTGGTCTCTGCTGGTTCGTTACGATAACACTATAAACATAGTACAGAAAGTTGTATTATTTTAGGACATTTTTTGCTTGAAAAGCAATAAAACCCATTGTGAAATATTAAGACATTATAACAATATGACATGATAAGAAACCTTGTGAATTGACCAACTATTTTACTATTCTTTTTCTTTATTATGACAGAGAAAACCGATTCGTGATAGCAACCGAATTTGTTGGCAATCGAATGATTCTACCTTACTGAGTGAATTTTACAGTTGTGACTACAAAATTTTTAAGGGGTAACAAAAATTTGGGTTCTTCAACCGAAATTCTTCTTTATCAACTGACTTTCTGTTGACAGAACAGAAAAATTCTATGTGTGCAACCGAATCATTCGATTGGCAACAAATTCGATTGCTATCACGAATCTGTTTTCTCTGTGTGTAATTTTTCTATCTATATTTAATCTCTCCAAAATATTGTGCCACTCTGACAACGGCTTTTAATCTTGAAAGAGTTTTTGTAATTTAAAATGTTAAATGAATAAATCCTCCCGTGTAAAGATCAAAGAAATTATACCGCGTATGATAATTATGGCACAGTGGGATCACAATCAAAAAAATAATGTTAATTGGTCAATTCACATGGTCTCTTATCATGTCATATTGTTATAATGTCCTAATATATCACGACTCGGCGACTCGGTTTAACCGACTCTTAGGCATTCGGCGTTGGTCTCTGCTGGTTGGTTACGATAACACAATAAACATAGCATGGAAAGTTGTATTATTTTAGGAAATTTTTTGCTTGAAAACAATAAAAACCATTGGGAAATATTAGGACATTATGACAATATATGACATGATAAGAGACCTTGTGAATTGACCAAATAAAAAGTATGAATGATACCTTGATGATACATTACCATTTTTACACTTCCTTCTGTAACTTCTATATGAATAAGTTTCGATTTTGGTCTTTAAACACTAAGAACCGGAGGATCCTCAAAGCCCCAAGTGGTGGAGTATCTCGGGTATATGAAAAATTAAACATTTTATTAAAACCGGGCAATTAGTTTAGAAGTTACAGATTTATTTTAAACCCTACACCAGCATATTGTGGAGGACATTATTTGGGGTATTCAATTGATCGGGTTTCTGGTTTAAGCAGTTAATTGAACAAATAATTAGTCAGGGTTTAGATTTAATCGATTAATTTTAAATTATTCGATTAACCGAATAATTTCTATTTTAAATTTAAAAGAAAAACACGTATTTTGTGTACTTAAATAAGGATTTTATTAAAAAAAAGGACAAAGCCATAAAAAACAAACTAAACATAACAATTCAACTAAACAATAAATAAATATACGACGCATTAGTGTATACACATGTGAGTTCTTTTTCAGGATTTTAGGGAGATCTTCTGAAATAACCTTTTAAAAAAAGAATAGTTTTAATAAAACTTGACTTAAAAAAAATATAATAAAATCCTCCATCATACCATTGCAGTCCTTTTTTGATTTTTATTTAGATTTTGAATACTTAAATAGTTTCGTTAAGTTCTGATAAAAGACTCAGTTTCATCAATTACCATGTCGTCCTCCGACTCATTAGGACAAAGTTCATCATAGAATAAATGTCATTTCATAATTCCTTAATTTCAGTTTTCGTACTATAATTCAAAAAACTTTTGCTAGAAGGGAATGTTCACGTGTTAAGAAATAAAATTTGTATGTTTCAAACTATATTTCTATATAAAGTGAAAAAAAAGATAAAATTTCGGTTAATCGGTTAATCGACACAAATTAATCGGTTTATTTTTTATTTGAAAATCGTAAATTTTAAATAATTCGAACATTTAACCGACCAAAATTAATCGGTTAACCGATTAACGGTTAATCGATTAAATACCCTAGTATTATGGGTCGATTAAACGTGGTCCGTCCGTCTAGCTGTCTGGCTGGCTGGCCATTTAAACATTGTGCGCAGATATTTCGTTTAAATTTGGCACATAATTTGTTGGCTGAAATAGGTCCATTATTTCAGCTAGCCCCCAAATACGATTTTATCGGTCAAAAATGTTTAATTTATAAAGGAATCTACACAAATTTATCACCAAATAAGTTTTATATGTCATGTCACCTAATTTTATGATGAACGGTTCATAATTAGTCCTAGTTCATGGAAATCATATTAAGGATTATTAAATGTTGGTATCCAGATAAAATTCAATACAACTATGTTTCATATCAGAGATCAGCAATGAGTAGTGAAAAAGTGAGTAGAGGCGAATTATGATTTAAAATTTCTTGTACTTATACGCATTCATATTTATTACAATATTGTCGAGACTGATATCCACTCGTAAAGTTTGCGGTAAACATCATACTCATATTTCGACTCTACACAGAGAAAACAGATTCGTGATCACAACCGAATTTGTCGCCAATCGAATTTATGAGGTTCTGTGTACTATCACAAAATTCGATTGTAATTACTGAATTTATTCTATGATATTGGTGCACCCAACTGTTTTCGGTATAAAATATATTTAACTATTGTGAATTATTTGACATTTTCTTTCAATTCCTTTTATTAAAAATACAAAATAAATTCTCAAAAATAAAAACATACAATACAATTATATTTTAAAAATAAACTTAACATAAATAATTGTATGATAGACTGGACACCTCTGCAGTTAAATTTGGTCAGTGGTACAGGTCTATTTTCAGATTTTAAGATAAATCGTGTGGTTGAATCAGCAACAAAAGTCGTACACAAACTGAAGACTGCAGAGTTTTGCAGGGACTTACGATATTGGCCGAAGTCGTAGTAATCAAAAACCTATAGAAGTTGTTAGAAATGGATTTGTAGTGTTGGCACCAGTCATTACAATTTCTTCTCAAAAGATTTGTGACAAAATTCCTATATAGAATATAGAATAGAGAAAATATATTTCTACTAAATTTACATACATATGAATGTACGTATGTAGGCACACAAAAATACAAGCACTTATTGGTTATTGGCCACATGTTAGTGTACATATGTACATACATATTTATCGAGATATTGTTCTTACCAAGAATTTCTAAAATACCCTTTTCTTTCTTGTTTTTCATAATTTATTTGATTCTTAATTTAAAATTGTTTGTTTTATTATTTAAAAACTTCAAAATATAATCTACCAATTTAAAATTTCATTCGGTTGTGAT
This sequence comes from Calliphora vomitoria, assembly GCA_942486065.2. Lineage (NCBI taxonomy): Eukaryota > Metazoa > Arthropoda > Insecta > Diptera > Calliphoridae > Calliphora > Calliphora vomitoria. The sequence goes on along the minus strand of OW818031.2, from coordinate 14,310,990 downwards.
TATGGTATTCAACTTTTAATATCACAGCCGAACAATTTGGTTATAGTCACCAATATAGTAGGTTGTGTGTATCGAATTAGTAGCAACAAATTTATAAATAGACAATTCGGTTAAATCAACCTATATAGGAATAGTCTGAACCATAATTCAATTGCAATAATGTTTTTATAATCCTTAACACAGAAAATATATTAAGGTAATCATTTTTTAATAAATACAATCAACTGTTAGTTTAGATTATTAAACTTTTATAATTGGAACCATTTTACAACCAATCTGTTTTCTGTGTGTACTTAAATCAAATTGTATAAACGATGCAAAATAAGTATGATTCGAATACGAACATTCAAATGCTCATTATGAGGTTCTGTCCCAGCAAAAACTTTACTTACTTAGTAAGCCAGCAAGTAATATTGGAGCAAACTGGTAACTACTTATTATTTGGCTGAAACACTACTTACCGTTGTTCGAGATTTTCTAAAAATTCAGGGGTCCTACTTATAAATATACTTACATTCAGCTCAATTATATGTATTACATTTACAATAAGAATATGTAACTAAAAAAAAAAAACAGAAAAATGTTGCCTCGTGTGGGTATCGAACCGTGAAATTATTTGCTTGTGTTTGCTAGTCAAGCTGCTAACTCACTGCCCCATGTACGAGTTATTTTATTGTAAGTTAACAATGGTTTTAACATTAACATATAAATTAATATAATCTGAACAAAAAAATGAATGGCGCTGACTGGTGTTGAACCGCTAACGTCTCGTTTTCCAGTCAAACACACTAGATAGCTGTGCTAAATGCAAAAGTTCATTACCACCCAGTACAAAAATAAGTACATATTCTAGTAAATAAAATAACCACCACTCATTACAAAAGAAGGCATGTGGTAATTAGTTGCCATTACAAAAATTCACAAAATTTTTGCTGGGGTGTTTCACTTTTGCCTAATTCTGTATAATTACACAAAAAAAAACAGTAATTATAGACAGTAATCGTCACAAATGTCTTATCACTATCACTTTATATATTTTGGTCATTTGGCACGTATGTGCTCTTTGTAGTGCAGAGATAAGACAACTGGTTACTTTATATATCCCAGGTAATCTAGCGTGAATACAATTGTCACTTAAGTATCTCTAAGTAATCTGGATAGTAGTTACTTTAAACATTGTGTGAGTAATTCGTTCAAACTGCCCAGCAGTTAGGCATGCGGTCAATGTATCCCTTATAGACAGTAATTGTCACAAATATCTTATCACTTGGCTGACTCCAATTTATATATATATTTTGGTCATTTGACAGGTATGTGCTGTTTTTAGTGCAGAGAGAAGACAATTGGTTACTTTATACATCCCAGGAAATCTAGCGTGAAGACAATTGTTACTTAAGTATCTCTAAGTAATCTGGAGAGTAATTTGTTCAAACTGGTTTTATACAAGTTTTATTGATATAATTCTCATACAGTTAATTTTTATTTTTGCGTATACTGATATCTCATGTAACATAGCATGAAATCAATAGTCACTAGAGTGTCTCTTAGTAAATTATAGTGAAGTCACTTTAAACGTTTATTTTGCACTGCACTTTATAAAGTAGTTACTTTACCCACCAGAAGCAATCCATTGGAGAGTTGTCGAAGAAAGGTTTCATTACAAGCTATCGTTTATTGGACTGCCTATGATATGGCTTTTTAGCTGACAATTTGAGGTCAATCAGCACCAATCAGTACATGTTAAAATAACTAGTTATGTAGCTGATAAAGTTACCATTTAGATAGCTACTAAGGTAACTGACGCTTTTTAACAAGTGAATCCAATGCGTTGACTACTTTGGACGTGCTATTAAACAATCTCACTGCAGTCAAAAAAGGGTCAATTCACCCCTTGCTTAGGACAAGCACGTATTAAAATAACTAGTCACGTAGCTATTAAAGTAACTAGTTTCCACCCTAAATGATGGGTAAAATCACTAGTTCGGCACTGTCTTCTACAACTTCGGTTTTTGCTCATTTACTCAGTGTATGGTCGTCCTTCACCGACCATACTTTCATACTTGTTTTAATTCTCGCATTGTGGCGAGAACCAAAAGGTATATATATTCTGTGTACATATACAAATCTAAGGCGCTTTATCTATGTCTGTCCGTCCATCTGTTATGGGCACGAAAGGCCCTCGGGGAAATTACGTACGGGGATGAAATTTTCCCAAATGTATGGACCAAATATAAAATAGTTGATATTATTGCAAAAAATACATATTTTTCTTTTGATTAAAATACAAGCTCTGTTGAAAATGGTAAGAATCGGTCCGTGATTTCATCCAGCACCCATACAAATTTCTTTCCGGAATTTGGCTCTATGATGGTCAAAAGGAAAGAAATGGTGGTTTTAATGTATATAATTAAAATCTTGCTTAGATTTTGGAACTCGCTTTATTAGCAGTTTAATACCCGTAATTTCAACAAATAGATATCTACGGTGTAAAATACCAAGCAGATAAATTTACCTAAAAGGTAACTTGACATTAATTTCAAATCAATATCTATGGGTAGAAATTACCAAATATATTTACTCCATAGGTAACTAAACACTGATAGATATCTATTTGTTGAAATTACGGGCATAAGTCATTACTCGGTAATGAAAGTTTTTGCTGCTGTACTCAATCTTTGATCTTTATTTTGCATATAAACTACAAAACAAAAAAACATGACAAAGAATATTGTCCACTAATGTGAACAATCAGTTTTTTATGTGAGCGCTCTAAATAATGAATAATGTTTAATGGCTCCAAATAGTGAACAATTTATATTTAATTTCTGGGAACTACCAATTTATTAAAAGCATTTATTTTTAATTCTGGGATCCCAGAATTGCTGAAATACCATAGTAGACTTTTATTTTAAAGGTATTTAATGCTAGTCATTTTACGTCACCTAGGTTCGTGTGTTTATTACTTTAAGCATCAGAAATGTCTAAAAACAAACGAAACTTTTTATCCTTAAATGAAAAATGAGAAACTCTAGAATATTTAAGAAAAGTATCAAGTGTTACAGTGTTATATAAAAAGTATAAAATTACAAAATCAATGATTTGTTCAAACAAAAATAAAAAAAGATAAAATGTGAAAATGTGTTAATAATTGCGATCTTCAGAGCTTCCAAAAATGGAAAAATCTCTGTAAGTGTTTTGTTTGTATGGGGAAGAAAAACCTCACTGTAAGTGGGTTGATGTTAAAAGAGAAAGCTAAAGAACTTCATAACAACATAAGCGAAAATGGGAATAACTTTAATGCTAGTTACACAAATTTAAAAGTAGATACGGAATACGACTGCTTCAGAAATCCGGTGAAGAACTTTCTATCCAATTTCAGTGGATAAATCTTTTAAAAGATTGAAAACAAATATAGAAGACTTGGGTTTATCCAATGAGCAGTTGTATAATGTCCATGAGTCCGGTTTATGTTGGAAACTTTTTCCTCAAAAGACGTTACATGTCATTGGAGAAAAGCGCTCCAGGTGCAAAAATGGAGAAGCAAAAGATAACATTTCTATGGTGTGAAAATGCTTTGGGATCCCATAAAATAAAACTTTTAGTAATAGGGAAATCTAAAAACCCTCATCATTATAAAAACAGTCTTCTTATGCAAAAGAGGGGGATTTGCTTGAATCGATGAACAAATTACACTTAAAGAAGCAGTTTCTATTCTAAAGGCATTCTGGAAAAAATGTTGAATACTTGGTAAATGATGAAGATGATCCGGAGTATAATGTTCCTTTGAGGGTTTCTCAACATAAGTAAGTCTCCTGGGCCTGATGGTATACCAGCACTGGTCTTGAACCAGTGTTCTTCGACGATAGCCATTAGCTAAACTTTTCAGCACTTTATACCTTGCCAGCAAATTTCCTCTATGTTGGAAGGTTGCTAATGTAAAGCAAATTCCTAAAAAGGGAGAGGCTAACAACGCTGAAAATTATCGCCCAATAGCAATTTGTTCTGAACTTTCCAAAGTTATGGAAAGTATGGTTAACTACCATCTTGTGAAACATTTGGAGTCCAACTATTTTCTCAGCGACCGGCAATATGGCTTTCGTAGAGGGCGCTCTAGCCTTCCTATCGGAAAAATGGTATCGTTCCATACACCGTTTTGGCGAAAGTAAAGTGGTGGCTCTAGATATTTCTAAAGCATTGGATAGAGCATGACATGGTGCGTTTTTATCAATTTGTATATCGAGCTTTCTCAGAGATCACACTATACGAGTTGGTATAGATGGAATCTCATCAAACGAGTTCAAGATCAATTCAGGGGTACCGCAAGGCTCCGTCCTTTCTCCTACTCTATTTCTTATCTTTATAAACGACCTTCTATGCCAAACTTCCAACCCTATCTATTCTTTTGCAGATGACAGCAATATTTACCATTCATATTCATTCAACTATAGACCAAGCTTGTGGGAGATTGGGGCAATGAGGCAAAACATGAATGATACACTTAACCAAGATCTTGTGATAATCTCTCAATGGGGTTATGCGAACAGAGTCGATTTTAATGCACGTAAGACTTAATGTTGTATGTTAACACATAAACGCACGACAGATCATGTTGCATTTGTTTCTATGGGTGGTATATATATTAAGGAATCAGAAGCTCTCGATGTTCTAGGCATGAAAATTCAGTGCGATGTCCGCTGGACAAAACACATTTTTCGAGTGTCGAAAGAAGCAATCAAGTACCTCGGTTTTCTAAAACGGTGTAAGACATATTTCACTCCATCTGATCTCTTTACTATTTACACCACTTATATCCGACCGAAAATGGAATAAAACTCTCATGTGTGGGCAGGTGCTTCGAAGTCTATTTTGGAGTTACTCGACCGTGTACAAGAGAGGGCGAAGGTCCTTACCGGTGGCAGTAGGGTATCCAGCTCTTTTGACTCACTGGAACATCGTCGCAATGTGGGTTGTGTTTCACTGTTCTACCGATATTACAATGGAACTTGTTCCAGAAACCCGTAGTTTTTTACACAACACACGTTCTTTGACAAGGGCTCACAATTTGTTGTCGACTGGACAGTGGATTGCACAACACATTACAGGGAAAATTCTTTCTTTAGCCGTACTATCCGTATGTGGAATAAGCTTTCTCCTGAAGTCTTTCCTGTCACTTTCAATATAGGAAAATTCAAATAAAATGGCCACAAATACTATACCCTCTATCCTCCCTCCCATAACCTATTATCCTAGATCCAACACAATGCTTTGCATAAGTAGTGCAAAAAGTAGTGCTAAAGTGGGCATCAGAGGTAAGATCTTTAGAACTTACTGCAGTAGATCTTCTGCAGACATTGTGCCCTTAGGAAGTATGTATATACTGTTGCAAACATTAGAGTTTGGAACAATAATCCTTGTAAGGATGTCACGCCATTTGATGAAAATGATTTACATGAAGAGTCCGACAATGATGACGATTGTATTATGAAGCGACTGAAATCAACATTAAAGCCAAAGAATCTGTCGAAATTTTTACAAAGCTGTGCAGTGGGCTCAATTTTTAATGATCGATCAAACTGACATTAAAGTATTGAAAAAAATCAGGGAAGTGGCGATAAATAAGCTGATCGAACAAAAGAAAAAACTGACTATTTTTATATTTAATTAATTTAATTAGACAACTTTCACATTAGGCAATTTAGTTCCGCAAGTCTCTTGCCCAACAACAAAACAACATGCAAAATTTTTTTGTCCTTAAGCCGACCTTACCTCTGATACCTACAAAGACAAGAGACTTGCGCAACTAAATTGCCTAATTTGAAAGGGGTCTTATATACCCCTTTTAATTTGATTTGGTTTTTATCTTTATATTTTATTTGTTTTTATACCCTTCACTTTCGTGAGAAGGGTATATATAAGTTTGTCATTCCGTTTGGAATTTCCACAATATAATTTTCCGACCCTCTATAAAGTATATATATTCTGGATCCTTATAGATAGCGGAGTCGATTAAGCCATATCTGTCTGTCTGTTGAAATCAATTTTCTGAATACCCCAAATAACTTACAAACTTTATTCGTACATCAATATATCGGGAATTCTTCCGGCTCGGTTGCTATTTAAAATCGAGAAAATCGACACACAAATGGCTGAGATATAAGGAAAAAACTGGGCAAACCTTGATTTTTGGCCTATTTTTGAGTCATTAATATAGACAATATGGATATCCAATGATAGATATTTCAAAGTCCATTGCAATGATCTATATAATAGTAATATAGTAATTTGGACTTACAATGGGTCAAAATCGGGAAAAATATTTTTAACCCGATTTTTTTTAACAAAAAAATGTTTTTGTTATACATTTTTTTTTTACTAGTAAATTTAAAAAAATAAAAAATTTTTAAATTAAAAAAAAATTTTGAAAAACAATTTTGAAAAAAAAAAAATTTTTCTTACCAAAAAATATTTAAAATTTTTATTTTAAAGTATAATTTGGTGAAGGGTATATAAGATTCGCCACAGCCGAATATAGTTCACTTACTTGTTTTTTAAAAACTTTTCATTTTCCAAAAATGGTGTTTTACTAATGCTTTGCATTTTCATTCCTTTCAGAAATTGTTTTTAGACAGAATAACTTAGTAATATATACAAAAATTCACAATCGAAAATATGAACTACCCCGATTCATTAATTCACATTACCGAGAGTTCACTGTATATTAAAAATATTTACTCTCTTTCAAATTGTATGACTGAGACAAAATACCTAAGTCTGTTGTCTCTCAGTAACGCTTCTATGAATAATTTATTCTATGAATATGGTAATTCTTCATAACTGGATTTATAATTTGCCCACTGTATGTTAAATATATGCAGATGAAAATAAAGAAGATCAACAAATTAAAAAGATCAATAAATCTTTTTTTAAAAATAGTATCAACATACAAATAAAGATAAAAGTTGAACTAAATGCTGATATGCAAATTTAATAATGCAGCATAATCAAGGATTTATCATTAATTACTACTTAGCCAGTAGTTCATTATACCTAGAAGCCTTTGTTATATTTAAAATTAAAACCTTTAATTAGTAACCAGTCGAGTAAAGCAATTACAGTAGTAGTAAAATATTTGCATAAATACATAATAACAAGACTGAAATCATTATCAATAAACAGTCAGCAGACAAGCAACCGCCCTCTATCAATCTTAATAGCAAATTTCACAAAAATAAAATTGAAGTTGAATGTTCTTTATTCTATTTACGACAACTTTCTCCCCCCAAAAAAAAAGAGACATTTAAACCAATTATCAACTATAAAATAGGGTTTGTAAGTTTGTTTGCTAGAATATCATTGTTAATATGTCTGACATATACAACAACAACAACAATAACAAAAACTGTGAAGGAAACTCAAATAAAATACTTTTACTTGACAGCTTGTAGTTGTATTCATAAGCCAATTGGGTAATTCCAGGAAAAATTAAATAAACAAACAAACCTACCAAACTCCCCACCCATTTTTTTCCTAAATATTTTTTTTTTTTTGCTATAACATTTATGCTGTTAGACATGATAATAAAAACGCACCAATAAATGCGTTCAATAAAATAAAATTTGTAATACGATCACTTTTCAGATGTTCTAAACAGCAATTTTACCTAAATCAATTGTTAATGCCAAAACAAATAATAAAAGAATCGGTAAAAAAAAAAAAAAAAAAAAATAAACCAACAAACGAACGAACGAACAGCTAACAACCAAACCAACCAATATGATACAAATAAATGAAAACTTTTATAAACGTGTTCGACATTCACATTCATTCACACACCTTCATACACAATTTAATACAACGCGACGCGCACACACTTGTTGTACCGAAAACTAAACTTAGTTCTGGTTATTTCATGTTCTTATTATGCCGCTAGTGTTGCCGGCGGAGAATTATATTTTTCCCCAAAAAATTATTCCCAATCACAAAAATTGTTATATGTACATAATTGGGGGATTCACACGGTGTGCTATTAGGTCATATTGTCATAATTTTTTATGATAGTTTCAACAAATTGTTGTTGAGTTTCAAACAAAGAAGAGTTATTTTATGACAAAACACAATTTACCAGGTCTCCTATCATGTCATATTGTCCTAATGTTTCACGAATCGACGGCTAGGCTTAACCGACTCTTAGGCGTTCGGCGTAGATCTGTGCTGGTTGGTTACCATAACATACTAAACATAGCATACAAAGTAATATTATTTTAGGACATTTTTTGGTTGAAAGGCCATAACAACATTTTTAAACCATTGTGAAATATTAGGACATTATGACATGATAAGAGACCTTGTGAATTGACCAATAGTTCAAAAAGTCTTATTAAGGAGTGAGATCGAAAAATTCTTAACATACATATATGTTAATAAAAACGAAACCACTAAACTTACAGTTTTACTTTTTTTTATTTGATTGAAATTATTATTACAATTTACAAAAAATTATGATTTGTGAATATTTTCCGGAAACCCTTCCATTAACGTTTTTATAGTGCTTTCTGTCACTTTGCACGAACAGGTAGTCCATCTCCGTTTAAAATCTACCACACTTTTGAACAACTTTTTTGTGCTCAATTCTCTTTTAACAAGAGCCCAATATCTCTCCACTGGCCTTAGCTCCGGGCAGTTTGGAGAAATTGCCTCTCTTGATACAAATACCACATTATTGGTCTTGTACCACTCAAGACCTTTCTAACCATAGTGACAGATGCCAAATCAGGCCAAAAATAAGTGGACACATTATGAAGTCTAATGAATGGAAGCATCCTTTTTGTAAACATTCCTTGATGTAAATTTCGGTATTTATAGAGCCCTTTGTAACAAATGCTTTTGCTTTTTTGCCGCAACTGCATATTGCTTGTCATACCAAGAACTTTTTGGGAAATTTTGTCTGCTTTTGGGTCCTAAACTTCTCTTTAGCATTCCCTCAAGTATCAGCAATATAAAATTTTTGACCATTCATTATGCAGCAAAAATATTTTTTTTATAAAACTTGACTTCAATTTCCGTGCTCTGTTTTTTGCCTATAAATTTTTAGCAGCGTTCATATCAGGAACTTTTTGAGCATTGTATGTTTTTAAACCTGCACTGGCTTCAACTTTTCGTACCAAATAGTCCGACCACTGAGCTAACCGGGCTGCTGTCCTACCGGAGCTCTTTTGAAAATCTATTTCTATTTTTTTTGGCTTTAGAAACATCATGTGGACCATTCCTTCTACCTGAACCAGGTTTTATATCAACGGACAAGTTCTCCCGGTACTGTTTAACAACATTGGAAACAGTTTGACGGCAGACCTTTGATTGCTTGGCCTACTTTTTGTAGGACCAAGTTGGGTTTTGTTGAAAATATTTAATAATTTTAGTACGCACTTTTTTCTGGTCACTCATTTTAAACAGATTAACATCAAATGAACATAATTGACATTAAACATAATAACTGACATGCTTTACAAAGGTAACTTGAAAAAAAAAAAATCAAATAATACATAGGTTAAAAGTTTTAATGAAAAACGTGTGTTGAGAATTTTACGATCTCACTCCTTAGTTTAGAACTCTTTTGTTTGAAACACAACAAAAATTTGTTTAAAGTTTAAACAAATGTCTCAATGTCTTAATATGACCAAATAGCAGACCGTGTGAATCCCCTAAATAAGTATGTGTATAAATGGTAAATTTCTCATTCCGTTTGTAATCTCCACATTTTTCTTTCACATGAAAAAATTTAAAAAATTTCCAAAGGGGGAAAGGTTAATGGAACTTCTGAAGGCTTTGAAGATTGATATTTTAGTAAAATAAAATAATTTTATAAATTTTTGGACGTCATTTACCTTAAAAACTAAAAAGATTATAACATGTTGATTTTCCATGAAGAAAAATTTAAAATTTGAATTAATGTAAAATTTTAACGGTTAAAGATATCATAATACTAGTACAGACTCAATTATCCCTAAATCAACGACATTATAAGTTTTGAAATTTTTTATTTTCAAATACCAAAATTCCTATAAAAAGTGTGTCACTTTTCTAAAACTGAGTGTTTTTTTTAGAAAAGTGCCTACTGTGACGTTATTTACCATGTGATAGTAATAAAACTTTGTAGATATTTAAGAAGCATATAGGGTTTATAGAGATATGAAGCTTTTTGGAGGATCAGTGCTTTGCCTTTTTAGAATTTTTTACTCAAATCTAAAATTTTGTTTAAAAATTGGTCAAGTTTGGATAGGTCTGGGGGGATAGTTCTGGGGTTAAGAGAGACAAAATTTACTTTACACGCTTTTGCATAAAATTCTCTTTTCGGATCATATAAAAATTGTATATAGTCCAAAAGAAATTTTTATACCCTTCACCTTCGTGAGAAGGGTATATATAAATTTGTCATTCCGTTTCCACAATATAATTTTCCGACCCTATAAAGTATATATATTCTGGATCCTTATAGATAGCGGAGTCGATTAAGCCATGTCCGTCTGTCTGTCTGTCTGTCCGTCTGTCTGTCTGTCTGTCTGTTGAAATCAATTTTCTGAAGACCCCAGATATCTTCGGGATCCAAATCTTCAATAATTCTGTCAGACATGCTTTCGAGAAGTTTGCTATTTAAAATCAGCAAAATCGGTCCACAAATGGCTGAGATATAAGGAAAAAACCAGGACAACCTCGATTTTGTACCTATTTTTTTACCTATATCTGGATTACTAAGACATTAATATAGACAATATGGATATCAAATGATAGATATTTCAAAGACCTTTGCAACGACGTATATAAGACTATAGTAAGTTGGACCTACAATGGGTCAAAATCGGGAAAAATTTTGAACCAGATTTTTTTTTCACCAAAAGTTTTTTTCGCTAAATATTAAAAAAAAAAAATAAATTTAAATTTAAAAAAAAAAAAAAAATTTAAATTTAAAAAAAAATTTACATAAAAACTTCAAAAAAAAAATTCGAAAAATATTTTTTTTCCAAAAAATGAAAAAAAAACAACTGGAAAAAAAATTTGTTTACCTAAAATTACCTAAACATTTTTATTTTGAAGTATAGTTTGGTGAAGGGTATATAAGATTCGGCCCAGCCGAATATATCTCTCTTACTTGTTTTTTCTACAAAAGAGAAAATGGGAATATTTGGGAAAAAAAATTAAAAAATATGGCACTTTTTATGTGTTCCAACTTTGGATGCGTTTAACTTTTTATTTTATTTAGAATTTTATTACCAATATAGGTGATATTTTAGATAAAAAATTCGACCCTTCGTAGGCCTGCTACATCTAAAAAACCATAAAAAAATAGAGCAAAATTAAGAAAAATAAATAAATAAATAAACCTTAATATCTCTTCAACTAATAAAGAAAACCTACACGTGTGAGCATATTTTTTGTAAAATCTTCTTAAACACTATTTATATATGAAATTTTAGCTCATTCGGCTCATAAATGGACTTTTGGCGATTTTTTAAAAAAATTTGAGGCCCGAGGTGATCAACTTTGAGGGACAACGGAATATCCTCCTTTAGCGCTAAGAAGCTGAACAACTGCAAATCAAATCGAAAACACCTTAGCTCCAACCAAGTGACAATATCGTAACAATATCTCAAATAGTTCCCGAGATACCGCATTATTTCCAAAAACAAAAACTTTTCTAAAAACTTTGTAAAAAAATGTTGTAAGTCCGAATTACAATGTCGTTATATACATCGTTGGACAGGCCTTTGAAATATCTATCATTGGGTATCCATATTGTCTATATTAATGACTTATTGACAAAAATCGAGATAGGTGTGGTTTTTTCCTTATATCTCAGCCATTTGTGGACCGATTTTAAGTAAAAATTGAACCGGGACAATAGCGGATATATTGATGTAAGGAAAAGTTGGGAAAGTTGATTTCAACATACAGACGGACTGATGGATCCTGTCCGGATTCTAATTGAATCACCCCTCATTTCTTAACACTTAACATACCCTTAACTTGACCTACTTGTAGATAATTCTGAATAGTTTTCAAGAAAATCTTTTTTAAACAACAGGTGTTCTTTAAATTCTCTGAACGGCAACACAGGCTGTTTTTTTTATTTTTTTTCATTGACTATTTTTTATTATCTACAAATATACAAATTGTTTTCTATAAACCGAAATTTTCCTACCAAATGCAAATTGTTAAATGTACGTACTACTTATAAACATTGTACTACAATAAACATACATTCCTATTACTTATGTATGTATATGGGTTGGTGGTGTTGTGTGGAGTTTATTTGTTTGTGGATAAACGGTTCTGTTTTTGGCAAACCGCAAAGAAAAGCAACCAAAAAAAAAAAAAGGAATAAAAAAAAAAAAAAAAAAAGAATGAAAAACACAATTTCATTATTGAATTACGGACTGATAAAAAGTATTGTTATTTGAATTGAATTTCGATACCGCTACAGATACAGAAGCACAAAGATGAAATAGTCTTTTGTTTTATTTTTGTGTGGTTCAGCGTCAGTCGTTTATTAACATTTTACTGGGCCAGACATACAAAACAGAATAAAAAAAAATCAACTAGATACTTTTACTTAATTGTGAAAATAAATAATAATAATAATAATAGCAACCAACCAACCAACAAATTTGAACAATTACAATAATACCAAACAAATCATAAAGAGATTATAATATTGAATTAATTATAAAGCAAAGCAGTGCACTGCAAACGTAAAGATTTTGTTTAAAGACGTAAAAATTCTTTGCAAAATAAACTAATACTTACAAGTGTCGGTGAAATACTAATTATTATTGGGTTGTATTGTATTTGCCCAAAAAAGATAAATATAATTAAAATTTACGTTCTGTGTAATGGGGTTGATAAACCAATTGTTTAGTGGAATTATAAAGTGAGTACATTTAAGAGTCTATAAATTTTAATAAAGTGTTTGTTATGAACTCAAATCCGGTTTTATAACATTATCTAAGAGAGTAAGTTTATACAAAAAAAATTCTTTATTATTATTGTATATTATTGAATATTACTAGATTATTTAACGTACAATACAATTTTATATTCTCAACATATGGATACTAGACAGCGTTAATCTGGATTTTGTTTTTTTTCAATTTGTTTGAAAGGGATTAACCTTTGCTCTGTATTAGTGATTACAAGAAATCCTAATAAATATGCATAGTATATACAAATTATAGACGAGAATTTACGTTTTTAGCAAATTACAATTAGAGAAGCATATATGCTAAAGAGTAGGTATACTTTGTCTAGAATTTTAAATTTTAGCTAAGAGAAACCTTTTACATTTTGCAACTTTCTCAAGTAAGAACAAAGTTTGCTGAACTGAAATAATATTGGGGGTGTGACTTAAAAATGCAGGATTTTTTTCAAATGTTTAGTTAATTTATTCAGAGTATTGGCCATTGCTAGCCATGACCTATTCCCATCTTACTGCCAACATATGGATTCCGAACCAAAAGAACGGCTCTGCTTTTAAGGCCAAGAACGAATCAAGCCAATTTCGGATAATCTGTTCTGAAGTGAAGCGTATTCCAGGGAGATCGTTATACATCGATCGAAACAAATATTAGTCGGACGGGGCAAGGCAGGTGAGGAAAAACTTCCCAACTACTTCTTTCTAAATAGTTTTTAGTAGGTATTGCAACTTGTGGTTTCATGTCTGGCCGCATATTCTGGGCGTTTTTCGGTCAATGCTCGCTTCAAACAAATCAGTTGCGTTTGGAGCAGGCTCCATGTGGTGGTCTGGCCAGATTTCAGCAAACCATAATTGATAGTACTCTTTTGGTCCCACCAAATACATGGAATTACCTTAGAGCCATGGTTATTTGGCTTTGCTCTAGATTCGGGTGGTTGGCCAGGCTTCACATACGATCGGGTTATTGAAATGGATTCAGTTTTTATCGCAAGTAATTTTCTTTTATAACGTTCAAGCAGCATTTCACACATACAAAATCGTCTTTCAAGGTCTCTCAGCTTCAATTGGTATGATAACCAATTTCCCTGCTTTTGGATGAATCCTGCTGCTTGCAAACTTTTTGAGATTGCTGATTGAGTAGCTCCCAATGATTTTGCAAGTTCTTGTGAAGTTTAGTAACAATCTTTATGGAGTAATGCCTCCAAACCGTGTTGGCTGACCTTGGAGATCTTTGACTTCCGGGTCAATATCCCCACTTCTGAATCGCACAAACCATCTGTCGCACGTTGAAATCGATGGAACACATTCAATATAAGCTTCGGTGACCAACCAGTGTGCTTCAGCGGCAACTTTTTTTGAGCATATTGTTGGTTTTCCCTGTTGCATACGAATAAATAAGTAGAGTACAGTGGAAGCTCCTGTAAGCAGACACAGAACGCCGGTGCCTATGGGATAGTATACTTAAAATGTCAAGAGAAAATATTTAAATGTACAGCAATATTCCATCATTACTATTGATAGAGTAAAACATTATTTTTTTTCATCTCTTGACAGTAATACCAGATTGTCATTTGGCTGGTATATCTTTAATATATCACCAGACTGGGGATATTTAAAATAAAAATTAGCATTTTTTTAAAAATTAAGTTTTTGCAAGATCACAAACTAAAAGTTTTTCATTTTCTTGGATATTAATTATATATTTTTTTCTTTTAAATAAATAACATTCGAAGAGAAAAAATTATATGAAAAAGGTTCTACGATTCTCAGAAATATGTGTATATGTGCTGCAGCGCTTTATATTTCATAAATTTATGTGCACTTAAACACTCTGTAACTTTCTTTCTCTATCTTTCTTCTCATACATAAATCACTGTGTTGTGTAAAACTTGGGGATATGTTTTAGAGGAAAAATGGTGTACGCCTCGAAGATTAATTCGTTCTAAAAATATTACCAAAGGCATGGGACGGGGAAATTTGTCAGTCTACGACAGCTGTCCGTTAGTATAACTTTTACTGTACATAAAAGTCTAGAATTTTGAATCTTAAGCCTAGTACTCTGTTCAAAATTTCGTGTGAAATGCTGTCAAATTTATTTGAAATGAAATATTTGGAAAATAATTTCTCAAAAGCAGTACTCTGTTCTTATTGTGAAAAACATGTGAAATAAATCTGCTAACCTTATTTTACAGCTACGAAATAATATGAGTAGCACTTCTTTCGCACGATATTAAAACCAACAGCTGAAAAAGCACCCCGAACCCATTGAAATGCCGCTGACACACAAGCGCCAATAACATATTTTCATTCATGAATTTTTATTTTATTACTAGCTTAACCCGGTCCGCGTTGCTGGCCCTTAGAAAACATCTGTTTTATATTGCATCTCGATCTTGATTTTAATATACAGTGTCGGACAAAGTCGGTGGTGGTTCCGGCTGGTTCCAATGAATTCAAAAATTCTTCGTTCATTACTGTGTCAATCGATTTGCATTTTATTGTTTCACCAGGCAGTTTCAATTGTATTTGTTTATTGAGCTTGTTAACATCATAATTTGTTGGTGCCAAAATTGCATGTTCCCACAGCCAATCCGAATTTTTGTAGTTGGTTGTAAGACTTGGGAATACCTTGTCAACAATGAAATCTCATTTGTGGCGAGATCAATTGAAATTTTTCCATGTTTGATGTCCAACAATTGTTTTGAGAATGTTTCGGCAGAAGGGTATTGCTGCAATTGCACACGCATGTTCGTTGATAGCATTCGGCTTCTTTAGCTTCATTTCCAGTGAAATAAATTTGAAGGATCTTCGCATGATCATTTGGAAGCGGGAGTAATGATCCAATTCTGTGGTACATTTGGCCTTGAACTTTAAAGGTGGGCATGAAGCCGACGTCATTTGAAATCATGAGTTGCACTTTTGGATATTTTGAAGGAAGTGCTTGGAAATAGGATTGGCGCCGGAAATGTAACTTAGAAGCTGCTTAGGCAGCTCAATAACTGGTGGCAGAATAACTTTACCGTTCGAACAGCACATTCCCGGGGATTCCATAGGGAACTTCAAAACGCGGCAATGTAAGCAATGTTTGTCCATTGCGGCAATCAGTACGTCCTTGTGATTCCTGTAGTAAATCGATTTTTTTCTCTTGATCGAGCCATTCGGGAGCGATTGTCTTCTAGTCTTTCGATATGCTGTTGAGGTGTCTCTGCAGCACTCGATGAAGATGCAATGCGACGCATTTGCTGCAGCCGTGATTATCGTTCTCTTCCCGTTTCTGCGGCTCTGGACGTAGATGCCCTTTCTAAAACAAATTTTATTTCAATAAAACCGTTATTTTTTATTAAAAGTGGAATGCGGAGAGTTATTCAAAATATTATTTTTTTCATAGATTTCATATGGAAATTTCTTATTCATGCACCTAATATGCAAGAGTAAACAAAATTGTTTATCATCGATTGATAATATAAAAGAACTTTTATAGTACCGAATATGTGTTGAAATGTATTCTTTTCTTCGCTTACACCAATATTCTAAAAATGTTAATTCAAAGTGGTGTACTACTTTGAATTAACATTTTTAGAATATTAAAATGTTAAGCAACGAAATGAAAATTGTCATTGTTTGAACGTTGGGAATAAAAAAAGGATTTATGTATATCTCCAACTGAAAAAAAAATTTTTTGGTTGACAAAATTAATTTTTTTGAAAAAATTTTTTTTTGCCAACTTTTTTTTTACAACAATCACTGACTTTGTAAGCCTGTATATAGGAAACTAAATAAACTATCTGTAAGAATTGAAGAAAAGGTCGATCAACAATTATACAATAATCTTTTTTTATGTCATTAGCGGTATAGTACAAAAATTTGATTCTGCCACGCCATTCCGTCCATAGATCGAAAATCAAAAATCTGACTTTACAGTGTTACCCGTTAGGCTTTTCTGAAGGTTCCGTAAAAATGTTATCAAAATCGGTCCAGCCGTTTTTGAGTCCATGAGGAACGTACATACACAAATCTGTTTTTATATATATATGACATTAACGGTATAATGTAAAAATTTGATTTTTACACACCCCTCCGCCCACAGACCGAATATCAAAAATCTGACTTTACAGTGTTACCCACTGGGTTATTCTGAAGATTCCCTGAAAATTTCATTAAAATCGGTCCAGCCGTTTTTTATATATATAGATGTCATTAGCGGTAAAATGTAAAAATTTAATTTTGCCAAAAATTTTACTCTACAGTGTTACCCGCTAGGCTATTCGGAAGATTCCCTGAAAATTTCATCAAAATCTGTTCAGCCGTTTTTGAGTTCATTCGGAACATACATACCCACATACATACAAACATCCATTTTTATATATATAGAAGATATGTGGTAATTTGAATATGTGGATGAGTTATTTTCGTTCAATAATTCACGTTGTACAAATATTTAATGAAATAAGCATGACTACTGCAAAATCAACATTTTACCTTCATTTAAACAAATATTTATTTAATTAAATAAGCTAATTAATAATATGTGGTTTGTTTTTCTTTACAAATGTCAGTTATGTTTAGTACGTAAACTGTTTAAACCTCATCTCACCGTTATGTGGGAAAATCTTACAAAATAAATCATTGTTTACATTTAAAAAAAATTGATAAGCGATTTCTTGATATTTCCTGCCGCATCAATTTAGCTAAGAAACACTTTCATTTATTTAAAAAAATTTAAGTACATATGTATTAAAATGTGTTCCTAGAACAAAAAACATAAAAAAATACATATGTGTGAAAAACCACACAAGAGCGGAATTGTGTGGTTTTCCACACATAAAGCTTAGAAACGCTTAAATTTATTTAAAAAAAATGTTGATGTCGTGATATTTAAAAATTGAATTATAAAAATGTATAAAATACATAGAAAAATACTTACAATTTCCCCCTTGTGTGGTTTTCCACACACATGTTATTTCTATTTGATATTTCCTGCTGCATCAATTTAGCTTAGAAACATAGAAAAATATTTATGTGTGGAAATCCACACATATGTTATTTCTATGTATTTTGTACTAGAAACATATTTTTTCGGCAAACCTGCTGTTTCTGTTCATAATCTATGAATTCTAATCCATTATTGAACAAATTTACTGGTTTTGAGTTTTATTTAGTATTTAAAATACATAGAAAAATACTTATGTGTGGATATCCACACAATTTCCCCCTTGTGTGGTTTTCTACACATATGTTATTTGTATTTGATATTTCCTGCTGCATCAATTTAGCTTAGAAACATAGAAAAATACTTATGTGTGGAAATCTACACAATTTCCCTCTTGTGTACTAGGAACATATTTTTTTCGGCAAATCTGCTGTTATTGTTCATAATCTTTGAATTCTAATCGATTATTAAACAAATTTACTGATTTTTAGTTTAATTAAGCATTTAAAATATTTCGGGAATTTAGGAACTCATTATATAAGCATAACCGAAATGTTTGTATAAAATGTGTCGAAGATGACAAACAGGTAAAAAAAAATATAATTTTAAACAATAAAATCATGTTGTTGAAAACAACACACAAGGGTAAACAACGTAAGTTTTTCTTAAGGTGAGATGGGGGGTTAAACAGTTTCAATGTACCATTAGTATTTTCCCATGTATAAAATCAAATCCAATGATTCGCTTCAGTAACTTAAATCTAGGGAAACCGCAGTATTACTCATATTGTAGTAAATGTTGTACCACGTACAACACTTTAACACATGAATATTAATAACTTTTATCAAAATAATATTAACTTCATACGTATTTATGTATATTAAGGTGGTCCTCTTTTTAAAAAATCAAGGAACTTAGTTGATGCTAACAGCTACAATGAAAGTCTACCACTCTCAGCCGTATCCACTACATTTTTTTATATTTGGTGTTTGACTTTAAAATGACTTATATATCATTTTGAAGGGTTCATATCTGTCATTTATTCTCAATTAGTTATTGAACAATTTAGTGTTAACAACAAAGTTTTTTTTGCTTCGAAAATCCTTAACAAATGGAGCTAGAAACGAAAATTAGAGTAATGGAAACTTAAAAAGATTAAAAATTTTTTTGTTTTTGTGAAAATCATCAGGACCCCCTAATGTGTTTAAATTCGTATAAATGAGTGCTGGAGAATGTGTTTACAAACTGACTACAGTGTCATTAATTTTGTTCCAACAAATTAAAAAAAACTTTGGGTGGGGTAAATATCGATTTTATTATTAAAATTTAATTAAAATATTTACATCGAATCAAATGCAAATACATACTTAATAATAATAATAATAAAAAATGATAACAAAACTTTTATTTAAACAGATAAAATGTGAGTGTACAACATTTGATTACTTCTCATATTACGAGTAAAAGTGTTATATCATTGTCGAAGTACTTATGAATAAATGTCATTAATTAAGCACTTGTTCCTTATATGTTAAACAATATATTAAACTTTTAGACCTTAAAACCAGCTCTCAAGCAAACTAGTATTGAATTCTAAACCACAATTGTTCCATTCACAAGGTCTCCTATCATGTCATATTGTCAAATTGTCCTAATATTTCACGAGTCTCCGGCATGGCTTAACTGACTCTTAGCCGTTGGCACAGGTATCATCTGGTTGGTTACGATAACGCAATAATCATAGCATACAGAGTAGTATTATTTTAGGACATTTGTTGGTTGAAAGGCAATAAGAACGTGTTTAAACCATTGTGAAATATTAAGACATTATGACAGTAAGACACACATTTTTTTCTCATTTTATTAAATATCCACATTACGTTTTGTTTTATATCTTAATTAATAAGTAATAAAGTTATTCATTCCCTGTATAACTAAATGAAAGGCTTGTTATGATTATATTTTTTTTAAATAATACTTAAGTATGATGTTAAAATTATGGCCGACATGTTACGACCTGTAATGATATTAAGTATTTAAAATTCCCAGCATAATGTGTAAATCTTGTAAATAACTGAATAGAAATGTTTGTTTTTTCTACATTTTACAATACTAGCTGGAATTGTGTTCTACAATAAATTATACTCGTATTAAAACAAAAAGATTAACTAAATATTTAAAACACGTATTGTGTTAGTTTAAATATGTTTATTTAATGACAACAAACACAAAAATGTTGAATATGCCCAATAAACATTTTGAGAACAAGATACTTTTTCAATAAAAAATTTTTTTTTTAAATAAAATGGAACTGCTTGATGGGTTTGAATTCATTATAAATTTGTATTTCTTCAATAACTCCTTAAAAAGAACTCCAGTGGTGTTAAATCACACGATTTAGGGAGCTATTTCTGATCACCGAAACGAAAGAGTATTGTTTCAAGGGTTGGAACCGACTTGGTGGAATTACATATGGGCATTTCCTTCGATTAGTCAACCAGGATCGAAAAATAAAATGTTGATAATCGTCGTGTTTTATTGAAGGACGAAGCCTATTGACACTGGGTGAAATCGGTCCATTATTTCACCTACCCCCCATACAAATGTCATCCCGAAATTGTACTTTATCGGTCTAAAATGTTTAATTTATGTAGGTATCTATACAAATATTGTTCCAAATAAGTTTTATATATACCGAATTTATGTCACCAAATTTTATTATGATCGGTCCGTAATTAATCATAGCTCCCATATAAGACCCGCTTCCGTAAATCACTTTAACTTTAATAATAAAAACAATCGTATGGAAAAATCGTACGTTCGCGACCCGTACATTCAGTACCGGTACTTAAGCCAGTTAAACAAATACCAATAGAGATTTTTTATTGTGTAAGTACCGGATAGAGACCTACATTAATATACTTTTAAAATAAATTAATCGCTTTTAAATATTCCGTTCCATTTCGCAGATTTTTACATTTCACTACTGTCAGCCAAAGTAGACTTCTATTTTGCGTACGTTCGTTACCACATGTTTATAACTATCATTATGAAAACTTAAACCCGATGATATCCATATTTTGCACCAAACATAAAGCTACCAAAATGCTATCGAATCGCAAATAAAATGCTAGGAAAAGTTTTGTTTTATATATTCTTTGGACATCAAAAGCGTACGAACGTACGTTCGTGACCCCAAGAAATGCCCATATCGTTCACATCAATATCATCCAATTTTGCCAGCATTAGCTATGTTATCATGTCGCGATATAGAGCACCAGTAACAGTCATTGCTTGACCAGCCGCCTCATTTTCGAACAAGTATAGTTCAATGATGCCTCCAGCATAAAATTCGCGTCAAGCAGGAAGGGTTGTGTATACATTTCAATAGATTGTTGAACAAAAGAGCTAAGTCCACTTTTAATGGAAATTTGTTTATTTAATACAAAACGTTAGAATTGTTTGCTCAAAAAACCTTTACAATAATTTCGTTTTTTTCTCATTGTTATACTGTGGTATGCAAAAGTGCTAAGTCCATTTTGTGGCATGCAAATTAGTTAACTGTATTTTATTTTATCAATTAGCAAACATATCACATACAAATTTGATTGAGTATAACAACATTATTAAATATTGGCTGTATGACTTAAAAATGTGGGATATCTTTAAAGTTGTAGCTTTTATTTTGAATCATTTGTACAATATAAATTTATTCAGAGTATTGGCCATTGTTAGCTATGACCTTTTCCCATCATTCCGGCAACATATTATTACGAATTTGCAATAGGGATTTGAATTTAACAGTCTGTAACGACTGCCTGAAGCATTCATCATGTTTATAAACACGTCCATCAGTAGAAGCTTCTACTTATCAACAATGTTGATAGCATGCGGTTATTAGTATTGTTTATAGTATGGCAACACTAACCGCCATATGCATAAACAGTTTATAAATTTATCAAAGGTTTAATTTTGAATGGAAATTTTGTTTAATAAACCTTTGATAAATTTATAAACTGTTTATGCATATGGGGGTAAATGTTTAAGCTGCTAACATTGACATCGAAAGCTCTAGAGCATTGTAGAAGATTCACGATAGATGACGCGTGTATAAATAGTGGCAGAGGTTGCAGTAGTGAGTTGATCATAGGCGCTGTAAGAGTTAACATCAACTGTCTTGTGTGTGTATTTATGTGAATTGATAAACGTGTACAAAGACACTGAGTGACTATTTGAATCGTTGTTGTTGAACATTTTCCCAACCCCTTCATTCTAGATAATTTTGTAACATGTATTGCAACATGTGTCCGAGCGTTGTCATATTCTGCGCGTTTTTCGGCTACTGCTCGCCTGAAGCAAATCAGTTGATCGGTACAGGATACCTGTGATGGTCTGGCGATTTCAGAAGCTCAGATAGGACTATTTGGGTTCCATCAAATACAGAGCATTACCTTAGTGCCATGAATAATTGGCTTTGGTGTCGATTCGGCTGGTTGTCCGGCCTTCACATACGATCTTTTAGGTTAGGTAATCAGGCAGCCGTCCAAAACCTTCGTCTCGTACAGCTCACTTGGGTCCAATGATCGTTCCCTTTGTGGAACCTGTAGAGCAATTGACAACAGAGAGTAATAGAAGTAGAAGAAAAGGGAAGTCTATAGATTCAGTCAGAGTGAAATTAGCAAGAGAAGAGTATTCATAGATATGAGAGGAGTAGGAGGAGAAGATGTTAAGAATTCAAAGAATCCAACTGACCCAGACCATTATGGGACAGTTGCTGGGTCACCATGAGGTGGAATTTGCATGTTCGGTCTTATCAACCACCTGTTTTCCCTAATAAAGACATCTATGCACATTAGTTCCTTCACAGATAACCCGGAGAGGGTACTGAAGGATTGCTCACCTAAAGGTCTGGCACGTAGATCGCCCAGTGCCGAACAATTACAAAAGAAGTGTAGGATGGTTTCTTCCTCTTCCTGACAACTTCTGCAGATGACGTGATAAGGTAATCCAAGTCTTGCAGCATGGGAACCGAAATTGCAATGTCCGGTGATCATCGCCACCATTTTGCTAAGTCGTATTCGTTGTAGTCAAAGTAGATACCACGTACCACGTTGGACTGTAAACCAACGCAGACCATATCATCCTCGTAAAAGAACTTGTTTGGGCAAGTTCCTAATATGCGTCTTGTATTCGTTTCTTGCAAGTTGACAACGGAATTCCACAAAAGAAGTCTATTTCGTCTTCCGACATCAAGGCTCCTATTCCATCTCTTAAGCTTCGGGTTATTGTAAAGAATCCATATTTCTTCGCAAATAATGATTCGGTGCAAAAATGATTTTCTTTTATAACGTTCACACATCATTTCGGACACGCAAAATCATCTTTCAAGGTCTCTTGGCTTCAATTCGATGGTATACCTAATTTTCCAGAAAAGGACGCCAAGTCACTTCTCCTAAACTGTGTTTTTGTATCACTTTTAAAAAATCCCATCAATGAGAAAGTGTGATTCAATTGTTTCATATTTATAGAAGTTATAAGCCCCAATCCATATTTTACATTCTTGGTGGTAAATTTAATTTTTTCACATAAGTATTTTTCAATATAGCCCACTGTTAAAATCTTATTTATTGTTAATCTATTGTATTGTCAATTTTTGCAAACCAAAAAGGATGCAAAACAACATCTTCAACAGGAAATAAGAAAAACTGCTTGTGATTTGTTTTATTCTTTTTCACTGTTTGACTTTCAAAGATATGAAATTACGACTGGGTGCTTAATACAGACGCATATACAGTCACTGAAGTTCGAAGCGAACATAAGGCAACATTCAAAGCAACTTTACACATATGGATGAGACAATAACAAAATATACCCTGCAGTTGTAAAAGTAGAAATTGTACTACAACAAATTTGCAGTTATTAAGTAGAACTTAAAATCCCTAAGGGTAAGGGATCCGAGACAGAACTAGTTCCGTGAGTGGTGGTTATAGTTTTTATTATATCCCAAAAATAACTCGTCCACATAATCAAAATTCCCCAAATTGTGATTAATATAAAAAATAAATCACTCAAAATAACAGTTATAAAAGGATTTTGGTTTGTGGTTTTTTTAAACTTTGGTGAGAGACAATTTCAATTGTCGTTGATTTTTTTAACAAATTATATAAAGATTTACATTGGCGTATCTTTTGAATGCGGATTTTGTTTTTAATAACTTATATGTCATTTTGAAGTGTACATATTCGTCATTTATTCTTTCTTACTTAGTTGTTGATAGGGTATTTAATTAACCGGTTTTCTGGTTTAATCGGCTAATCGAGCAAATAATTAATCGGGGCTTAGATTTAATCGGTTAATTTTAAAATATTCGATTAACCGAATAATTTCTATTTTAATTTTAAATTGAAAATAAAACCATGAATTTTGTGTACTTATTTAAGCATTTCAACATAAAAATAAATAATAGGAAGAAAAAATGGTATTAAATATACTTCTTATTTACACATGTTAGTTTTTTAGGATTTTAGTGAGATATTATGAAATCTTCTATAAAAAAGACTAGGAAAGGTTTCCTTTTAATCGATTTTGCATTAGTTTTAATAAAACTTGACTTGGAAAAAACTCTCTCACTGATTGTGAAAGTTAGAGAAATCGAAAGCAAGGCATGAGAAATACTATCCAATTTCTCAGTTCTTTGTTCAGTTTTTTAAGCATATAAAATCATCTATTATATAATTGGAGTCCTTTTGGGATTATTTATATTTTGAATAATTTGTTAATAATTTCGTTAAGTTCTAATAAAAGACTCGTTTCAGTAATGTCTTCAGTTTCATCTATTATCATGTCTTCATCCGACTCATTAGGAACAATCTAGAAAAATGGTAATTTACAAATTCCTTAGTGTCAGTTTTTGACCTATATTTAAAAAAAAAAAAAAACTATTGCAGAATGTTCATGAGTGAAGAAATAAAATGTGTGTGTTTAAAACTATATTTCTATATAAAGTATAAAAAAAATAAATTTCGGTTAATCGACACAAAATAATCGGTTTATTTGTTATTTGAAAATCTGAAATTTTAAATTATTCGAACAGTTAACCGACCAAAATTAATCGGTTAACCGAGTAACGGTAAATCGATTGAATACCCTAGTTGTTGAACATTATGATGCTTCGAAAATGTAGAATTATGTGCCAACAAAGCGTCATATGGGGGAAGTTTTGCTTTATTTCTATAATTTGACAAAAAGTGCCGTCATGGATCTATTACGGTAACCCGAAGCGTAAGAGCCGAATCGACACCAAATCTAAATATTCATGGTGCTAAGCTAATTCTCTGTATTTGGTTGGGAGCAAAAGAGTACTATCTATTATGAGCAGCTGAGATCTGACCAGACCAGAGCACCTGTCCGAATAAATTTATATTGTACAAATGTTTCTAAATAAAAGCTAAAAATTTTAAAAAATTTCCATTTTTATGTCAGACACCAAATAAATTGTGGAATTAATGATTTATAAAATTTGTGAATTTTTTAAAAATTTTGGATTTTTTTTTTTTTTTAAATAATTTATAAAATTTTAAATTGTTTGTGAAATTGAAAATTTTATTTTCAATGATTTATTAATTCAATATTTGTTTTTCAAGTTCGTAAATAAAAGTTATTACCTGACCTTTACGAAAAATAAAAAAAATATATTCTCTCAAACAATAACTTAAAATGTTCTTTTATAAATCACTCTCTCAGTGATATAGCATACACAAAGATTTTTAAATGGTTAAAGCTGTGAATTAGCCATTGAAATGAAAGTGAACCAGTTATTTTCAGTCTCTGGTTTTTTAACTTTATATAAAATGGCACTGTCATTTTAACCTTTCCTTATAGGATAGTAAACTACTGTACTGTTTCAATTGGTTCTCTCAGCGTTATTATTATTATTATTCTTTATACCAAACGAGCAACATTCTCTATTAATTTCAATAGTAAATGATGTGTCTATTGACCTTTACGCACTATACCGTGTATCACCATGAAACTAGTTTCCGGGGCTGCACTAATACATTATCATAACTTTTTGTTTCACTTGAAACCTTCGTATCTAGTAGTAGTCTATTTTTCATTCAATAAAATTGTTGTAGAGGGAGAAATCAACGTAATATACAAAATAATATGTGATTGCGAATAGTATAAAGGTAAGGTCAGACTACGCAAATTATTTGACACAAAATGTTTCATGTGTTTGATCAAAATTACATCAAATAATCCATGGCTTGATTTTGTGGTCACACTGTACACATTTATTTGCCATATTAATACTATCAAACACACGAAGGGGAAAATATATTTGTCTTGTGGTCACATTTATGGTAATATTTTTTCTAAATAATTATTAAATAAAGCTGTAAAAAAACTTTAATTTCATTTATCAATAAAAAATACATATCTAGAAAGTAAAATACTACTAGATTTTGCTTTAAATTTGAAAGAATTGTGAAATTTCAGTACTTTTATTTTAACGTCAAATATTTTATGTTCCTAGTTTGAACAGAAAATATTTTTGCACGGCAAACAAGAAAACAGCTGAATTTGGTCAAACAAATTTATTTGCCTATAAGAAAACTTTCTTGTAATGTGACCAATGTGTGACCACTAAACAGCAAATATTTTCCTCAATTTTTTATTTGATCTTGCAATTCATTTGCAAGATCAAACAGCGTCAAATAACAGCTGTTGCATCATGTGTTATCGCAAAAGTAGTGTTGCTATATCTTAAAATAAAAATCGCAAAATAATGAAAACAAATCGCGAAAAGAACTCAAGCTTGAACAATTTAATAATATAATATTAAAAGTTTATTTATTAAATTATATTACTATCAACTTATTA
Source organism: Calliphora vomitoria (assembly GCA_942486065.2). NCBI lineage: Eukaryota > Metazoa > Arthropoda > Insecta > Diptera > Calliphoridae > Calliphora > Calliphora vomitoria. The sequence continues at coordinate 14,284,213 of OW818031.2, read as the reverse complement.
AAATTTGTTGGTATAATTGTACTTAAAATCTACAAAATATCCCTAATATAATTAACAATTTTGGAATTTTATTGTATTTTTTTTGGCTTTGTTTGGATTTTGAACTAAAAATCGCATTATTCAAACAAAACGAATGTTACTATGATGAAATTTACAATAATCAAATAAGTTAACTGTTAAAAAGAAAAAGTATATTTTTAAAATGTTGAAACCAAAGTACATACAAGTAGTCCAACTCTTTGACAGCAGTACCTAACTATATATTGGACGCAAAACGAAATGAAAATGTGCTAGAAATGTAAAATAAAATTATAAAGCTCTGTGTGTTAAAGAATTAACGAGAATTAAACTATATTTAATCGAACATTTTTTCTTAAAATATCGAGACATTTGATGTGTACATTTTTCACAAGGGTGTTGAATTCACACGGTACTCATTTATGTGAGAGAGTAATATTGAAAAATAGAGTCGGACTACTTGTTATACTTTGGTTGAAACTATACTTATATGTAGAAGGAAAAATGAAATTCATAATTGAAATTATTTTTTTTTTTATAAAAATTATTAATCGAACAGGACTTTCACCAAACTTTTTTCATTCTGAATGTTCACAAATATTATATTAGCATTAAAAAAAATTAAGCAGATCATACTGTTTAAGAATTAATTTTTAATTGCAATCCAATCATAATATTTATGTATGTCTAAACTATTTTCTTTGATTTTAAATTCAATAAATATTCCATTCATTTGAGCAATTTTAAATTTTGTAAATAGAAAAACTCCATGTATAAAAACAATCAAACATCAGACTATGTTATACGTATACAAATATAATCGCATACAAATGAAAAAATCGCAACATAGACTTCATGTCTTCAATTATTTTTTCTCCCAGAATGTCAATGCTGAATGACTTTTATGTGAAGAAGAAGACTTCATTTATTGATGCCATTTTTTTAGTGAAAATAATTTAAATAAGAAATTTACAAGAAATATTGATATGTATTGTAGTTAAAGAATAAAAATAGTGCAATTTTGTTTTTAATTTAGTACCAAAAATGTTTAAATATTCTCCTTTTTAATCCGCTGTGTTGAGCAAATAATTTTCTTTGTTTGCTCTATTTGTTCAAACAATTATTTCATGAAAGTATTTGATATAGTGTGACCACACGACAAATATATTTACTGATTCTTTTTCGCAGCAGTTTGGTCAAACAAAAAGTGAAAAATTAAATTCACTATATGATAACAAAATTCAATAAAGCTTTAATAAAATAATTGTTTTACAATTAGAAATAAGTGTGTTAACCTTAAATAGATTTGTAAGATCAAATTATATATTTTTTATGTATTTATATAGCTAGTGGTCACACTATGTTCACATTAAGAAAATATTTTGTTTGCCGACAAATAAATTTGTTTGACTAAAATCATCTGTTTTGTTGTTTGCTCTAAGTTTTATTTGTGGTCAGATTCAGACAACGAAATATTTGACGATAATCGTCAAATATTAGCTGTGTCTGACCGTACCTTAACATATTCATATAGCACAAAACGTATTTGATTTACAACACGTTCGATTCAAACACACCATACGCTACACCACTATAAGAAGTATAAGTGCTCATGCGTTTATTTGTAACAGACACCACATGCCAAATATTTACTTTAAAAAAAGCGTAACCTGTATTTTTAGCAATTAATCTTAATAACTGTTACCATTTCTTTCTCTTTTATTTACATATATGTAAAATATTTATATTAATTTTTAACAAATTATAGAAAAAACATATAAATATGAAATAATGCAATGCTGACTTAAATGGATCGAAAAAGTAACATAATTTCAAATCAAATTTTCAAATTTACGATTTGCAATTTTTTTTTTTTTTGGAAAATTGCAGATTTTTGTTTTCTTTGTAAAATTAACGTATTATTGATTTTTTGTTATATTTATGATTTTTTGTAAAATTCGATGAAATTTATTATAAAAAATTTTAGGTTTTTTGTAAAATTGTAGTTTTTTTTGGAAAATTTTTTTATCCAAAATTTATTATTTTTGAAAAATTTTAGATTTTTTGTAAAATTGTAAATTTTTTTAATTTAAACAATTTTTTTTTTTTTCAAAATTTATGATTTTGTTTATAAAATTATAGATTTTATGTGAAATTCAAAATTTTATTTATTTTTATAAAAAAGAAATTTTTGTAATTTATTTTTCAAGTTCCTGAAATTTACGAAACAAATAAATGATTAATAACTCATCTAGATTATTTGTGTTTTTTCTGTTTCTCTCAACTACTAACCTAAAATGTTCTTTTATAAATCACTCTCTCAGTGATAAAACACAAAATAAAACTATTTTGAAATAGTAAAGGCTGCGAATATATCATTGAGATGAAAGTACGCCAGTTTTTTTCCATATCTGATTTTTACTTATTCTAGCGCTTATTAATGGATACCCATACCCTCAAAATGTGTTATATTTTCAAAGATCACAATAGGAAAAAAAACATTACCATTTATACAATTTTCTTTTATGTAGCTTCTAAATATTCTGAAACTATGCTTTTTGCTTCCATTTTAACACTTTTAATCAAAAAATACAAAAACTATTTCATTAACACAAACGATCTTCAAAAGCAATAAAAAGAACAGCTTTTTAAAAAGTGCTGCCTTTGAGGGGGAACCATGTAGCATATGTTCGGGGCTTAGAGCTACATTATTTGAAAAGAACACTTTATCTAAATCTAAATCAGAAAACAACACAAATAAGTGTAAAAGGCACAATAAAGTCATCATTTATGCCAGAAAAGAAACAGCCATAAAGTAACAATATACAAGGTGGCGCAAAAGTAATCCTCCTATCAGAAAATGCTATAAATTTTGCGATTGGCCCCTAATGTCAGTTTAGTTTTGACATTTGTGTAGTATACACATGCGAAATACACGATAATAAACAATGTTACGCTACACTGCTCCAGAACACGGAATATTGCTAACTATTTATTTGACCAATAATCGGTCGGTGACTTTGGCACAACGTGAATTTCGTCGCAGATTTCCTGGCCGTCCAACGCCTACTGGTGAAACACTGCGACGTTTAGCCGCTCGCCTCGAAGAGACTGGCACAACACGAGATGCTGCCAGGCTTGGCAGACTCCGGAGTAGCCGTTCTGCAGAGAATATTGCTGCTGTAGCCGAGGATGTCATGGAAGCGCCGTCGACATCGACCGGACGACGTGCCACGCAAATGGGTGTCTGTCGACGGTCTTTACAGCGAATTTTGGTACCAGATTTGAAGATGTTTCCGTACAAAGTCCAGACGGTGCATAAGCTGTTAGGTGCTGACCGCCAATCGCGTCTAACATACGCTCAAGCCATCCTTAATCACCACCAAGAGGAAGATGATTTTTCATAAAAAATAATCATGTGTGATGAGGCCCATTTCCATCTTAGCAAAATTTACGCTTCTGGGACACTGAAAATCCGCGTGTAACCCACAAAGAGTCAAAGTCACTGTATGGTGTGCTGTTTTCGCTGGAGGAGTCATCGGACCTTTTTTCTTCGAAGACGTCGCGGGCCAAACGGTTACTGTGAATGGTGAGCGCTACAGAGCAAGGATCAACGAGTTCTTTTTGCCGCAACTTGATGAATTGGGATTGGAAAACATGTGGTTCCAACAGGACGGTGCAACCGCACACACTGCACGTGCCACAACTGATATGCTGAAGGATGCATTTCCCGGGCACCTAATCTCCCGTTTTGGCGATTTGCACTTGCCAGCAAGATCGCCTGATTTGACCGCTCCAGACTTCTTTTGGTGGGGCTTTTTGAAGTCGCGGGTTTATGTCAACAAGCCTCAGACTCTTGCAGCTCTTAAAGACAATATCCGTCAAGAATGTGAGGACCTATCGCCGGAAGTTTTGGCCAAAGTGATGGAAAATGCCATAAAAATGACAATCAACTGTGGCAGCGGCCATTTACATGACATCATATTCTCGACTTGATGTAAAAAAAAAAATTAAAAGATCAAATAAAAATAATCCACAAGAAGAATCAAAGTTTTTCATTTTTTTTTTAATTACAGCCAAAAAACATCGGAAGTTTACTTTTGCGCCACCATGTATAAGGGGCATTTCATGTCAAGTGAACCAACTTTTGAAATCGATGTCTTCCGATTGGCACCATGGTTAGTTCTATTGGATAGTAATTCAGACACAATTTTTCAACATGATCGGTTGAGAACTTTCTGAGTTAGAGGGGGTCAACTTGACATTTTAGCCAAGCAGGTGTTTTTTAGCATCCATGTAACTTATTACCTATTGTTCTTAGCGAAATGTGTCCCAAGTAGTTTAGATAGCTATTTTTTCAATCTTTCGGAAAAAAAATTAAAAAAAAATAAATAACTTTTTTGACTTTTTTTCTCAAAAGAAAGCTTAGATATTTTCTTTGAAGACCTATGTGGTCGCTTAGTGGGATGCGAGTTGGATATCTATCAAAATAAATGTTTTGTAACTCAAAACATATAATTTGTTGACTTTTTTTCCAAAAAGGGCACTTTTAATATATAATTTAAAGGCTTTTTCTCTAGAATTTCTACGGTTGTCAATCCATTTAGAAATGTTGATAGAAATTGGTTGAATAGTTTTTCAAGATCCCATAAAAATAGAGTAATTTACATTTTTATATCCTTCACAATGAGTGGCAAGGGTGTATATAAGTTTGTCATTCCGTTTGTAATTTCTACATTTTTTATTTGCGACCCCACAAACTAAATATATTCTGGATCGTTATAGATAGAGGAGTCGATATAGCCATGTCTGTCCGTCTGTATGTTGAAATCAACTTTCCGTAGCCCCCAAATATAACTTACAAACCTGAATGATACATCAAAATATCCCGGACCAGTTGATATTAAAAATCGGGAAATCTGAGAGATATAAGGAAAAATCCAGAACAACCTTGATTTTCAGTTTTTTTTTTATATATATAACTGTATTACTAAGTCATTAATATACACAATATGGATACCTACTGATAGATATTTCAAAGTCCATTGCAACGATGTATATAATGTTATAGTAATTTGGAGCTACAATGGGTCAAAATCGGGAAAAATATTTTTTATTCCGATTTTTTTTTACCAAAAAAATATGTTTCTCAAAAATTTAATTTTTCACGAATAAATTTAAAAATTATTTTAATAAAAATTAAAAAAAATTTGGACAAAAATTTAAAAAAAAATTTACAATTTTTGAAAAATTTTTTATTTTTTTTTTCATATTGTTTGCCTAAAAATATTTAAAATTTGTATTTTGAAGTATAATTTAGTGAAGGGTATTTAAGATTCGGGTATATAAGAATATAGCTCTGCTATTTGTTTTTAATAAGAATTGACTAAATTGTGTTAATAAAATTACACTATCGGAATGATGTTATTCCTAAAAACTAAATTTTATGGAAATCTTATAAAACCCACTTACATTATTATAAAATATTTGGTTAAATGTCAGCAAGACCCCACCAGTGGGTTGATAATAATAATTAAATACTTATTATAAGTTTTCCTGCTCGAAATGTTAACAACCTGCTGATTTTGATGTTTTATCCAGCTAGTTGTTTCACAAATACGTATGCTGTTTTGGCATTATTGCAGTAACTGATGAGGTTGGATAAAGGTTGGTTGGTGTTGCCACAACCTGGTGTGTATGACCAATGTTGGGGGTGGTTGCATGTACAAAATGAATGAATGAATGAAAATCAGTTGCCGGTATACCAGCACGCGTTTAAGACTTATGTGAAACTAACACGGAATATACGCATTTAGACAGTTATTAAAAATGTATTTTCAATTAATATTGTAGTTAATATAAATTAAATGCGAAAATATAAAAGGTTAAAAAAGTGTTATTAAATAAAACAACAAAAAAATCTGTTAATTAACAATAAATATTTTTTTAAAAAAAAAAAGAAATGAATATTGTAATATTTGAAAATAGTGTTATTGTCATGTGTCACTATGATTTGGAGCATAATATGTCCATATGCAGCTACATATAATGCTAATTGAATGTAATCAATCATTTAGAAGAGTTATTAAACTATAAGGTGTTACATTGATCTGCGTTGAAAATTTATAAATAAATATAATCAATTAATATTGAAATGTAAATAACAGTTTTATAAATGTATAAATAAACATTTCAATCATTTTTATTTTACGTATAGAAAACGTGTTTTCACAACGTTATTAAACAAACACTATGAAATATTTTAATAATAATTAAGAACTTTGTACTGAATTTGTTACTATATTCAATATCAAAGATATTGAGTTTAACATTCCATTTGTAACATTATGAAATAATAGGTGTAAATCCTTTGTATGTTCTGGATTTTCATGGAATTATGCTTGGCTTTTGAAAACATGAAAAGGAGGTAACAAAAAAACATAAGATTTCGGAAGACATATTTTTCTTGAGGTTTGTTATTGAAAAGCAGCCAAAAAAGTTATGGTTTATAAACAAAATTTCCATACAACAAATTTTATTTATAAACATTTTAAAAATTTAAAAAAAAAATAATAAAAGTGGTTGATTTATTAAAAAAAATATCTTCTACTTGAGTAGTTCTGATTTTTGTCGTATTTGAAAGATTCACAAACATAAGTTTTTTTTCCGATAGTCTTCGATTTGAATAAAATTAACGTTCGCAATTTAACTTGATTCCTATATTTTTCATTAAAACTTTTAACCCAAGTATTATTTTAATTTATTTTTTTTGATCAAGATACCTTTGCAAAGCATGTCAGTTATTATGTTTAATGTCAATTATGTTCACTTGTTGTTAATCTGATTAAAATCAGTGACCAGAAAAAAGTGCGTACTAAAATTATTAAATATTTTCAACAAAACCCAACTTGGTCCCAAAGAGTTGGCCACACAATCAAATATCTGCCGTCAAACAGTTTCCAATGTTAGTCAACAGTACCGGGAGAACTTGTCCGTTGATAGAAATCGGCCACATGATGTTTCTAAAGCCAAAAAAAATATAAAGCATTTTCAAAAGAGTTCCAAACACAAGGCGAACAACTCTCTCATTGTTTCGAATGTCTAACTCCATATGTAAAAAAGTAATGAATTCGCTCGTATTTACCTGAATTCGCCACCGACACCATCTTGTATATAAATTCGCCTTGTCCCAACACATCCGGTAGGAAAGCAGCCCGGTTAAGTCTGTACTCGGACTATTTGGTAAGAAAAGTTAAAGCCAATGCGGGTTTAAAAGCATACAAGGCTCAAAAAGTTCCTAACAGGAACTCTGCTAAAAATGTAGAGGCCAAAGACAGAGTACGGAAATTGAAGTCAAATTTTATACAAAAAATATACCTGCTGCAAAATGGATGACGAAATGTACGTATGGAAAATTTTTCGCAGCTTCTGGGTCAATTTTTTTATGTTGCTGATGCTCGAGGGTATGCTGAAAAAAAGTTTAGGACCCAAAAGCAGACAAAATTTCCCAAAAAGGTCTTGGTATGGCAAGCAATATGCAGTTGCGGCAAAAAAGCCAAACATTTGTTACAAAGGGCTCTATAAATACCGAAATTTACATCAAGGAATGATTACAAAAAAGGATGTTTCCATTCATAAGACTTCTTAATGTGTCCACTTATTTTTGGCCTGATTTGTCATCTGTCACTATGGTAAGAAAGGTCTTGAGTGGTACAAGAACAATAATGTGGTATTTATACCAAGAGAGGTAATTCCTCCAAACTGCCTGGAGCTGAGTCCATTGGAGAGATATTGGTCTCTTGTTAAAACAGAATTGAAGAGCACAAAAAAGGTGTCCAAAAGTGTGGTAGATTTTAAACGGAGATGTACAACCTGTTCGAACAAAGTGACATAAAGCTCTATAAAAACCATATTGGAAGGGTTTTCGAAAAAGGTTCGAAATTTCATCATTAGTGATAAGAACTATAAAAATAATTTTTTTTTTTGTTAATTTTAACCAGTGTTGCCAGTTTAGCCTTTTTGAGGCTAAATTTAGCCTTTTTATTTACTCTTTAGCCTCGAAATTTTGGTTTTAGCTTCGTGGCTTTTTTCTTTTTTTAATTTAAAAATAGCCTTTTTTAAATAAAAAAAGGCTAGAAAAACAACGAAGCTAAAACCAAAATTTCGAGGATAAGGAGAAAATAAAAAGGCTAAATTTATATTTGTGAGACATTTTTATTTCAATTCATTACTGTTTTTCATTTAGCTTTTCAACATACTCAAGAATTGTGCAGTATTAAAAGAACAAATAACAATTGCCAATACCAAGTGTTTCAAAATGAAATATAGTATTTTATATCTGAAAGCTATAAATGTCTAGCAAATTCGCTTTCAAGACAAAATTGTTATTACACATTATATTCATCGTTATATAATGGACAAGAGCCCCATAAACTCTTGAAGGCTTGTGATACTCGATGGCTGTCATTGGAAATAGTCGTTAAACGTATTGTGAATCTGTGCTTTGAGTTAAAACCAGCAATGCTTCAAAGTCAAACATTTAAGTGATTAATATACTGATTATAATTTTGTGTATTATTTTTTTTTTAAACCAGTAAGCAATTCAGCGGATCCAACAAAGCTGTTTTCTGATTTAAAATTTCTTCTCCATAGTTTGTGTTTTCAAATTGTAATACAATGCAAAGATTTTGATACATTGTCGTCCCCAATTGAAAATTGTTTAATGATTTCGCCACATTTTTCATTCAGGTTTGAAGATTGAGAGATAAAATAACGAACGGTTTAATTAGTGACGATTCTGAAAAAAATAATACGGCAAATTTAACTAATTGAGCAATTGCGACAAAGATTTTCATATGAAAACTCTTCGCTAAATCGATTTTTTATCCATTAATAATACACTTAAAATAGTAATCGTAAAACCAAAAAATATATTATGTATGTGAAAAATAGTAAATGCTTAGTACTTAAATTAAAAAAAAAAACAAAATTTAAGTTTTGTCTGTATGAAAATATATATGGGGCATTTAATGTCAAGTGAAACATCTTTTGAAATCGATGTCTTCCGATAGTTAGTTCTATTAGATAGTAATTCAGGCACAATTTTTCAACAAGATCGGTCGAAAACTTTCTGAGTTAGAGGGGATCAGAATTTGACATTTTGGCCAACCAGGTGTTTTTTCTTATCCATGTAACTTATTCCTATTGTTCTTAGCAAAATGTGTCCCAAATAGTTTACATAGCTATTTCTTCAATCTTTCGGAAAAAAACATTTTTTTTTTTACTTTTTTTTTGCAAAATCTAAAACTGTTGACATTTTTTTTTCAAAATGGGCCCTTTTTTTAATTTTTTTTTGTTGCTCAAGAGAAAGATTAGGTCCATTCTTTTAAGAGGGTTTTGCTCGCTTAGTGGGATTCGAGTGGGATATCTATCAAAATAAATATTTTGTAACTCAAGATATACAATTTTTGAAATTTTTTTGCAAAATCAAAATTTTTTTTCCAAAATGGGCCCCTTTTTTAAATTTTTTTTTTTTTTGCCCAAAAGGAAGCTTATTTCCATTGCTTTAAGAGATTTATGGTCGCTTATATATATGTGTATATTTATTATTTATTATTAATGATTAATGTTATTTTTTGTTTGCTGCTGAAGTGTACCTTTATAATTTTATTTATTTTTATGAATTTTATGAACATATTTTCTAATTTTTTACTTAAAAATATATATAAACCTAAATTCTTAATTTATAATATTTTAGCTTTTTTTTTTGACTTTCTTTTAAAGCAGTTTGGCTTTTTCTGGCCTTTTTTCGAAGTCAATATAGCTTCTTTTTTTTTGCCAGCTCCTGGCAACACTGATTGTAACAATAACTTCAATCAAATAAAAAAGATTCAAAACTGTATGTTTTATTTTTACTAACATATATGTATGTTAAAAATTTTTCGATCTCAGTCCTTAACTTTTAAAATATTTTTCGGCGTTGAGACCAATGACTTTTGTATGAAATTCTCACCTTGAGAACACAAAGAAATATAGTTGTGTATGTTTACACTAACCATTTCCACATTTTTAAATGGTTTTTTAACAATATTATAGTCACAGTAACTATTTTCATGAGTGTGGTAATCATAATATGGTTAACTTACGATTCACATGATTGTATCAATCATATATATGGTTACAGTAAACAAGTATATGTTTTTGACAACCATTTATATGATGAATTACTTACCATATAATGTTGCTCTTGGCTAATTGATATCATAATCTGAGAACAACATGTTATGATACAAAGATTCATCATAACAATGGTTGTCAAAAAAATATACTTGTTTACTGTAACCTGCTACTGTAATTGATACAATCATGTGAATCGTAAGTTTACCATATTATGGTTACCACAATCATGTAAATAGTTACTGTGACTATAATATTGATAAAAAAAACTTTTAAAAATGTGGAAATGGTTACTGTAAACATGCACAACTATATTTTTTCTCTGCGTGTGTGATCAAAAAATTAATTTTCTAAAACTTTTATTAGATTCTATGAAATTGAATATACAATTCCGGCAATTGAAAATAACATGGTCGATTTTGATGGAACTTCAATAAAAGAAGTTTATGAAAGTACAATTTTCGCAGTTGAAATCATATTTTAGTTTTTTTAGTTTTGATATAATAAAAATGTTGATTCCTTGAATAGAGATAATAGAGTATGTACAATAAAACAGCACTATGAGGATATAACATAATGTTGTCTTTCCGTGTGAAACACTTCATCAAACATCCAATAAACTATAAACAGTATGAGTGATTCGTATGCAGTTCGATTGAGATTTGACCGCATGCGTGTGTAAAGCATACCAGCTGTTCTTGGTGACTGTCTCGAACTAGTGATTGCACCCTGTTACTTAGAGTGACAACTAGTTACATAAGAAGTTACATGACTAGTTATTTTTGATTAAAATGAGACTGGCTGATAGCTGGTCCAAAGAAGTCAACGCATTGAATTCACATACAGCTACATAACTAGATGTTTTAAAATGTACAGGTGGTAATTAACCTCAAATAGTAAGTTAAAAAGACATCTCATAGACAGTCCAATAACCGATTGCTTGTAAACAAACCTTCCTACGATAACTCTACAATAGATTACTTTCTAAAGTGTAGTATAAAATTAACGTTTAAAGTGACTTCACTATAGGTTACTTAGGGATACTAAAGTGACAATTGACTTCATCCTAGGTTACATGGGATATCAGTATACTTAAGCAAAAAGAAAATAAACGGTATGAGAATTATCTCAATACAATTTGTATAAAACCAGTTTGAACGAATTACTCACAAAAAGTGCAGTGCAAAATAAACATTTAAAGTGACTACACTCTAGATTACTTAGAGACACTAGATTACATGGGAATTATAAACAATTGACTTCTCTTTGTACTACAAAGAGCTTATACGTGTCAAATCACCCAAAATATATAAATTGGAGTCAGCCAAGTGATCAGACATTAGTGACAATTGCTGTCTATATGGGATACATTGACTACTTGCTTAAAGGGGGGTCTCACACGATATGTATTTCATATGCATGTGGACATGTATTCTATATAAGTATATGGAATTCCATGTGTATGTTAAAATTCACGTTATATATACAATTCTCCAGTTATGGGGTACTGCTAGTAACTCAAATATCGAAATTTTGCAACGATAGCAATCTAAAACTCTTAAGGCCCAACTATAATATGCATACACTAGCTTAAGTCAGCTTAAGCAACTGTACGAATACATATAAAACGTATGTGACAAGCTACAATGTACTTAAGAAAGTTTCGTCAAATTTTATTTGCTTAAGCAAAAAAGCGAAGCTGGTCGCAAATTCCGTACAGAATCAGCTGTTTATTTCTTTTATACAAAGAAAATAAAGAAAAAATTAAAAGGAAAAAGAAAATTAATTTATTTTGCTAAAATAATAAGAAATACATATTTTTTAATTATGCGTTGAACATAAATGGGGAAATGAGGCTAAATTGTTTTGAGTGCAACTAAGTTTTGACATCACCTTAAGCTAGCTTATGCATATTATAGTTGGACCTTTAGAATGATAGTTAATGCTCCCTGGTTTGTAACTAACGACAATATTCACAAAGGCATCCCTAAAGTCAAATATGAAATTAAGAGATTTAGCTTAAATTACCTACAACGACTTAGTTACCATTCTAACGTACTTACAATAAGTTTACTAAGTGAAAGTAATGAGATAAATAGACTTAAGAGCTATCACATATTGGATCTACCTTATAGAAGATAAGCATTTTTTGTAAATATGTGGTATAAATATTATGAAGATTTATTACTTAAATATATTTAAACTAAGTTTGTTATAATATAACTTTTGAAGAAGAAAAAAATATATATACAATTCATACACGTGGAAACGTTCACACGTACTTATGTATGTAATTGCGTGTGACATAACCTCTATTAGTGTATAGAATTGTTGTTTTTATTTATATATATATTTAATAGATTTTTAAATTACAATAATTATATTTAAAACCAAAAAGAGAGCTATATTTGGCTGTGCCGAATCTTATATACCCTTCACCGAATTATACTTTAAAATAAAAATTTAAAATATTTTTAGGTAAACAAAACTATTTTTTTTTTTCAAAATTTAAAAAATTTGTTTTTCAAAATTTTAAAAATAATAATTTTTTTTCTAAATTGTTTTCAAAAATCTTTTTTTTTCGAAATAGTTTTTTTTTCAAAATTTTTGTTTAAATTTTAAAATTTTCTAGTGAAAAAAAAATTTATGACAAAATCGACTTACTTACTGGCTTAATCGACTCAGCTATCTATAAGGATCCAGAATATATAAACTTTATAGTGTCGGAAAATTATATTGTGGAAATACTCTTTTCTGCACTTAAACAGGGTCTCCTATCATGTCATACTGTCATAATGTCCTAATATTTCACGACTCGGCGGCTTGGATTAACCCAGTCTTAGGCATTCGGCGCAGGTCTCTGCTGATTGGTTACGATAACACAATAAACATAGCATACAGAGTAGTATTTTTTAGGACATTTTATGCTTGAAAGGCAATAACAACATTTTTAAACCATTGTGAAATATTAGGACATAAACACACGAAAATAGAACATGCTCTAATTGCCAAAAATGTCATTTTACATACACAATATTTGATATGGATCACACGGTATGTACATTAGAGCGTACCACCTTACAAGCAAAAAAAAAAAAAAGTGCGCCGTACACCCTCTAGTATAAAGTATTTTAGTTAGGCAGTTACGAAATTTTTTTTTTTTTTTTGCCGAACGTAGGGGTGGCCTTTTTACATTTTTCGTCATATTTTTGCCATTTACAGTCGGATATTAAAGAATGATCAAATATCAATGATTTTGTCTCGGAAAGACCAATGTTTTTTTCTAATGGCCATTGACCTTAAGTATCCCGTTTTATTATTTATCCACCAGATCTGTATTCCTACCACCGTAATATACCACCCTAATGTCAGAAAATTAAAGCTCGCGAGAAATCAATAAACTTTTCCTAACGAAGTAATTCGATAACTGCAGCAGAAACACTTTAAAATTTAATTATACCAAAAGAATAACAACAAGTAAGAAAGTATAGTCGATCAAGCCCGACCATATGATACCTTAATCCAAGAAGATGATTATAAACAGTTCTCTTTTAAAATTTATATGGAAACTATGACTATTTTACTTGAATTCCAAAATTTTTAAGAAGTCTAGTTAAACTGATTTTCAGAAGTGGGCCTCATATGGGAGCTATGACTAATTATGGACCGATTGTTATAAAATTTGGGCAAATGACTTTTGTATAAATATATAACTTACTTGTATTAAATTTTATTAGAATACTAACATTTTTAAGAGATTTATGGTAGTTAAAGTGATTTTCGGAAGTGGGCCTTATATGGAAGCTATGACTAATTATAGACCGATCATAATAAAATTTGGTGGTGCAAGTTCGGCATATATAAAACTGGTTTGAATATCTATATAACTAAGATATTTATGAGAGCTTAACTATTTTCAGATAGGGCAATTATATGGAGTCTATGAGAAATAATAGACCAATTCTAACCAAATTCAATAGACTTCGTCATTGGAGCATTAGAAAAGCTTGTAACAAATATTGTCGAATTATCTTTAACAAAAATACACGATTTCGTTACATACATCCGACGATAAATGCAGACTGTTCTGCAGGTATTATCGAATTACTTCGTTAGCAAAAGTTTAATGATTTCTTGCGAGGTTCAATTTTCTGACATTAGGGTGGTACGAACAAAGATCTGGTGGATAAATACTACAACGGGATACTTGAGGTCAAAGGCCCTTAGAGCCAAACATTGGTCTTCCCGAGACAAAAACATTGATATATCATATTTTAGGATCCGACTGTAAACGGCAAAGATATAACGAAAAATTCGTTCGGCAAAAAAAAAAAAAAAAAATTAGGGGTTGTACGCGGAAATTTATTTTTCAGGTACGGTCTAATGTACATGTTTATGTGTGAAATTTCAAAATACAACGCCCCTATTATCTGTTGTTGAAATTTTGAAATGTTTAAGAAAATTCTACTAATACTAATGTGTGTGTATTCTCGTGTGACGACTGTATTTTGTGTAATTGTAACTTTAGGTGGAGGGGGTTTTTAGGATTATCATAGCCGAATATAATATTCCAACTTGTTTTAGTGTCAAATAGTCAAAAGCATGTACATAATTTACATGGTTTTAAGTGACGACGCTAACTTAAAAGATATTTTTATGTCAATATATGAATATGATATTTATATTAGGATAGATCGGTGTGTATGGAGCTAAATTAAAAAGATTCCGTTGTTATCAACTATAATGAATGTTTTAAAGTATTGCTGATTTTTATATTATTCTTCCCAATATAGTATCGAAATTTTTAAAAATCCGAATTTTTCTTTAAAAGATGTATAAGAATATTTATTATTTGTTCTTACAGAATACAATTATTTTTTTTTTTTAATTTTTAGTTTAATTGTTTAGTGGCCTATTTCGTATAAGTTATTGGATGAAGGTTTCAAATACCTCTCATATAAGATGAAACTTCATTACATATTCGCCCAATTCACAATCGGTGTTTTTCAAACTAAATTTTGCGAAACAAAAATATAAATACGACACCGATTGTGAATTGGCCAATTATTTGTTTTTGAACTATTTAATATTAGAAAACTCATAAAAGCCTTCGAAGGTACCCTTTTGTACAACACAAATTTTTGGTGCTCTCTTAATGTAAACCGCAGATAAATTTTACCATCCTATTGATATGCTATATAAGGCGTTACATTTATAACCATTTATTTAATGTAGTAATTGCAAATACACAAATTCATGTGTAATGGGTCGTAATGTTTTCATTTACAATGACATTCATATACATTCTTTTTTCACCTGGGGTGAATTCTTATACAACAAAATAAGTGTTAACATTTTACTTTTCACAAAACGTACATATATGTGTATGTTTGTATATTAGGATGGTCGCGCTTAACATAGTCGATGTTCTCAACTCAAAATGAAAGTTTTCTGTATTCTAGTTAAAGCTAGCTTGTACTTTTATTTTATTTAGAAACATTGACACCTTTTCTTAGATGCCCCCTAATGTTTACTTATATGGATGTGTAGAATAAAATCAATTGCGTATTCATTAATCGAGACATACATACACATTAGGGTGGCCCTGATTTATTTTTTTGGGATTTTCATTGCTTCCAACATCTAAAATTGTGCTCCGTCATCCCAAAAAAACCGGGACAACCTCGATTTTGGCCTATTTTTGATCTATATATGGATTGCTAAGTTATTAATATAGACAATATGGATATTTCAAAGTCCATTGCAACGATGTTAATAAGCCTATAGTGATTTGGACCTACAATGGGACAAAATCGGGAAAAATATTTTTTAACCCGAATTTTTTTTTACCATAAAAAAAGTTTGTTCATAATTTTTTTTTTTTCACTAATAAATTAAAAAAAAAAAAAAATTTTTTAAATTTCAAAAAAATGTTAAAACTATTTTGAAAAAATTTTTTTTTTTAAATTTTGCGTATGGCGTATCTTTTGATAATTTTTTATACCCTTCACCTTCGTGAGAAGGGTATATATAAGTTTGTCATTCCGTTTGTAATTTCCACAATAAAATTTTCCGACCCTATAAAGATATATTCTGGATCCTTATTGATAACGAAGTCGATTTAGCCATGTCCGTCTGTCTGTTGAAATCAATTTTCTGAAGACCCCAGATATCTTCGGGATTAAAATCTTCAATAATTCTTTCAGACATGCTTTCGAGAAGTTTCCTATTTAAAATCAGCAAAATCCGTCCATAAATAACGGAGATATGTATGAGCAAAAATCCGAGACAACCTCTATTTTTGACCTATTTTTGATCTATATCTCGATAACTTAGTCATAAATATGGACAATATGGATATCTAATGATAGATATTTCAAGGTCCATTGCAACGATGTATATAAGGCTATTTTTTATATATTTTTTAACCCGAATTTTTTTTTTACAAAAAACATTTTTTTTCACTAATAAATTAAAAAAATAAATATTTAAATTAAAAAAAAATTTTTTTTAAAAATTGGAAAAAAATTTTAAAAAACAATTTCGAAAAAAAAAATTTTTTTTAAAAATTAAAACAAACATTTTTTTTTAAATTTTATTTTAAAGTATAATTTGGTGAAGGGTATATAAGATTCGGCAGAGCCGAATATAGCTGTCTTACATGTTTTTTCTTATTTTAATAACGTATGTATATGTCACTTTGAAGGGTATGTATCTGTCATTTATTCTCATTTAGTTATTGAACGTTATAATGTTAACAACCATGTTCTTTTTTTGCTTCGAAAATGTCGAATTTTGTGCCAACAAAGCTTCATATGCGGGAAGTTTTGCTTCACTTCTTTAATTTGAAAAAAAAAAGTGCCGCTAAAGCACACAGATTACTCACCAAAGCTTATGATTAAATGTGTTCCCTCTGTTTCAACGTCTGAGAGATGATTTGTGCGGTTCAGATGTGGTGATTTTGAATAGAATGACAAAGATCTCTAAGGCCAGCCAAAATAGTTTGAAGACCAAGATTTGGACGCATAACTCCATGAAGATTGTTGTAAAACTCAGCAAAAGCTTTCAAAATCATTGGGAGTTTCTCACAAAGGAATTTCAAAACGTATGTGAAGCCCGGCCAATCAGCCGAATCGACACCAATGCCAAACATCCAAGGCGCTAAGGTAATTCTCTGTTTTTGATGGAAGCAAGAGGGACCATCACATGAAATCTGTACCGAATGCAACTGATTTGTTTGAAGCGAATATTTGAAGAAAACCACCCAGAATATGCGGCCAGACATAAAGCCGTAATATTCCATCAGGAAAACGGTCGGCCACATGTTGCAATACCTGTTAAAAAGTATTTAGAATGAAGTGGTTGGGAAGTTTTACCTCACCCGCTTTATAGTACAGATCGTGCCCCGCCCGACTACTATTTCTTTCGATCGAAGCAAAACGCTACCTATGGGATAAGCTTCACTTTGCAACAGAGTTTCCGATATTGGCTTGATTCGTTCTTGGCCTCAAAAGATGAGCAGTTCTTTTTTAAAAAAATCCCGTCTTTTTAAGACATATTTTTAATTGTTTTTAGTGTAGAGGAAGCATAAATTGGAAAAGTTTTACCCCAGATATAAAAAAAATCAGAATTTTCAAATTGGTACCCACGCTAACCAATAGCTGGAACTGTTAATATTTGCATATTTGTTCATCATTTAGCAATTATTATAATCGAAAGCTAATTTTTTGAAAATTCGTTTAAAAAAATTTTGAAAATACAAAAATTTTAGATAAAGTTTGGCCCAAAACACGAACGAAACTTCAAATAAAATGTTCAACCTTTAAACGTTTTCCAATTTTTAGAACTTGGGAGCATCAAAAATCCAAAATATTCCAAATAAGGGTCACACTAATACACATATACTTACTTATATATGTATATATTTGTATAAATTCTTACTAAATACTTAATTATATGTATATATAAACTGTAACAAATAAAAAATCATAAAATTTCAAAACATTACCCAAAGCACTTTTGTAAAAATCATAAACATATTAATTTAATTCTCTCTTTTGTTTTTCATTATTTTCAGTCACCTGTGAAATGATGTTCAACCAGGTGCTAAAGCATTTTCTGGCTTAAAAGGTAAAACAGAAAAGGAACCCTGAAAACTGGCATGTATATGCAGTTTTGGGACAAAAATCATAAAAATAATAAAAAATAACTGCTAAAAACATTATTTTACCAGCAGACAAACATAAAAAGGATTTTACCCCAACGACATAACAACAACAAACACTTCACAAATAATTATTTATATACCTATCTTAAAAGATAACTGATACAAAAAAAAAAAAAAAAGAAGAAAAATCTAAATCTACAAAGCCACTCACATACACACCCCCAAAGACTTACTTACAGTAATGGATGAGTTTCCAATTCTTAGAATATCACCTGATGAAATACTGGAGGAGGAAGAGTTTGGTAAGTAATAAAAATAAAGATCAAACATTAAGTTGTATGATTTGTTGTCATGTTTGAAAAGGTTTCATTTCGTAACAATTGCTTTCATCTTCTTTGTGTGACATGAAGAATTGCATTCCATTGTTATTTCTAATATTAAAATACCATATTGTATATATGTATATATGTGTGGTATACATACAAATATTTGTATATAAATCCTTAGAAAATTCGCTATATATAGCATATTTTCTATGTATTGTGGATTATTTTACGAAATTGTTAGCTGAAAATAAAATAAACTTCATTTGAAGGGGTGTCATACATATGTTGTGGGTAAATCAGTCTATTTATTATTCATATAAGAAGAAATGAAATTCATTGTGACAAAATGAATTTGTTGTCAATCGAATTTTGTCAGTTTTTTATTTGTGTATATGAGTTTATATTGCACAATAGACCGATTGTCAGATAAATGATAAGAAACATAGAATTTGTAAACTCTAGCTGAGATACATAAAAAGCATAGGAAAGGTTTTACATTAAATTAGCCAGTTATTAGTCTATACGGCCAGAAATTGAGTGCTCAATTCTAATATACTTAGAACGATAAATGCATAGTTTCATGTTTTTCCTGTCATTGCCTTTATTGTAGATTCTAACTCATTCAGTATCTAGGTACATTATTATAGAAAATTAAAAAAAAGTACCATCATCATTAGTTCTCCTTTTTTGGTACCATAATACCATTAAGCCCCCTAACCTTGATTCTAAAACGACACAAAAACTACCAAACTGTTTACCCGGATTTGGCCCAATCTACACCTTTGCAAACGACTTTCAAATAAAACCATGTTAGTTAATTTTTGTATGAGTATAAGGAACAATTTTTAACATTTTTCCGTTTTCATCCCTAAAAGATTAAAATTCTGCCAAAAAAGTACTAAACCGGGTAAATCTACCCTAAAATGTTCGAATTTCAAAAAGTACTAAACACCTGTCTGAAAGTTATTTATGTAGATAAATGTTATATTTAGAATATATAAGAATACCGAATTTACCCCTCATCCTTCTTAGTGGATGAGGCCCATTTCTGGATTAATGGGTTCGTCAACAATCAAAATTAACGAGTTTGGGACGATACCAATTCACATGAGATCCAAAAGTGTCCAATACATACCGAAACAGTCACTGTTTGGAGTGGATTTTGGGCTGTAGACTACATCCTACCATATTTTTTTGAGAACGACATTGGTCAGGCCATCACCGTCAACGGCGAGCGCTACAGGTCGATGGTTCCCAACTTATTTTGCCCTGAATTGAATGATATGTACACCTACGACATGAGGTTTCAACAGAAAGGCGCTACGTGGCACACAGCTCACGTCACATTGGACATTCTGCACGAGCGATTTTAGGGCATGGTCATCTCACGTGGAGGTGATGTAAGACTTTTACATCAAACTTATTTAGATGAAAATAATCTCCCTTTCCATTTAAAAAATGTTTATCAAATAATTGTTTACTATTTTAAATTAATTAATTCATATAATCGAAAATGCTTTTGTTTCATAATACCGCCTAAGTGTTGGCAACAACAATATTTTTTGGCTAGTGTAATGTTTGTTTTTGTGGTTTAGTTCAATCCCAATAGGTTTTAGCCTTCCATATTGCCAACAATTTATTATTTAATGCATTGTAATTCATTGAAATATATATTTTTTTTTAGCTTTTATTTTAAAACATTTGTACAATATAATTTATGTAATGTATTGGCCATTGTTAGCTATGACCTTTTTGCATCTTTCTGGCAACATATGGATTCCGAGCCAAAAGATGGAACCAAGTTTTTTTCGGATACTCTATTCTGAAGTGAAGCTTATTCTAGAGAAAGCGTGCTGCATCGTCCGAAGCAAATAGTAGGCGGACGAGGCATGGTCTGGACTATGAAGCGGATGAAGTAAAACTTCCCAACCACTTCATTCTAAATAATTTTTAACAGGTATTTCAACATGTGGCCGAGCGTTGTCATTTTGGAATATTACGGTTTCATGTCAGGCAGCATATTCTGGGTGCTTTTCTTCAAATATTCACTTCAAACGAATCAGTTGCGTTCGGTACAGGTTCCCTGTGATGGTCTAGTCAGATTTAAGTAGCTATTATGAGCTGATAGCTGATTGGCCGGGATTCATGTACGATTTTTTACGCTGCGGGTACTTGTAGAGGATCCAATGTAATGGATCGCATGTAATGATAACATATATTTTATTAAAAACAAAAAACGCCATCTATTGTTAATCCCGCATTTTTAAGTCATATACCAAATAGTTTTTCTAAATTTCATTTATATAGAACCCAACTTTAATGGAACAAAAAAGAGACAACTGCAAGTATTAATAACATTAAATATATACAATTATCAGAAGCCATTGCCAATAGCTATATGATGTGAATACCAGGAGTTTTAATCTCGTAAAACAAATGATATTTTAAAAAGATTAGCATGAATAGGTTACATATTTTAAAACATGTCACACGCAGAGAAAAAATATTGTTGTGCATGTTTACAGTAACCACTTCAACATTCTTCAAAGTTTTTTTAACAATATTATAGTCACAATAACTATTTACATGATTGTGGTAACCATAATATGGTTAACTTACGATTGACATGATTGTATCAATCATATATATGGTTACAGTAAACAAGTATATGTTTGTTTATACAACCATTATTATGATTAAGGTTTTACCATATTATGTTGCTCTCGGCTAATTGATATCATAATCTGACAACAACATATTATGATATAAAGATTCATCATAACAATGGTTGTCACAAACATATACTTGTTTACTGTAACCATATACATATATGGATGATACAATCATGTGAATCGTAAGTAAACTATATTATGGTTACCACAATCATGTAAATAGTTATTGTGACTATAATATTTTTAAAAACCTTTGAAAATATTGAAATGGTTACTGTAAACATGCATAACTATATTTTTTCTGTGGGTGCAGAGAACTGATTACATAGATTTTTATTGAAATTAAAAAAAACTGTTTTTTGCAACTTAAGTTGTTGTGTACAAAAATTCTCAATCAGTAGCCAAAATCGTTATTCCTTTTCTTAATAAAATGGAGTTTTCACAAAGCGAAACCCCAATAAATGGCAAAGGTCATAACAACGAGTAAGAGAGCTATATTCGCCTGTGCCGAATCGTATATACCCTTCACCAAATAATACTTTAAAATAAAATTTAAAACATTTTTTTTTTAAATTTTTTTAAAATTTTTTTTCGAAATTATTTTTTAAAAGTTTTTTCCAATTTTTGAAAAAAAAAATTTTTTTAAGTTAAAAATTTATTTTTTTTAATTTATAAGTGAAACAAATTTATGACAAAAAAATGTTTTTTGTAAAAAAAATTTCGGGTTAAAAAATATTTTTCCCGATTTTGATCCATTGTAGGTCCAACTTACTATAGCCTTATATACATCGTTGCAATGGACTTTGAAATATCTATCATTAGATATCCATATTGTCTATATTTATGAATTAGTAATCGAGATGTAGATCAAAAATAGGCAAAAGTATCGACTCCACTATCTATAAGTATCCAGAATATATATACAGTGCACTCGCGGTAACGTGAACTAATTAAAACCAAGGGAGTTCATGTTAGTGAAATTGTTCACGTTAGCGAATGTCGAATTTCATGGAAAAAATATAAAATTTTATAATATAAGCCTGTGTTTTACACGCTTGAACGTGAAATAAAACAAAAGTATTGATTAAAATGCATTACAAAACAAAACGAGATCACGAGAAACTATAAATTGAAATAAAATTACATAGAAAATAAAATTACTCATTCGTTGCCACTAAAAAAATTAATTTAGAGGATACAAACACATTTTTTTTATAAGGGGATTCTCAAAACTTTAAAAATTGAATTTAATGCATGTATTGAAGTGTTGTCTACATGATTAGAAAACAAATGCAGTGAAAAAAAATTGTTCACGTTATAGAGCTTTCTGAGTTTGTTCACGTTACAGAGTAGTCAATGTAAGCAAAAGCTTGTTCACGTTAGGCGGTGTTCACGTTAGACGGTGTTCACGTTACCGCGAGTGCACTGTACTTTATAGGGTCGGAAAATTATATTGTGGAAATTACAAACGGATTGACAAACTTATATACCCTTCTCACGAAGGTGAAGGGTATAAAATTTAAACTATAAGAATTTAAGCACACACAAAGGTTATACCCTAGTTGTTTTTGTTACGAATAAACACATAAATCTAAAGCAGTGTTCGGCTCAGAAAATGCCATGTTAGTAAATTTTTTGTAATGATGCTTAAAATTTATTTTCTCGATGAAAAATCTCTCACAGTTTCCCTTTAAATAATTTTTACGAGTTTCACTCACATTCGTTTTCGACTCCTGGTAGCTATGAATGCCGACCACTGTATAATGGGCAAAATCCCCAGGTTTTGAGGCAATGAATCATACAAAGCAGCTAGACTTTTCAAATGTCATACATATGATTATGAAGATTACCAAAGTCATCAGTAAAAATTTCAAATCGATCAGGCTTTGCCACGCCCACTTTAAGTATGAGGTTATAGAGATATTGCGGTAGTAGATGACTGCAAACTAATTAAGTTTCATAGTATCCATGATGGCCACCAAAGAATTCAGTAAAAAACTTTCAAAATTAGTCAATGCACAAGTCTTTAACCCAAATGAGAACACCATTAATGTAAAGGTAGCTCAATTTCTGTATATTTCCCAGTTAACATGAAAAATAGAATCATATACATATGTACAACAAATCCCCGTGATTATAAATTCAACCTTTGTTTACTGTGTTCAAATTTGTCATTTCTACAAAAAAGAGAATACATTGAAAGCTTAACTCTCATTCCTAGTGAAGCTTAGATCAGTCAGTCCATTAGTTAAAAAGTTCCTCCCACTGTGTAATGTTGTACAAAAAAAAAAAAAAATGAATAAAAGACATGTGTTTACCACCATGACTATTGGAAAAGTATGAAACAGTTTAAGAGCTTCAATATGCAAAAAATCCAAACAATAAACTATAAATAGCATTAAGAGCTGTGGCAACCGCTGTTTTTTGCTGTCAACAGATTACATATGTTCTATGCATATACTATATATACTATTGTAGAGCTACAATTCAAAGTATCTTAAATAATAAGAAGGGTTTTTGTTCGTAATATTTCCTATACAAACATATTTAATAACATATACGATTGAAATTTAACATCTTAACAGATTGTTGTTAATATAAATAGGTTTTATTAGCTTTATTTTTGCTACCGCTTTGAGTAGTTATTATTACAATTGGATTTAATCCAAATCCAATATCTTCTCGATGTTTATGAAGGAAGCACTTTTCAGTTTTAAGAATTCATACCACCAGTGTAATGGTTATGCATTCTAAACAGCCAGAATATATTAAGCAATCTCTCTTGCTTTTTCCACGAACTACTCTAATATATTAAATACTTTATCCATTATCTTCAATATTTTAATATTTAAGTGTCTGAAAAAAAAGACCATTATTTACCAAATAACAATATAAATAATAAAAAAAAAAAAAGACAAAAACATTTACAAGAAATATGAAAATTGAAAACGTTTTTCATAAAATTTGCCACATAAATATTTCTTGTATATGTATATTATATGAATTGAATTTTCTTTTGAAGTTGTTTTACAAGAAAACCAAGTCATAAAGAAATGCACATAGAGCGGAAACTGGAAAAAAACTGAAACAAAAAAAAAACTACTCAAGATAAACACACATACTAGCATTGGTTTTGTTTTCACATACATTTTTACTGATACATTCTCAGCATATATGTTTTTGACAACTGAGTTAGGTCTTTGACAGGGAAGCTTCCGTTCTATGTGTTTTTATCTATGACCCAAGTCGGGTGCCAGTGAAAAGTTTGGCTGAACTAAGTACACATTTTTTCAAGTAACAAAGTTCAGTCACATTTTTAAGAGGCCAATAAAATGATTTCTTTTTAAGTAATTTATTATTTGTAATTCTGGAGAGTCTATTAAAAAAAAAACGAATTTTAGATACAAGTACATGCTACCAAAATGAAATGTATTTGCAGGTATATTTGCTACCACCAAGCAGCATTATTAATGTCATTCTTTTTAGTGTTGGTTGGAAACAAAAAACACAAAATCAGATTTAATAAAATTTACTTGTTATTTACGCTGAATTGCTTTATTTTTTATTCATTTTGTAATAAACATTTCCATTTATGTAAGTACAGCATCCCCATCACCATTGTGTTTACGTATGAGGTTTCGTTGTTGTAAATAAATAGTTATGTGGCGTGTCCTTAGAACTGGCTCACGTAAATAGCTTTCTGCAGTCACCCCCCAAAAATAAAATTTTGTTCTAAGTAAGATTGCATTTAGAATATTTTACCACTAACTTATGATTAGCTAGAAGGAATTCCAATAAGGTTATTATCAAGACAAGGTACTCGTATTTTGAGTTATTTCGAATTTTCGATATTTTAGCAGTAACGGTATTTTAAGAATAACTGACATTTTTATTTGACTACAATTACATAAGAATATTAGTAAACGTTAAACAATTTTTGACTATGCCACAAATTCAAAATACTGAGAAAAACTACTTAAAAGTTATAAACATTGTGTTATATAGGGTAAAAGGGGGATCATTCGCCATAAGGCCACATCTGCCAACACCGAATAACTTAAAAACCGAGTAATCTATTTTGTTACATTATGTTTTCGATTATGATGTAAAGGTTCATCATAACAATGGTTGTCACAAATATAAAAATGTTTACTGTAACCATATACATATATGGTTGATACAATCATGTGAATCGTAAGTTAACTATATTATGGTTACCACAATCATGTAAATAGTTATTGTGACTATAATATTGTTAAAAACTTTTAAAAATGTTGAAATGGTTAGTGTAAACATGCACAACTATATTTTTTCTCTGGGTGCGGAGAACTGATTACATAGATTTTTATTAAAATTAAAAAAAACTGTATTTTCAACTTAAGTTGTTGTGTACAAAAATGCTCATTCAGCGGCAAAAATCGTAAATAAAATGTATTTTTCACAAAGCGAAACCCCAAAAAATGGCAAAGGTCATAACAACGTGTAAGAGAGCTATATTCGCCTGTGCCGAATCTTATATACCCTTCACCAAATAATACTTTAAAATAAAATTTAAAACATTTTTTTTAAATTTTTTTAAATTTTTTTTTGAAATTATTTTTTAAAAGTTTTTTCGAATTTTTTTTAAAAAAACTTTTTATAATTTAAATATTTATTTTTTTAATTTATTAGTGAATAAAATCTAAAATGTAAAAAATGTTTTTTGTAAAAAAAAATTCGGGTTAAAAATATTTTTCCCGATTTTGACCCATTGTAGGTCCAACTTACTATAGCCTTATATACATTTTTGCAATGGACTTTGAAACATCTATCATTAGATATCCATATTGTCTATATTTATGACTTAGTAATCCAGATATAGATCAAAAATAGGCCAAAAATAGAGGTTGTCTCGGATTTTTGCTAATATCTCCTTTATTTATGGACGGATTTTGCTGATTTAAAATAGGAAACTTCTCGAAAACATGTCTGACAGAATTATTGAAGATTTGGATCCCAAAGATATTTGGGGTCTTCAGAAAATTTATTTCAATGGACAGACGGAAAGACAGACAGATGGACATGGCTTAATCAACTCCGCTATCTATAAGGATCCAGAATATATATACTTTATAGGGTCGGAAATTACAAACGGAATGACAAACTTATATATACTCTTCTCACGAAGGTGAAGGGTATAACAATAGGTAATAAGTTGCATGGATGAGAAAAAACACCTGTTTGGAAAAACTGTCAAGTTTAGACCCCCTCTAACTCAGAGTATTCTTGACCGATCTTTTTTAAAAAGACTATCCAATAGGACATCGCAATCGGAAGACATCGATTTCAAAAGTTGGTTCACTTGACATGAAATCCCCCATATACATAACACAAAAATTGTGTGTCTTGAGTTACAAAATAAATAAAAAAAATATATATTCCACTCGAATCTCACTAACAGATCAAAAAGCTCTTAAAGAAATGAACCTAAGCTTTCTTTTAAGAAAAAAAATTACAAAAATTTTTTATTTTTTATTTATAAGTAGCATTACCCGGTGCGCTTCGCTGCCCCTGTCGTAGTAAAAAAAAATATGTAAGGGTTTTATAAAAAAATAAATGAATATAATTAATACCGGAATTTCTTGTTCCCCTTTTTATCACTTTAAAGTCCAAGTAGTGAAAAATGGTATAGCCTATTGATGCTTCTAAATAACAGTCTATCTATGTTGGAAATTTCAATAAAATCGGTTTAGACGTTTAGTATTTATTGTTTAAGAACTAAAGGTACCATTTTTACCGGTTTTCCCGTGTTTATCCCTTTCTGGTCCAAGTATTGAAAAATGTTATAGCCTATTCACGCTTCCAAGTAAGGATCTATCTACGTTCCAAATTTCAATAAAATCGAATCGATGGATGAGAAAAAACACCTGCTTGGCCAAAATGTCAAATTTTGACCCCCTCTAACTCAGAAAGATCTCGACCGATCTTGTTGTGCAAATTCCCAATCAGAAGACATCGATTTCAAAAGTTGGTTCACTTGACATGAAATGCCCCATATATATATGCTCGAATTTATATCTTATTAATCACTAAACTTAATTTTCAAGGGGGATACTATAGCAACATTTTGATACATATTATTATTTGTTTACTTTCTTTCTAAATATTTACTTTAAACATTTTCTTATACTCATTTAGAACGACTTTACTCAGCTCCAGTGGAAATAATTGTATTGCTGTCAATTTTCTATGGCAGCATAAGCGTGCTGGCAATAATTGGCAATACGTTGGTCATATGGGTGGTGGCGACCACACGACAAATGCGCACCGTAACAAACATGTATATAGCAAATCTGGCATTTGCCGATGTCATAATTGGTCTATTCTGTGTACCATTTCAGGTAAGT
The DNA here is from genome assembly GCA_942486065.2 of Calliphora vomitoria. Taxonomy (NCBI): domain Eukaryota; kingdom Metazoa; phylum Arthropoda; class Insecta; order Diptera; family Calliphoridae; genus Calliphora; species Calliphora vomitoria. The sequence goes on along the minus strand of OW818031.2, from coordinate 14,256,468 downwards.
AAGTAAAATTACACATTGTAAAATTACTACAATTACAATTAAATAATAGATTTAGTCTAGTTGTATGCTAGCAGATTTACGCCCATAAAAATTCCTTGATTAAAATGAACAGACAGTGTTTTATGTCTAATAAAATAATAACAAGTATAAGACAGATGATGCAACAAGCATAATTTTAATGTTTAGCAACTCAGTGTCTGTCTGGCCTGCCCTGCCCTGTCATTCAAGATTGTTGAATGGGGGCAAAACCATTATAAAAACTCATAAACATGGAAAAAGATTTTTAAAAAAATAATAAATAAAACATAAATAATGAGATGAATGTTTGCAATTCTAAATGAGAGAAAGAATCTACGATTAATTTAAATGTAAATAAATTATTTTTCCTTTATGGTGCTGGAAGTTATTGTTGTTATATACAAAATATGGAAGTATTTTGGCAATTCGTTTGGACGTAGATACAATTTTAAAATTTTAACCAAGCAGTTCTAGGAGACGACAGTGCCGAACAAGTGATTTTACCCATCATTTAGGGTGGGAACAAGTTTCTTCAATAGCTACGTGACTAGTTGTTGACTCTTTTTGACTACAATGAGACTGTCTAGTAGCTGGTCCAAAGTAGTCAACGCATTGGATTCACATACTGATTACATGGCGTCAGTTACCTTACTAGCTACCTAACTGGCTACATAACTAGTTCTTTTAACATGCACGGGTGCTAATTAACGTCACAAACATATACATGTTTACTGTAACCATATATATGGTTAATACAATCATGTGAATCGTAAATTAACCATATTATTGTTACCACAATCATATATATAGTTACTGTTACTATAATATTGTTAAAAATTTTGAAATTGTTACAGTAACCATGCACAAATGTTGAAATGATTACAGTAACAATGTACAACTATATTTTTTTTCTGCGTGTACTTTCTAAAGTGAAGTACAAAATAAACGTTTAAAGTGACTTCACTATAGGTTACTAAGAGACACTAAAGTGACTAATGACTTCCTGCTATGTTACATGGAATATCAGTATACTTAAGCAAAAATAAAAATTAACTGTATGAGAATTATATCAACACAATTTGTATAAAACCAGTTTGAACGAATTACTCACAAAACGTTTAAAGTGGCTACACTCCAGATTACTAAGAGACACTTAAGTGACAATTGTCTTCACGCTAGATTACCTGGGATGTATAAAGTAACCAATTGTCTTCTCTCTGCACTACAAAGAGCACATACGTGTCAAATGACCCAAAATATTGGAGTCAACCAAGTGATAAGACATTTGTGACGATTACTGTCTATAAGGGATACATTGACTATTTGCTTAACTGCTGGGATACTACATATTTTAAACACAAACATAAATGAACATATTTTTAACATTAACTAAATTCATATAAATAATTATTTATGTTTATACATTTGAGCATTTTAAAATAAGAATGTGTTTGTCTGTTTTTATGTTTCATATTTTTTTATAATATACAGTGAAAGCTGTTCTAACGAACAGCTCCCGTAGACTAACGAATTACATGGTACCGTGGTTTGATCATATATCCGCTAGGCGGTCACTCCATTGGCAAACGAGAACACGATTTTTCCTCAAAAACATCTTAAAAATTGCTACGAAATATGAAATTGAGCCAAATATTGAGTAAAACGGTGATTCCTTTTTATACCCTTCACCTTCGTGAAATAAGTTTGTCATTTCGTTTGTTATTTCCACAATATAATTTTCCGACCCTATAAAGTATATATATTCTGGATCCTTATAGATAGCGGAGTCGATTAAGCCATGTCAGTCCGTCTGTCTGTCAATTTTCTGAAGACCCTCGATCCAAATCTTCAATAATTCTGTCAGACATGCTTTCGAGAAGTTTGCTATTTAAAATCAGCAAAATCCGTCCATAAAAAACGGAGATATGAGCAAAAATCCGAGACAACCTCTATTTTTGGCCTATCTCGATTACTAAGTCATAAATATAGACAATATGGATATCTAATGATAGATATTTCAAAGTCCATTGCAACGATCGCATATTAGGCTATAGTCAGTTGGACCTACAATGGGTCATTTTCACAAAAAATATTTTTTCTAATCGTATATTAGGCTATAGTATGTTGGACCTACAATGGGTCATTTTCACAAAAAATATTTTTTAAGCCGAATTTTTTTTTCACAAAAACTAATAAATTAAAAAAAAAAAATTTTTTTTATTTACAAAAAAAATTTTTAAACAAATTAGAAGAAACTTTTAAAAAACAATTTCAAAAAAATAAATTTTTTTTTTTTTTATATTAAAAAATTCGTTTAAATTTTATTTTAAAGTATAATTTGGTGAAGGGTATATAAGACAAGTAAAAAGATAGACCAAGAAAATTATAAGTATGCGAAATAGAAAGCTTTCGCCATAAACGATTTTGTCGTTTTGAGGAAATTACATGAAAATTGAAACAATTGAATTTTATTGTGCAACTTCTCTGAGAGCATTTATTTTATAGTTATTGTCATTATAAATATGTTGGCGAAAAATTCCGTGCCTTTTTAAATGAAACACAGGTTTTTGTATACAAAAATTATTATATTTTTCAACATAGTCTCCTTTTTATCTTTTCCAAAAAATAAGATTTTTATTTTTCGTGAGATCATTACATAGTTCCTGCGACACATTTCTTTAGGTTTAGAAAAAAGAAATAGTCACTCGGGACTCAATCTCCTCAATTCACGAGCAAGTCTATCAACCATAAACTAAATGTTGCAGCTTGTTCAAAATTTTACAAGAGTCAACTGACAGATGAATGGTGACAGGAGCGGTGTTCCCCTTACAGTTAAGTGCCGGGAAATTCAACAAGTCGAGATATATTTACAGTGGTTCAAAGCCAAACTCGTACACCTAACTTTTAATTTTTTAATTTAAAAACGCAGCTTATTTAAAAATGTTACACGAAAATAATGTATGGAGGGTTTATTGGGTAAATTGTCCTCTATCGGATGGGTATTTAAACAAAGGAATTATAATATAAGGGAAGAAATTATCGGCGGTTTAATTAAATATCTAATTAGAAAATATAAAAGCCAAACTCGTACAGCGAACCTTATTTAAGAAAAGAATATCTTTGCTTCATGCCTTTGGATGTAAAGTGATCCAAAATTAAAAACCATCAAATATTTTCATTAAATTATAAAGTTTTATCCAAAAAAATTCCAATTTTAAGACAAAGCGGACAAACAACCGAAGAAATCCGAAATCTAGCTGTAAAGCTATCGGGGATAGAAAATCTCTTCGTGAAATTCCCAAAATTCTGGGAAGGAGTCATTCTACTATCCAATATATTCTAAAACTATACAGGACTTCAAAACAAATAAAAAATAAGACCAAAAATGCACACAGTAAATATTCTATGAAGCTAAAGAGCGAAATATTTTCAGAGAGTGTAAAAAGGATCTCTTTGCATGATCTTCCAAACTTACGTCCATTGCAGAAGCCACTACGGGAAAGACAGCTTGCGCCCAAACCATCCGGAATATACGCCATAGAGCGAATTTGGGTAGAAAAAATGCCTTTGCTTAACAAGAGAAATAAAAAGGACTGCTTAAACTTCGCCAAACTACACAAATCAAAGGATTTTTCTTTTTGGAAAGATGTGTTGTTCACAGACTAGAGAAAATTTAACATATTTGGCTCTAATGGAAGACCATATATATGGCGTAAGGCTAATGAGGAGCTCTTACCAAAATATTGTTACGTTTTTACCTTTTAAAAACGGGGTTTATTTCCTTTAAATAAACCGGATACTTTTGATTGCAAATAAAAGCAGTTTTAGTAGTTTAAAATTGTAACAACTCTTTATTTATTTAGAATGTACAACAACAACAGAATTAAATAGTCACTCAATGTCTTTATACATCCCTGCAGTTCATTGCACTAGTTCCGCGACGTCGAATTAGTTAGCCACTGAGAACTACCACTAGTGATTTTTCAACCCACTCGCAACGTTATTGACTGGTGAATTTAACACGGGGATGTCATTGCAGGTGGCCGATTGGCACACTCTGCATAACACTTCACTATTAAATTCAATAGTTCGAATACTCTAGCATTTGAGAAAAAAAATTAAAAATAAATTTTTCAGAGAGCCGGGTTGAACACATAACGCCACGTTTTATAGTCAAATGCGCTAATCACTAAGCCACAGAGCTCTTATTTGTACTGCTCCCAATTTGTTATTAAGAATTACATGTGAGTCTACTCTCAATTTGTGCTTTTTTTCATCATCAGAGAGAACGAAAATACCAAACGGCCACATTCAGCATTACATGTGGCCATCGAAGTGGTATATTTTAGAGAACTTTACCAAACGGCCACCTTCAGCATTACATGTGGCCATCGAAGTGGTATATTTTAAAGGACTTTATTTTACTTGAATTTATTTTCAAAAACTTAAGGCGAATATCCGACTATTGTATGTTACTGAATACGCTGGCGAGATGTAGTGCAAATGATAACCACTTAACTACCACTTTAACAGCCACAGCGAACTAGTTTCTTGTGCAAGTAGTAATATAGCTAGTGTAAGGTTTCCAATTGGCACTTTTCAAACTGCTGGGGATTTTTCAACCAACTCGCAACGTTATTGACTGGTGAATTTAACACGGGGATGTCATTGCAGGTGGCCGATTGGCACACTCTGCATAACACTTCACTATTAAATTCAATAGTTAGAATACTGTAGCATTTGAGAAAAAAAATTAAAAATAAATTTTTCAGAGAGCCGGGTTGAACACATAACCCCACGTTTTATAGTCAAATGCGCTAATCACGAAGCCACAGAGCTCTTATTTGTACTGCTCCCAATTTGTTATTAAGAATTACATGTGAGTCTACTCTCAATTTTTGCTTTTTTTCATCATCAGAGAGAACGAAAATACCAAACGGCCACATTCAGCATTACATGTGGCCATCGAAGTGGTATATTTTAGAGAACTTTACCAAACGGCCACCTTCAGCATTACATGTGGCCATCGAAGTGGTATATTTTAAAGGACTTTATTTTACTTGAATTTATTTTCAAAAACTTAAGGCGAATATCCGACTATTGTATGTTACTGAATACGCTGGCGAGATGTAGTGCAAATGATAACCATTTAACTACCACTTTAACAGCCACAGCGAACTAGTTTCTTGTGCAAGTAGTAATATAGCTAGTTTAAGGTTTCCAATTGGCACTTTTCAAACTGCTGGGATGTTTATCAATTCGCAGAAATGCACACACACTCTATTACGTACAACCTTATATGCACAAGACAGTTGATGTTAACTCTAACAGCGCCAATGATAAAATCTACTCACGACTGCCAGCTCTGCCACTATTTATACACGCGCCATCTATCGGGAATCTTCTACAATGCTCTTAACGGACATACTAGTACATTCGATTTCTAGAGCTTTTCGATGTCATTGCCAGCAGCCCAAACATTTAGTGTTGCCATACTTACAAACAATGTCAATGATGGACGTGCCTTCAAGCATGATGAATGCTGCAGGCAGTCGTTGCAGACCGTTGAATTCAAATCGTCATTGCACATTCGTAACAATATGTTAAAATTACTTTAAAGCAAGGTGATGGATCGGTGATGCTTTAAGGGTCTTTCTTGGCAGCTGGTTTAGGTTCTCTTCATTTCATCGAAGGCATATTGAACCAAAAAATGTATTTAGAAATTTTAAAACTGAAATTGCCATTATCCAAGCAAAAACGGAGTCTTTCAAACAATTACTACTTCTACCAGGATAACGACCATATGCATAAAGCTTACAATGTCAGGTCGTGGTTGTTGTACAATTGTTATCATGCAATGGAGACACCTGCCCAGAGCTCTGACATCAACCCCATTGAGAATCGTTAGAGCCACCTCGATAATAAAGATAGACAACATCACATTTCCTCTAAATAGGAATTAAAAAGAGTTCTTACTGATGAATGGGAAAATATTGATTCCAACGTTTGCCGCAAACTAGTGGAAAGTATGCCTAAGAGACAAAGTATTGATTTTTATGGTATTGTTACTCTTTTAGCATCCACGTTAAATGTACGAGTTTGGCTTTTAAAGGATTTTTTTGTTAATTCTTATTTAAATGGTTTTACTTTTATTTTACATATGAATTGAATAAAAAATTACATTAGCTATAAGCCTACCAAACACACTTTTTATATAACTCTAACAGGTTAAGCATAGATGGACAAAACTGACACAACGGTCGGTGTCCGCCTACAGAAGCTTTCACTGTAATTCATTTTAATCGCAGACCATGCACATGCCAACACATTCTCCACATTCTCTCATTTTTATTGCTACTCCTATTAAGGAATTTATAAACAAACCCCTACAAATATAAGACACATGTCAAAGTATTACGCATAATTTCCCCCTTGATTTTGACTTGAATCAGAATGAATTATTTTTTTTTGTTTAGTTGTTTTTCTTTTTTAATAAAACACACAAGGAAACCAACAAATGACTCTTCGCCAGCAGAATGTTGGAAAATTCTTTAAAATATTTTGTAAACAACTTAAAAGAAAAATGAGCATTGCAATTAATTAGAAATACAATACCAGTCGGAAGGACCCATTTTAATATATGTACATACATACATATGTGTTTGTAAATTATGGCTACTTATACAAATAAACCTGTATGTTTGTGTATTTCAACATGTGATTTAAATTTAAACTTTTGTTGAGCTTTTATTCATTGCACCCTCGTGCGAAATATCTTAAACAAAATGTAACGTTAGAATAAAGAAAAACGGTTGCAGGTTGTCCAATACTTGTAGGAAATTTCAGTCAGCTATAGCTGACTACATGCTAAAATAGTTTTGAATTGGCCGCCTTAGGGAATGTGTCTCTGACAAAATCTCATCCGACCTCCAGCATCCTTTTATTTTATTTCCTCTATGACCAGTATTCTAATATTCAATAAACATGCTTTTGGGTAAGATCCATGACATGACACAGAGTGCCTATAATAAGAAGGCCAGCACAAAGTTAAAGTGGCAAATCCTTTTCATATAAAGTTGTGTGATAGTTCACCCAAGAGATTATTTGATAATATGTTTTACGAAATGTTTTTTAAAATTAGTTTATAAATTGTCGAAGCATTTGCCTAATTGGATAAGTTTAATGCTGCACCCACTTTTCACTGGTCACAGAACTAGTATTAAAAACGATTGACACAAATTTCCGACAGGGTCATTGCAATATTATACCCATGTTTGTTTTATTAGGTCTTAGCAACTGTTTTTCACATAAACAAAATCATCGTAATTAGATAAACAGAAACTTAACCGCGTGTCAGCTGAGAGTTGAACTCGTGATTAATTTGCTTGATTTATTACTGAGACGGCCGTTATGGTTACAAAATAATGCATAAGGAAAGTAGTTGCTATTAAAATTTTAATTTATAAACGGAATAACAATATTGTTACGATTTTGCAATAGCGATTTGAATTTTACGGTCTGTAACGACTGCCTGCAGCATTCGTCATGTTTATAAACACGTCCATCAGTAGAAGCTTCTACTTATCAATAATGTTGATAGCATGCGGTTATTAGCATTGTTTATAAGTATGGCAACACTAAATGTTTAAGCTGCTAACATTGAAAGCTCTAGAATTCGAATGTACTAGTTTATCCGTTAAAAGCATTGTAGAAGATTCCCGAAAGATGGCGTGTGTATAAATAGTGGCAGACGTTACAGTTGTGAGTTGACTTCATCATTGGCGCTGTTAGAGTTAATATCAACTGCCTTGTACATTTAAGTTTGTACATTATAAAGTGTGTGTGCATTTCTGCGAATTGGTAAATGTGTATAAAAAGCACTGAGTAACTATTTGAACTGTTGTTGTTGTAGATTTTAAATAAATAAATAAAGAGTTGTTACAATTTTAAATTACTAAACGGCTTTTATTTGCAATCGAAAGTATCCGTTGTATTTAAAGGAAATAAACCACCGTTTTTAAAAGGTAAAAACGTAACAATATTTGTATACTCTCAAATATCCTAAAAAACCCCTTAACAAAAATTCTTTAGAGTTAAAGCAGCACAAGTTAAAAACATCTCATCATCTTAATTGAATCATTTGAAGCGATTTTATTCCCTATGAATAGGAACATTTTCAAGTACCATACACCAAAAACATTTATAGATGCCATAAATTCGAGTCTGTAAGAAAATGGCACGAGTTTTGGACTTAGATGCGTTCACATCTAAGACATGAACAGGTTATAAGTAGTTTATTATGATAAACGAAACGCTTTTCTGGTTTATAACTTATTTTGTAATACAAATCATCAGAGCAGTAAAACATTGATTCATTTCTGAATAAATCTTCCAATCATTTAGTCAATGTATTGTAATTTATTGAATGCATTCATTTTGCTTTGAATTTGAATATGAAATGAGTCATGAATTAACAATTTTTTAATGCATTAATTAAAATTCAATACTTCCTACACCACCATAGTGGTGAGGGTATATTGGGTTAGTGCTGATATTTGTAACATGATAAAACAATGTCTCAACACCTACTTTAACCCTCTAATGCTTAAGCATGCCTCAAGCTACTCATCGCAAAAATGGCAATAAATGCAAATATAACAGATTTTTCATTTCAAAAACTCTTGTAACAGTTTCTAAAAAACGTACTTAAATGTTTTAATAAGCCTTGTAACGTTTTAAAAGCTCTATTCTTTCTAATTTACTGCACTTTTTTCAAACTAAGTGCATTAACAACCAAAAAAATAATGGGAAGTTCATGTTGTGTTATCAAACATTAATTAAAGTGTTTTAAAGTTTCCCGATTGCAATTACATTTTTTTTCTTAAAAAAAATACTTATATTTTATATATTGGAATCAAGATTTATGTAAAAAAAGGAAAGCTACTCCTCAGAGTAGAACTCTTGGGCATTGCAGACTGGTTTTGCTGCCTGAGTTCTTCCGTCATATAGCAAAATGTTGTTTGGTTTTCTTTGCTTTGATTTGAAATTTTTTACATAAAATTTTAAGAAATGGCTGGTCGAGTGAACAAACCTTACAAATTATCTGATTTGGGTGATGTACAATTAGAAAAGTTGTTTTGAATAAAAATTGACAAACTGTACTAACTAAAACCTGACTATATTTCAATCTCTAAAGCCCCAAAGGTGCCTTAAGGCACTCATTTAGTTTTTCCCACCTTACAGGTAAACCATTAAATGTACAATCTTTTAAATGTTGTTTTTGAAATCAGATGCCCAAATTTATCAATAAAAAATTATTACCAACGTTTTTAGCCGTTTTTGTTGGAAATTGACATTAGAGAGTTAAATTATACCAATCTGCTCAGGATCATTTTCTGATAAAGCGATGTCTGTCTGTCCGTCTGACCTTGCTTCTAATCAACTACAGGTCGCAATTGTAAATAAAATTAGTGACCGAATTCTACAGTTGTGGCTACAACATTTTGGAAGGGGTAACAAAAGTTTTGTTGCTTCAACCAAAATTATTCTTTATCAACTGTATATCTGTTGATAGAATCGAAAAATTCTATGTGTGCAACCGAATCATTTTATTGGCAACAAATTCGGGTGCTATCTCGAATCTGTTTCATATAAACGCAAATCATCGCTACTGATTTAAAAAATCCATTGGACATTTTTTTAAAATTTTATTAAACTTTTATTTACAAATGCATTCAAAATTTTTAATTCATGATTATTTCATGATTCATTAAGATTTTAATTCAATTTATAATTTGGGCAAAATAAATGCCTTGAAATTTTTTGATTCATGATGAATTAAGAATCAGATATGAATCATTAGTTTACAGCTCTGCAAATAAACCAAAACCATCCTGAATGTGAAATGAAAATGTTAGATTTGAAAATACTAGGAAATCCTTAGTGTTTTGTCTGGCTAACAACTTCAACTAACAATAAATATCAAGAAAATCACGGTGATAGAAGTGATAGTTACTATTTCAAAAAATCTTTGGATTTGTGTGTGAATCTAAGAGGTCATTTCGAAAAGGAAAATGACGAAAAATTCAGTCAAAAAGATCTGCACAACAACTTTTATGATATTAATAGTAATCACGTAAATATATAATGTTCTTATTTACCAACTTCTAGCTTTAGTTCTGTTATCACTATAGAAAGTAGTTTACATTAATGAACTTGTAGCATTTTAAGAATGATGGATTTAATTGTGCTTCTGAGTGTAAGCCAAAGATGATAACTACACGCAGAAAAAAAATATAGTTGTACATTGTTACTGTAACCATTTCAAATTTGTGCATGGTTACAGTAACAATTTCAAAATTTTTAACAATATTATAGTCACAGTAACTATATATATGATTGTGGTAACAATAATATGGTTAATTTATGATTCACATGAATATTTCAACCATATATATGGTTACAGTAACCATGTATATGTTTGTGACAACCATTTATATGATGAAGGTCTTACCATATTATGATGCTCTCATATCATAATCTGAGAACAACATATTATGATAAAATTATTCATCATATAAATGGTTGTCACAAACATATACATGGTTACTGTAACCATATATATGGTTGAAATATTCATGTGAATCATAAATTAACCATATTATTGTTACCACAATCATATATATAGTTACTGTGACTATAATATTGTTAAAAATTTTGAAATTGTTACTGTAACCATGCACAAATTTGAAATGGTTATAGTAACAATGTACAACTATATTGTTTTTCTGCGTGTAGATAGGTAAACTGAGAGCCAAAAACCTAAGTCTGTTATAACAAACCTAATTAATAAGAATGTATTGTCCCAGCAGTTAAGCAAGTAGTCAATGTATAGACAGTAATCGTCACAAATGTCATATCACTTGGGTGACTCCAATTTATATATTTTGGTCATTTGACACGTATGTGCTCTTTGTAGTGCAGAGATAAGACAATTGGTTACTTTATACATCCCAGGTAATCTAGCGTGAAGATAATTGTCACTTAAGTGTCTCTAAGTAATCTGGAGTGTAATCACTTTAAACGTTTTGTGAGTAATTTGTTCAAACTAGTTTTAAACAAATTGTGTTGATATAATTCATATACAGTTAATTTTTATTTTTGCTTAAGTATGCTGATATCTCATGTAACAAAGCATGAAGTCAATAGTCACTTTAGTGTCTCTTAGTAACCTATAGTGAAGTCACTTTAGACGTTTATTTTGTACTGCACTTTAGAAAGTAGTTATTTTACCCACCAGAAGCAATTCATTGGAGAGTTATCGAAGAAAGGTTTGCTTACAAGCTGTCGTTTATTGGAATGCCTATGATATATCTTATTAGATGACTATTTGAGGTCAATTAGCACCCGTACATGGTCAAACAACTAGTTATGTAGCTGATAAATTTACCAGTTATGTAGCTAGTAAGGTAACTGACGCCATGTAACCAGTAATTGAATCCAATGCCTTGACTACTTTGGACCAGCTATTATAGAGTCTCATAAAATAACTAGTCACGTAGTTATTGAAGTAACTAATTCCCACCCTAAATAATGGGTAAAATCACTAATTCGGGACTGTCTCCTAGAACTGCTGGGTTGTTATTTTATCACACATATGTATGTGTAAAAAGAGAAAAGTTTTGTTTGATTTTTTTCATTGACATTTCCCTCTCCTTCCCGTCTATGTGTTTAAATATTCTATGTTATATTTAAGGAATAAAAATTTATGTAAATATTACTTCAAAACATTGTATTTATTATATATTTACAGTTTCAAGCTGCCTTATTACAGCGTTGGAATCTGCCCTGGTTTATGTGCGGCTTTTGTCCTTTTGTGCAGGCTTTAAGTGTAAACGTGTCGGTATTTACACTGACAGCAATTGCGGTAGACCGTCATCGTGCTATTATAAATCCCTTAAGGTAAGAAGTTATCATAATAAAATCTTATTTATTTTTCTACATCCTAGCTTTTTTGCTTATTTATCATATGAATGCTGTAAGGGGCTAAATGATTAACTAAACTTTCGCATGTTTTTGGTTTGGAAAGCCAAAGCACTTGATTGACATTTAAATATTTCAATTCAATTTTCTTCACATGTTTATTAAGGAAGTAAACCTATTCTGCTACTGAGCATCCATATTATACCCATACCTCTGGAGATTGGATAGATAGCGCCTGGTATGGACAAAATCAGTAACAAGATGCTTATGGAGCTACCCTAAATGGATCTATTATATTACGCTTTAAATATTATCCTCCAGAATGGAAGGTTACACTGGTTACCATGATACCTAAGTCGGGAAAAGATCACACATATGTAGAAAATTAGACCCATTGCCTAATACATATATCAAAGCTATTTGAGAAGGTATTCATGAACAAGTTGTATCCAATGTTAATTGAAAACAATTGTATTCCGAATCAACAATTTAGATTTAAAAGAAAACACTGTGTACTATCGAACAAACTTATAGACTTGTAAGTGTTGTAAGAAAAGCATTTGAGGAAAAGAATATTGCTCTGCTGTCTTCATCAACATTTCCAAAGTTTTTGATAAAGTATGGCATGATAGTTTAATATACAAATTGGATCAAAATTTACCAGGAAACACACATAAGCTATTGGAAAGTTATTTAACTGGTCGAACATTTAAGCTTAAAGAAGGAGACTTTTTAAGTTCTCAGCAACCCATTGAAGTTGTAGTCCCCCAAGGCAGTACGCTGGGACCCTTGTTATACTTGATGTATACGTCTGATATGACAACTAACTATCGCGCCTCAAGAAGAGTCTCGTTACTTACAAGATAACATATTTGAATTAGTGAAATGTTTAAAACAATGGAAAATAAAAGTCAACGAGCAAAAATATACACATAAAACATTTACATTACAAAGAGAATCATGCCCCCTAATCATATCGAGCCGTTTTCGCACAAAAGACGTAACCGACAAAAACTAAATTTTGCAGGAGAGCATTTTTTTAAATATGTTTAAAAGAAAATTTACACGTAACCGACACCTTGCTATTACAAAATTCATAAATAGAAAATAAATGTGTCTTTTTTCTTTTTCTCGTAAAATGGAAACTATTGCATCTATAGTTACGAAATTTTCAGGAATGATGCTGATAGACCTAAATTATCGATTTCCATAAAAAAAACGAAAATCTGATATCATGTCGTTTACGTCCGTTTTGCGAAAAGGGCTCGATATCAATAACCAAGCAATAATTCAACAATAGGAAATTAATGAACTGGGCATACATTTCGATATGGAAAACTCATATAGATGCTAAGTACATAGACTGAAATGAAATTGTAATCAATTCAAATTAATTGGCTCATTGGCAGAAACTTTAGGCATAGTTTAGATTGTAAACTTCTTCTACCTAATGTTATGTGATCCAGCTATGAGGCACGGCCTCAGCGTCAAATGTAGAAAAAATCAAAATATGCCAAAACAAGATTTTAAGAATGATCACATTGCGAATATGATCTAGACGTGATAAAAACTGTGATAAAAAATGTGGAAAATTATATAAGAAAGCTTAAAATCCGCTGACCCGCAATATATTACATAACAGTGGCCACAATCGATTAAAAAAGAGGTACAAAGACTAGAAGGAAGAATACCAATTTAATCAGAGCAACAATGGATACACTTTTTTATGTCCGTCACTGGCTGGACTAATCAAGTAATAAGGAGTGAGAACGAAAAATCTTAACATACATTAATGTTCATTATTTTTATAGTTCTAATCAATAGTGATGTATTTATGAACCTTTTCCGGAAACCCTTCCATTAAGATTTTCATTGAGCTTTCTGTCATTTTGTTGGAACAGGTATTCCGTCTCCGTTTAAAATCTACCACACTTTTAGATACCTTTTTTGTGCTCTTCAATTCTCTTTTAACAAGAGCCCAATATCTCTCCACTGGCTTTAGCTCCAGGCAGTTTGGAGGATTTGCCTCTCCTGGTACAAATACCATATTATTGTTCTTGTACCACACAAGATGTTGCTTACCATAGACACGGGATTTCAAATCAGGCCTAAAATAAGTGGACACATTAAGAAGTCTTATGAATGGAAGCATCCTCTTTTGTAAACATTCCTTGATGTAAATTTCGGTATTTATAGAGCCCATTGTAACAAATGTTTGGCTTCTTTTGCCTCAACTGCATATTGCTTGCCATTTTGGGTCCTAAACTTTTTACAACATTCCCTTGGGCATAAGCAACATAAAAATATTGATCCGGAAGCTGCGAAAAATTTTCCAAAACATACGTCATCCATTATGCAGCAGGTATATTTTTTGTACAAAATTTGACCTCAGTTTCCGCGCTCTAAATTTTTAGCACAGTTCCTGTCAGGAACTTTTTGAGCCTTGTATGTTTTTAAACCTGCATTGGCTTTAACTTTTCGTAGCAAATAGTCCGAGTACTCACCTAACCGGGCTGCTTTCCTACCGCATGTGTTGGGAACTCTTTTGAAAATGCTTTCTATTTTGTTGGCTTTAGAAACATCATGCTGACCATTCCTTCAACATGAACCAGATTTCCTATCAACGGAAAAACTCTCCCGATACTGCTTAATAACATTGGAAACAGTTTGATGGCAGACCTTTGATTGTTTGGCCAACTTTTTGTAGGACCAAGTTGGGTTTTGTTGAAAATATTTAATAATTTTAGTACGCACATTTTTTCGTTACTCATTTTAATCAGATTTACAACAAATGAACATAATTGACATTAAACATAATAACTGACATGCTTTACAAAGGTAACTTGATAAAAAAATAATTAAATAATACTTGGGTTAAAAATGTTAATAAAAAACGTGTGTTAAGAATTTGTCGATCTCACTCCTTAGTTATTAGATATAAGATTTGAAGTACTTATTATTATTAGTTCATTTAGTAATGAATATACAATAAATAAATGAAAAAAACAAAATATTACGCTGGTATAAATAAATGGTTTCCAAAAATTCACGAAAGATTTCAATGCATCGTAATTTTTGCAGTAAAGTTATACTAGCCATAAAAAATAAATAGTTTGAAAACTACAAATTCATCGACAACGTATCTCTCACAGATAATTACAGATAATTTTGACAGCTGTCAAAAAAGTAATTTCGAACCGTATGGTTTTGTTTACATTTTTTTTACCATTTTTTCAATTCCGCCATTAAGGGAGATCTTAGAGCGAGAGAAAAAATAAAATGTAGTAAAAAATCGATGAGTGTGTGAAACGAGATATATGTTATAATTTATATGTTTGTCCCTCTTTTAAATCTTCCGTGGTTTATTATACATTTTCTTTTCTTGATTTTTCGTAAATTTTTTTTTGTTTGCCTCCGCCATATTGCTAAAAACAGCTGATTCGGGTCTATGTTAGTCTATGGTATCTCTGTTTGTTGCAAATTGTGGCTTGGAGGCGTTATTGGATCATATTTCTTTGAAAATGAGGTCAAGCATTGACTTTTACTGGTTCTAGCAACATGATAACAGTTATATATCTGTCTAAATTGCAAGATATTGATGTGGACGACATGACGCACATTGGTTGAGGTTCATAGAAGAAGTTGTAGAAGGACAATGAAACTTGGCATACATGCATTTTTTATTTGAATTAAGAAAAAATTAAAAAATCAAAATGATCCGCCCACTTTTACGCGCACCTCACATACAAAGTGAAAATTAAATTTTGACCTACGGCATTGTTTTTTGGCACATAGCTTTTTTAAACACTCAGAATCATTTGTGTGAAATTTGAAAATATCCGCCCACTTTTACGCCCACTTCCCATACAACTTGTATTGATTTTTAATGCATCAACTCAATTTACCCAAAAAATAAATATTATAATTGTAGAATGGGCTCCTCTCCCATCTCTCATAGAAAAAACATGAATAAGTAATTTTAGCATAGTCTTTTAATAATTTTCGTTTCATTATCGTTCTCCAATTTTTTTGATTTGCTGCTTTGAGAGAAATCAATTTATAAATGGGTCTGAAGACAATAAAAGATTATGCATTGCGTCTTCATTAGTGGCTACACGTACAATCTTCACGAATGATGTAATCTATAGGCTCTATAGACTTTATTCCTCGCTTCCTGAGCTTCCTCGGACAACACCTGATACAAATAATCAATTAAAATGTAAAAAATAAAAATGAAAAATGAATAAGGGCCTTTAGATAGAGACATAATATTGGCACAATAGCTTCTTGACTACTGTGAATATTACACTATGTAATAATTTTAAACAGTAAAGATGGCAACAACACCATGCATGAAAGAAAATTTATATTTTGTTACTTCATCACTTTATAGTTTTTACTGTTTTTTTTGGAAAGGAGCAGGTAGGAGCAGCTGATTTTTTTTTTACTTTTAGCTGAGACTTCAAGCTTTATGTCAAATTAAACAGCGCCCACAGCGCTAAAAAGATGCAGTGCACTGAATTTGATGAACATTGAAATTTTGATGTTGTTTATATTTTGTTCTACGAAATTTTTTATATGACACTTTTTTAATGCAAATCTCGTCTATGATAATTGTCATTTACGAAAATATACAACGAAATTAAATGATAAGTTTACTCTGATTGTACCAAAAGATTGAATATACAATAAATTTGCATGCCATTTTAAACAAGCGAACATATATGAATTTCAAGCGTGTCTGTCCAAACAAATAATAAATATATCAGCAGAATATTATGGAATCATAATACTCAGATATCTGACAACAAAATACCAAAAAATTATTCAAATCGGCGAACATGAAAAAAATGAATTTCGGCCACTTTTCAACCAATGTGTGACGGTGCCACATGCTGTGAGTATATCCACCCAGAATTACTCACAAAAAAGAGTAGAACACAATAAACGTTTAAAGTGACTACACTCTAGATTACTTAGATATACTTAAGTAACAATTGTCTTCACACTATATTACCTGGGATGTAAAAAGTAACCAACTGACTTCTCTCTACTACAAGGAGCACATATGTGTCAAATGACATAAAATATATAAATTGGAGTTAGCCAAGTGATGAGACATTACAACTATTTACTTAACTGATGGGAAAATAAACGTTTAAAGTGACTACACTCCAGATTACTTAGTGACAATTATCTTCACGCTAGATTACCTGGGATGTAGACTGTAACCAATTGTCTTGTCTCTGCACTACAAAGAGCACATACGTGTCAAATGACACAAAATATAAAAATTGGAGTCAGTCAAGTGATCTTTAGTGACAACTGCTGTCTATTTGGAATATATTGACTACTTGAAAAAAGTGCTGGGTATGAAGAGCATAATATAACATGACAAATTCTAATGTTAATCAATTCAGCTTATGCAGGCCATTAGAATGCACGGTATTACACTTAATAGTAAATTAAATTACAATATATTGTAATATGCAATTAGAGTTTATCATTTAATAAATATATAAACCACATATTTATGACTATTGCGGTTATACATATTAAGTATGTATTTAGTTATTTGTGAAACTGTAATTCAATTTCCAAAGAATTCAGAAAATGTGTTAAATTATAAAATGGCGGTTTTATGTAAATAATTATAATTGTTTTTAACTACTTTCAGAGCACGTCCCACAAAATTTGCTTCGAAATTTATCATTGGTTGTATCTGGTTGATTGCACTCACCTTTGCCATACCATGTGCAATTGCGTTTCGCGTGGAAGAAGTTCATGAACGCTTTAAAGGTACTTTTATTCCAAAAAACAACTAACAACTTTCTGTTTTTAACACATAAGAAAATTCTCTATAATTTATGTAACTTTAATAAACAAATAAATAAAATATAAGTATTGCGAGATTGTCAGACTGCGTCGTAGTGTATTTGACATAATCTTCTTAGTGGCATATAATTTGAATATTTCATTTTAATTTACAGAGAACGGCATCGTGTACAATATGACTAGACCGTTTTGTTCGAATGTTAATTTGTCGGAGAATCAACTACAGTCGTATCGTTACACTTTGGTATTTGCACAATATTTGGTGCCCTTTTGCGTCATCAGTTTTGTCTACATACAAATGACTATTAGATTATGGGGCACCCGAGCCCCCGGCAATGCCCAGGACTCACGAGACATAACATTGCTGAAGAATAAGAAAAAGGTACAATATAGAAATAAATTCTGTATTATTAAAGTCTCTGTACGTGTTTGAGGGATAGTTGGCATTTATGTACATACTTTGACTTGTTTTAATAATGTTTATTTTGTTTGTTTGTCTGTTTGCTTGTTTTATTTCATTTTAGGTTATAAAAATGCTGATTATTGTTGTCGTGGTATTTGGTCTTTGCTGGCTGCCCCTGCAGTTGTACAATATTTTGTATGTAACAATACCGGAAATAAACGAATATCATTTCATAAGTATTGTGTGGTTTTGCTGCGATTGGTTGGCCATGAGCAATAGCTGTTATAATCCATTCATCTATGGTATTTATAATGTAAGTAGTTATTAAATATACTATTTAAAACAGTCTCAAAAGGTTAGAAAATAATTTAGATCAAAAATCCAAAAAAAAAAAAAACAAGAAAGAGGGGTAGATTCGGCAAATTATACTTTAAAATAAAAATTTTAAACATTTTTAGGTAAACAAAATAAATTTTTTTTTTCAAAAGTAAATTTTTTTTTTCAAATTGTTTTTCAAAATTTAAAATTTTTTTTTTTTTTCAAAATGTTTTTTTTTTAATTTTTTCTAATTTTTTTAAAATTTTTTTTTCAAATTTTTTTTTAAATTTTTTTTCAAATTTTTTTTTTTGAATTTAAAATTTTTTTTTTTTAAATTTATTAGTGAAAAAAAATTATGTATAAACAAAAATTTTTTGTGGTAAAAAAAAATATTGGGGTTAAAAAATAATTTTTCCGATTTTGACTAATTGTAGGTATAAATTACTATAGCCTTTATAAATCGTTGCAATGGACTTTGAAATATCTATCATTAGATATCTATATTAATATCTATATCAATGACAGTAATCCAGATATAGATAAAAAATAGGCCAAAAATCGAGGTTGTCCCGGTTTTTTCTTATATTTCAGCCATTTGTGGGCCGATTGTGTCGATTTTAAATAGAGACCAAGCCGGAAGAATTCCCGATATACGATATAGTGCTAATTTTTTTGAAAATAGTAGTAGCTATACTACCTTTTTTAAAAATAGTAGTAGAAATACTACTTTTTTTAAAAATAGTAGTAGAAATACTATATTTTTTTTAAGCGACCAAGCCGGAAGAATTCCCGATATACGATATAGTGCAAATTTTTTTGAAAATAGTAGTAGCTATACTACTTTATTTAAAAATAGTAGTAGAAATAATTTTTTTTTAAAATAGTAGTAGAAATACTACTTTTTTAAAATAGTAGTAGAAATACTACTTTTTTAAAAAAAAATAGTAGAAATACTATTATTTGTTTTTAAAATAGTAGTAGAAATACTATTTTTTTAAAAATAGTAGTAGAAATACTACTTTTTTTAAAAATAGTAGTAGAAGTACTATCTTTTTTAAAAATAGTAGTAGAAATACTACTTTTTTTAAAAATAGCAGTAGAAATACTATTTTTCTTAAAAATAGTAGTAGAAATACTATTTTTTTAAAATAGTAGTTGAAATACTACTTTTTTTAAAAATACTACTTTTTTTAAAAATAGTAGTAGCCATACTACCTTTTTTAAAAATAGTAGTAGAAATACTACTTTTTTTTAAAATAGTAGTAGAAATACTACTTTTTTTAAAAATAGTAGTAGAAATACTACATTTTTAAAATAGTAGTAGAAGTACTACCTTTTTTAAAAATAGTAGTAGAAATACTACTTTTTTTAAAAATAGTAGTAGCCATACTACCTTTTTTAAAAATAGTATTAGAAATACTACTTTTTTAAAAATAGCAGTAGAAAAAAATAGTAGTAGAAATACTACTTTTTTAAAATAGTATTAGAAATACTACTTTTTTTGAAAATAGTAGTAGCCATACTACCTTTTTTAAAAATAGTAGTAGAAATACTACTTTTTTAAAATAGTAGTAGACTACTACTTTTTTTTAAAATAGTAGTAGAAATACTACTTTTTTTAAAAATAGTAGTATAAAAAGTACCTTTTTTAAAAATAGTAGTGGAAATACTACTTTTTTTAAAATAGTAGTGGAAATACTATTTTTTTTAAATAGTAGTAGAAATACTACTTTTTGAAATAGTAGTAGAAATACTACTTTTTTTAAAAATGTATCAATTATGTTTGTAAGTTGTTTGGTGGCTACGGAAAGTTGATTTCAACATACAGACGGAAAGATGGATATGGCTATTTCGACTTCTCTATATATAACGATCCAGAATATATATACTTTGTGGGGTCGCGAATGAAAAATGTAGAAATTACAAACGGAATGACAAACTTATAAATACCCTTACCACTCTCATGGTGAAGGGTATAATAACAATATTATTATTCCACTTATTTCTAACAAATGTCTCCAAAAGTTCCGTTTTTATTTAAAGGTACGCCCTAATTCATTAAAAACATCATTGGCACAAAGGAATGTTTATTTAACTTTCAAATGTATATGTGTATCTATGTTAATTTATGTACAAAGAACAATTATATGTTGCCGAAGACAACAGTACATGACCTCAAATGTCATAAGCTCCATGGGTTTCATATTGTAACATCATTTAGATTTGTACATTTGTACATAAGTAACAAAGCAACTTAAAAATAGAAAATAATTTGGCAAATTTTCAGAAAATAGCAAAAATTTAATTTAAATTTTCGCATATAAAAGTAATTAGCGATGCCAATTTAGATAAAACAATTTTACATTTCATTGCTTTTATGGAGCTTTAAATAGATTTCAGAAAAAGAATCTATCTTAACAGTAAAACATAGTGGGGGGGTGATCAATATATTTTGTAAATATATCAGACATTTCTGACTGGCTGATCCGATTGGCATAAAATAAAAGCAGTATTTGCATAGAATAAACGTATAAAAGAGAAGGAGAGAGTAATATCAATGGAAAAATTACTTTCTTTTCAAATATACGGGTGATACAATATCAATATGAATGCAATACATTCTCATCAATTAGGTTTTTGACAACAGACAAATTAAAAATATATAAACCATTTTTTTGCTTATTTAATTACGCTGTCTTGATTAAAATCATTTTAAATATGAAAAAAATGTGTTCACAAAAGTAAATTGGGGGAAAAAACCAGACAACAATTCAATGATTTTTTAAAGTTCGAAATATACATATTAAACAATTCAAATATATCTTTCAGTGATCATGAAAAATAAATTTAAAAAAGATTAAAAAATAGCAATACATCCGCTTAGCATGTGCATTCGTCGCTGTCTCAGTGACTACTAAACAAAAGAGAATACGAATATGTGTGTTCTTAGTCAGCGAGAAAGCACAATGAAATTGACATCATTGGTCTAATTGTATTTATTTCATTTTTCATATTTAATTGCAGGAAAAGTTTAAACGTGAATTCAACAAACGCTTTGCTGTCTGCTTTTGCCGTTTTCAAACCACACTTGATGCAAACGAACGTACTCTCTCCATGCACACACGAGCAAGTTCCCTGCGATCAACATACGGACAGACGCAAATGCGTCTGCGAGGCAACACTTTAAATGGCAGTACCCACAGTCAACATCGTGCTTCCCTGAAAGCGGCCGCTAACAAACAAGATATTCTACCTGTAATACATACAGAGGGAGCAACAGTGCTGCTAAATAACTATGGAGGTTCAAATAACAATCACGAAAACTCCAGTAATCACAAAATGTTGTGGCAAAAAAACAATTTTAAGCCGTTACATCCCGAGTTAATTGAATATGATGGCGATGAGGAACAAAGTTTAATTGAGGACAAAAGTCAGCCCACTGTTGAGTTGAGAAGCGAGCAGCAAGCAGTCATTGGCTAAAGTGACTTAAAATTTTGAATTTTTGGTTAAATCATGCCTAAATAAACTTTAAAAGATTCTCCACCTCCATAAAGCTGTGATGTTAGAAATTCAAAACTGTACAAATACTAAATACTGAACTTTTGTTTCAATACATATTATGTTTCTTACGCCCATATTTAACAATTCAGAACAGTGAACTTTAGATGTTTCTTTGTTTAATTTACTCTCACTAGCTCTTCTAGTCAATATTTTAATTAGAAAAGATAACAAACGAACATTAGCGAAGACCTTCGTTAGTAGAATTTAGATGTCCTAAGACTACCTAATTACCCACAATGACAATGTCATCCTCCTACTGAAATACTAAAGCTAGAACCGGTTTCTGTACATCAACGATCAGTTACGTGACTAGTTTTGTGTAAGTATACCTTCTCTAGTGATATATATTTATATAAAATTGGGACATTGAATTTGGAACCATCACTACAGGGAAATAAATAAATTGGAAATTAAAGGGCATTTTTGTAAAAAAATAATGTTTAATGTCACAACTTGATTATTAAATTTCTTAAGAAATCTATAGAAAATACCTTAATTGCCGCATAATGAAACTAATTATTGAAGTTAAAGCCAAAAAGGATTTAAAATGTTGGTGTGCAATAAAAATTACGTACAGTTAAGTTTTTTTGATTAGAATAAGTGCCATTTAAAAACTTAAGTAAAACAAATTATCAGTATTAATATGCGATATATTTTCAGAAAATATATATAGAAGTATATGTTCCAAATAATTATTTATTTAAGTGTTTTTAATTTAATTAAGATTTTATATTAATGTAAATATGTATGTATGTATGTTATTCTGTAGTTGCATTGTATTTAAAGTGTAGATGCATTTTTTTTTTAAGAATCTCTTAATAAAAAATAATAATTTAAAAAAAGTATTGTAATTGTTGTTGAATTATTGGAATAAATTGGTTTAGTATAAATTTCGAAACAATTTTTGATAAGTAGAAGCTTCTACTGATGGACGTGTTTATAAACATGATGAATGTGGCAAGCAGTCGTTACAGATCGTTAAATTCAAATCGCTATTGCACATTTGTAACAATATAACAAGTAAGAGAGATATATTCGGCTGAGCCGAATCTTATATACCCTTCACCAAACTATACTTCAAAATACAAATTTTAAATATTTTTAGGTAAACAAAATTAATTTTTTTTTCCAGTTTTTTTTTTTTAATTTTTTGAAAAAAAAATGTTTTTCGATTTTTTTTTTAAATTTTTTTTTAAATTTAAAAAACTTTTTTTTAAAATTAAAATTTTTTTTTTTTTAATATTTAGCCAAAAAAACTTTTGTTGAAAAAAAAAACTTTTGTTGAAAAAAAAAATCGGGTTAAAATTTTTTTCCCGATTTTGACCCATTGTAGGTCCAACTTACTATGGTCTTATATACGTCGTTGCAAAGGTCTTTGAAATATCTATCATTAGATATCCATATTGTCTATATTAATGACTTAATAATCCAGATATAGGTCAAAAAATAGGTAAAAAATCGAGGTTGTCCTGGTTTTTTCCTTATATCTCAGCCATTTGTGGACCGATTTTGCTGATTTTAAATAGCAAACTTCTCGAAAGCATGTCTGACAGAATTATTCAAGATTTGGATCCCGAAGATATCTGGGGTCTTCAGAAAATTGATTTCAACAGACAGACAGACAGACAGACAGACAGACAGACAGGCGGACAGACAGACAGACGGACATGGCTAAATCGACTCCGCTATCTATAAGGATCCAGAATATATATACTTTATAGGGTCGGAAAATTATATTGTGGAAATAACAAACGGAATGACAAATTTATATATACCCTTCTCACGAAGGTGAAGGGTATAATAAAAAGTACCATTAGAAGAAAAAGCACAAAGTTTCCACACTTGAACCACCGTCAAGTTTGAAATTTCAAAATAATTTACTGATTCTAGGTTCAATATTATAGTAGATTCAAAAAGTACTATTTACAGAACGAAAAAGTACTCCCTAGTTTGGTTTAGTTGTCCATTTTTGGTATCGTAATACCATTGAGCATCACATTCTTGATTATTTCTTTACTGTGTAGCATATTAGCCAACTTTAATGTATATAAGCTAAATAATTAAATATACTATTAAAATAAAAAGTACCAATTTTCCTTTAAGGAGTGAGATCGTAAAATTCTTAACGCACGTTTTTAATTAAAACTTTTAACCCAAGATCAAGTTACTTTTGTAAAGCATGTTAGTTATTATGTTTAATGTCAATTATATTCATTTGTTGTTAATCTGATTAAAATAAGGGACCAGAAAAAAGTGCGTACTAAAATTATTAAATATCTTCAACAAAACCCAACTTGGTCCTACAAAAAGTTGGCCAAGCATTCAAACGTCTGCCGTCAATCTGTTTCCCGGTAAACAGTACCGGGAGAACTTGTCCATTGATAGAAAACCTGGGTTAGGTAGAAGGAATGGTCCACATGATGTTTCTAAAGCCAAAAAAAAGAAAGCATTTTCAAAAGAGCTTCCAACACATCCGGTAGGAATGCAACCCGGTTAGGTCAGTAATCGGACTATTTGGTACGAAAAGTTAAAGCTAATAAAGGTTTAAAAACATACAAGGTTAAAAAAGTTCCTGACAGAAACGCTGCTAAAAATGTAGAGGCCATAAACAGAACACGGAAAATATTCCTGCTGCATAATGGATGACGAAACGTATGTTCTGGCAGATTTTTTTCAGCTTCTGGGTCAATATTTTTATTTTGCTGATGCTCGAGGGAATGTTATAGAAAAGTTAAGGACCCAAAAACAGAAAATTTTCCCAAAAAGTTATTGGTATGGCAAGCAATATGCAGTTGCGGCAAAAGAAGCCAAACATTTATTACAAAGGGCTCTTTAGATATCGAAATTTACATAAGGAATGTTTACAAAAGAAGATGCTTCCATTCATAAGACTTCTTAATGTGTCCGCTTACTTTTGGCCTGATTTAGCATCCTGACACTATGGAAGCAAGGTATTGTGTGGTACAAGAACAATAATGTGGTATTTGTATTAAGAGAGGCAAATCCTCCAAACTGCCCGGAGCTAAGGCCAGTGGAGAGATATTTGGCTCTTATTAAAAGAGAATTGAAGAGCACAAAAAAGGTGTCCAAAAGTTTGGTAGATTTTAAACGGAGATGGACTACCTGTTCGAGCAAAGTGGCAGAAAGTACTATAAAAACGTTAATGTAAGGGTTTCCGAAAAAGGTTCAAAATTCCATCACTAGTGATTAAAACAATAAAAATATATTTTTTTTTTTTTGTAAATTGTTACAATAATTTCAATCAAATAAAAAAAATTAAAACAGTAAGTTTAGTGGTTTCGTTATATTAACATATGTATGTTAATAATTTTTCGATCTTATCCGCTTAAACACCCGTCAAGTTTGAGCTTTAAATTTGTACAGCATTTCCAATATTATCAACTCATTTTATTTCTATAACAATTCATATTTAATAAATTATCACAAAACCGAAACAAAAGCGAAACCGATCGGTTTTCAATTGTTTAAAACCGTAACCGCGGTTTTGAAATTCTTCGGTTTTTTTGAAACTCTAGACCAAAGTATTCTTTAGGATAAGCATTAAAAACTATTTTAGGGAAATACAAATTTGTTAAAAAAAAATGTTGGTGAAAAAATCGAGGCATTCGCAGTTTTTTCGACTTATATCACACCGATTTTCATGATTTTAAATAGCATTTAAGTTGGATTATAGCGAATATATTGTTACGATTTTGCAACAGCGATTTGAATTTAACGGTCTATAACGACTGCCTGCAGCATTCATCATGTTTATAAACACGTTCATTAGTAGAAGCTTCTATTTATCAACAATGTTGATAGCATGCGGTTACTAGCATTCTTTATAAGTGTGGCAACACTAAATGTTTAAGCTGCTAACATTAACATCGAAAGCTCTAGAATTCGAATGTTCTAGTTGTCCGTTAAGATCATTGTAGCAGATTAACGAAAGATGGCGTGTGTATAAATAGTGGCAGAGGTTGCAGTCGTGAGTTGAGTTTATCATAGGGGCTGTTAGAGTTAACATTAACTGTCTTGTACATTTAAGTTTTTACATTATAAAGTGTGTGTGAATTTCTGCGAATTGATAAACGTGTATAAAGACACTGAGTGACTATTTGAACTATTGTTGTTGTACATTTTTAGAGTTGTTACAAATTTTAAACTACTAAAACTGTTTTTTAATTGCAATCAAAAGTATCCGGTTTATTTAAAGGAAATAAACCAACGTTTTATAAAGGTTAAAACGTAACAATATACAAATTATTTAACAATAAATTACTATACTATAAATAATAATGTAAAATATAAGTGCCATATATAATCACATTTTAATCAATTTGGCCATTTTTGGCTTACAGATTATCAATAAATAAATTGAATTGCATATAAATTTATTCAAAGTATTGGCCATTGTTAGCTATA
Organism: Calliphora vomitoria; assembly: GCA_942486065.2. Classification (NCBI taxonomy): domain Eukaryota; kingdom Metazoa; phylum Arthropoda; class Insecta; order Diptera; family Calliphoridae; genus Calliphora; species Calliphora vomitoria. The sequence goes on along the minus strand of OW818031.2, from coordinate 14,229,926 downwards.
AACTTGGATTCCGAGTCAAAAGAACTGCTCATCTGTTGAGGTCAAGAACGAATCAGGCCAATTTCGTATACTCTGTTCGAAAGTGAATCGAAACAAATAGTAGTATGAAGGCCGAATATGCGAAACTTCCCAACCACTTCAGTATAAATAGTTTTTAACAGGTATTGCAACATGTGGCAGAGTGTTGTCATGATGGAATATTACTATTTCATGTCTGGCCACAAATTTGCTATGGATATTTGGCTTTGGTGTCGATTCCGCTGGTTGGCCGGGATTTACATACGGTCTCTTATGCTTCGGGTTATAGTAATGGATCCATTTTTCAACGCAAGTAATGATTCGTTGCAAAAATTATTTTCTTTAATAGCGTTCAAACATCATTTCGGACATGCAAAATTGTCTTTCACGTTCTCTCGACATCAATTCGTATGTTACCCAATTTCCCTGGTTATGGATGAATCCTGCGTTTTCAAATTTCTGCTTAAGTAGCTCTCAATGTTTTTCCAAGCCTGTGTCATCTTTGTCTTCCATGTCAAAATCACCACTTCTGAACCGCACAAAACCATCACACGTTCATTGAAACCGATGGAAAACATTCACTATAAGCTATGCTGAGCAATCGGTAGGCTCCAGCGGCACTTTTTTTAAATTAAAGAAGTAAAGCAAAACTTCTCCCATATGACGCTTTGTTGGCACAAAATTCGACATTTTACACTATAATGTTCAATAACTAAGTGGGAATAAATAAATGTACCCTTCAAAATGACATATATGTTATTAAAACCAAAAATCGCGTTCAAAAGATACGCCATCTAATGTAAATCCCGCATTTTTAAGTCATACAGCCAATATAATTTTTTTGTATGAACTTTTTGTATGTTCCCTTAAAATTGTTTATTATTTGTAAAAATATAAATCACGAAAAAATTTGCAATTTGTTCTACTTAGTAAAGGTAATGCAAAACTTGTTAGCTAAAACCGTACTCGAAAGCTGTTCTTGAGAAAATACAATTTTTCGAAAAAAACTAAATTCTAAATAAGTTGGTTTTTGTATATTCTAATTTAGGAAGGAAAAGGAAAAAAAGATTTGTTTGAACAGTTTGCAGTAGTTATAACTAAAATCTGCCGCAAATACATACTAAGAGATTTATTTCAATCTAAATATTTTGAATGTGTAATTTGAAACATTTTCCACAAATGTGTTCTTATTAAAGTTACAGTATTTGGAATATAGTTCAATTATTTTAGTATTACCAAATTAGGTATTAAAAGATTTGTTTTATTATTTGCCGCGAATGGAAAATGCCCAGAAAATTATAAACCCTAATTAAATATCAACAACAAAAGTTGGTGTAAATCGTGAAGTACCTTTTCATACGGCTGAAAATGCATTACAGTCTGCTGTGAACTGTCAAAATTACTTTGCAATAAACCCTTTTTTATTTTCGAATAAGTACAACCAAAATATGACCAAAACTGAAGAATAATTAAAAGTTTTTGTAATATGTGAAACTGCATGCAAAAAATTTATCTCAAAATAATAATAACTTTTCATGTTTTATACAGTTTATGTTAAACTTCATTCATTCCGGATACAATGTAATTAATTTTTCTGTGTAAAAATAAAGTTTGTGATTGAATAAAGCATTGTTCATTTTAAATTGCGTTTTACTGCAAGATAATGTTTTAAGTACTACAATCCAGAATATGTATTTTAATGTGTCTTTTGTTATGATTTTCCAAATATATGAACAGTGATTCTGGCAAAATTTTACATCAGTTGTTAAATAACAGAGCTGTAACTGAATAATTGATTTTTGATTTTAATTCATTATGAATTAGCTAAATTTTGAATTAATTAATTTAACAGCAAAATTGAATTGAATGAAATTTAAATCAATTTCAATGAATTAAGCTTATTACTCTGATCAAAATTTCGTGCGAAATGCTGTCAAACTACATATAAAATATTTGGAATGAAATATATGCGAAATAATTTTGCAAAAGCAGTACTCTGTTCTTATTGTGGAAAACATGTGAAATACATCTGGCAACCTTATTTTTCCACACGAAATAACATAAGCAGTACTTTTTTCGCACGAAATTAAAACCAACAGCTGTTCATTTATTCCATATAAAATATTTTGCATGAAAACACCATAATTTTTCGCAAGTATGAACAAAGTACTAGGCTTTAGGCAGAAATAAATTTCAATTCATTTCCAATTCAAATGAATTTGTAAAAATTAGTTGCAATTCGTTTCCAATTCATTTGAATTGATATTGAATTAATTCAAATGAATTCGAAAAAATAATTAGCAATGTAAATGAATGAAATCAAAAATTAGTTGCAATCAATCAAATTCAAGAGCAGATCTCTAGAAGGAATGAAAAATTTCTCCAACCAAAATGAAAATATTCAGTACAAAAATTGAAATGCCTTGTCCTGGATAATCGCCTTATCAAAGAAAACATGGTATTTGGAGTTTGTTTCTTCAAGAAGAACTGATTTTTATTTTGAAATACGCTGAACGACAAAACACATTTAATATTCAAGAAGCAATTAATATATTTATTTCCTTTATTATGTTTACTTATAGTCTGCTTACGCCATAGAAATAACGTCAAACTTAATAATTTATAATTTTAGAAGAAAATTTCAAACCTGTGTTTTAATTGAAAAATAAAACAAGTAAGGAGCTATATCTTATATACCCTTCTCCATATTATACTTTAAAATAAAAATTTTAAATATTTTTAGGTAAACAAAATTAAATTTTTTTTTAAATTGTTTTTCAAATTTAAAAAAAAATTTTTTTTTTTTCAAAATTGATTTAAATTTTTTTTTAATTTTTTCCAATTTTTTTTTTTATATTTTTTTTCCAAATTTTTTAAATTTATTAGTGAAAAAAAAATTATAAAAAAAATTTTTCTGGGAAAAAGAAATATTCGGGTTAAAAAATAATTTTACCGATTTTGACTCAATCACTATAGCCTTATATAAATCGTTGATATGGACTTTGAAATATCTATTATTAGATATCGATATTGTATATATTAATGACTTAGTAATCCAGATATATTGTTTAGTAATCCAGATAAATTGTTTTTCAAATTTAAAAAATTTTTTTTTCAAAATTGATTTCAGTTTTTTTTCGATTTTTTTTTTAATTTTTTCCAATTGTTTTTTATATTTTTTTTCCAAATTTTTTAAATTTATTAGTGAAAAAAAATTATAAAAAATTTTTTTTCTGGGAAAAAGAAATATTCGGGTTAAAAAATAAATTTTCCTGATTTTGACCCATTGTTGGTCCAAATCACTATAGCCTTATATAAATCGTTGCAATGGACTTTGAAATATCTATCATTAGATGTCCATATATTATATTAATGACTTAGTAATCCAGATATAGATAAAAAATAGGCCAAAGTTTTTCCTTATATCTCAGTGCCAGTTTTTCCTTATATCTCAGCCATTTATGGGCCGATTTTCTCGATTTTAAATAGCTACCGAGCCGGAAGAATTCCCGATATATTGATGTATCAATTATGTTTGTAAGTTATTTGGGGGCTACGGAAAGTTGATTTCAACATACAGACGGGCATGGCTATATCGACTTCGCTATATATAACGATCCAGAATATATATACTTTGTGGGGTCGCAAATGGACAATGTAGAAATTACAAACGGAATGACAAACTTATATATACCCATGCCACTCATGGTGAAGTGTATAAAAATGCTCAAAAAGCAAACTCCTACACTGAGAAAACAGATTCATGATAGCAACCGAATTTGTAGCCAATCGAATGATTCGGTTGCACACATAGAATTTTTCGGTTCTACCAACAGAAAGTCAGTTGCTAAAGAAGAATGTCGGTTGAAGCAGCCAAACTTTTGTTACCCCTTCTAAAATTTGATAGCCACAACTGTAAAATTCGGTTACTAAGGTAGAATCATTCGATTGGCAACAAATTCGGTTGCCATCACGAATCTGTTTTCTCTGTGTAGGAGAGCATTTAGTAGATTCTGATGATGTTGATTCCAATAATGTGCTGCTATCCGTCAGATCTGAAAGAGCAACGCGCGAGATTTGTATCATCAGAATTAAACAATCGTTTTCGCGTTATTTATGGAACAGAATATGTAGGTTCCATCGACTCATTATCACTTGCTGAAGACATTTTTAAGCGTTAAACAAAACAATATTGATTTTTTGATCAATCACAAGAAACTATAAACAAAATATTGACTCTCAATAACAAACAATAAACTTTAATCAAAGCCATTTTCGACGACTCAAGAAATTAGAATCTTTAAAATTCAATTGAAAATTTTTCAAAAAAGAAATTTTCCACAATATAAAAATATTATAAGAATTTTTTGTCGAGAGTAATGCTTTCTGTCTTTTACTGTAGATTTACTTACAAAATCAATTCAAATTTCAATCAATTGAAATGATTTGGTAATGAATTGCAATTCATTTTTACCAAATTCATTTGAATTGACTCACATTTCATTCAATTAATTTTTTTGTGTGAATGATTCGCGAATTAATTCAAAAATGAATGATTCATTTACAGCTCTGTTAAATAGTTATTTGTAAACTTAGAGCCAGTTTTTGACTTCGTATTTAAATATTAATTATATTTAAGTTCTATTTAAATAGGAAAATGAGTTTCTCAGTGCTTTTTTAAATAATACTTAAATGGCCAACGTTGGCCATTTAAATTCTATTTAAGTTTCATAAACTACCATATGTTTTCAACAGCTGTCTTTTGTTGTCTGTTTTTTTTTCACTCACATTGTAGCGCTGTATTTTTTTACGGCATCTAACAAAAACTACACTTCCGATGCGGTGAAATTGGGGCATCTTTTGTGCATTTTCCTACAAATATTTTATTGTTTAATATCCTTCTTTTTTTTATTATTTGGCAAAATGTATCAATTTTTGTTTTGCTTGAACAGCTGTTTTATACAAAACTATTGATAATTTTTGGATATTTAGTAGTGCTACCACACTTTTATCTTATTTAAATAAGAAATATTATATAGCACTGAAAAACTCAAACAGTATTTAAATACCATTTATATTTAAGTAAAAATTAACTAAATACGTTTTTAAATACGAAGTCAAAAACTGGGCATTAGTGAGCAATGAATATTTAAAATATACGAAGAAACCTAAAGCATGCATCGTAATAAAATGAACACAAAAATGTTAGTAAAAGTTACAAAAATTCCATCCTAATCCTAGAAAGTGCTTCATTTGGGTTCATACGACATATAGTAGTAAATAAAAAAATTCTATTGTGCAAATATGCTTGATATAAGCGTGATATTTATTTAGATTCAATAGTTTTCAAACAAAAAAGCAAACGTTTCAATATAAAATAATCATGTTTTAAAACGTGTCTAAGTGTCATTCTTACAAAGTATGCTTAAAGATAAATATTAAAAACCAGTTTTTTGTAAAGAAACTATTTTTGGTTAAAAAGAATTATTTGAAAATTTTTAACAACATTTTTTGGTGAAGAAAAAATTTTAGTGGAAAGAAAATTTTGTTGAAAACTATGTGAAAAAATCAAGGTATCAATCATGTATTTGAGAGTTGCTTTCAACAGACAGACGGACTTGGCTATATCGACTTCACTATCTAAAACGAAAGACATAATAAGTATGTAGTAAATTTTCGATCTCTGCTTTATACATAACCAATTCTAGCATGCCTTCCACAATTTACATAAAGCGCCATCTACAGCATATCAAATTATGTGCTTTGTATTGTTGAAAAGCTTCTCAAGATAAAGCTAAGATTTCCACCAAATTAAGTAAGGACACATTTAAAAGTCAAGACACTATTAAAGCTTTATTTTTTAAAGCTTAAATTTTTTATTTAGTAGGAAATGCTTTTAATTAAGCTCTAAGCAGTGATGCCATATGAACGGCCGAATATAATAAGAGTACTATATACGGCCGTGCCGAATCTTATATACCCTCCACCTAATTATGATAATATAACAATTAAAATAATATAAATATTGTTAGAAAGACAAGTTTACGAAGAAGATATTTTATTTCAAATGTAAACAAATTTTATCTAATTCTCTAATTTATTATTGAAATAACTACAGATTCTTAACATTTTCAACAGAGTTTGTCCTTTATTCCTATTAGAATGTATGACATTTAACAATTTATATACCTAATAATTGATTAACATTACGTGTTTGGCTGAACATATTTCCTTATTAACCTCAAATGAAGAAAGAGAGTATAAAAAGGGTATACAAATATATTTAGATAAAGTTCAAAATTTTGCATATGGAAATGCAATGTTATATCACAAAATTTTAATATATATTCGAGCTTAATGAATTTTCCGGATACGAGCCTTATATAGGTGCTATATAATTATGAACCCATATTCACAAAATCAAGCAGTATGATTTCTGTCTACTTTCTGTTGAACTTTTTATCGATATCAATGTTTATAGGAGTTAATGAATTTTTGGTTTATGGGACTTGTATGGGAGCTATGACCTATTATGATTTGATTGTCATAAAATATTTTAACGTGTTTTCTATGTATTTTAATTGAATTTAATCTCTACAAAAGTTTTATGGATATATGGGAAGTTATATGAGAGCTGTGGTCAATTGTGGACCTTTATTCACAAAATTCAGTAGTACAATTTTTAGATATTATTAACAGGACTGGACCTTATATGGGAGAAATTGCGACTTATGGACAGATATTTAAAAAATCTTGTAGTATGATTCATGGATAGAAATTACTGATCAGTGAAAATTTTTAGTTCAGCTCGGATTTTTTTTTGGATATTTGTGTAGGTTAATGTGTTTTCCGGAAATGGTTCTTATATGAAAGCTATGACCAATTATGAACCGATCATTGTAAAATTTGGTACAACGATTTCTATGTATATGAGTATTATTTGTGTCAAATATTAGCATGATAAATATATGTATAACGAAGTCGGGTTATGTTTAAACTAATAGATAAACTGACATTTTTCATACAAAAATAATTTTAGCCGACAGCATAACTATTAGTTAACACATAACCAGACTTCATGTTAATGGGGGTTAGAGATTCATGAGTACTTAACTGATTTTCGAAAGTGGACCCTATATGGAAGCTATAGTCAAATATGGGCCGATTTTCATAGAATTAGGTGCAGCGATTTTGGTATATATGTGGATTATTTATGATGAATTTCAACTTAATTGCGATATTTATAAGATATTTATGATTATTTAAGTTGTATATATAGTGAACTTTATATGGGGGCTATAATTAAATATGGGCCGACCCACAAACAATTTGATGTTGTGATTTCTTTTAGCATGAACATTATTTCTGTTGAATCTTGTATGGATACTGGAATATTGTAGGTATTTATAGACCATAGAACCATATTTCGGGAAAAAAGTCCTTTCATCATAAAAATAACGTGTGTAAAGTTTTATGGAATTATCTGCAATATATTTACACAAATAACAAAAAAATATGTTAAAATTATAATTTTTTTTTTTAGATTGTCTCAAATTTCGGTTTAGAACTCTGGTTGTACTGAACCGATTTTGCTGATTTTCAATACCAAACTGCTTATGACAACAATAAACTTTCTTTTGGCAAGCCAACCAATTTTTTTTTCTATTTTGGACGTGAGCGTGTTTTACAGAGACGCGCAGAGGGATGGCTTCATACATTTTTGTGCAAAAATTATATAGAGTGGTCGTAGAGCATTAAAATTTGGCTCCGAGAATTATATGGACTAAATTAAAAAAAAACTGAAATTTTAACAAAATCGTCCACGCCCACTGCCCATACAATTCAAATCGAATAAAATAACTTTTAAAGGCTTATAGATTTGGGCATAGCATCTTAACGGTTATGGAGAAATGCTATATATTTCAAAAATGTTAAGGGTAAATGGTATTATCGAAAAATTATACATATATAAACCACTGAATTGCGAGAAAATATAAATTAAATAAATTTTAGCTTAGACTTTACTCCAAATTTCTAAAAATGAAATAAAGTTTTTCTTAAAACTATAAGTGCGCATTTCATCTTTAAACATTTCTCTACAAAACTGCATCATTTGATTTTTGAAATTGAGTGATCGATAAATAGGGTTTTTGACACCAAAGTTCCTCTGTGGGACGGACAGACAGACGGACATGGCTCAATCGACTTAGAATTTCATAAGGATCAATAATATATATACTTTGTTGGATCTTAGATGATTATTTATCAATGTTACACACGGAATGACAAACTTATGGTGGTGGGGGGTATAAAAAGATTGAATGAAAGAAGATACATAATTGTGGTAATAATATATTTTCTTTTAAACTTCTCATTTTTTGAATAAATCAACACTAGGAGAAAATATATATTACATCTATATATATAAAAGAGTAACGTTACTGACTGACTGACTGACTGACTGATTCATCATCGCACAGCCCAAACGACTGAAGCTAGAATCATGAAATTTTAACTGTGGGTTCCTCCCTCCCCAAAACGATCCGATAAGAAGGGATTTTTGGAAACTCGAACGTTTAGGGGGTAAAAAAGGGTAAAAACGGGTAAATTCGGTAACCTTATATCTTCAAAACTAATAAAGATACAAAAAAACTTGCAATATCATTTTACTCCATTTTAAAAATAAGCTGACAGGTGTCTGGTACTTTTTAAAAATTTGGACTTTTTAGGGGAGAAAACGGGTAAAAACTGTATTTTGGTACTTTTTTGGCACCATATGTACCTTTTAAACCAATAAACATACAATCAAATTTAAAATCATATTCTTTACTTATAAAAAAATAACAAATATAAGTTTGGTACTTTTTGGAAATTCGAACCCTTAAGGGATAAAAATTGTGTTTATTTTTGGTACTTTTTTCAAAAACTATATTTTTCTACAAATTGATAAAGACATATAAATATTTTATTTTAAGCTCCCACTATGATATAGAAATTTATTTAGATACAATTTTAACACCACAATGGGGATAAAAAAGGTACCAAAAAGGGGGTAAAAACGGAAAAACAGTTTGGTACTTTTTTTAAAACTTATTTTTCTTGAGCACATTAACACAGATTTTAATCGTTTGAGGCATGTCTTTAAGTATAACCAATTTTGGCAAAATGGAATATTTTTAAATTTCAAACTTGAGGGGTGTTCAAGGAGGAAAAGGGGATTTGGAACTTTTTTCCTAATGGTACTTTTTTAATATTTTAAATTATTTCACTTATCGACATTAAAGTTAGCTGATATGTATCTGAGTGAAGTTAGAGTTAGGAGTAGGGGATAATATTTAGGTACCAAAATGTGAGAACTGAAATATAGGTACTTTTTTCTTCTTATAATGGTACTTTTTGAATTTTCTTTAATAATGGGCCTAGAAACATGAAATTAAGCATATATGGTAATAAGTGAGTGAGAATTTTAGGGGGAAACTTTATTGCAGTTTTTCTATATTAGAGTGGTACTTATGGTACTTTTTCTTCATTCTAATGGTACTTTTTGAATTTTCTATAATAATGGACCTAGAAAAATAAAATTAAGCATATATGGTAATAAGTGAGTGAGGGTAGACTTTTTGGTACTTTTTCTTTATTCGAATGGTACTTTTTGTAATATCTTCACATATGAACCTATAAACATGAAATAAAGGTTATATGGACCCGAATGAGTTGAAAACCACAAGTGGGGGCTTTTTGGTACTTTTTCTATATTCTAATGGTACTTTTTGATTTTTTTGTAATAATGGACATAGAAGTACGAAATTATGCGTATATGGTAATAAGTGAGTGAAAATTCATGCGGACACTTCATGGTACTTTTTCTTTATTCTAATGGTACTTTTTTGACTTTTTCTATAGCAATGGACTTAGAAACGTGGAATTAAGCATATATGGTCCTAGGTGAGTCAGAATTCTAGGGAGAGACTTTTTTGTACTTTTTCTTTATTCGAATGGTACTTTTTGTAATTTCTTCACCAATGAACCTAGAAACATGAAATAAAGCTTATATGGAATTAGTGGGAATCCACAAGTGGCTGCCCTTTAGTACTTTTTCTGTTTTCTAATGGTACTTTTTGAATTTTCTGTAATAATGGACATATAAATATGAAATTAAGCGTATATGGTACTAAGTAAGTGAAAAATCAAGGGGATACTTCGTGATACCTTTTCTTTATTATAATGGTACTTTTTTAAATTTCTTAAGTGAATGATAATTCTAGGGGGAGACTTTTTGGTACTTTTTCGTATTCGAATGGTACTTTTTGTATTTTCTTCACCAATGAACATGATATAACGATTATTTAGACCTAAGCGAAAGAAAATCTACAAGTGGGGACAGTATGGTACTTTTTCTTTATTCTAATAGTACTTTTTAAATTTTCTATAATAATGGAATTTAAGGGGGAGTCTTTATAGTACTGTTTCTAAATTCTAATAGTACTTTTTGTATCTTCTTCACCAATGAACTTAGAATTGTGAAGTAAAGTTAATATGATCCCGACCGATTGGGAATCCACAAGTGGGGGCTTTATGCTACTTTTTCTATATTATAAAGGTACTTTTTGAATTTTCTCTAACAATGGATTTAGAAATACCAAATTAACTGCATATTGTTCTAAGTGACTGAAAATTCAAAGAGAATACTTAATACTTTTTCTTTATTCTAATGGTACTTTTTAAATTTTCTATAAAAAATCTAGAAACATGAACATAATATTATATGGACTTGAGCGAGTAGGATTCTATAACTGGGAACATTATGGAGCTTTTTCATTATTCTAATGGTATATTTTGAATTTTCTATAATAATGGACCTAGAAATATAAAATATATGCTCCTCAGTGAGTAAAAATTAAATTGGAGATATTATGGTACATTTTCTTTGTTGTAATAGTACTTTTTAAATACATTTATAGTAGAGTTTCCAAAAAGAATTTCAAGAAGAATTTCAAAAATTTATTAAATATTAAGTGTTATAGAAACAAATTCAGTTTATAATATAGGAAATGCTATACAAATTTTAAATTCAGACTTAACGCGTGTTCAAGAGGATAATGGAAAATGGGTACTTTTTCTTTTAATGGTACTTTTTTAATATATTAAATTAGTTAGTTAGATATCATATTCAAATGTTAATGACATGTATTGATCTTTCCAATATTTCTTTTTATATTAAAATTTTCTTTTCTGTGTTAGTTTTGTGTTACAATTTCAAGTTCTATGTGACTTAAAAACACCCTTTACAATTGAATTTGCACAATTTGAAATTGAATCTATTTAAAGGGACTTCAACATTTTGCATGACCATGAAAAACCAATGTGCTAAGTTTTAACAAATATGGAACGGATGAGGTCCGATGCCCAAATACATATTTTTTGTAAATAAATAGTAACAACAATTTATTTTTTAATTTTAAAGTATCTGTGTAATAATAATAATACTTGTAAGTATATAATAAAACACTTTATTCATTAATAATTCTCTATTTTAAAATATTTGTTTCGTCATAGGCCATTTTCAATGACTTACATACGTGTGTATACTTACATACATATATACATGCATGCATGTAAGTATATGTAAGTACGCACCATATGGTTACCACCCTCTGTCTCCCTTTAATGCAGCTTGAAATAATTGATTTTGAAATTTTTAAATTTTAAATTATGTCAATGGAACATTTGTGGCCAAAGGGAATGAATTAAATTGAAGCAGACAGGATGTAGGTATTTTAAAGAATGTAAATATGTATGTATGCGTGTGTTTAGTATTTATAAAACACATGCACACACAAATACACACTTTGGAAACAATACATACACATATGAGTGGAGTACAGCAAGTGTTCGTGTTTTCAAACTCTTAGCACATATACAAATATTTTCACATGCACATTAACATTAGACCTGCTTCCATTAAAATAAAAAAGAAAAGATTTTTTGTGGATGGATCTTATTTTGTTCATTAGTAGCTAAAACTAACTGATGTAAAATTTGAGCCCCATCGAATAAGGAGAAGTCGATTGAATGTTGTAAAATTGGGAAACAATTGCCAATTGCTAAAATGCATATAACTTGGTTATTTTGCTTGTTATATTCGTATATTATACCTTGTTGGAAAGCTAATTTTCTCTAGAAGTGAGATTTTCTTCAAAGGTTAAAAATCTCTTTAATCGATTTCACAACTTTTAAACAATTTCCGATTAGCCTCAAATCTGATAGTTTTATCTATTAATGAACCACATAATTTCCACCCAAAGCAAATCAACTTTCTTAGGACATGTCTAATAAATATACATATGTACAACTGCATGTGTGTACCTGTATTTCGTCCTGCAACACGTCATTCATTCATGTATTGAATTGTGGGAATTACTTGCAAGAAATCTAACTGTTATTTATTGATTAATTTATTGGTCAAATGATTGATTGGTTGGTTAATACTTTGCTTAGCTGTTTGTGTGTCACAGTGTCTGTGAGTTAGTGGACACATGTTACGATTTTCATGGCTAATCGAAAAATATTAATATTAAACTAGACAATTTTTAGTACATACTTGGTCATTTATTGGGAAAAGTTTGTCGAGTGTGGTTTACATTATAAAAATACTTTTTTTCACCTTTAAATTAACAAAAAAGAATGGACAATTTAAATAATGGTAAATTTAAAACAGCATCTTTTAATAGCAAGTCAATTTATATTTTACTCGTGTATATTTAGCTGATGAGCTCGCCAACGATAAATTACATCACAAATCATACTGTTCAGCGTCATCGACAACCTCATTGTCCGCACCTACGTTACCACATAAATTCTCTATGGCCAACTCAAACGAATATGAAATATGTGCAGGTACTACTACCTGTAGTGTTGTAAATACGGTCGATAGTATGTGCAACCAAGATAGCCAACAAAATGTCATTGGTGGTACAGCTGATGTCATCAGCAGCAACACACATACGCATACTAACAGCAATGGCCAGACTGTTGACAGTAATGCCATCAAACATTCTAGCAACAATAACTGCATCAATATCAATAGCAGCAATAGCAGTAAAACTCCCATCAAGGACTTTTACAAAGATGCCACCATACTCATCACGGGTGGTACGGGTTTCGTGGGAAAGGTATTAATTCAAAAATTATTGCGTGCCTTTGAAGTGCGTAAAATTTACATGTTAATACGTTGCAAGAACAACATGTCGGTGGAGCAACGTTTGGAACAGTACTTCAATGAATCGGTAAGTGCTATCAATAGCAGTTTGATGAATATGCTGTATGCATTTAAATTCAAAAAACCCACCCTTAAAGGGTTGGGATTTTTTTTAGTAGTAACTTTATTGGTTCGAGTAGTTTGTAAACAAACAACAAATACTTAGGTACTTGCTAGTAAAATTGTTTTTATTGTTGGCTTCTTTCATAGATATTTGATACGTTACGTGCGGAAAATACTCAACTGTTTGATAAAGTTCACCCCATACGTGCCAATTTTAGTGCCATCGATCTGGATATTGCTTCTGCAGATCGTGAATTGTTGTGTAATGAAGTTACTGTAAGTACTTGCATATATATATTTTGTTTTAATTTTTTAAATACATAGCATACTTTGATTTTGATTAAAATACTATATGTGGGGACGAGTGCTAAGACCATTAGACTGCTCCAAATAGGTGTGATTACTTTAGAAATTATAAATTTTCCACTTGACCCAGAATCAATATTTTAGCATTAAGATGATTTGGTGAAGGTGTTATGAGAAACAACCCAGCAGTTCTAGGAGACTGTGTTGATCTTGATGATTTCATCCATAGAATAAAAGCATAGAAAGGAAGGAGAGAGTAATATCAATGGAAAAATTACTCTCTTTTCACACATACGGGTGATACAATAACAAAATACATACATTCTCATCAATTAGGGTTTTGACAACAGACTTAGGTTTTTGGCTCTCAGTTACCTATCTAGTTGTCATCTATGATTTCACCTATCATTTAGTGTGACAACTAGCTACATAAGTAGTCATTTGAACATTTGCATTTCTTAAGCAGGGGGTTAATTGACCTTTTTGGATTTTAATGAGACTGTCTGATAGCTCGTCCAAAGTAGTCAACGCATTGGATTCATATACCGGTTACATATAGTCAGTTACTTTACTAGCTACCTAACTGGTTACTTGATCAGCTACATAACGAGTTATTTTAACATGTATGGGTGCTAATTGACCTCAAATATAAAGTTAAAAGGACATCTCATAGACCAAAAACCGACTGCTTGTAAACAAACCTTCCACCGATAACTCTCCAATAGAGTACTTCTGCTGGGTAAAATAACTACTTTCTAAAGTACAGCACAAAATAATCGTTTAAAGTGACTTCACGATAGGATACTTAGAGACACTAAAGATATATTTTTTGTTACCTAAAAACCTTTGTTACCTAATAGTGTTCTACTTGAATTTTGTGTTAGTAATAAAAATGTATATGTGTTGGTGCCTTTTTAATTTTCAACAGACCCCGCAGTTAAGCATGTAGTCAATGTATTCCTTATAGACAGTAATCGTCGCAAATGTCATATCACTTGGCTGACTCCAATTTATATATTTTGGTCATTTGACACGTATGTGCTCTTTGTAGTGCAGAGATAAGACAATTGGTTACTTTATACATCCCAGGTCCCATCTGGAGTGTAGTCACTTTAAACGTGTTGTAAGATAATTCGTTCAAACTGGTTTTATACAAATTGTGTTGATATAATTCACATACAAATCATTTTTATTTTTGCTTAAGATACTGATATCCCATGTAACATAGCATGAAGTCAATAGTCGTCACTTTAGTGTCTCTTAGTAACCTATAGTGCAGTCACTTTAAAAGTTTATTTTGTACTGTACTTTAGAAATTAGTTATTTAACCCACCAGAAGCAATCCATTGGAGAGTTGTCGGAGAAAGGTTTGTTTACAAGCTATCGTTTATTGGACTGCCTATGATATGTCTTTTAGCTGACTATTTGAGGTCAATTAGCACTCGTACATGTTAAAATAACTAGTTATGTAGCTGATCAAGTTACCATTTAGGTAGCTAGTAAGGTAACTGACGTTTGTTAACCAGTATGTAAATCAAATGCGTTGATTACTTTGGGCCAGCCATTAGACAGCCTCATTGTAGTCAATAAGGACAAGCACGCGTTAAAATAACTAGTCGCAGCTATTGAAGTAACTAGTTCCCACCCTAAATGATGGGTAAAATCACTAGTTCGGGAATATCTCCTAGAACTGCTGGGGACCTACAGAGTTTTATAAAATTGTGTTCAGTTTCAATTTGTTTGATTTTCAATACCAAAAATTTAAACTCTGTTCTATAATTTAAATTCTACCACAGATAAAAATAAGTGTCAAAAAATAAAGTGTCAAAATCGGGAAAAATATGTTTAACAAGAATTTTTTTTTCACAAAAAAATTGTTTGTCATACATTTATTTCACTAATT
Organism: Calliphora vomitoria; assembly: GCA_942486065.2. Classification (NCBI taxonomy): domain Eukaryota; kingdom Metazoa; phylum Arthropoda; class Insecta; order Diptera; family Calliphoridae; genus Calliphora; species Calliphora vomitoria. The sequence goes on along the minus strand of OW818031.2, from coordinate 14,214,378 downwards.
AATTTTAAGGTTAAAGAAAATTTTTCTTAAAAAAATGAAAAAAAATTTTTTTGAAAAAAACTTAAAACTGTTTAATATAAAAGTTGACCTAAGCTCATTAAATTATAAAATTTAAAAATTAAAAACAAAATTTTAAAAATTTTATTTAAAGTATAATTTGGTGAAGGGTATATAAGATTCAGCACAGCCGAATATAGCTCTCTTACTTGATTTTTACTGAGTGTATTGAATTATTTTTGGATACCAACATTTTTAAGAGCTTTAAAATGGTATAGTAGAACCATTTTTCACTGAAATTGAGAAAATTCCAAATGAAATTGAGAATTTCCATTTTAAATTGAGAAAATTCCAAATGAAATTGAGAATTTCAACTTTAAATTGAGAAAATTCCAAACGAAATTGAGAATTTCCATTTTAAATTGAGAAAACTCCAAATGAAATTTCCATTTCGAATTGAGAAAATTCCAAATGAAATTGAGAAATTCAATTTAAAATTGAGAAAATTCCAAATGATATTGAGAAATTCAAATTGAAATTTAGAAAATTACAAATGAAATTGGGAAAATTCTAAATAAAATTGAGAAACATTATAGAAATTATTTTAAATTAAAAAAAACACGCAATTAATTCCATAAAAAGTATATGTATGTATAATTTAGAAACATACAAACACCTGCAATTATGTACAAATGTATTTTACTCTGGTCAAGCATGCTTTTAACACAATGTCAAAGAAACGTATGTAATAAGAAATTGCAATTTAACATTTTATTTGAACGAAGAAAAATGGATTTAAAAGATAATTGTGGGATATGCTTAAGCAAAATGACCCGTGGAGAAATAATACGGCTTATTCCCTGTCGTCACATTTTCAACCGTAATAATTTACATATGATACAAAATCTTACAAACCTACTTTCCGGTCCAGACAAAGAACATATTGTACGTAAAATCTACAAAAAATGTTCAGATACTGACCGTCATCGTATTGTGGATGCAGCCAGTAGAGGAAACGATTGGGTGGAGTTGGCGGCTTCTCTTAATATTTGTTTTAAAACTGCCCATCGTTGGGCAACCCAACCAAATTCAATTGCTATGAAAAGAGGTAGAAAAAAACCACAGTCGTTGGAACTGGAAGAAATTAACATTATTATAAGTTGGGTAGAAGAAAGACCGCAGTTAACCCTTCGGCAAATAGCTGAAAAAATTAATTCTCAATTCAACAAACGTGTTTCCATTACGATCATAGGAAATACTCTTCGCGGCAAGATGTATTCCATAAAGGCCGCTCATTTACAACCAATTTCCATGAATACACAAATTAATAAAGATAAACGAGCGGACTACGTTAACAAAATTAACGATTATATCAGATGTGGGAAGTAGGTGGTCTAGATAGACGAGACCAATTTCAATTTATTTTGTCGTAGAAAACATGGTTGGTCTCGTGTTGGATCCTGAACAGTTCTTTCGATACCTACTTCGCGTGGACCCAACATCCACCTGATAGGTGCAATTGGTACCGCAGGCATTATTCAAATGGATAGTCGCAGAGGTTCGTTCACTGCCGAAATCACAAACGAATGGGTCAAAAGAGTTCTTGATAGATGGCAAGAGTTGGGTAATCAGTTATCTGAACTCGTTCTGATATGTGACAATGCCCCTTGTCACAGTCGTTTACGTGAAATTTTCGACAACTCACCAGCAACGCTTTTACGATTGACTCCCTATTCACCAATGCTTAACCCTATTGAAATAATTTGGTCAAAAATCAAAAGTATTGTCAAGTCAAAGATAAATATACCAACCTTAAATCCTCCTAATGTAGGAGAGCAGAGGATTTTATATCTTGAAGAATTAATTAACGATTACAAGTCCTGTATAACTACTGGAGATTGCAGTAGAGCTATACAACATACAACATCATTCCACCAAAGCGCTTTGGAATTGGAAGATATGCCTGTTGGTCAATAAGACTATGTACATATGCTTTTTGTTTAATGTATATTATTTATGTAGATTAAAATAAAATTTTCTGAATTTCATTTGAAATTTTCGCAATTTCAAATGGAATTACTCAATTTCATTTGGAATTTTCTCAATTTCATATTGAAATTCTCAATTTCATTTGGAATTTTCTCAATTCAAATAATATATGTACTTTTATGTCCAACTTTACATTAACTATATTGTAAATATTTCCTTTATATGGAAGAGGTCATTCCTGCTAAGCCGATCCCGACCAATTGCAGCCAAACATCGTAAAAATATAAGTGATTCAAACAAAGCTTAAAGATTCTCGAAATTAAAATTTTCTTTATAATGGCGGTCCCACACCCACTGATCCGGTCTAGCTATTTTTTAGCTACACTTCGGACAGTGATAAGGAATAAATCCGTTTTTAGTTAAACTCCATACAGTGAAAATAAATTGATTCATTCAAAGTTTAAATACTTTTACAATTATAGTTCTCTAGATATTCGTAATTCACAATTTGCTTTGCATAGGAGGTGTCACGGTCACTAACGCAATCCCGAATAAGACAGAGTTTGGCAAGTCGGACAAAGTTTGAAAAATCTTGCAATTCAGTACAGTTCTCAAAATATTTAGAAATAACTATGTACTTTGTATGTAAATCTTTCAACGCTCATAACTTGTAAAAAACTGATCCGATGTCAATAAGATATATATTGTGAACATCTGTGAATAAATACCTTCAAATACTTATTGCCAAAATTTAATGGAATTATGAACATTTATTCGATTAAAATAAAACTCGAATAATTGACACCCTATCTAAGTCACATAAATTTTGTGTGAATTTGTAACATTTAAATATATTTTTTTGCAAATAAAGTAGATTGTTAGCCTAAAAAATGCATTTTAAAATTTAAGGTTGCGTGAAAAATATGTAAAGATGCCTTCCTGAAAGCCGTGATTTGCAAACACAGGAACACCCGCATTGCAAAATCAATTCAATTTTAAACGATGTGTCATTGAGAGCCAAGGCTTTGCATACTCTCTTCTGTTAGAGCGCTGATAGATGGTTTACCTTAAAAGGCTGAAGGCTCGTAAGGAGACCTGCCGCATAATATCTCATAGAATGTCTACATAGGAACTTCTATTAAAAAACCTGAAAATAAAAGCCTAATTGAGGGTCTTCAAAAGCAAGCCTTTATAGTTATTGGGGAAATATTCTTAATGAATAACGCGAAATGCACATCATCAAATATTATAATAAACTAATTTTAAAAGACTTTGTATCTTCTCCAGGTTTGTAATAAAGAAAATAAAGTATTCTTTTTTTAAACAGACACAACATATAGGAATAATTTAATTGTAAAACCAATCATTTTGTTTTGTTAGACCTTATTTTGTAATGTAATATTGAATGTGTATGCTATTTGTATATGGAAAGGAAAAGCCCTTTTAAAACATCTTCCGCGAGAAGGCAGAATAGAATAAGTATCACTTATTTTAGAACATGTAAAAGGCCTACAAAGTGAAGACCTAGCATTTGTTCCGCTGGAAAATATTAGAAGGTTGTGGGAAAATATTGTCAAAAGCCATGTGTATGTATTTCTGACATGTATAAATATTTCAAACAACACCCATCTTTATATTTAGCTACAACCATAAATTCTTTAAACAAAAAGTTAATAATTTTACTTTTAATTTAAATACTATTATACTATTAAAGTAAAATAAATTTACACATAACTATAAATAAAATTGTTGTGTTAACTCTTTTAAATTTTCTTTACAATTTTATCATACATTCATGTGGTCTTTTATGTCAGATTTAGCATTTGAATGAGCGTTATAAAGCATTGAAAACTTGATGAATTTGAAGAGTTTATTGCAAAAGCAGACTGTATAATATAACCCTGCAGTTTTGATATTGACTAGGTATCACTTTTATTTTAGTAATGTCTACTTAGTTTTGTAGATGATTCCAATTTATATAGATTTGTGTCATTAGGCTTTTTTTTTAATGCAATTCCGTACTTTACACACAAAAGAAAATTTTAGTTTTTATATTAGTAGAATAAATTAAACATAGAATACATTACATTTTGACAATTAATTTGATCATAGGTTAAAAACAGGGTTCAGAAGAATTCATGTATGAACACTTAAATTTATTCATTCATGATAAATTGTCATGAATGAAATTTGCAAATTTTTTTTTTATGCTCACATTCGAAAATGAGTTGCTAAGAATTTTTTGAATTTTAATCACACATAAATGAATACACTGTTTTTTTTCTTTAAAGTACATATACGTATGTGAATAGTGAGAAATAAAAAATCTCCAATGCTCAAAATTGAGAGGCTTTCTCATCGCGCTCATTAATGTTCATACACATTAATGTTGTTGGTTTTTTTTTATCATGTATGTTTGGTCTTCTTTTATATTCATGTGTGTGTTGTTTGTTTTATTTGTTTCTATTCAATGAAAAAAATAAATAAATGTTAAAAATACTGCGCATTTTACATGTTCCAACTTTGGATGCGTGTAACTTTTTAAAGGGACGAGATAACTGTTAGCAAGTTGTTTTTATTTTATTTAGAATTTTATCGGCAATATAGCTGATTTTAAAAAATAAAAATTCGACCCTCCGTAGGCCCGCCATGTCTAAAAAACAAAAAAAAATATCGGGCAAAATTAAAAAAAATAAATAAATAAACCCAAATATCTCTTTAACTAAAAGAGATAACATATATTTTTTGTAGATCTTCTCAAGGTCTATTTATATTTTAAATTACAGCTCATTTGGATCATAAATGGATTTATGGCGATTTTTTTTGTAAAATGTGAAACACGAGGTGACCAACTTTGAGGGGCCACGCACTTTCCCCCATTATCCCTAGGAAGCTGAACAACTGAAAATCGAACCAAAAACACCTCAGCTCCAACCATATGAAATTTCTTAACAATGTATTTACTAGTTTGCGAGATACCGAATTATTTCCAAAAAAATCTTTTCTAAGCTCTGTTCAACAATCCAAAACAAAATTACGCACATTCTTATTATCTTTATTTATGCAGCGTAAATAAACAAAATTTTTTCACTTGTTTGCTTTTCATTTTTGAACAGTTGTGCAAAATAAAAGTTGATGCTCTTCATTTGTGAACAATTTACAAAAATTTTACTTCTCAAAAATGCTCATGTGTATGAAAAAAAGTTCCTATTATTTTCTCATTTCTGAGTGAAAATAAAAAAACAATACAAATCCTATCATACATGAATGAATAAAGCAAAAGCATTTGCTGTCTCTTCATACATGAAGTGAACATAACACAACAAAAATTAAAATTGTCTTTTCATGAACATGAGTGACAAATGAATGAATATTTGGTACTCTGGTTAAAAAGTTATAAATTTCTTCAAGTTTATATATATGAAATACCTACATTACGTATGATTAATATTTTTTTCTCTCCTACACAGTTCTCTTTTTTTACAATTTTTTGTCTTTGCTTAATTCTGTTATTTTCCTATCCCAGTGGTTCTGGAAGATAGTCCTGAGACAGTCTGGGAGACAGTCCTGAAGTTTTCCCATCATTTATGGTAGGAAATAGTTACTTCAATAGCTACGTGACTAGTTATTTTAACACGTGCATTTCCTAAGCATGTGTTTGACCATTTTGACTACAATGAGACTGTATAATAGCTGGTTCAAAGTAGTCTATGCATTAGATTCACATACTGGGTAAATTGAGTCAGTTACTTTACTAGCTACCTAACTGGTAACTTGATCAGCTATATAACTAGTTATTTTAACATGTACGGGTGCTAACTGACCTCATTAAACGAACCTTTTTTTGACAACTCTCCAAAAAGAGGTGTTATTTTGAATCTCCCGGTATTTGACAAGTAGTGAAAAACTTGCAGTCACAGTTCGCAAAACTAAAGCATTTTTGGGTTGTCGGACCGCAATACAGAAATTGGTGGAAATATTCGAGCTATTGGGACAAGTTAATGTTGTGAAGAATGAAACCCGTGCACGTTGCTAAACAACAACTGAGAATATTGCTGCTGTAGCCCAGTGTTGAAGAAAACCCAGTTTTGTCCATTCCTCGTCCTATGCGCTAGCGAGAGATGACAAATGATTTCTTATGGTCGGAGTTGGATGATATTGTTCTGGACAACGTTTACTTTCAACAGGAAGGCGCTACGTGCCACACAAGCAACGAAACTATTGCTCTTTTACGGGAATAGTTTCCGGACCGTGTTATCTCCCGAAGAGGTGATCACAATTGGCCACCGAGATCTTGCAATTTAACACCTTGCGACTTCTTCCTTTGAGGCCTCGTGAAAGATAAGGTCTACGCCAATAGCCCAGCGTCGATTCATAGGAGGCAGCCAGTTTGCGATTTGGTTATGGAAAATTTCATGAAAAGGATATGGTCCTGTAAGCGTGGTTGTGGTGGCTATTTGGCTGATGTTGTTTTTCATTATTAACGGCATACCTTCCTCTTTATTATGAAATAAACATCCGATCATTTATCTCAAAAAATTAAATTTTTCTTTGAATACAAAAATAACACATATTGTTGGAAAACGCTGTACTTTCCACAGTGCTGTACAAAATAAACGTTTAAAGTGATTTCACTATAGGTTACTAAGAGACACTAAACTGAATATTCACTTCATGCTATGTTACATGGGATATCAGCATACTTAAGCAAAAATAAAAATTAACTGTATGAGAATTATATCAACACAATTTGTATAAAACCAGTTTGAACGAATTACTCACAAAACGCTTAAAGTGACTACTATCCAGATTACTTAGAGACACTTAAGTGACAATTTTCTTCACTCTAGATTACCTGGGATGTGTAAAGTAACCAATTGTCTTCGCTCTGCACTACAAACAGCACATAAGTGTCAAATGACCAAAATACATAAATTGGAGTCAGCCAAGTGATAAGACATTTGTGAGGATTACTGTCTATAAGGGATACATTGACTACTTGCTTAACTGCTGGGATATTTTTATTAACAGACGTTTTTAAATGAGCACATTTAAAAATTAAAACAATACACAATTGGTCAATTCACAAGGGGTCTTATCAGTCATATTGTCATAATATCCAAATATATCACGACTCGGCGGCTCGGCTTAACCGACTCTTAGGCATTCGGCGTTGGTCTCTGCTGGTTGGTTACGATAACACAATAAACATAGCATAGAAAGTAGTATTATTTTAGGACATTTTTTGCTTGAAAAGCAATAAAAACCATTGTGAAATATTAGAACATTATGACAATATGACATGATAAGAGACCTTGTGAATTGACCAAATGTATTCTTCTTAATATTGCATTATTGGTATATTGCCTAACATAGACAAAACGTGATCATGATCACTGTTTAAAAGAACAATGATTTATAAATCACATTCACTGAGAATGATGTTCTTCAAAAGTTGTAGTTTACACAGCCCTTACGCAAGAGTTTTATTACTCACTACACGTGTTCGATTTAATTCATTATTATGAGCGGATTCTTAAACTGATTACACTGAGCAAAAAATAACGCAGCCTCGATTGATTCAAAGTAAAATTAGCTTATATATCTACTGACATACCTAGGGATTGGGTTTTCTAAAGTTGATTCGAATTTTATTTTTTATGGAGTCTTTAAGTTGAACTACTTTTACCATGTTGGAATTGATAAAAATGCGATATTAATAATTTCCTTATATTAAATAACGACTATCATGACAACTGTTTTTTAAAGTAAAATATATTGTTACGTTTGTACCTTTTAAAAACGGGGGTTTATTTAATTTAAATAACCGGATACTTTTGATTGCAAATAAAAACAGTTTTAGTAGTTTAAAATTGTAACAACTCTTTATTTATTTAAATTGTACAACAACAACAGTCTAAATAGTCTTTATAATGTACAAGCTCAAATGTACAATACTGTTGATGTTAAGTTTTACAGCGCCTACGATCAACTCAACTCACGACTGCAACCTTTGCCACTATTTATACACGCGTCATCTTTCGTGAATCTTCTACAATGCTCTTAACGGACAACTAGAACATTCGAATTCTAGAGCTTTCGATGTTAATGTCAGTAGCCCAAACATTTAGTGTTGCCACACTTACATACAATGCCAGCAACCGCATTCTATCAACATTGTTGATGAGTAGAAGCTTCTACTAATGAACGTGTTTATAAACATGATGAATGTTGCAGGCAGTCGTTACAGACCGTTAAATTCAAATCGCTATTGCACACTCGGAACAATATTTTTCAAATCGAAACTTTAGAACAATAAATACACGCAAATACACTCCTATCAATTATTTAATATTTTTAAATTTTTCTCAATAAAACCGAAATTTAAAGCAAGTTTACAAAATCCTTCCGGGGTTTTTTTGTCTCCGAGTGTGCCTTCTAAACTTTGTTGCAGAGAGCTATAAGGAGTCAATTAGCTTGCTCGAAGCACATGTTAAGTGGTTTATTTTGGACTAGCTACCGCACTGTCTCTTTTGTCACAATTGACTTCTACCAAATTCGATAGCTAGAGTGAATCTGTATGTATTTATGTATAGTGCACAATCCTTGCAATTTTGATGAAATTTGGTGGGTTATGAGCGTATATATGAAACATTAAGGTGGCCCTTAATAAACGAAAGTAGGATTTTCGCCAGTCTCACCCACCAGTTAGGTGAACATTGCTAAAAAAATCATCCTGAACAAATTTTAGGTAAATCGTTTGGGGTTAAGCCCTCTGAAGTTTTGTGATGCATTTACAAGGGGAAAAAATGCAATTTTTTAAGTTTTTGTAAAAATGTTGCCATTAAAAAATTACTTTTGCAATTTAATTTAAAAGAATAAAAATGTGTACATAATTGTCGTTCTAATGATACATAAACAATTATTAAAAATTTCCAAGGCCATTAACGTGTCTCAGGCCACTAGAACAAGAAATGTATGAGAGCTTAACTATTTTCAGATAGGACACTTGTATGGGGGCTGGTAGAAATAATGGACCGATTCAAACCAATTCCAATAGGCTTTGTCCTTGGGTCAATAGAAAAGTAGATTTATCTTTGAAATTGCTATCTGCAGTTTGTTTAAAAGTGATCCTAAGCAGATTGGTATACATTAACACAATAATTTTGCACGTTACAAACATCACTACTAACCCAATATAGCCTCCCTACTGTGGTGCTGTAGGGTATAAGTATAGGAATTGTAGTCAGCCAAGTAAAGCGACATTAATGAAAATTACTCACTAAAAGGGATACAATGCCATTTTTAAAACTGTAGGGATATGTGTACAAACACATACCAGTGAAGGGCACAAAGAGAACATACCAAATTTCTGATGGTATTTGTACTGTATGAATTCACGCACTGTGAATTTCCTAACAATTTTTAGATTAATTCAATTTCAGATCATGCACAATTCTTATAAATGTAAAAGATTTTGTTTTCCTGAACTTTAAATAATAGCATTTCTTTGAATACTCTGAATATAATATGTATTTCCTATGTAGATACCCTAAAACGTACAATAATTGTATATTTCGTTGCATGTAAATTCATGTAAATAAAATGATATAAGTGTTGTAGAGTATACTATTGTCGACAGACATTGTATACATGTAAATATGTTTAAGTAAATATTTGAAAAAAAAAAAAATAAATAAAAAAAATAGTAGTAGTAAATACAAATATTTGTTTGTAAACTATAGTTCATCAATGAGTTAATTGAATGCATGTTTCAATTTTTTCACAGTTTCTGTATGTTTTTTCTTTGTTTATTTTATTTATTTTACAGATTGTTTTCAATGTTGTTGCCTCTGTGAAATTTAATGAAAAAATTGGTGATGCCATCGACATCAATGTTCTGGGTACAAAGAAAATATTGGATTTAGCCATGGAAATGAAAAACTTAAAGGTAGAAAAGTGTTTGATAAATACAAAAAAGAAAATACAATAATTTAAATATTGATTTTGTTTGCAGTCTTTTGTTCATATTTCCACTCTGTATTGCAATTGTAATCTCCAAAAGATACAAGAGAAAGTTTATGAAAATGAAATTGGTTATGAGAAAATAATGCAGGTAAGTAAAAATTAAAAGAAACCTACATATTCATTATATAGTTTGTTAATTTGTAGATTTTTCGCATATTTGATGATGAAACTTTGGAGAAATTTAAACCCTGTTTAATAGGTGAAATGCCCAATACCTATACCATGACGAAAAAATGTGCCGAGAATTTGGTTAATCATCGGGCTTTCTATTTACCGGCGGGCATATTTAGACCTCCTATAGGTAAGTTTTTATTTTCCATCTATATCTATTTAAATATGTTCCTGATTGTTGGTCTTTGATATATAGGAACATCATTATTTCACTCGTATTTCACATGAGTTTTGTAGACAACACCCTTGGGTGAACAAAATTGTAGAATGAAGTTACTAAAAAAAAATAACGTTGCAAGTCATTATGAACAGTCAGTTAATGGTTTTAGTTTGTTAAAAGTGTTGCAAAGAATCTAAATGATAAAAAATTACTATTTTGCACATTTTTTTTTTTTTGGGTTTTGTTTGTTTTTTTGCAACATGAACATTAGTGAGTAAAATAATGTCCCAGTGGTTGAGTACTATTCTTTGTGTCCATTGTAGTCTGTTTTATTAAGGAGCTGCAAAGAATAGATTTTATATAATTTTTGGCAGAGTAATTTGTAGGGTTTTCCCTCATTAAGCAGTTGAAGCATTAAGTCGAAATGAAACCAACTTGCTGATAGGTGATGCTATAATGAACGACTGTTATCTATAAATTCTACGCTTTCTCAAAAAATGGTTCATGCTATAAAATGTAAAGTTAATAAACGATATAACAGTAGACTTATGCCATTGTTAATTTACCTAAAAACTTCAACATAATCAGCTAAATCTATATACAGTGGTTCAAAGCCAAACTCGAAAACCTAACTTTTTATTTTTTTACACTAATACGCAGCTTATTTAAAAATTATACACGAAAACAATGTATGGAGGGTTCATTGGGTAAACTGTCCTCTATCGGATGAGTATTTAAACAAAGGAATTATAATATAAGGGAAGAAATTATGGGCGGTTTATTTAAATATCTTATTAGAAAATGTAAAAGCCAAACTCGTGCAGCGAAACTTATTTAAGAAAAGAATATCTTTGCTTCGTGCCTTTGGATGTAAAGTGATCCAAAACTAAAAACCATCAAATATTTTCATTAAATTATAAAGTTTTATCCAAAAAATATCCAATTGGAAGACAAAACGGCCAAACAACCGAAGAAATCCGAAAGCTAGCTGTAAAGCTTTCGGGGGATAGAAAATCTCTTCCAAAATTCTTGGAAGGAGTCATTCTACTATCCAATACATTCTAAAACTATACAGGACTTCAAAACAAATAAAAAATAAAACCAAAAATGCACACAGTAAAATATTCTATGAAGCTAAAGAGCGAAATATTTTCAGAGCGTGTAAAAAGGATATCTTTGCATGCTCTTCCAAACTTACGTACTTGTGGAAGTCACTACGGGAAAGAAAGCTTGCGCCCATACCATCCGGAATATACTCCATAGAGGGAATTTGAATGGTATAATGCCTTTGCTTAACAAGAGAAATAAAAAGGACTGCTTAAACTTCGCCAAACTACACAGATCAAAGGATTTTTCTTTAGAAAGATATGTTGTTCATAGACTAGAGAAAATTGAAACACATTTGGCTCTAATGGAAAACCATATTTATGGCGAAAGGCTAATGAGGAGCTCTTACCAAAATATGTTAAATCTACTTTGAAGCATGGTAATGGATCGGTGATGGTTTAAAGGGCTTTCTTGGCAGCTGGTTCAGGTTCTCTTCATTTCATCGAAGGCATATTGGACCAAAAAATGTATTTAGAAATTTTAAAACTGGAATTGCCATTATCATAGCAAAAATGGAGTCTTTCAAACAATTACTACTTCTACCAGGATAACGACCATATGCATAAAGCTTACAATGTCAGGTCGTGGTTGTTGTACAATTGTCTTCATGTAATTGAGACACCTGCCCAGAGCTCTGACATCAACCCCATCGAGAATCTTTAGAGCTACGTCGATAATAAAGAGAGACAACACCACATTTCCTCTAAATAGGTATTGAAAAGAGTTCTTACTGATGAATGGGAAAATATTTATCCCATCGTTTAAAGCAAATTAGTGGAAAGTATGCCTAAAAGACCATAAATGCTTTTCCAAGAAAAAGAATTCCATACAAAGTATGGATTTTTATGGTACTGTTACTTTTTTAGCATCCACGTTAAATGTACGAGTTTGGCTTTTAAAGGATGTTTTTGTTAATTCTTATTTACAGTGTTATTTAAATGGTTTTATGATATGAATTGAATAAAGAATTACATGAGCTACAAGCCTCCCATTCATCCTTTTTATATAACTCTAACAGGTAAGCCGATATTAAGAGATATATAAAAAGTTTCCTAGTGTATGAGTTTGGCTTGAGCCACTGTATATAAAAGAGAGTGACGTTAGTTACTAGGCTTATAACTCAAGAACGCCTGGACCGAACTGGTCTCCGGCCAAACAGGAAGAATACCCAAGAAAATTCCCAAATATCCCCGAAAAATCAAGCATCATGTCTTTGGGGATACTCGATGTTGGATGTATTCAATTGAATGGCAAAAAGAGGCTTGCCGCATACGCACATTCTCATTTCGTTAGTCGAAAAAATCCAGCCAGATCAGATTGATGGCATCATATGTGCCGAGATTCCTGATCCCGAAACCGATCCAGAACTGCATGATGTCGTAATTACAAACATGACTCATGGACCGTGTGGCACCATTACTCACAATCACCGTGCAACTACTGCTGGTGAATGTTCGTGGGCAGACATCACTTGAGTCAATTCGAACTGTTAATGGTGGAGTGTTGCGAACATTTCGTGCTGCATGTCAGGAGCTCAATTTGCTTGAAAACGATACGCATTGGGACACGATAATCGCTGAAGCAACTGTTACTGCATCTTCAAGTCAAATACGCACATTATTTGCGATCATTATTGACTCATGTTTTTCATCGAATCCATTTGAATTGTGGGACAAGAACAAGAATGACATGTCAGAAGACATTTTGCATCGAGTTCGTGTCCATTCAAAGAATCCCCAGCTTGAGATGAATGAAGAGATGCACTACCAGGCTTTGGTGCGGCAGTTTGTTAGTCAGGTTAGGAATGCCATCACCAGATCGACGACCAAACAACGCTTTCGAACGAGAATTGCCGCTTGACACAAATGCATTAAGCCAATTGGTTCGAACGAATATATCTTTATTGAATCCGCAACAAAGAGAAGTGTACGATACGGTGATGAACACAATTGATAATGGAAATGCTGGCAAGTTTTTCCTTGATGGGCCTAGAGGCACTGGCAAGATATTCCTCATACTATTGATTCTGGCAACATGTCGTGCAAGATCAGAAATTCATGTAGCAGTTGCTTTTTCTGGAATAGCGGCTATGCTGCTGGAAGCTTGCCGAACCGCTCATTCGGCATTGAAATTATCATTAAACCTTCAAGTGGTTGAAGAACCAATATGTAACATAGCGAAACATTCACCAATGTCCAAAGTTTTGGTAGCAAGCAAAATCAGTATCTAGGACAAATACATAATGTCGCATAAACATGCGTTAAAAGCTCTGAATAGCACTATAAAAGATTTTCGTAATGACGTAAGACGTTTTGGTAGTGCACTGATTTTACTCTCAGGCAATTTCAATGCTTGCCTCAAATCATCGACATTGTGCGTTATGTGAAGAAATTTCAGCTGACGACAAACATGAAAGTTGCATTGCAAAATAACCCATCTGCGAAGTGTTCTCCAATCAATTGCTAACTATTGGTAATAATCGTGTTCCTGTCGACGCATCGAATGGATTGGTTTCGTTCCCACCGAATTTTTGAAATTTCGTCTCAACGAAAGAGGAGCTCATCAAAAAAGTGTTTCCGAACATCATTGCTAACCACAAAAACTACGATTGGTTGAGTGTAAGAGTAATTTTAACGGCAAAGAACAAAAAAAAGAATAAACTATTTTCTGCAAATTTAAAGGTAAAACACCGTTTGCCGGGTAAGCTAGTTATAATATAACAAAGACAATGTTCAAAATTTATGAACATGTACGCCTATTTGACCACAATGTTCCCATCTGCTTAAAGCTATGATGAAATATTTCCGAAATACAAATGGAGCAAAATTTTAAAAACTATTTAGAATATACAATCGATATTGCAAAGAAAACGCTAAACATTTAAAATCAAATGCTGAAAGTCTTTTTAAGCGGGAAATAGCTTTATTTAAAGCAAGTAGCAATCGGACAACAAAATTACATTGTCTTATAATGCTTTACTGAAGATAAAGTCAAGGGTGAACGACTTTTCTCGGTGGCTGGATACTTTGCCACTAAAATAAAAAATCGGATGTCAGATGATTTATCGAATGCATTAGTTATTTTAAAAACTTTTTTTTTTTAAATGGTTCTGTGACGAACATATAACATCATTTCTATGAAATAATTGCTCAATTCACAAGGTCTCTTATCATGTCATAATGTCCTAATATTTCATAATGGTTTTTATTGCTTCGTAACGAACCTGCAGACACCAACGCCGAATGCCTAAGAGTCGGTTAAGCCGATTCTTGATATATTACGACGTTATGACAATATGACTGATAAGAGACCTTGTGAATTGACCAGGGTTTAATATTTAGTTAAACGTTTTTTACATTTGACTACCGACTACGCAATAAATATGAATCGTTTTCATATTAATGTCCACATATACTGAAAATATACAAACTATAAACCAATGTCATATATGCACAAGCTTCATAGTAGAAATATTTGTCGCAGTTTTTCCAAAAATATTTTGCCTTACAAAATATTTTACGTTGCAGCTAGAAGACAAAATGAAAATTTTTCATTTCTAAAACATTTGCTGCCCAAATATATTTATATTTTTGGTTAGCAAAAACAAATATATTGCTTGTGTATAATATACAAAAAATTTACTACAAAAACATCAAACATGCAAACAAATTGCAGCGTGAAAACCATAAACTGCAAACGATATGCGCAGTAAAAAATTCAAACAATGGAAATATGGAAGATGCTAAATGTAGACTGCCAAACCATACGAAGTTGAAATATGTAAAATACGAAATTGTGCGAAGTTAAAAATGTTTAAAACGAAAATGTGCATTTATAAAATATTTCAGCCACATATATCGAAATATTTAGCCGCATATAGTCACTGAGTAGAAAAATGTGAAAAAAACTATGAACAACAAGTGTGCGTTGATTTGGGTGTACAAAATAAAAATTTATATTGAATCGTGTGTTAAAGAATTTAAGTGCAATAAAATAGAAGCTTTATTTTTTGAGGTATGTAATTGTATTATGAAAGATAGGAATGCAGTGAAAATATATTAAATAAGATTCTGGGCAAAGGATAGCGGACGATATTATTTTATTGAATTTTTTGATTAAATGATTTTTGTAATACGAATTCAAATGTATTCCTGCTGCTTGTAATAGGAGTCCAGAAAAATTAGTAACATAAAATTTTGTATGTAAAGTGGCTAAAAAAGGATAGATAATGCAACAACAAAATGTAACAACAGACAAGCAAAACAGCCAATGAATACAATGTAATAAAAAATAACAGGATCTACAAAAAAAAGTATTTTGCATAAAAATGCAATGTAGATAGATGACAAAAATTCCTCGAGCTAAAAATAAACCAAAAATGATCTGTAACGGTACTCAACAAAAATCAGTTCTACACAAACAATGCAATAATAATATCATCCGCTATCCTTTTCCCATAACCTTCTTTAATGTACTTTTACTGCCATTCCTATCGTTCACAATACAAGTAGGTACATACATTTGTTTCTTTTTTGCACGAGTTGTTTTTGGTTTTTGCAGCTAGAGGACACACATACAACAGTTGTATATCACAATTACTTGAGTGTATAAGTAGTTGTTCTTGTATTTCCTTTTTCTCCTGCTGCACTCGTGGCTATGTAAAAAATTGTTGTGCCTTCGTTGCATAATTTTTTCTCTGTTGCTTATTTGTTCTCCTGTTACAAATATTACGAATGGATATATATATGAATGTGCATTTAAAAACACAAAGTCGATCTTTCATATAGCAAAATTTTCTTCATTGCATAATTATATATTCTGGACCTTACTTAAATTTCTATCATTCCTCTTTATCCTTTTTTTCTCCTGCTACACTCACGATCATCATTGAACCTATTTATGTGTTTGTTTATGGTTTTTGCGTAAATTGTTGTTGCATTATGCAGTTACAGAACACATGTACACACATACAGTAGTTTTATACAGTTAATTTCCTTTTGCTCCTGTTGTACTCATGCCTGTGCCTTTTTGCATTTATATCTCACACATCAAATTGTTCTTGCACAATTATTTTCTATGCTGCTTATTTATTTGTTTGTTCTCCTGTTACAATTTTTACGAAAGGATACATTTGAATGTACAAACAAAAAGTAATCTATCTATCTACATTGCATTTTTATGCAACATACTTTTTTTTTTGTAGATCCTGTTATTTTGTATTAGATTGTATTCATTGGCTGTTTTGCTTGTCTGTTGTTACATTTTGTTGTTGCATTATCTATCCTTTTTTAGCCACTTTACATACAAAATTTTATGTTACTAATTTTTCTGGACTCCTATTACAAGCAGCAGGAATACATTTGAATTCGTATTACAAAAATCATTTAATCAAAAAATTCAATAAAATAATATCGTCCGCTATCCTTTGCCCAGAATCTTATTTAATATATTTTCACTGCATTCCTATCTTTCATAATACAATTACATACCTCAAAAAATAAAGCTTCTATTTTATTGCACTTAAATTCTTTAACACACGATTCAATATAAATTTTTATTTTGTACACCCAAATCAACGCACACTTGTTGTTCATAGTTTTTTTCACATTTTTCTACTCAGTGACTATATGCGGCAAAATATTTCCATATATGTGGCTGAAATATTGTATAAATGCACATTTTCGTTTTAAACATTTTTAACTTCGCACAATTTCGTATTTTACATTTTTCAACTTCGTATGGTTTGGCAGTCTACATTTAGCATCTTCCATATTTCCATTGTTTGAATTTTTTACTGCGCATATCGTTTGCAGTTTATGGTTTTCACGCTGCAATTTGTTTGCATGTTTGATGTTTTTGTAGTAAATTTTTTGTATATTATACACAAGCAATATATTTGTTTTTGCTAACCAAAAATATAAATATATTTGGGCAGCAAATGTTTTAGAAATGAAAAATTTTCATTTTGTCTTCTAGCTGCAACGTAAAATATTTTGTAAGGCAAAATATTTTTGGAAAAACTGCGACAAATATTTCTACTATGAAGCTTGTGCATATATGGAATTCTTAAATAGTATTTATATTTTTAGTATGTATGTGAGGAAATATTATTTTGTTAAATATTTGTTGCAGTTTTCATTTAAAATTATGAAATATTTTGCAATTTTTTGACTAATATAGTAGTAATTTTAAACTCTGGAATTGACCAAATATTTAATTTTATAGTAGCAAATGACCTTCAAATATTCTAACCAAAAATTATCCGGGAAACCCCAAATCCTAGTCAGTTGCCATGTTTTTTCATAATGAAATATAGACACATTTCTAGAGTTCATAAAACGGCAATTCTAACCAGCTTTAGAAAATCCTTCAGGGCTTTTGTTTGTTTAGGGTTCTACTTTCATATCGTGTTGGAAGCATTGGGGATGCAAAAGAAGTCCCGAAATTTGAGTCTCAGTTTTATAAGGGTGAAGGATATTGTTACGTTTTAATCTTTTTAAAACGTTGGCTTATTTTCTTTAAATTAACCGGATACTTTTGATTGCAAATAAAAGCCGTTTAGTAGCTTAAAATTTGTAACAACTCTTTATTTATTTAAAATCTACAACAACAACCGTTCAAATAGTCACTTAGTGTCTTTATACACGTTTATAAATTCGCAGAAATGCACACACACTTTATAATGTACAAACTTATATGTACAATACAGTTGATGTTAACTCTAACAGCACCTATGATCAACTCAACTCACGGCTGCATCGACTGCTACTATTTATACACGCGCAATCTTTCGTGAATCTTCTGCAATTCTCTTAACGGACAAACTAGTATGTTCGATTCTAGAGCTTTCGATGTCAATGTTAGCAGCTTAAACATTTAGTGTTGCCATACTTATAAACAATGCTAGTAACCGCATGCTATCAACATTGTTGATAAGTAGAACCATCTACTGATGGACGTGTTTATAAACATGATGCATGCTGCAGGCAGTCGTTACAGACTGTTAAATTCAAATTGCTATTGCATATTCGTAACAACATATTAGATTCGGCACATCCCCGTATAGCTCTTTTAATTGTTTAATATCTTGCTTGAAAGTTTTATAATATTTTTTGTGGTTATATTGCGACCAGTTTCTTTATGTGGGTGTTTTCAAATCAAGTCTTATTATTACTATTTGCTGAAGCTGCCTAATATGCACAGAATGTAAAATTTTTAGCAAAATGTCTTTATGTTTAAAATTCAAATAAAAGTAAAAACAACTATTTTTTTTTTTTTGTTTCTGGTCCTGAGAATCAGAGCAAAAGATGTAAATAGATAAACCAAACAAAAGTTTGTCATTCAGATGCAATAGTAAAAAAGAGATACAAACAAATAACTAACAAACTAAATACTTGCACTTACATATACACGTTTATATACATAGTATCCTTTGCTATATACAACATACATACATACTTTATTTATAAATTTTTAACAAGAACGACTTATATCCAAATTAAGAATTTTTGGTTTAAGTAACCAGCTAAAATGTTTATTATCTAGTAAGAGTAATAGAATAACTCTGTAGATTTCTAATAACCACGTTTTGACTAAATTATCAGCCAGTCATGACTAAACTACTTCTTGGTAATGAAGATGGTATGTAATTTATTTAAAACAGTTAATTGTTGTCTTCACAAAGTTTAATTTCTTATTAATTTACTAATATTGAGTATTTTGACTTAGAACACTTTTTTCACAAATAAGCATTTTGCATGTATTCGTACAATGAAATACAACGAACTTCAGTTTAACCTAAAATTTTGAGAAATTTTTGGTTTTGTGGTAAGAGGCAAAATGTTCACTTAGGTTGTATTTTATTTTTCTAATATGCGCCAGTGATGTCAACTGAAAGCAAATCACGCATAAAAATACCAAAAAAAAATTATACAAAAGAAAATAAAGAATAGATCCTAAACCTCAACGAACTCCTATGCACACAAATATATAAATATGAAAATTTTAAAATTAAGCAGACTTAATTTAAATTGCATTAACTTTCTAAATAAAACATTTACTTAAAAATCTATATATAATATTTTCTTTCATAGTTATGTCTACTTACAAGGATCCCATACCCGGTTGGACGGATAATTTATATGGTCCTTCGGGTCTTTGTACATGGTCGGCTCGTGGCTTAGTACGTTGTATTTATGGCAATGCGAAGTGTAAAGCCAACATGGTGCCGGCTGATTATTGTGTAAATGCCATGATATCCAGTGCTTGGGATGTTGCCAGACGGTAGGTGTTGTCAGGGATACTGTAACAATATAATAAATAAATATATATTTTAATTTCATATGAACATATTTTTTTTTTTCAGATATAATATCTCTGTTAAGGAATCTAAAGTAAGGCATGAAATTCCGGTATATAATTATATATTTGATAAAAATAATTTAACCTGGGGCCAGTACATGCATTTGTCGCGTCAAGGTTTTCACGAGCCATTCGATAAGGCTTTATGGTGAGTATGATTTAAATTTAAGACATCAGAGTTTTAAGTTCATTGTGTGCTATATGTTTTAAATGTAGAGAACTTCTTAAACTTTGTAATTCTTTTCCACGAAATTGACATTTCTTTGACTTGTTTTTGGACGACCTAAATTTATCCCTACATTCTTTAATTACTCTCTTCATAATTAAAGAAGTTAAATCAACTAATTTCCACTTTTTCATTTAAGACCCCATAAATTTATATGTATTATGGGTCGTTATAGATGGCAAAATCTATATAATTACTCTCTTCATACTTAACTAAGTTAAATTAATATTCCGATCATATGTTATACGAAATTTTCGAACTGTGGATGCAAAACTATCATTATTATACTCTTCACCAGGCATGGTCTTTCGACCCCATCTATATATATAAAAGAGTAACGTTACTGACTGACTGATTCATCATCGCACAGCCCAAACGACTGAAGCTAGAATCATGAAATTTTAACTGTGAGTTCCTCCCTCCCCAAAACGATCCGATAAGAAGGGATTTGGTAAAAACGGGTAAATTCGGTAACCTTATATCTTCAAAACTAATAAAGATAAAAAAACTTAAAATTGCATGTTACTCCATTTAAAAAATAAGCTGACAGGTGTTTCGTACTTTTTCGAAATTCGAACCTTTTAGAGGAGAAAACGGGTAAAAACTCTATTTTGGTACTTTTTTGACACATTATTTATCTTTTAAACTAATAAATATAGAAACAAATTTTAAATCGTATTCTTTATTTATCAAAAAATAAAAAACATAAGTTTGGTACTTTTTGGAAATTCGACTCCTTAAGGGATAAAAATTGTGTTTATTTTTGGTACTTTTTACGTTTTTCTACAAATTGATATAGACATATAAATATTTTATTTTAAGCTCCCACCACGATACAGAAATTTATTTGAATAAAATTTTAACACCGCAATGGGGGTAAAAAAGGTACCAAAAAGGGGATAAAAACGGAAAAATACATTTTATTTAACATTTTTAGCCAATTTTGATAAATTTTTAACATTGGTTCCTGGATTCATGCAAAAATTAACTAACAGAGTGTTATTTGGAACTCGACTGCCAAGCTGTATATTTGTCCCAATCCAGTTTGGTACTTTTTTTAAAACTTATTTTTCTTGAGCACATTAACACAGATTTTAATCGTTTGAGGCATGTCTTTAGCATAAACAATTTTGGCAAAATGGAATATTTTTAAATTTCAAACTTGGAGAAAAAGGGGATTTGGTACTTTTTTCCTCAGGTACTTTTTTTAATATTTTAAATTATTTCACTTATCGACATTAAAGTTAGCTGATATGTATCTGAGTGAAGTTAGAGTTAGGAGTTTAGGATAATATTTAAGTACCAAAATGTGAGAACTGAACTATAGGTACTTCTTTGTTCTTGTAATGAAATTAAGCATATATAGTAATAAGTGAGTGAGAATTTTAGGGGGAGACTTTATCGCAGTTTTTCTTTATTAGAGTGGTACTTACTTTTTCTTTATTCTAATGGTACTTTTTGAATTTTCTATAATATTGGACCTAGAAACATGAAATTAACCACATATGGTAATAAGTGAGTGAGAATTGTAGGTGGAGACTTTTTGGTACTTTTTCTTTATTCGAATGGTACTTTTTGTAATTTCTTCACCAATGAACCTAGAAACATGAAATAAAGCTTATATGGACACGAGTGAGTGGGAATCCACAAGTGGCTGCCTTTTGGTACTTTTTCTTTATTCTAATGGTAATTTTTTTAATTTTCTATAACAATGGACTTAGAAACATGAAGTTAAGCATATATGGTCCTAAGTGAGTGAGAATTCTAGGGGAGACTTTTTGGTACTTTTTCTTTTATCGAATGGTACTTTTTGTAATTTCTTCAACAACGAACCTAGAAACATAAAATAAAGCCTATATGGACCCGAGTGAATGGGAATCTACAAGTGGCAGCCTTTTTGGTACCTATATTCTAATTGTACTTTTTGAATTTTCTGTAATAATGGACATAGAAATATGAAATTAAGCGTATATGGTCCTAAGTGAGCGAAAATTCAAGGGGATACTTCATGGTACTTTTTCTTTATTCTAACGGTACTTTTTTTGAATTTTCTATAGCAATGGACTTAGAAACATGAAAATATTTTGTTTTATGGAAAATATTAAAGTAATGCGGTTTTATTTAAAATAAATATTACATAATAAAACGTATTCATTTAAGTTACATTCTAACATGTAAATATAGTGTGCTTCTTGCATAGTTTACACCGACTATGTTTATTCTACGTGCTTTTTGATACGGCATGTACTTTCTCATTGAATCGAGGGAGGTTCGTGGGATATTCCAAGTTCTAATTTTCAGGGTCATTATCCTTGTCGTATGTCAACAGTTGTCTAGTGACTACAGAACGAAAATCAATTTGCGATAATGGTTTGTTGTTTTGAAGTTTTTCCAACACGACGTGCATACATTTTATATTTTCTCCTTCATACATTATCACGAACATCAACACAGCCTATGTCTTGGTATATTCTTTTATCACTTTCGGCTGTGGAAATGCTATGGTTTGTCTCTGCATGCGACAATATCTTTAACTAGTTGTTCTACTGTGAAGTTATTTGTTATAACATTGACAACAGAGTATTTCTTGTTGACTGTCAATTAAGTGATCAAATTCTCCTCGCTTACCTTTCTTTAAATTTTGCAACGGAACATTTTCCATTCTGTTTTCACTTATAGTTCCACTTGCATAAAATGTTCTCTCTTGAAAAGACACATAAAATGATAAGAAGAACGAAAAATTGTCAAAGAAAACTGTATGAAATTCAGGATCAGGTACGTTAGCAAGCAAATCCAAAACTTTTTGGGCACCACGACATATGTTCTTACCATAAGCAGTAGCAATTTTCTGAAAATAGGCTCCACGACTTAAAGCCGAATCGAATTGGCTTTCCTTTTATAAACATCTTACATGAGTACCAGTAAAAAAATTTAATCATCATTCATCTGCAGAAAGAACATGACTGAAAACTCCAAACTGAATAACTATATTTTTTATTAAGAGCAGCAACAAACGGGTGAACTTTAGCAATATGATCTGTTATATCCAAATTAGTATTATCGACAAGATGTAAATACCTTTTAATGGTTTCAAATCGATTGTGGTTCCAATAAACCGATGCAATTCTGTTGGTGTAAGTAGCATTATTTTAATGCTCATTCCAGCACAAAACTTTACTTACAAATAAGCCGACAAATAAGGGGAATTTGACGATTAGACTACTTATTTTTTTTCTACTGTAATTGGTTGGTTTCTTGCCGACACCAATTGTAATAGAGAATGTAAGAAAAGATAAAATCACTGTTTATTGTTGGTGTTTTGTTTAAGATTTGATATTTTTACAAATAAAGCTTGTGTGTCTGTAATTCTCATTCACTCTATAGTTTTATTTGTATAATATCTTTAGTTTTTCTAAAGCCTTTTGGGAAAAGGTTTCCTGATGATCTGGCCTAATCAACCAGTGAATTGCGCATAGGAACTAGCTTATCTCCCAACAATAAATTTCAGTGAATTTATCAAAAAAATTGGGAATTTAGAATAAGAAAATCTTATTAAAATATTGTTGTTTTTATTTTGCAATTTTTGTATCGAACTTGTATGCCAAATATATTTTTTTTTCATTCCCCAAAATACATTCTTAAATGTTTTTGGTTTCCTTTTACTCTTTTTGTGACTCTTGGCCATCTATTTTTAATAAAATTCTGTTTTAGGATATCGCATCCTGTGCCACGACATTGACCTTTTAGCTTGAAACCCAAATCTATATACAAATTTATCATTCCAGAGATCCTAACATTCATAAGGTCATAATTTCTTTGATTTATATCTGAGTATGATTTTATCAAGCATTTGCTCATATAATATTGAATAATTTATTCCACATATTCAATATATTTTTCGAATGTTATAGTAGGAAACCCACGATCAAACTATAATTTTAAAATCAGTGCCTTTTATTCATCTTATCTTACATTTTGGTAGAAATTGGAAATTAGAGGACATTATATAGAAGACTGATATCAAACAATATAATTTGTTTAATTATTTGACCAAAAAGTATTTTGGTTTTTGATTGTTGAAGAATGGTAATGCGACTTTTGAAATTTTACCATTAAAAGAGGATGTTATATTATTATTGGCGAATTATTTCTAGGATTTAAATAATTTAAATTTTGTTCTCGTAATGGTCAGCAAAATAACTGCAACACTAGTCGTCACTTTTGACCACCGTAGGGAACATAAAGGCCTGATTTTCGAAACGGTGGGCCAAGAGTGTTATGATTAAAAAGTAATAAGCGGTTTCGCAATCTATAATTTGTATTTTTATTTAAACGCAATGTCTTTTAATACCATTTCCATTTAAAATATAAATATTTTTATTCTGAATTCAGCTAATTTCTATGTTCAGAAATCATACATTTTTAAACTAGGGCTCACATGAACAGGGCAAACAAGTTATTCGTTCTTTACATATTATTGGAAGCATCCTATAATATAAACCAGATTCGTCGGCATTGTAGATTTGGTGAAGAGTCAACATTATCCTTAAACTATTTCACAAATGGATCAATAAGTTGAGGTTTCGGAGACAATTTCTCGGCCGTAATTTTTTCAAAATCTAATTCCATGTCGACGCTTAAATTTCTTCAATCATCCTTCACTGGTATTAAAATCTGAATTGGTTGGATAAATTTTTGAAAACAAATGACTGGCTTTTGTCGCTGCTGATATTGGAAAAATTTTTTTTTTCCATTTTCTGTTGTACGTATGAACTTTTTTATTGAATTTTCTTGTTTTGTAATGCGGTAAACCGAAAATTTGTGTAACTTGTAATTCACGCAAATTGAATTTATGGAATCTCCACTTTTAAATTTTTTTAAAATCTCTCATTTTTGAGAAATCTTTGGTTTTACAATATGTTGAAGATGTATTTACACAACAAATAACACGAATAAACTGACAAAATTGAAGATCAAAATCAACCAAAAAGGTTAATAAACGAAAAGACGAGGATTTTCCTTTTTTGGTTATAGACATTGTAATCAAATTTAAAACAAACAGATAAAAGTCGCGAAAATATAACATGTTTTTCGTAAACTGTCGTGATTATAGAACCTGCAATGTTAAAAAATAAGCCGTCGCGAAAATGGGTAGTCGCTAATACCGAGGTTGCACAGCACTTATCAGTAGCTCCAATATTACTTGCTGGCTTACTAGGTAAGTAGAGTTTTTGCTGGGTATCTATATAAAACAGACATTTACGGAAAAAGTCCTATTACGTAAGGAAATTTGTATGGGGGCTAGGTGAAATAAGGAACCGATTTGAAACATTTTCAATAGTTTTATTGCTTGGTAAGTGATTCTGAGCCGATTATTATTCTTTAACGTTGGTGTTAGTCTAATATTTTAAGGTGTAGTGTATAGAACTGAAACAGTACTGAGATAGTTGTGAAACAGTGCTGATGTGACGATTTTATAAAATCTAGTTGCTTCTGCCTCGATTTATATCTATCTTTCGCAAGAATCGCACCATTCAGTTATTTCTCCTTTTCTATTTCTTATTTTCCTTAATTACCTTCTATGGCAAACTTTTAAGCCTCTCTACTCATTTGAAGATGACAGCATCATCTGATTTGCTTATTTCCATGTGTGATATTCTTTATTCTGATTTTTCACACATTCGCAGCATAGGAACAATACGCCTTTTTGGCATCATATAGAAGTCATTTTTGCAAAATTGTAACTTGACATGAAGTAGACTTTCGTTTTAGTTTTGAATATTTAGCTCAAATATTTATATTGAAAATTTTGTGAATATTCTATTCATTATTTCAACTATTCAAATACTTATATAGCAGTTTATTAATTGAATTGGCTAACTATTCGTTTTGTTAGAAATTCCTAAATCATTTTACCAACCTGAGACTTCACAAGAATTTATTTTTAAAAGGACTTTCGTAACAAAACTAACTTTTCGTAAATTCAAAGTACATAAAATGTACTACATATGTAGTCTGTCAATATTGAAGAGTTCAGAATACAAAAAATAAAAAAAAAGAGAAACCACTACTTATTCCCAACAAGTCAATAATAGTGAGTGTAATGTAAATTTATGTTCTTACTTATAGATACATTTATGTAAAATTTATGTTACTTCATATACATGCATACATCTACATATTTACTTACATTTATGTGTGAGTATGTAAACATTACTGTAGTGGTACAACTAATGTATGCCACTTTTTTCACTCTACCCCTGCATTTAAAAGTCACTGCGTTGGCAGTGTATTTAAGTTTTATCCATTCACTGCTGCTGCTGCATTTTTTGCCAGCAGTTTAAAATTGTTCGAATCCAAGTAAATAAAAATAAATAAAACACCTCGCGTTCCCCTTTTAACATTTTTGTATTTTTCTGTTTTTCTATGGTGGTTTTTTTTAACGACTTGTGCTCGAATGAATTTGACATATTTTATGGATTTAATACAAAAACAAACAATAAAAATGCACAGGAACAACAAATATATACAAGCGTATAAAGAGAGATACACAGATACATACTACATGCATAGATAAATATTTTATATTTTCATTTATGTGTGTGTTGGTGTATACTTATATACGACATACATACACATATATTTACATATACTTGAACAAACTATCAAAATAACATTTGTTATGTAAACCAACTAAGAA
This sequence comes from Calliphora vomitoria, assembly GCA_942486065.2. Lineage (NCBI taxonomy): Eukaryota > Metazoa > Arthropoda > Insecta > Diptera > Calliphoridae > Calliphora > Calliphora vomitoria. The sequence goes on along the minus strand of OW818031.2, from coordinate 14,187,639 downwards.
TGACTAGTTTGTCTAGATCGTTTGCAAAGTACCCTTTTGCCAAAATCTCATGTCCATGTCTTTATATCATGAGAAAGTTTCTATAGAAAATCTCCTGTCCATTATAATTTATTATGTCTGATGATAAGAGATATTTTCTATAGAAAATCATATGTTCTGATGTCATGAGAAATTTTGTATAAAAAATCTCATGTCATATATTGAAATCATAGAAATACATGTATATTTGACGGTTTTGAAATAATATAAACATATTAACTGAAGATAATCATACTAGAGCTGCACAGTGGCTCAGTTTCGTTTTTCATCGGCCAAAACTCTGTAACTTTTGAACCGATAGAGATATTTGAGACATTTTTCTATAGTTTTAATCGGTGTATATTATTTAGTATGAAAATGGGAATTTTCTGTTTTTTGAATCAGTTTTACTTATTAAAAAAGTTATCAGCATATAAAAAAAGATTTTAATAATACCCTGGATAATTTTGGGAACAGATTCCCACTTCATCAATTGTATAACAGGTTCCACTAAAACCGGTTTTAAAGAACCGGTTCCACTAGAATCGGTTGTTTAAAAAAAAAAAAAAAATCCTTTTTTCCTGGGCTTCCTCTGATAGATCTCCAAGTGGTACTAAATGATGCATAATGTCATCTTCTCCATGATAAAGGATTTTGTGAACAGTTGCAGACATATTTCTCCATGGATATTTGGTTGTATATATTCGTGCTGTTTCCTTCGCATAATTATCAAATTTTCTAGCATCAATTTGTTCTATGCACACAAGTACATCGATAATTGTTTTAAATCTTGAAATAAGATTTACAAGGTGGCGCAAAAGTAACCCTCTAATCAGAAAATGCTATAAATTTTGCGATTGGCCCCTAATGTCTGTTCTGTTTTGACATTTGTGTAGTATACACATGCGAAATACACGTTAATAAACAATGTTACGCTACACTGCTCCAGAACGCGGAATATTGCTGACTATTTATTTGACCAATAATCGGTCGGTGACTTTAAAAAAAAACATCGGAAGTTTACTTTTGCGCCACCTTGTATATCAACACCTGTTATTTTAGATGCTCTTTTGGGATCTGAAAAGAACCTCCTTGCTGAGTTCCCATCATTCGTATTACTTGATCCTTGATTTGGTTGATGTATTATCAACCCATATTTGAGAAATTCGTCCTGAACATGTTTCTTTTTTAAATTTCTTAACTTTTTATTGGTGTCGTTGATTCTTATTGATCCTGTAGGTCCAAAATCCAAATCATAACTGATTTTCGCTATGTGTTAAATGAATCGTATTCTTGTATGTAGCGGTGATAATCCAAATTCATATGCATCTGTATTGTCTAATGATTTTTCCGGCACTTGTTTTAAGTAGCTTGATGTGGCTTGACATATACTTTTTGACATATACTTTTTGAAATCGCAGTTAACAAAAAGTTGGACTTTTGGCCGATGAAATTGAGATCTGAGCCACCGTGCGCCGTCTTCAATTACGGTTTACACCTAAGAAGATCCACCGAAAGCTCTAGAATTCGAACATACTAGTTTGTCCGTTAAGAGCTTCGTAGAAGATTCACGAAAGATGACGCGTGTATAAATAGTGACAGAGGTTGCAGTCGTAAGTTGAGTTGATCATAGGCGCTGTTAGAGTTAACATCAACTGCCTTGAACATTTAATAATTGATAAACGTGTGTAAAGACATTGAGTGACTATTTGAACTGTTGTTGTTGTACATTTTAAATAAATAAAGAGTTGTTACAATCTTAAATTACTAAACTGGTTTTATTTGGAATCAGAAGTATACGGTTTATTTAAAGGAAATAAACCAACGTTTTAAAAAGGTTAAAACGTAATAATATGTTGTTCTCAGATTTTGATAACTATAAGACATAATATGGTAATCTTTTATCATAAAAATGCTTGTAACAAAAATATGTTTATTGTATTTATTTACTGCAATCATATATATGATTGCTACAATGATGTGAATCGTAACTTTAACATATTATGGTTACCGCATAAGAGCATAATTTTGTTAAAAAACTTGTAGAAATGTTTAAATTGTTACAGTAAACACGTACTATTATTTTTTCTCTGCGTGCAAACATTTACCAATGCTTTTGAAGGCAGCGGAAAAATTACGGCCTGATTACTCTTAAGCGATAATGGCAATGACGCACGAGTTCTTCCTACACCCTGCGCTGAATTACGAATGAATTCACTTCTTTAATAAATGTTTTTAATTGAATTTCTTTATAATTAAATACTTCGGAAATTTAATTGTAATCTTTTTTTTATACCCTTCACCTTCGTGAGAAGGGTATATATAAGTTTGTCATTCCGTTTGTAATTTCTACAATATAATTTTCCGACCCTATGAAGTATATATATTTTGGATCCTTATAGATAGCGGAGTCGATTAAGCCATGTCCGTCTGTCTGTCTGTTGAAATCAACTTTCTGTAGATCCCAGATATCTTCGGGATCCAAATCTTCAATAATTCTGTCAGATATGCTTTCAAGAAGTTTCCTATTTAAAATCAGCAAAATCCGTTCATAAATAACGGAGATATGAGCAAAAATCCGAGACAACCTCTATTTTTTTTGCCTATTTTTGTTCTATATTTCGATTACTAAATCATATTTATGATATCCACAATATGGATATCTAATGATAGACATTTCAAAGTCCATTGCAACGGTGCATATAAGGCTGTAGTAAGTTGGACCTACAATGGGTCAAAATCGGGAAAAATATTTTTTTAACCCGAGTTTTTTTTCACATAAAATATTTGTTTGTCATACATTTTTTTCGCTAATAAATTAAAAAAAATGTTTAAATTAAAAAAAATTTAAAAAAAAAGGAAAACCTTTTTAAAAACAATTTCGAAAAAAAAAATTTTCAAAAAATAAATTTTTTTTTTAAATTTTATTTTAAAATATAATTTGGTGAAGGGTATATAAGATTTGGCAGAGCCGAATATAGCTCTATTACTTGCTTAAATTGTTATAGATACAACAAATAATACAATACATAATAAAGAGAACTACGAGTGGTAATGAGCTATACATAGCTCACTGATATCCCCTTCGTAGGACCATAAACAAATGTCCATAATTTGGTTTTTGATTAGATGTTGACGTTTAAAAGTTACAGCATATGTCAAAAAACATATGTTTCATAAACGAATAAAATAACACTGGATATTTAACTGTTTGAGTTCAGGTCTTTAATGCATTCACAGCCAAAATGACCACAAACTTTTTAAACTTAGACAAAATATACAATCTTATCTAAAAGAGTGATATAATCAATACAAATACAATAGGTCACTGAGTCATATCTTGTTCGAAGGACCATAAGCAAATATCTAAATCTTTTTTGAATTTTCTTGATGTCATTATAACGACATTATTCAAAAGTAAACCAATAAATATGAAGAATCAAAATATTTAAGAGATCTGGAAATAGGCATTTTAATTAAGGCATTTTTTTCAGATTATAAAAACATAATTTTTCAATGCATTTTGTGGAATACCGGACGATGCTATTGTTAAATGGTGAAATATACAAAACTATTGTACATTATTGCGGATGTTACAAAATGAACGACAAACTTTTATACAGTCCAACCACTCATGATCGAGTCTATGAAAAGAACACAATAATAAAAAACTAACAGCAAAACAACAACAATAACAAATCTGTAAATTGAAATATATATATACATTAGACGGGTTCATATATTAAAAATATATATGAATTCTCGAGCAGACATGGCAGGCTGTAAATATGGCATAGTGGAAAACAAATTGTTGTGTGAATTAAAATATTGAATTTCGATGTCAGATATGCATTGTTACGTTTTTACCTTTAAAAAACGATAACTTATTTCTTTTAAATAAACCGGATTCTGTTAAAATGTAAATAGCAGCGGCAGGTAGTTTTGAAATTGTTACAACTCTTTAGTTATTCAAATTAACACAGCAACTTAAATAGTCAGTCTTTTTTAATACACACACTTGTAGTACACACTTTAAAAACACATTGTATTACCGGTTCATGCTAACTTAAACAGTAGTTACGATATACTGAAAGGTTTTTGCTCGAACTACCAGTATTTACATACCCCGGCGTCATCGTCTAGTGATTTCCAAAAACACTCGAATGTTCTAATTCCACAGTGTTCATCTAGAGCCCTTAAAGTTACTTCAAAGTTAATGTTGTAATACTTATAAACAATGTTAATAACAGCATGTTATCAACATTGTTTATAAGTTGAATTTTCTACTTATGGAAATGTTGATAAACGTATATATTTATGTTGCAAGCACCCCTTACAGACCATTAAATATATTTTGATAATGCAATTTCGTAACAATATTATATGTCTCCTTAAAACCATAATACTTAACGCATTGGGAAAAATTTTATCAGTTTTCAAGGTTTTTATCTACGGGTGTTAAAAATTTCGATGTACGCACTTTTTGGATTTCTTATATGAGTTTGATTATATTTTTTTCGACAAACTATCTTCTATTTAAAAAAGTCCAAAATGCCTAAATTCTCTTTAATTTAAAAACATTGGTACACAGAGAAAACGGATTTGTAGTGGCAACCGAATTTCTTGATAGTCGAATGATTTTACCTCAGTGACCGAATTTTACAGTTGTGTATACAAAATTTCAGAAGAGGTAACAAAGGTTTGGTTGCTACAACTGAAATTCTTCTTTATCAACAGACTATCTGTTGATAGAGCCGAAAAATTCTATGTGTGCAACCGAATCATTCGATTGCCAACAAATTCGGTTGCTACTACGAATCTGTTTTATCTGTGTACACGTTATAATGAAAGAAATTTAGTTTGAAAAGAGACACTTGTTGGACCAACCTGGAAAAAATATATAGAAGATTAAAAGCTTTTTCAAAATATTTAACACAGTAGAATGAAATAAAAGTTAAGATGTGAATCCAACAAAACTGGTTTTAATTCTACATAGCAAAATAAAGAGATTTCTACTTAAACAAATTTTAAGTTTTTGTTAGGTTTGGGCATGCTCGTAAAGTTATTTCATTAAATTTGAAGCGCTTACAGTTTCTTTGGAACAAACATTATGTTGAATACCTATACACAAAGAAAAACTTTGAAAAATTGTATCTTAAAAATAAATCAATATTAAATTTTGTTGTTAAAATCAACACTGTTTTTGACCATACGAAACGTTGCCCACCCTATTATGTATATTTATGCATAAAAGTTAGAAACACATGCATTGCTTACATGCATACATACATTGTGATATACCCATAACTAACTCAAAACACTTGGCAAACTTTTTCATCCAATAACTTTATCTGCAGTGTAACCTAAAACCGATACAGCAATATTGATACCAACCATATGATGATAGTAGTGGTGCTGAACATGCAAGTTATAGTACAAACAAGTCAACACATACATATATTATATATATATTAGGGTGGCCCTTATTTAGCTTTCTTTGGATTTTCGATGCTCTTAAGGTTTAAACTTGTTGTCCACCATCTAAATGTCAAATTAGAAATATTATCCAAAAAATTAAGAAAAACAGCAATATTCGGCTGTGACGAATAATGCTTTAACATTAATAATTGAAAATTTTTTTATGCAAACAAAATTTTTTCTTTATTTTATTAGTGAAAAAAATGTTTTTTAAAAATGTAAAAAATGTTCGATTTTAATAAACACTAAATAGGGATTAAAATGGAAAATTTTAACAGTTGTACTTCTTATACCCTTCACCAGTGAGATCGAACAATTCTTAACATACATATATGTTAGTCAAAACAAAACCACTAAACTTACAGCTTTTTTTTTATTTGATTTAAATTATTATTACAATTTACAAAAAAATATATTTTTTTAGTTTTAATCACTAATGATGAAATTTTAAACCTTTTTCGGAAACCCTTCCATTAACGTTTTTATAGTGCTTTCTGTCACTTTGCTCTAACAGGTAGTCCATCTCCGTTTAAAATCTACCACCTTTTTTGTGCTCTTCAATTCTTTTTTAATAAGAGCTCAATATCTTTCCACTGGCCTTAGCTCGGGGCAGTTCGGAGGATTTGCCTATCTTGATACAAATACCACATTACTGTTCATGTACCACTCAAGACCTTTCTTACCATAGTGACAGGTCAGGCCAAAAATAAGTGGACACATTATGAAGTCTTATGAATGGAAGCAGCCTTTTTTGTAAACATTTCTTGATGTAAATTTCGGTGTTTATAGAGCCTGTTGTAACAAATGATTGGCTTCTTTTGCCGCAACTGCATATTGCGTGCCATACCAAGAACTTTTTGGGAAATTTTGTCTGCTTTTAAGTCCTAACTTTTCTTCAACATTCCTTCGAGCATCAGCAACATACAATTTTTAACTAGGAAGTTGCGAAAAATCTGCCAGAACATACGTTTCGTCATCCATTATGCGCAAGAATATTTTTTGTATGAAAATTGACTTAAATTTTCGTGCTATGTTTTTGGCCTCTAAACTTTTAGCACCATTCCTGTCAGGAACTTTTTGAGCCTTGTATGTTTTTAAACCAGCATTAGCTTTAACTTTTCGTACCAAATAGTCCGAGCACTGAGCTAACCGGGGTGCTTTCCTACCTGATGTGCTGAGACCTCTTTTGAAAATGCTTTCTATTTTTTTGGCTTTAGAAACATCATATGGACCATGCCTTCTACATGAGCCAGGTTTTCTATCAACGGACAAGTTCTCCCGGTACTGTTTAATAACATTGGAACAGTTTGACGGCAGACCTTTGATTGTTTGGCCAACTTTTTGTAGGACCAAGATGGGTTTTGTTGAAAATATTTAATAATTTTAGTACGCACTTTTTTCTGATCACAAATTAATATATAGTTTACTTTCACTTAAAGTGATCACACTGTCAAAATAAGATCGAAAAGTATTTTTAGTGGAAGAAAATGGGCAAAAACCGTCATTAAGTTGAGAAATGATGGCAAATCTTTTAATGAAATTGGAATTTTATTAAATCTAAGTAAAAGCACAGTTCAAACAATAATAAAAAATTTCAAAGAAAATGGAAATTATGAAAGCAAAACTCGTAGTGGGCTTAACCGCATTCTCGACAAACGAACAGAGCGGTCTATTATACGTTCCATTCAAGAAAATCTTAAGCTAAGTGCAGTCGAACTAAACCGGAAAATGAGAACAAATCTAGAAATTACCGTTTCTGATCAGACTGTTCGCCGATGTATCAAGAGAAATGGGTACAACAGCAAGGTTGCCAGAAAAAAAAACATTACTTAGATCTGTGAATATTCAGAAGCGCTTAGAATATGCCCAAAAGTACGAAAATGCTCATGTAAATGATCCAACTTTTTGGAAGAGGGTAATATTCACAGATGAATGTAAATTTATGGTTTTTGGAGGTGATGGACGAACAAAAGTTTGGCGAAAGCCTAATGCAGAGTTATTTCCACAAAATGTTAATTGCACCGTAAAACATGGAGGCGGGTCAGTCATGGTCTGGGGATGTATGTTGGCAAATGGTGTCGGTAAGCTCAGGTTCATTGATGGTACTATCGATAAGGCCATGTATATCGATATTTTAAAGGATAGCTACCTTCCCAGCGTCCAACTTCTAGATCTGGAGGACAACGCATTATTTCTCCAGGACAACGATCCGAAGCATTAATCAAAGTTAGTTAAGGAATGGCTTCTATATAACGTTAAAAACAAATAGGAACATCCCCCGCAGTCCCCCAATCTTAATGTTATTGAACATTTATGGGATATTTTAAAACGAGGTCTAAAAAATCGACAAGTAACATCAGTTCCAGCACTCAAAAAAGCGTTGATGGAAGAATGGAGCAAAATTGCTCCAGAAAAAAAATGGCTTTGTTCATGCCAAATAGATTATCTGCTGTAATTAAAGCTAAAGGAGGCCACACAAAATATTTATTTAATTTTTTTTAAGTTTTGTAAACTTATTTTTTAGTAGAATTATTTTATGTTTTTTAGTAGAATTTTATGAAAATATGTTAGTATTGTGTATAAGTAATAAGTATTTATTTTATCTCAATAAATCCGAAATAGCATAAAAAAAGTAATTAAAGAATTTTTCACTAAATATTTATTAATAAAGATGAAATATATTAGGGGTATGTAAACTTTTGTAAGACTGTGTATATGTTGAAATTAACTTTCTGTAGCCCCCAAATAACTTCCGGCTCGGTAGCTATTTAAAATCGAGAAAATCGACCCACAAATGGCTGAGATATAAGGAAAAAACCAGGAAAACCTCGATTTTTGGCCTATCTATATCTGGATTACTAAGTCATTAATATACAACATGGATATATAATGATAAGGCAATAGTAATTTGGACCTATAATGGGTCAAAATGGGGAAAAATATTTTTTAACCCGATTTTTTTTTACCAAAAAAATTTTTTTTCATTAATAAATTTAAATTTTTTTTTTTTTTAAATTTAATAAAAATTTAAAAAAAAAATTGGAAAAAAAATCAATTTTGAAAAAAAAAAAATTTTTTCAATAAATTTTTAAAAACTATTTTGAAAAACGAATTTTTAATTTTGTTTACCTAAAAATATTTAAAATTTGTATTTTAAAGTGTAATTTGTTGAAGGGTATGTAAGATTCGGCACAGCCGAATATAGCTTTGTAGAAATTTGCCGGATTTCAATGAAATTAAATTTTTGGTCACAATTTTGGTTCATGGAAGCACCGAAATTCCAATAAGTGCAAAATAAAGGCCACCCTAATATACATGCACACAAACACGCTTATACACATTTGCGTAAAAAGTGCATGCAACATAAACACACTCTCTCACTCACATTGAATCGCTGCTTTTGCCATCGCATTTGCAAACAGAAAAAATTTTCTGAGAATGACACATGCAAACAAACATAAGCTGAAAGTGTTTAAAGATTGAAGTCGACTTACTGGATCATTTTTTGAGTCTAAGTCCATAAAGGGGTTAAATTCGAAAGTTTCTTCCTAAAAAGATTTCCAAATCAAGCAAATGTAAATTTTTTAAAAATGTCGTTTTCTGAAGACATACAGCAAAAACAAATGTTTTCAAATAGGGAGTTTTCAAATACGTTATAACTACATAGGTGGCCGAGTTATATGCAAATGCGTGTATTTCTTTGAACCTCCAAATACCAATTTGCTGTAAAATGGCTTCGATTTGTTAGGGCATATTTTTGCATATTTTATTGATTATGCACATTTTTTTAGTTTTGAATTAAAAAAAAAATTTAAACATTCAAAGATTGAACTAATTTCATTATGAATTAATTCCGAATTTTGTATGCAGGAACTTATATACCAGATTATATGACAGACGTTACCAAACTACTTCTAAGTAATGTAAATGGTATGCAGTAATCATTGAAAACTATGTTGTTGAGTAATCACAAGTCATTACTAAGTTTTTGTGTGTGTAACATGTATGTGTCTCAAACACAATGAATGAATGGTATGAACCCAACATTTTCCGATTATATTATTTAAATCCCCACGATGATAAACAAACAAACAAACGACCAAAGGACGGACGGAGGTACGTACGTACGAACGAACGAACGTACATTTGAGCGAACAAAGTGTCATTGTTAAAACTTTACAATACATGTTTGGCTGTTTGTGTATGAGTTATTTCCTTAATTTTAATGCTCTTTTCTGTTTGGTTTTGGATCAGGTGCTTTTCGTACATAATAATACCATGGAAGCCATTACATTATGCCGCCTCCATCTTTCTACATCATATTCCGGCTTATGTACTAGATTTAATTGCCATGGCTACCGGACAGAAATGCATGTAAGTATGTCATTTATTTTTTTTTTATTTGTAAAAAAAAGTAGTTGTTGGTTGGCATGATTCTCTCTTTGAATGTGAAAATGCGAATTTCAATTGAATTGAATAATGCACATACAATCGATGATATGAATACATACCAAGACTTAATATAAATGATGTTGTTGTTGTTCTGATTGTTGTCTTCCATTGTTCTCTTTCTATCCTTCTTTCGTTTTACTCTTTGTAGTTACATTAAAGCTTATTCAAAGATTACAAAAATCATTTACATGATGTCCTGGTTTGGCCTCAAAGAGTGGATGTTTTCCAATCAAAATATCGCTGAATTGGATGCATTGATGACAGCCGAAGAAAAGAAAGTTTTACAATTCAATACCAACACGATTAATTGGAATGAGTATTTTCGTTCGTATTTAAGCGGCATACGCAAGTATTTCTTCAAGGATACCGAAACTGATTTACGTAAAAGGAAAACTTTTTATCGTAGGTGTGTATGTGATAATAAAGTTTTATCTATAAATATAAGTATTTGTGTTTATTAACTTTTACAATGTCGCGTCGCTAGTAACATTTAAAATTTGTTTTTTTTTTATAAATGAAGCAAAGTTTGCCAACATTTGGAATTGAAGCAAACCAAGCAAGACTTCAGGAAATTAATTGCATATTTATTATGAACAAAAACATTTCTTTAGCTAAGTAGTTTTTAATTACATTTTTTTTTTTGGTTTGGTTAGGTTTGGTTTCTTAGGAAGGTCACTAGCAACCGTAACACAGTTCCACATAAAAATTAAAACCCTAGTAGCAACATTATATTTCAACAGCTTGTGTTCAAAACTTTAAGGCTTTTTAAATAATTTATATAGAGTTTTAAAATTTTAAAAATATTGATAAATATTTTCAAAAAATTGTTTTCAATTTTCAAAATTTAAATAAAAAGCTGAATAAATTTTCTATAAAATAGAAAAAATTATTTTTGCTAAATTTCGTCAAAAATTTAATTTCGAAAATATGCTGCTTTTTTTATATTTTTTTTTTTTTTGAAAAATTCAAAACTCCTAAACATTTTATAAAAATCTCCTGAAATAAAAATTGGTGGATTTTTTAATACATTTAATTATATCCGAACTGTTTCAATGGTTTTTCCACATTTTGAAATTAATTATTTAAATTCCTAAAAATATTATTAAAATCTCCTGATATACAAATTTAAAGGATTTCAAAAAATTTTATTATTCCATAACGTTTATAAATATTTTAGAGTATTTTGGAAAAAAATTTAAATTCCTAAAAACTTTTTAAAAAAATTCCTAAGAATTATATGGAAATTCTACTCCTGCAGATGTTTACTACATTTTATTATTCCTGAACTTTTTAAACATTTTACTACAGTTTTGAAAGACTTATTTAAATTCCTAAAAATATTAAACATAATTCCTAAAAATTTTCTCAAAATCACCCACCTGCAAATTTTGCGGAATTTCAAAAAATTGAGTTTTTAAACATTTTACCATATTCTTAAAAGAATTATTTAAATTCCTAAAAATTTTATAAAAATCACCTAACATACAAATTTGAGGGATTTCGAAAAATTTAATTATTCCAGAACATTTTGAACATTTTACCACATTTTTAAGAAATTATTTGAATTCCCACAAATTTTATAAAAACCCCCTGCCCGAAAAATTTGCAGGAAAATGTTTGATAAATTTAATTATTCCAGAACTTTTTTTTATAAATTTTACCACATTATTGAAATAGTTATTTAAATTCCAAAAATTTTTACTGTACGGACAAAAATAGCGGGTTGCCTCTTCCCGAAAAATTACAAAAATCCGTTTTTGTTTTTTTATACATTTTACATTTTTTTTTTTTAACAAATTTTGGTTAAAGATAATTCGCAATACGTTCGAACGCAAATATTTTCCAAAATACCAAAAAATTACTTAAATACCCAAAAGAATGATTTGAAAAAATGGAAGGATTGAGCAAAATTTTTCAAAAATATATAGAAATATAATACCCCTATAATAAGCACATATTTTACTATATTAAGAACGAATTTTTTTAATTCTGTAAAATTAAAATTCCTAGAAATTTAACAAAAATTCCCCCCACATAAATAGTAAAGCATTGTATTAAAGTTTTTATTCTAGAAATCTTTTAACATTTTGCCACATTTTTTAAGTAATTATTTAAATTCCTAAAAATTTTAGAAAAATCCCTTTTGCTGTTTTGAATGAGTTTTAAGAAATTTGGTGTATTATATAATTCCTATAATATTTATAGTCATTTTATAGTTATTTTGAAACAAATTTATGAATTCCCAAAAATTTTACAAAAATCCCTTCAATTTTTTTCATTACTAAACACAACACCACATTAAAAAAAAAAAAAAATAGTCCGTTCGTACGCTTTTTATGTCCAAGGAATATAGAAAACAAAACTTTTTTAGCATTTATTTTTGTGATTCGATAGCATTTTGGTAGCTCTATATTTAGTGCAAAATATGGATTTCATTGAGTTTAAGTTTTCGTAATGATTGTTATAAACATGTGGTAACTTTGGCTGACAGTAGTGAAATGTAAAAATTTGCGAAATGGAACGGAATATTTAAAAGCGATTCATTTATTTTAAAAGTGTATTAATGTAGGTCTCTATCCGGTATTTACACAATAAAATATCTCTATTGGTTTTTGTTTAATTGGCTTAAGTACCGGTCGCGAATATACGGGTCGCGAACGTACGATTTCTCCATGTGTTTTTTTTATTATTATCACCATGCTTTTTCCCATAAATATTTTCAAATAAGAAAGTATGGTCGGTCAAGCCCGACCATATAATAACCTACACTAAGTAAATGAGCAAAAACCTTTTTCTTTTAAAAATACAATAATTTATATTCATGAGTGATTTTCGAAGTGGTACTTATATGTATGGGAGCTATGACCAATTATTGACCGATCACTATGAAATTTAAAATTTTTGTGTATACCAACATTTTTATGAGATTTATGAACGTTAAAGGCATTTACGGAAGTGGGTATTATATGGGAGCTATGATTAATTATGGACCGATCATAATAAAATTTGGTGACATGAATTCGGTATATATAAAACTTATTTCAAAGTATATTTTCTCTTGATCTCGTTTTGTTTTATAATGCATTTTAATCAACAATTTTTGTTTTATATTTTAAAAATGAAAATAATAATAAAAGAATTTCACGTTCAAGCGTGTAAAACACAGGTTTAAATTATAAAATTTTATATTTTTTCCATGAAATTCGACAATCACTAACGTGAACAATTTCCAGAACAGAACTCTCTTGGTTTTAATTAGTTCACGTTACCGCGAGTGCACCGTATGAACAATTTTTAAAAATACAATACAAAAAAAATTATGAAATAATTCTTTCTGAAATGCAGTTTTAGAAAAACAATCGAAATTCCTAAAAGTTTTATAAAAATCCCTTTTATAGTTTTGTTAAATTTTGTAGCTAAATAATTAAAAATTTGGTCCAGAACAGGATTCTCGATAAATCTGCAGTCGTTTAATAAGTTTTTTAAAATTTTGTTTTTAAATTACCGAAGAGTTTATAAAAATCTCATAATTATTTTTTTATGAATTTTCGAAATATAGTCATTTTTTAAAAAATGTTCTTTCCACTATAATTTTGGAAAACTTTTCTATAGTTTTAATAAAATTTTTTAAATTCCCAAATATTTGATAAAAATCTCACATAGCCCGACGTCATATGTCTGACTTTTTTTTAAATTTAGAAATATTTTAATAGATGTATATAATTCAGACATTTTGCAATACAAAACTCCCTTTTCTGTTTTCAGAAAAATTTTAAAACATGTTCTTTAGAACATAGTAGGGTATTCAATTAATCGGGTTTCTGATTTAATCGGTTAATCGAGCAAATAATTAATCTGGGTTTAGATTTAATCTGTTATTAATCGGTTAATTTTGAATTATTCGATTAACCGAGTAATTTAAATTTTAATTTTAAATTGAGAATAAAACAACAAATAAGAAATAGCAAAACAAAAATATGGTATCTGAGACCTTTTTTATGCACATGTGAGTTTTTTTAGGATTTTAGGGAGATCTTCTGAAATAACCTTTTTAAAAAAGAATATAATTGAAATGTTTTTCTTTTAAACGATTTTTTTTCATTAGTTTTAATAAAACTTGACTTGGAAAGAACTCTCTCACTGATTAAATGTTGGATAAATCAAAAGTAAGGCATGATAAAGAATATCCAATTTCTCATATAAAATCCTCATATATATATTTGGAGTCCTTTTTGTATTTTTTTAGATTATGAATACTTTTAATTGTTTCTGATAAAAGACTCGTTTCAGTTATGTCTTTAGATTCATCTATTATCAAGTCGTCCTCCTACTCATTAGGACAAAGATAATCGTAGTACATTATAGAAAAAAGTTCATTTCCAAATTCCTTAGTTTCAATTTTTGTGCTATACTTCTAAAAAACTATTGTTAGAAGTTAATGTTCATGTGTTAATACATAAAATTAGTGTGCTTAAAACTATATTTCTATATAAAGTGCAAAAAAAAGAAATTTCGGTTAATCGGTTAATCGACACAAATTAATCGGTTTATTTGTTATTTGAAAATCGCCAATTTTAAATTATTCGAACAGTTAACCGACCAAAATTAATCGGTTAATTAATAGAAAGCGTATCTTTTGAACGCGATTTTTAATAACGTTTATTCTCAACTAGTTATTGAACATTATAGTGTAAACAACAACGTTTTTGCATCAAGAAAGCGTCATATGCGAGAAGTTTTGCTTTACTTCTTTAATTTGAAAAAAGTGCCGCTAAAGCAAACCGATTGCTCACCAAAGCATATGGTGAATGTTTTCCATCGGTTTCAGCCTGCGAGAGATGGTTCAGATGTTGTGATTTTGAGACGGATGACAAAGATCTCCTAGGCCAGCTAAAAAAGCTTGAAGACCAAGAATTGGAGGCATATCTACATGAAGATTATTGTTAAACTCAACAAGAGCCTGCACAATCATTCGGATATACTTAGTCAGCAATTTCAAAACGTTTGCGAGCAGCAAGATTCATGCAAAAGCAGGGGAATTGGGTACCATACGCAGCCGAGAGACATTTGCATGTTCTACATGATGTTTAAACACTATAAATGAAAATTATTTTTGCACCGAATCATTACTTGCGATGAAAAATGCATTCATTACGATAGCCCAAAGCGTAAGAGATCATACGTAAAGCTCGGACAATGAGCCAAAGCGAAACCAAAGCCAAATATCCATGGCGCGAATGTAATGCTGTGTATTTGGTGGGAACTTGTACCGAACGCAACTGATTCGTTTGAGGTAAGCATTTGCTCAAAAAATCGCCCAGAATATGCGGCCAGACATAAAACTGTGATATTTTATCATGACATCACTCGGCCACATGTTGATAAAAACTATTTATAATAAAGTGGTTCGGAAGTTTTGGCACAACCGGCTTATAGTCCAGACCATGCCACGTCCGACTACAATTTGTTTCGATCGATGCAGAACGCTTTGGTACAGAGTATACGACATTGGCTTGATTCGTTCTTGGCCTAAAAAGCTAGCAGTTCTTTTGGCTCCGAATCCATATGTTGCCAGAAAGATGAGAAAAGGTCATAATTGATGCCCAAAACGTTGAAAAAATTTATATTGTACAAATGTTTCAAAAGAAAAGCTAAAAATTTAAAAAAAATACCGCATTTTTATGTCATACACCTAATAAATTGCCAAATATTTTACAAACATCACCCATTGATTTATTTATATAGATGAATTCAGGCATTTTATAACTTTTATGCAAAAAAAAAAAAAATTCTAAATTGTTAAAAAGTTTTTAAAAAATCCTTAAGAGAATTGTTAAAAGATTAGCTGGAGAACATATAGGTGGTGTACTTGTTCTTATTAAATATAATTTTTTTAAATATTTAATGCCCTTCGCAGAATTGTAAGATTTCCTACTGGGAATAGTTTTAAAATGAAACCACACGCCACAGTTGACCGAATATGTTAACCGGTGTAATTATTTATTTATGTTACTGCAATTTTCCTACATTTTCATTCTATATTCGTATTTATTTTCTGTTTGTCTTTCATTTCATTTAGATGGCTTTTCGTACACAACCTGTTAAAGACTTCATTTGGTGTTACACTCATTATGTGTCTTCTAAGGATTTATAACAAACTTTTCAAAAACATACCAAAAATTACATTGTAAGATAACTTGCTGCTGCTGCATACGGTAAACTACATACTATGTACTACAACTACCAAAACGAGTACGAATGAAGCCCGATTCTAGCCACGTGTGGCATGGACAACAAACCATAAATAATACTAGAGAAAGGTGGCAGCCGGCAGTAAGCAGTAATATTTAAGTGTACGAGTATTTTTCTTTTATATATTTCGTTTTCATTTCTAAGATTTTGATTTCTAATTGTAAGTAAGAGAAAAAATATAGTATATTAATGTGTTTTTAATCTTTCAAACTTTTATTGTGTCTTGTACGACGAGTGAGAGTACTCCAGTTGCAATATGGCATGGCAGCATGTGTGTTTTACATTATTAACTTGTTTCTTTCTATACATATTGTTATAATTAATGAACTCATTCATTTCAAATATAACTCGACACTTATTTATGTACATTTTCATTTATTACCGAAAATAAAGGAAAACCTATATAAATAAACACTTAAATTAAAAAGAAATGTTATTTATGATTCGGCTTAATATAAATTATTTTGGGTGGAAAAGAAAATAAATTAATAAATTGTATTACTATTACTATTTATGTGCTATATTTATGTATGTATTTAAGCAAACATTTCGTATGTGGCTATAGTGCAACTCTCGCTCTACATATTTGTGTATTAAAAAAATCTGGAAACGCATTTAACAAATTTCTCACATAATTAAAGTATCTGGCTATACTGCAAAATTATATAGTAGAGTATTTTTTAGTTTCAGTGTGTGGAAATTGTTTTGATTATTTGTTGTTTTTTTTTAAAAATTACATGGAAATAATATCCTTTTTTTGCCAGCGGGTTTAAGAAAAACAGTATATATGTAGGTTATGTGAAATAGTTGCCTCAAGCAAATGTTGGAACACATACATATAAATAGTTTTTTAATAAGAAATTCTTATTAAATATTAGGGAGGAATTTATGAATTTATTTTATTACCTTTTTTTAATATTAAAGACAATATAACCCAAAATATAATCTTGACTAAACACTAAAGTCGTTTCTTTTTAAATAGTCAGAACTAAAGTATGTTTTAAATCAAACCGACTTTAACTGGTTGCGACTTCAAATGTAGAAAATATTTTCATACAATATAAAGGGGTTTCCCACAAGAGGTGTTATTTTGAATCACCCGGTATTTCGGTAGCTGTCACTTTTGAAGCTTTTATTCTTTGACATTTCAAAAGTATAAACTACGACATTACTAAAAATGAAACGATACACGCTGCAACAACGCATTGAAGTTATTAAAATTCACTACAAATATGGTGAAAATCTTGCTGCCACAGTTCCCAAAACTAAATCATTTTTGGGTCGTCGTAAAACACCTTGTCGGACCGCAATACAGAAATTGGTGGAAAAATTCGAGCTGTTGGGACAAGTTAGTGATGTGAAGAATAAAACCTGAGCACATCGCTCAAGAACAACTGAGAATATTGCTGCTGCAGCGGAAAGTATTTAAGAAAACCCAGGTTTGTCCATTCCTCATCGTTCTTTGGAATTGGGCATTCCACAAACGTCATTACACAGTATTTTGCATAAAGACTTGGGTCTTAAGGTTTATAAAGTTCAGTTAACACAAGAACTCAAGCCGGCCGATTATCAACAACGTCGCACATTGGTTGAGGTTCATAGAACGAGCGGCTAAAAATAGAAGAAGTTGTCGAAGCACAATGAAACTTGGCACATTTGCATTTTTTATTTGAGTTATTAAAAAAATGGAAAAATCAAAATGATCCGCCCACTTTTACGCCCACCTCCCATACAAAGTGAAAATTAAATTTTGACCTACGGCATTGTTTTTTGGCACATAGCATTTTTGAACACTCACAATCATTTGTGTGAAATTTGAAAAATATCCGCCCACTTTTACGCCCACTTCCCATACAACTTGTATTGAAAAAGTGGCACAACTCCCTTTAATTTTTAATGCATCAACTCAATTTTCCCAAAAAATAAATATTATAATTGTAGAATGAGCTCCTGAAAATATATACCTGATCCGCCCACTTTTTCGCCCATCTCCCATAGAAAAAAACATGCATAAGTTATTTCTATGCTTAAATTATAATTTTCTAACATCATTATCGTACTGCAATTTCTTTGATTTGCAGCTTTGAGTGAAATCTATTTAAAAAAGGGTCTGAAGACAATAAAAGTTTATGTATTATGTCTGCATTAGTGGCTATACGTCTAATTCTTCGCTAATGATGTAATCAATAGGTTCTATAGTCTTTATTCCTCGCTTCCTGAGCTTCCTGGGACAGCACTTGATACAAATAATCATTTAAAATGTAAAAAATACTGAATTTTTTTTTTACCTTTTAGCTGAGACTTCAAACTTTAATTTGACATCTTTCGTTAAACAGCGCTCCGCAGCGCTAAAAAGATGCAGTCTACTGAAGTTGATGAACATTGAAATTTTGATCTTGTTTATATTTTGTTCTACGAAATTTTTTATATGAACTTTTTCAAACTTTTTTTTAATGTAAATCTCATCTATGACAATTGTCATTTACGAAAATATATAACAAAGTCAAATGGTAAGTTTACTTTGATTGTACTAAAAGATTGAATATACAATAAATTTGCATGTCATTTTAAACAAGCGAACATATATGAACTTCAAGCGTGTCTGTCCAAACATATAATAAATATATCAGCATAATATTACGGAATCTCAATACTCAGATAACTGGCAACAAAATACCAAAAAATTATTAAAATCGGCAAACATGAAAAGAATGAATTTCGGCCACTCTTCAACCAATTAGGTCCTTGTTATTATTTCTCGAAGAGGTGATCACAATTGGTCACCGAGATCTTGTAATGCCTTGCGACTTCTTCCTTCGGGGCCACGTGAAGGATAAGGTCTACGCCAACAGCTCAGCTTCGATTCAAGACCTCAAAGATAGAGTTCGTGAGGCTATCGAGGACATAGGGCAGCCACTTTGCGATTTGGTTATGGAAAATTTCATGAAAAGGATATGGTCGTGGTGGCCATTTGGCTGATGTTGTTTTTCATTATTAACGGCATACCTTCCTCTTTATTATGAAATAAACATGCGATCATTAACTCAAAAAATGTCATGTTTCTTTGAATATCAAAATAACACCTCTTGTTGGAAAAGCCTGTACAACAGCTGAACAGCTGACATTGAACATTTTTTATGTTTTAGGATGCTTTCTATAAAGCTCTTCCTCCAAATCATCAATAATTGCAAAATCTCTGCCAATATCTTGTAATTTAAACATTTTTGACTGTTTGGACGAACTTTTTTACATGAAGAAGAACAGCAGATGCTATTGTTAAATGAGTTAAAAAAAAGTTTCAACTAGTTTTATACACAAGTTTATACACGCTTTTTGGTGTATACGTTAAAAATCAAAACAATTGCATTTTTACTTTAATCAAAATATAAAAAAACACCCCATTTCAAGGTTTTTTTTTGCGGAGTGGTGTGGTTAGTTTTCTAACCACCGTTGGCAATCAAAATAATTATGATAAACATTTTCGTATTGTATAAATTTTTCGGAAAAATTTTTACCAAAAAAATGAAATAGCAAAGTAATACAGAATTCGATGAATAATAAACACTCTGTGCTTTTTCTATAGAATGCGTGAAAGTCTCTTAACAAAACTGCGATTTGGAATATTTTCAAAGTGATATATTTATCTAACCAGATGACAAAGTTTTGCCACAAAACATAAAAGATGACTTCAGAAAATATAATTGTTTAGCAAAATGCCAATATATGCCAATAAACTATGTTTTGAAGGCTATAGAAAATGTGGTTAGTAAACTGACCACTAAACCTCAAAGAATTAAAGTATACATTATTTGTGACTATGATTACAAATGAAGACTTTTGGAAAGGCACACGATCATTAGTTACAGTATACATTCGACTCAACTACCATGAATTTATGCCTCTTGACACTCAGGGCTGGGCATTCGCAGAGAAGGTGGAAACTAGTTTCCTCTTTTTCCCTATCCTTACAGCTACGACAATGGTCGTTAAAAGGGAGTCCCAGACGATTGACATGCTTGCCTAACGTCCAGTGTCCCGTTAATATTGCCATCAACCTTGATATATTCCTTTTATTCCGGGTTATCAGTTGCATAGTACGTTTTTCGTTAAAGGAGGGCCACATCAACTTGGCCACCCTACATGTGTCTAAATTACGCCATCTATTCTCAACTATTGTAAGAGAGTGCTTGAAGATAATACCTCAAGAGATCCATAAGTAAGAATTGGACGTACTATAGCCGTATACATCCATTTATATATATGCTGGGATTAAGTCCCCATTTTTTACCAAACATCTTACGACAGGTATAGTAGGCCACCGTAGCCTTCTTCACTCTGTGTTGAGTATTCAGTTTCCATGACAATTTAGAGTCCAGTATAATACCTAGATATTTTGTTTGTCCATTTTGGTGATTAATTTTTTTTTTTTATGGGGCCCCAAAGATTCTGAAAATCAGTGGGCACTCTAGAAATGATGTCATCAGTTTTTGGCCAACAGCTAATTCACACTTGGTGATACCACTTAACTATACATGCCAATAATGTAGCTAACAGTCAGCCAAAAAAATGTTGTTAACATTTTGTTCCAAGAAAATAGCTTTTTCGTGCACTTTTTTTGAAAAAATATAGGAAGAAATATTTTTTTTTTCACTTTTTTTAATAACTTCCGTGACTCCTAATTTTTCACTAACAATATTTAGCAAAGTTGTAGCTATGGTAAATTTGAACAACTCTTGTGAACATATCAATACAATCTGAACATATCTAGGCACTCTAAATAGCTCTCAAAATCACTTTGTACCTTAAAAATTTTATTTTTTTTTTACTATTTTTGACTCTAAAACAGGGAAAGCCAACCTATACTATTATATTTTACGATTGTATTAGTTATTCTCTCTTTCGTCACTTTTTCCCAATTAAAAATGTAAGATCTCATATTGTTCATCATAAATGTAGGAACGGGACAGAATACAGTGTTTGACAGGGGAAAGAGACAGGACGAGGTTGACATGACAGAGACAATAGATTGGTTAATGGGTTGGGTTTAGGACGAATGGTGACACGACGGAATGGGAACGGGGGTATAAAAGACGTAAATTTCGGACAGAAGACATCAGTGACAGAGTGACAGTAACCAGTAAGGCTTAAGTGAAGTAAATATTGCCTACCGTATTTTGAATTGTTTTGTTAATCTTTATGAATTATGTAAATAAATGTAAATAGTCGCAAATGAATTAAATTGAAACCTAAAGTGTTTTATTACGTGTTGTAAGAGAGATAGAGGGAGAGTATACATACTTAACCGAGATGAACATATCTGGCAACGCTGATTCTCAAAGTCTGATTAAAGTTGTTTATTTCTCAACAATTCGTGTATACCAGAGCTAGGCATTTCATATGCACGCGTGCTTTTGGATCATTATTAAATTTACAACAACGTACTCAAACGTATTAAAAACTCATTCAGTCTCTTACTAATGCAGGGATGGAAAACTTAATATTTTTTAACATCAACGTATGGTGTACGTTTTTATAATTATAAACTTCCAAAAAGAAACGAATTTTAATCTAAAATGCTTTCTTAAATCGATATAAGTAAAGAAGTCTAACAGAAATTTTAAATTTAAAAATATTATTTTGAATTAAAATACCACCATTTCAAAATTAAAATTTCCATGCCTGTGTGTAGTGAATATGAGAGTATAAATTTGTCTCTTTTATTATTTTTCGCTCTTACAACAACTGACCAATCAAGATGTATTAAACAGGTGGCAGCGTAACTACAACAATACAAGAACAACAGTGTGTAAAACCTTCTAAACTGCCAAAAAATAAATTCACAAAACGCACTTTTTAAAACGAAATAGTTTCTTTTAGCACTTTCAAATATTTTACGCACATAAAGCGGTAACTAAAACCCACTTTTATAAATATAAAATAACTAGCAATAAACCCGGTGCGCTTCGCCACCCCAATTGGATGAAAGAAATAGTACTATTAAGTCTCCCTTTGTGAATTAAAGCTAATTCAGGATAACATGCCTCTAGATTCATGTTTATTGTATCATTGTATTGTGGGTTCTAGCTCATTCGAAAGTATTATTATAATAAAAAAGTACCATCATTTTTATAGAAAATGCTAAAGAAATGTACCACATTCTCATTCCGAATCATGTGTGCCTAATTTTGAATTTTTAGGTTTAATTTTATAAAATAGTCAAAAAATATTATTAGTTGGAAAAAAGTACCTGTGAGTCCCTTTTTTAGATTCTTATTCGAAGAACGAAAAAATACAAATTATTTTTGTATTTAAGCTAACTAATTTAATATATTAAAAAAGTTAGTTACTCACTGAGGAGCATAAATTTTATATTTCTAGGTCCATTATTATAGAAAATTCAAAATATACCATTAGAATAATGAAAAAGCGCCATAATGTTCCCAGTTATAGAATCCTACTCGCCCGAGTCCATATAATATTATGTTCATGTTTCTAGATTTATTATAGAAAATTTAAAAAGTACCATTAGAATAAAGAAAAAGTATTAAGTATTCTCTTTGAGTTTTCACTCACTTAAAACAATATGCAGTTAATTTGGTATTTCTAAATCCATTATTAGAGAAAATTCAAAAAGTACCTCTATAATATAGAAAAAGTAGCATAAAGCCCCCACTTGTGGATTCCCAATCGGTCGGAATCATATAAGCTTTATTTCACAATTCTAAATTCATTGGTGAAGAAGATACAAAAAGTACTATTCGAATATAGAAAAAGTACCATAAAGACTCCCCCTTAAATTCTCACTCCCTTATGACCATATATGTTTAATTTTATGTTTCTAGGTCCATTATTATAGAAAATTTAAAAAGTACCATAGAATAAAGAAAAAGTACCATAATGTTCCCACTTGTAGATTTTCTTTCGCTTAGGTCTATATAAGCGTTATATCATGTTCATTGGTGAAGAAAATACAAAAAGTACCATTCGAATAAAGTACGAAAAAGTACCAAAAAGTATCCCCTTAGAATTATCATTCACTTAAGAAATTTAAAAAAGTACCATTATAATAAAGAAAAGGTATCACGAAGTATCCCCTTGATTTTTCACTTAATTAGTGCCATATACGCTTAATTTCATATTTATATATCCATTATTACAGAAAATTCAAAAAGTACCATTAGAAAACAGAAAAAGTACCAAAAGGCAGCCACTTCTCGGGTCCATATAAGCTTTATTTCATGTTTCTAGGTTCATTGGTGAAGAAATTACGAAAAGTACCATTCGAATAAAGAAAAAGCACAAAAAAGTCCCTCCCTAGAATTCTCACTCACCTAGGACCATATATGCTTAATTCCATGTTTCTAAGTCCATTGCTATAGAAAAGTCAAAAAAGAACCATTAGAATAAAGAAAAAGTACCATGAAGTGTCCGCTTAAATTTTCACTCACTTATTACCATATACGCATAATTTCGTACTTCTATGTCCATTATTACAAAAAATCAAAAAGTACCATTAGAATATAGAAAAAAGTACCAAAAAGCCCCCACTTGTGCTTTCCCTCTCACTCGGTTCCATATAAACTTTATTTCATGTTTATAGGTTCATTGTTGAAGAAATTACAAAAAGTACCATTCGATTAAAGAAAAGGTACCAAAAAGTCTCCCCCTAGAATTCTCACTCACTTAGGACCATATATGCTTAATTTCATGTTTCTAAGTCCATTGCTATAGAAAAGTTAAAAAAGGACCATTATAATACAGAAAAAGTACCAAAAAGCCCCCACTTGTGGTTTCCCACTCATTCGGCTCCATATAACCTTTATTTCATGTTTATAGGTTCATTGTTGAAGAAATTACAAAAAGTACCATTCGATTAAAGAAAAGGTACCAAAAAGTCTCCCCCTAAAATTCTCACTCACTCTAGAATTCTCACTCACTTAGGACCATATATGCTTAATTTCATATTTCTAAGTCCATTGCTATAAAAAATTCAAAAAAGTACCATTAGAATTAAGAAAAAGTACCATGAAGTGTCCGCTTGAATTTTCACTCACTTATTACCATATACGCATAATTTCGTACTTCTATGTCCATTATTACAAAAAAATCAAAAAGTACCATTAGAATATAGAAAAAGTACCATAAGTCCCCTATTTGTGGTTTCCCACTCATTCGGGTCCATATAAGCTTTATTTCATGTTTCTAGGTATATTGGTGAAGAAATTACAAAAAGTACCATTCGAATAAAGAAAAAGTACCAAAAAGTCTGCCTCCAGAATTCTCACTCACTTAGGACCATATATGGTTAATTTCATGTTTCTAAGTCCATTGCTATAGAAAATTCCAAAAAGTACCTTTAGAATAAATAAAAAGTACCATGAAGTGTCCGCTTGAATTTTCACTCACTTAGGACCATATACGCTTAATTTCGTGTTTCTATGTCCATTATTACAAACAAATCAAAAAGTACCATTAGAATATAGAAAAAGTACCAAAAAGGCAGCCACTTGTGGATTCCCACTCATTCGGGTCCATATAAGCTTTATTTCATGTTTCTAGGTTCATTGGTGAAGAAATTACAAAAAATACCATTCGAATAAAGAAAAAGTACCAAAAAGTCTGCCTCCAGAATTCTCACTCACTTAGGACCATATATGGTTAATTTCATGTTTCTAAGTCCATTGCTATAGAAAATTCCAAAAAGTACCTTTAGAATAAATAAAAAGTACCATGAAGTGCCCGCTTGAATTTTCACTCACTTAGGACCATATACGCTTAATTTCGTGTTTCTATGTCCATTATTACAAACAAATCAAAAAGTATCATTAGAATATAGAAAAAGTACCAAAAAGGCAGCCACTTGTGGATTCCCATTCACTCGGGTCCATATAGGATTTATTTCATGATTCTAGGTTCATTGTTGAAGAAATTCCAAAAAGTACCATTCGATTAAAGAGAAAGTACCAAAAAATCTCCCCATAAAATTCTCACTCAGGACCATATATGCTTAATTTCATGTTTCTAAGTCCATTGTTATAGAAAATTCAAAAAAGTACTATTAGAATAAAGAAAAAGTACCAAAAGGCAGCCACTTGTGGATTCCCACCCACTCGGGATAAAGAAAAAGTACCAAAAAGTCTCCCTCTAGAATTCTCACTCACTTAGGACCATATATGCTTTATTTCATGTTCCTATGTCCATTGCTATAGAAAATTCAAAAAAGTACCATTAGCATAAAGAAAAAGTACCATGAAGTATCCAATTGAATTTTTTCTCACTTAGAACCATATACGCCTAATTTCGAATTTCTATGTCCATTATTACAAAAAAATCAAAAAGTACCATTAGAATATTGAAAAAGTACCAAAAATCCCCCACTTGCGGTTTCCCACTCATTCGGGTCCATATAACCTTTATTTCATGTTTATAGGTTCATTCGTGAAGAAATTACAAAAAGTACCATTCGAATAAAGAAAAAGTACCAAAAAGTCTACCCTCACTCACTTATTACCATATATGCTAAATTTCATGTTTCTAGGTCCATTATTATAGAAAATTGAAAAAGTACCATTAGAATAAAGAAAAAGTACCATAAGTACCACTCTAATATAATAAAAACTGCGATAGAGTTTCCTCCTAAGCTTCTCACTCACTTATTATCATTAATGCTTAATTTCATGTTTTTAGGCCCATTATTAAAGAAAATTCAAAAAGTACCATTAGAAGAACAAAAAGGTACCTATAGTTCAGTTCTCACATTTTGGTACCTAAATATTATCCCCTACTCATAACTCTAACTTCATTCAGATACATATCAGCTAACTTTAATGTCGATAAGTGAAAATATTGAAAAAAGTACCATTAGGAAAAAAAGTACCAAATGCCCTTTTCCTCCTTGAACACCCCTCAAGTTTGAAATTTAAAAATATTCCATTTTGCCAAAATTGTTTATGCTTAAAGACATGCCTCAAACGATTAAAATCTGTGTTAATGTGCTCAAGAAAAATAAGTTTTAAAAAAAGTACCAAACTGTTTTCCCGGATTTGGACAAATGTTAAAAATTTATCAAAATTGGCTGAAAATGTTAAATAAAATGTATTTTTCCGTTTTTACCCCCTTTTTGGTACCTTTTTATCCCCATTGCGGTGTTAAAATTTTATTCAAATAAATTTCTGTATCGTGGTGGGAGCTTAAAATAAAATATTTATATGTCTATATCAATTTGTAGAAAAACATACTTTATGAAAAAAGTACCAAAAATAAACACAATTTTTATCCCTTAAGGGTTCGAATTTCCAAAAAGTACCAAACTAATATTTTTTATTTTTTGATATGTAATGAATACGATTTAAAATTTGTTTCTATGTTTAGTAGTTTAAAAGATACATATGGTGCCAAAAAAGTACCATAATACAGTTTTTACCCGTTTTCTCCCCTAAAAGGTTCGAATTTCGAAAAAGTACAAAATACCTGTCAGCTTATTTTTTAAATGGAGTAACATGCAATTTTAAGTTTTTTTGTATCTTTATTAGTTTCGAAGATATAAGGTTACCGAATTTACCCGTTTTTACCCTTTTTTACCCCCTAAACGTTCGAATTTCCAAAAATCCCTTCTTATCGGATCGCTTTGGGGAGGGAGGAACCCACAGTTAAAATTTCATGATTCTAGCTTCAACCGTTTGGGCTGTGCGATGATGAATCAGTCAGTCAGTCAGTCAGTCAGTAACGTTACTCTTTTATATATATAGATCTTTTTATTTTTATAACAGATTTAAAAATGTTTGTAAACACGTTTTTGACATTTCATAAGGTGCAATATAAGTATAGCAAAAAATAGTCAGCTGGCGTTACGCTGCCACCTGGTTAAATATGCCTTGTGACCAATGTAAGAGAAGAGTAAATGAAAAATGCGGCGCCTATCATTTGCCTTTCCCTGCTCTAAAACAGAGATTTTTTGTTAAAAAAGTATATTCGAGTGTATACTTCTCTATTGTGCTCCAATAACGAAGAATGAGCAAATCAGTATCGGTATGATCCGGGCGCATCACGTTACCCAATCTTAATCACGCAAGACCGGCTTGATGCAAGATATGAAAAAATTTTAACATTTTTGAAATTTGGCAAGATTTGTGGACCTTCTGAAGAGTAAATATAAGCTTTTTATATAAGTTTTTGATATCGGTGGAAACCTTAGGACTTGAAGATTGACACTTTAGTGAAATGAAATAATTTTGTGCTTTTTTGGACGTCATTAGCCTTAAAAACTAAAAAGATTTTAATATGGTGATTTTCCATCAAGAAAAATATAAAATTTAAATTAATGAAAAATGTTAACGGTTACAGACAGCACAATAACGTTTGGAAGTGTAATAGAACAAAATGTTCTTAATTCAATGGCATCACCTTTGTTGCCATTACTGGTTTTAAAGTACCGAAATTCCTAAAACGGGGAAAATGTGTTCCAAAACCTGTCTTTTTTTAGAAAAAAGCCCACTTTGACATTATTTTCAGCTTGATGGCAAAAACGTTTTGTATGTATATAAACAACACATAGAGCTATACAAATATAAAGAGTTTTTGAGGATCAGTGCTTTGCGTTTTTAGAATTTTTTACTCAAACCTAAAATTTTGTTTCAAAATTGGCTAAGTTTGGATAGGGCTGGGGAACACAATGTACTCTTAGTGAGTCAAATTTTACTTTATAGGTTTTTGCATTAAGTTGTCTTTCCAGATCATGAACAAATTGTATATAAGTAGTTCCGAAGAAAATTTGTTTCTATAAAAGAAAAACTATGGGGACTTTTTTAAGAAAAAAATTAAACAATACATACAAAGTTGAAATATATAAAAATATGCTTTGACTTTGGATGCGAGTAACTTCTTATAGGAACGAGATAATTGTTATCAGATTTGTTTTATTTTCTTTAGAATTTTATCACAAATATACGTCATATTTAAAAATATAATTTCGACCTTCCGTAGACCCATCATATATAAAATACGAAAATAAGATCGAGCAAAATAGAAAAAAATAAAGCTTACATATCTCTTGAACTAAAAGTAATAACCTACAGATAAAGAGTAGACCTTCTCAAGGACTATCTTTATTTTGAATTTCAGCTCATTTGGATCATAAATGGATTTTTGGATGTTTTTAAATGTCAGACTGATCCTCATTCCGCCCACGAAGCTGAACAACTGTAAATCAACTCCAGAGAATTCGCGGAGGATGATTTAGGTTTTCATTATTTTTGAATTAAACTGTCAGATGTCAAACTTTTTTTACTTGGCAACACTTCAGTGCATAGATGACGGAAATGCAATACTTGCGTACGTGTGAACTCTTTATTAGAAAGTCAGGTAATATCAGGAAAATATCTATATGGACCCACATGAAAAAACTCAACAGAAACCTAGAATTTCCAACTGGCAGCAATAATTTTCAAATATTTAGACTTATTTTACATAAAAAACCTATTTACGTGCAAAGCATTGATAGTGAATTGATGCACTTACACGACAATCGCGACTACTTACTTCTCCTCAATCGCACTAAATAACCTGATTATCACCGCACGCACACATACAGCTAGGCATGTATACATGTGAGTACATGTACTCATACACACACACACGCACACGTAAATACAAATACATTTAAGACGGTTTTATCATTTAACGTGTGAAGTGGTGTTTTTGTTTAAACGTGTTTTGCAACTGAAGAGCGTATGTATGTGTATAAATTTCATATGGAACGTGTGCTCATCCTCGATTTACTGTAACTGATGCTGTTGATGATGTTACCGCATTTTATACTAGTACTTCCGTGCCTTATTATATTCTCGTGACGTATTTAGAGGTGCTCATGATATTCAGAGCACAAAAGGCTGCCTAACATTACCGTAAGTGTGAATACAAATATACCTCGGGGAATGTTGACAGTTACTTTAACGACAACGACTTTCGATGTGATTCACATTGAAAACAAAGAGAGAGAAAACACACACACAATTCATATTAGACTTATACATGGTACCTATATTGGAGTAGAATTTAAATGTTTTAAAATTTTACACATTTTATAGCTAAAGTTCTAGAAGGTCATATAAGAAACCTTATACAACTTTTTGATGTTCTCATATAAACATTTAAAAATGTCAAAAGAACAATTTCATGATTCGGAAATATTGTTGGTTTTTTATGAGGAATTTCCAATTTGTCTCTTAAGAAATATGTATAGGAACGAAAAGAAAAATTTCTAATAAAAAAAAGATTTCGATATTATTTGGTGTTTTTTATGACCATACAAAATCAAAGTTCTCAAGAATTTCGAAATAAGTTTTAATTATATTTATGCCTATAAAATACCTAAAGTAAAAGTATTAAAAACTTTAGAACTGTTAGCCAGATTTTATAATTTTTTATAATCGTAGATTTAAATATTTTTGTTAGAAATCTTTTTCTCAGCTGAACAGGATATAGCATCGAAAATCGTGCTTGAACATAGGATTTCTTTAAAAGACATTTTCCATTTTCTATAGATTTTTCTTAAATATAAGCCATTGCACGATTAAATACATACACACAGCCACAAAAGTGAGTATATATCAGTGAATTGTTTGATTTTTTCAAGGCAATGCAAATGATTAGAGTCCTATCTAAACCTTTTCTTTCACAACGAAACCTAATATTCAGCATAATCTGCAACTAACCGATAGATAGATTGTATGATTTTCATTATAAAAAATCTAATAATTCAAAAGTGTTTACTCACTTTTGAGGCTGTGTGTATATAATTCAGAATGGGATCATATGGAATTCTTGAGATAATTGAAATATTTGTATATTTTTAAAAATACCCGGCTTCACTCGGTAGATATTTACTAATGTTAGTTCTCAAGTTTCTCCAAAAAATGTCTCTCATTAAGCAAAATGAGAAGTGAAAAGGAGGCGTTTCCTGACAGGAAGTTGCGGTAAAAGAAGCCAAACATTTGTTACAAAGGGCTCTTTAAATACCGAAATTTACATCAAGGAATGTTTACAAAGGAGGATGCTTCCATTCATAAGACTTCTTATCCACTAGAGTATACAAAACCGAAACCCGGTCAACCGGGTTTTTCATTTTTTTAAAAGCAACCCGTTTCGGTTTTTGTTAACTTTTCGGTTTTTTGACAAACCCGTTTTTTTAATACGGTTAACCGGTTTTAACGAAGTACTTTGTAAATCTTATATGAACATATTACTTAAAGTATTTTGATAACATTTTTAAAAATATTCATTCATTTTTTAAAAAAATTCAGCATTTGACAAATTTTGGACTTTAGTACACAATTCTTAACATATATTTGATTAGCGTCCAGAAAACTGAAAGAGGATGGCAAAATAATAACGAATAAATTTTAATTGTATAAATTAGAAATCAAATTAATGGTTTATATGAAATTAAATGAATGGAATTAAAATCAAAAAGTTTATTTATTCTGTGTTAAAATCTATTTATGTTTAATTATAAATGTAACACTTTTTGCCTTATCAAAATTGTCTATAAATTTAAATTGGCATTTTTTATATTAAATAAAAATTAATATAAAACCGGTTAACTGGTTTTTAGAATGACAAAACCGAAACCGGTTTTTTAGAATGAGAAAACCGAAACCGGTTTTTTTATAAAACACTGTTTTCGGTTAAACCGGAAACCGGTTTTTTGAATTTGCCGGTATTTTGGACTTTTGGCCTGATTTGGCATCCTGTCACTATGGAAGGAAGGTATTGAATGGTACAATAACAATAATGTGGTATTTGTACCAAGAAAGGCAAATTCTCCAAACTGCTTTGAGCTAAGGCCAGTGGAGAGATATTGGGCTCTTGTTAAAAGAGAATGTGGTAGATTTTAAACGGATATGGACTACCTGTTCGAGCAAAGTGACAGAAAGCACGAAATTTCATCACTAGTGATTAAAATCATAAAAATATTTTTTTTTTGCAAATTGTAACAATAATTTCAATCAAATAAAATATTCTTCAACAAGATTGAGAACTTTCTGAGTTAGAGGGGGTCAAAATTTTACATTTTGGCCAATCAGGTGTTTTTTCTCATCCATGTAACTTATTACCTATTTTTGTTACCAAAATGTGTCCCAAATAGTTTAGATAGCTATTTCTGCAATCTTTCGGAAAAACAAAAAATAAAAAAATTTTTGTAATTTTTCTTCTAAAATCAAAAACTTTTGTTTTCAAAATGGGCCCTTTTTATTTATTTTTTTTTTCTCAAAAGAAAGCTTAGATATTTTCCTTGAAGACCTATTTGGTCGCTTAGTGGGATGCGAGTGGGATATTTATCAAAATAAATTTTTTGTAAATCAAAACATACATTTTTGATTTTTTTTGCAAAATAAAAAACTTTGTTGACTTTTTTTTCAAAATGAGCCCATTTTTAATTTTTTTGCTCAAAAGAAGTTTAGGTTCATATCTTTAAGAGGTTTTTGGTCGCTTAGTGGGATGCGAGTGGGATATTTATCAAAATAAATATATTCTAACTGAGGACATACAATTTTTGACTTTTTTTGCAAAATCGATTTTTTTTTCCTAAATGGGCCCCTTTTTAAAATTTTTTTTTTGCCCAAAAGAAAGTTTAGGTTCATTCCTTTAAAAGTTTCTTGGTCTGTCAGTGGGATTCGACATGAAATGCCCCATATATAAACACTCATAAAAATACGAAATTTTTAAGGAACATTTTAAACCATCAGAATATATTTGATATATTTTTTTTCGAGGAATTGAGGAACATATTTAGAAAATGGAAGATATCCTTTATTCAAAGACAATTTTTTGGTTCATTATGACGTATTAAAAAGAAAAGAACTTTTAGAAAAATATAAATAAACTTGAGTACACGCAGAGAAAAAATATAGTTGTTAATTTTTACTGTATATATATATACTGATATTATTTATATGAATGCGTTAACTTTAATATGTAAAGTTACGCTTCACATGATTGTAGCAATCATATATATGATTGCAGTGAATAAGTCTATGGTTGTAATAACCATTTTTATGATGAAGGATTTAACATATTATGTTGTTCTCGGTTTATGGTTATCATAATCTGAGAACAAAATATAATGATTCATCAAGAACATGATTGCCATAAACATATATTTATTTACTACAATCATATGTATGATTGAGATAATCGGAAATGGCGCCGTCTTTTAACTCAAAAATAAATAGGATTTTCCCAATCGGCTCTTAGGAAAAATTTTTGCATTAAAAATTAGGTTTTTGGTATGCCTCTCATACTTCTGTAGACTAGAACGTCTACGTATTGTCCCAAAAGAAGTGCCTAGTTAATAGTACTATCGTCAGTAGTAGACTTCCAACGACATGCACACGTTAAATTAGCATTGTCTGGGGTATAATAAGTCACTAGTACTAGTGACTGTGTTAACATATGTTTGAAATACATGGTTTCTAATAAGGAAAATATATTTCCCGACATTTCCTTAAATAATAGGTGAATTTTTTAAGGAAATGTAGGAAGAAACATGGAAAATTGACTTTTCTAGAAGGTCGACTTAATACAGATTGCAATTTTAAGTTTTTAAAGGAATTATTCAGATGCTTAATATTAAACTTCTAACTAAGTAAGGAGTGAGATCGAAAAATTCTTAACTTCAATTTACATGCTCTGTTTTTGGCCTCTAAATTTTTAGCAGGAACTTTTTGAGCCTTGTATGTTTTTAAACCTGCATTAGCTTTAACTTTTCGTACCAAATAGTCCGAGCACTGAGCTAACCGGGCTGCTTTCCTAACGGATGTATTGGGAGCTCTTTTGAAAATGCTTTCTATTTTGTTGGCTTTAGAAACATCATGTGGACCATTCCTTCTACCTGAACCAGGTTTTCTATCAACGAACAAGTTCTCCCGGTACTGTTTAATAACATTGGAAACAGTTTCACGGGAGACCTTTGAATACTTGGCCAACTTTTTGTAGGACCATGTTGGGTTTTGTTGAAAATATTTAATAATTTTAGTACGCACTTTTTTCTGGTCACTCATTTTAATCAATCCATTTTGATTCGGTGAAAAAATTATTTTCTTTATAGCGTTCAAGCATAATTGCATACATGCAAATTGGATGAATGTTGTTGCTTGCAAACGTTTTGAAATTTCTGACTGAGTAGCTCCCAATAATTTTGTAAGCTACTGTTGAGTTTCACAACACATTAACCATAAGATTCGGTGAGCTATAGGTGTGCTTCAGAGGCACATTTTGTCAAATTAAATAAGTAAAGCTAAACTACCCGCATATGAAGCACAAAATTCCACATGTTTGTGGCAACTAAGTGAGAATTAGTAGTAGATATGTATCCTTCAAAATTACATATGAGTTATTAAAAACAAAACAAGCGTTCAAAGGATACACCACCTGTTGTAAATCCCGCATTTTTATAATTTAGTGTTAAAAATGTACCGGAAATGAACAGTTTTTTTTAATATTTCCCGTGAATAAAAAAACATCCGTGAAATTAGAAACCCTAATAAAATATAATAAATTAAATCATGATATATTGTTTTGTAATGTCAGACGAAAAAACATTTCATGCACCATTTAAAAGGAGTATGAAATAAAATTCAAAATATATAATAGAACACACTACACATACATAACTAGAAAAATAAAATGTAAAAAGTAGATGTTTGTAAATGTATACTCCCAACGTGTCTTCAGAAACATTTATAACAGATAAAATGTTTGAATCTATGTACGAGTTTTTTTGTTGTTGGTGTGTCAGGTAGGTGGTTATCTATATATATAAAAGAGTAACGTTACTGACTGACTGACTGACTGATTCATCATCGCACAGCCCAAACGACTGAAGCTAGAATCATGAAATTTTAACTGTGGGTTCCTCCCTCCCCAAAACGATCCGATAAGAAGGGATTTTTGGAAACTCGAACGTTTAGGGGGTAAAAAAGGGTAAAAACGGGTAAATTCGGTAACCTTATATCTTAAAAACTAATAAAGATACAAAAAAACATATAATATCATGTTACTCCATTTAAAAAATAAGCTGACAGGTGTCTGGTACTTTTTCAAAATACGGACTTTTTAGGGGAGAAAACGGGTAAAAACTGTATTTTGGTACTTTTTTGGCACTACATGTATCTTTTAAACCAATAAACATACAAACAAATTTAAAATCATATTCTTGACTTATAAAAAAATAACAAATATAAGTTTGGTACTTTTTGGAAATTCGAACCCTTAAGGGATAAAAATTGTGTTTATTTTTGGTACTTTTTTCATAAACTATATTTTTCTACAAATTGATAAAGACATATAAATATTTTATTTTAAGCTCCCACCATGATACAGAAATTTATTTTGATACAATTTTAACACCACAATGGGGATAAAAAAGGTACCAAAAAGGGGGTAAAAACGGAAAAATACATTTTATTTAACATTTTCAGCCAATTTTGATAAATTTATAACATTGGTTCCTGTATTCATGCAAAAATTAACTAACAGAGTGCTATTTGGAACTCGACTGCCAAACTGTATATTGGGCTAAATCCGGGAAAACAGTTTGGTACTTTTTTTAAAACTTATTTTTCTTGAGCACATTAACACAGATTTTAATCGTTTGAGGCATGTCTTTAAGCATAAACAATTTTGGCAAAATGGAATATTTTTAAATTTCAAACTTGGGAAAGGGGATTTGGTACTTTTTTCCAAATGGTACTTTTTTAATATTTTAAATTATTTCACTTATCGACATTAAAGTTAGCTGATATGTATCTGAGTGAAGTTAGAGTTAGGAGTAGGGGATAATATTTAGGTACCAAAATTTGAGAACCGAAATACAGGTACTTTTTTGTTCCTCTAATGGTACTTTTTGAATTTTCTTTAATAACGGACTTAGAAACATGAAATTAAGCATATATGGTCCTAAGTGAGTGAGAATTCTAGAGGGAGACTTTTTGGTACTTTTTCTTTAATGGAATGGTACTTTTTGGAATTTCTTCACCAATGAACCTAGAAACATGAAATAAAGCCTATATGGACCCGAGTGAATGGGAATCCACAAGCGGATACCTTTTTGGTACTTTTTCTATATTCTAATGGTACTTTTTGATATTTTTGTAATATGGACATAGAAACACGAAATTAAACGTATATGGTTCTAAGTGAGTGAAAATTCAAGCGGACACTTCATGGTACTTTTTCTTTATTCTAATGGTACTTTTTTGACTTTTCTATAGCAATGGACTTAGAAACATGAAATTAAACATATATGGTCCTAAGTGAGTGAGAATTCTAGGGGGAGACTTTTTGGTACCTTTTCTTTAATCGAATGGTACTTTTTGTAATTTATTCAACAATGAACCTATAAACATGAAATAAAGGTTATATGCACCCGAATGAGTGGGAAACCACAAGTGGGGTCTTTTTGGTACTTTTTCTATATTCTAATGGTCCTTTTTTAAATTTTCTATAGCAATGGACTTAGAAACATGAAATTAAGCATATATGGTCCTAAGTGAGTGAGACTTCTAGGGGGAGACTTTTTGGTACATTTTCTTTAATCGAATGGTACTTTTTGTAATTTCTTCAACAATGAACCTATAAACATGAAATAAAGTTTATATGGAACCGAGTGAGTGGGAAACCTCAAGTGGGGGCTTTTTGGTGCTTTTTCTATATTCTAATGGTACTTTTTGATTTTTTTGTAATAATGGACATAGAAGTATGAAATTATGCGTATGTGGTAATAAGTGAGTGAAAATTCAAGCGGACACTTCATGGTACTTTTTCTTTATTCTAATGGTACTTTTTAAATTTTCTATAATAATGGACCTAGAAACATAAAATTAAACATATATGGTCATAAGGGAGTGAGAATTTAAGGGGGAGTATTTATGGTACTTTTTCTATATTCGAATAGTACTTTTTGTATCTTCTTCAACAATGAACTTAGAATTGTGAAATAAAGCTTATATGATCCCGACCGATTGGAAATCCACAAGTGGGGCCTTTATGCTACTTTTTCTATATTATAAAGGTACTTTCTGAATTTTCTCTAATAATGGATTTAGAAATACCAAATTAACTGCATATTGTTCTAAGTGAATGAAAATTCAAAGAGAATACTTAATACTTTTTCTTTATTCTAATGGTACTTTTTAAATTTTCTATAATAAATCTAGAAACATGAACATAATATTATATGGATTCGAGCGAGTAGGATTCTATAACTGGGAACATTATGGCGCTTTTTCATTATTCTAATGGTATATTTTGAATTTTCTATAATAATGGACCTAGAAATATAAAATATATGCTCCTCCTTTTTT
Source organism: Calliphora vomitoria (assembly GCA_942486065.2). Classification (NCBI taxonomy): domain Eukaryota; kingdom Metazoa; phylum Arthropoda; class Insecta; order Diptera; family Calliphoridae; genus Calliphora; species Calliphora vomitoria. The sequence continues at coordinate 14,151,076 of OW818031.2, read as the reverse complement.
TAAAACCGCGGTTTCGGTTTTAAAAAATTTAAAACCGATGGATTTCGGTTAGGTTTTGTGATAATTTATTAAATATTAAGTGTTATAGAAACAAAATCAGTTGATAATATAGGAAATGCTATAAAAATTTTAAATTCAGACTTAACGGTGTTCAAGAGGATAAAGGAAAATTGGTACTTTTTCTTTTAATGGTACTTTTTTAATATATTAAATTAGTTAGCTTAAATACATTATGGTAGGCTAATATACTTCTCACTAAAGAAATATGCAAGAATAGGGTGCTCAATTGTATTATGATACCAAAAATTGTGAACTAAACCAAACTAAGAAGTATTTTTTCGTTTTCAAATAGTACATTTTGAATTTTCTAATATATTGAACTTAGAATAAGGAAATTACTTTGATTTAAAACTTGACGGTGGTTCAAGTGTTGAAAATTGGTACTTTTTCCTATAATGATACTTTTTATTATATTAAATTATTTTACTGATATGCTTCTGAGTAAAGAAAGAAAGTCACTAAGCCATCTATCTATATGTCATTGAGGATACAAAAATAATTTGTATTTTTTCGTTCTTCGAATGGTATATGATCCTGACCGAATGAGAATCTAAAAAAGGGACTCACAGGTACTTTTTTCCAACTAATAATATTTTTTGACTATTTTATAAAATTAAACCGAAAAATTCAAAATTAGGCACACATGATTCGGAATGAGTTAGAATTCACAAAAGGTGACTTTAGTGGTACATTTCTTTAGCATTTTCTATAAAAATGATCATGTGTGGGCATATAAAATGTGGGTCTAAATGGTACTTTTTTATTACAATAATACGTTTCGAATGTGCTAGAAGCCACAATACAATGATTCAATAAACATGAATCTACACAGAGAAAACAGATTCGTGATAGCAACCGAATTTGTAGCCAATCGAATGATTCGGTTGCACGCATAGAATTTTTTGGTTCTATCAACAGAAAGTCAGTTGCTAAAGAAGAATTTCGGTTGAAGCAACCAAAATTTTGTTACCGCTTCTAAAATTTTGTAGCCTCAACTGTAAAATTCGTTTACTAAGGTAGAATCATTCGATTAGCAACAAATTCGGTTGCTATAACGATTCTGTTTTCTCTGTGTAGAGGCATGTTATCCTGAATTAGCTTTAATTCACAAAGGGAGACTTAATAGTACTATTTCATTCATCCAATTGGGGTGGCGAAGCGCACCGGGTTTAGTGCTAGTTATAAAATAAAATAAGAAAACGAACATAGCAAAACGAAATAAAATATGTACTTTAATTTGTGGATGGCTCAAAGAAGTAAATGTACCGGATTATTGTGTAAACGCAGAAGACAATGTAACTGTTAATATGTATGTAGAAATATAAGTAGAGTTTCCAGTTCGGCTTTAACCGAAATCGCGGATTTTCAAGGCCTAAAACTGAAACCGAAACCGACAGTTAATCTTCGGTTTTTACTTTTAATCTATTTTCAGTTGATAGATTCAAAATTTAGCAATAAGAGAAACAAACTTTTTCATGCAATGATTCATCCTTTATCTCTAAAAACAGATCGGTAAAAATATCTTAAGATTTCTTTAAAATTTTTATATTGTATTACAATAATTGCTTCAGATGATGTAGCAGGCTACCTTTCGCAGGCTAGGCAAGGAAACCTGTTAATAAAGAACGAAACAAACTCATTTTAAAATATTGATCTATTTCCTGACAATTAAACTTCAAATGGCTGTTTATTTATATAATAAAAAAAATAATGCAAAATTTTTGTAACAAAGACTTAGTTATTTTCAAGTATTCGCTAAAAGTATGGAGTACTAGCTGACCCGGTGCGCTTCGCCACCCCAATTGGAAGAAAGAAAAAGTACTATTTAGTCTCCCTTTGTGAATTAATATTAATTTAGGATTTCATTTAGTTTCATGTTTATTGATTCATTGTAATATTGTTTCTAGCTCATTCGAAACGTATTTTGTATTCCCACTTAGCATCATGATTCTGGGTCTATTATTATAGAAAATGCTAAAGACAGTAACCACTAAAGTCACCTTTTGTGAATTCTAACTCATTCAGAATCATGTGTGCTAATTTTCAATTTTAATTTTATTATAATAAAATAGTCGAAAAGTGTTGTTACACGTTGGTTTATTTCTTTTAAATAAACCGGATACTTTTGAGTGCAAATAAAAGCCCTTCAGTAGTTTAAAATTGTAACAACTCTTTATTTATTTAAAACTAGCTGAACCTGGTTCGCGTTGCTAGCCCTTAGAAAACATTTGTTTTATATTGCATCTCGATCCCGATTTTAATATACAGTGTGGGACAAAACTAAAGCTCGGACTTTCCCGACCTCAATTCGCACCCGAATCATTTATTATCTGTAGCCAGATGACAGCGAGTGAGGTGATCATATGACAAAGTTATAACAGATATATATAAGTACAGTGCCATGCTATGCCCCTAAAGCTACGTACACACGGTTGTCAGAAACATGCTCAGAAAATGGTTAACACAACCATGAGAACTTATCTTGAAACATATGGTTCTTAACCATTTATTGAACATTTTCTGACAACATTGAAAGAATATGACAATCGTGTGTACGTAGCTTAAGACTGTTAATACATGTGGTGGCATTCCGGCTGGTTCCAATGAATTCAAAAAATTAAGTAGGATAATTGACGGTTTGTTCATTCATTACTGTCTCAATCGATTTGTATTTCATTGTTTCTCTAGACAGTTTCAATTAAATTTGCTGACTGAGCTTGTTGACACCATATTTGTTTGGTCCCAATCCGAATTTTTGGAATACCTTGTCGATAACGCACAGTGTCAGATTTCATTATTTTAGCGGGATTTAATTAAAAAAAAAAAACACTCTAAAAAAAAAAAATTATTGAATACAATAAACAACATCCCTGGTATTTACAAAAACAAGTTTTAAAACAAAATATGTTAACAACAAAAAAATATAACGGTATCAAAGAGTGAGATGTTAAATTGACATTAAAATGAATTTTTTTGTTTTTTGATATTTTTTTTTAACTCTTTTTGAATAGTAAAATACAATATTTAAACTAAATAAGAGTTTCATTACATTTCAAAATAAGACCTGCTAAATTTGTTTATGAGTGATATTCAAGACATCCATTTTAGGTAAGATTTTTTCATAATTTAAAAATTTTCAATAGAAAAAGAGTTACAGATTTCAGTTGAGTTCAGTGAAATTTTTTTCACTATACCGTTTACCAACCTTCTTATTTATAGAAACAAAAAGAAAATCCTCTCCAATTAACCCGCGGTAATTTTTGACCTACAAAAGCATCATGGCCAAACAAATGTTTCGTAGTGAAATTTTCAAAATTTGGCTTTCAACAAAGCAAAATGAAAGACATGAACGTGTTTTTGATTTTATATGTGGAAATATTAGTACTGGAAGCGACAAAATTGTAGACTTTTCCATTTTAAACAATTTTGTAAAAAAGTTTTGTTATGAAACAAACGTGAAGTGGAAGAAAGCAATCGTATGGGGGCTAGGAGAAATAATGAACCGATTCTAACCAAATTCAATAGGCATCGACCTTGGAGCAATGGAAAAGCTTGCACCAAATTTTGTCGAATTATCTTTGAAATTGCGACCTGTAGTATGAGTACAAAGTTTACATGGACGGACAGACGGACGTACGGACATCGCTTAATCAACTCAGAAAGAAATTCTGAGCAGATTGGTATACTTTTAGATTACACAAATCTGACACTGTGCAACGGCTTGAATATTTATTTGCATTTGGCAGAAGTTCGGCGGCAACAAAATCTCACTTGTGGCGAGATTAATTTGAGTTTATCCGTTTCTGATGTCCAACAATTGTTTTGAGAATGTTTGGGTCTTGCCATAGAGAAATATACATAGAGCGGAAGGAGTAAGAAATATTATATTTTCAAACATACGGTTAATACAATAACAAAATACATGAAAATATACGTCTATGCGTCTTGCAACAAATGCACACTCATGTTCGTCAATAGCGTTCGACTTCTGTAGCTTCATTTCAAGTGAAATAAATTTGAGGGAACTTCGGATTATCATTGGGAAGCGGCATTGAACTTTTAAGGTGGACATGAAGCCGATACTTACGATATTAGTTGCCCTGAAAGACGTCATTTGAAAGCATGAGTAGTACTTTCGGATATTTTGAAGGAACTGCTATGGAATCGGAGTGACGACGGAAATGTATCTTAAAAGCGGCTCAGGCGGCTCAATAATTGGTGGCAGAACAACTTTACCTTTCAAACAGCACATTCGCGGGGATTCCTTAGGGAACTTCAAAATGCTGCAATGTTCTAAGCAAAGTTGGTTCATTGTGCCAATCAGTATGCGCCAATCGGAGATATTTAAAATACTTTTTTTTTTTTCAAATAGATTTCACATGGAAATTTCTTATTCATGCACCTAATATGCAAGAGTAAGCAAAATTGTTTATCATCTATTGATAATATAAATACAATTTTTTTTTTTTTTTTGTTTGTTGCATTCTTTTTTTTGACAACAATAACAATGAAAGCCTGTATATAGGAAACTATCTATATGAATTAAAGAAAAGGTCGATCAACAATTATACATATAACCTTTTTTTGACAAAATATTTTTTTGTGGCATTCCCCTCCGTTCACAGTACCCGCTAGTCTATTCTGAAGATTCCCTGAAAATTTCATCAAAATCGGTCCAGCCGTTTTTGCATTCATCTGGAACATTCATACAAACATCCAATTTTATATATGTAGAAGATATAGAATATTAGTTCCGGAGATGTAGATATATCATTTTTACCACCTTAAAATTAGAATTTCCAAAAATCCCTTAGTGGATCTACACATCGTGAGAGGTGCCTACATACAAAATTTCAAAACATAAAAATTTTCAAAAGTTAAAATTTTGGAAAAAAGTTTGTATGGGAAAATACAAAAATCGTCTTTACGAATATACCAAATGGACATAATGTAGTCTTTTAAGTGTATTCAACTATCTTCAGAAAATTTCCTTTCCAATGAAACCGGTTTGGAGCTAATCGGTTGGATAGTTTTAGAGTCCATAACAGCTATGCCTGTAGAAACATTTTTTGTATTTTATATATATAGATGTACAACAGTTCAAATAGTCGTAGAAATGCACACACACTTTATAATGTACAAACTTAAATCTACAAGGCAGTTGATGTTAACTCTAACAGCGCCTATGATAAACTCACTGACTACTGCAACCGAAGTCAGTATTTATAGACACTGCCATCATCAAAGAGTAGTCGAGATTGTTTATAACGGTCAAAACTCGTATGTTCGAGTTCTATAGCTTTCGATGTCAATGACAGCAGTTTAAACATTTAGTGTTGCCATACTTACAAACAATGCTAATAACCGCATGCTATCAACATTGTTGATAAGTAAAAGTTTCTACTGATGAACGTGTTTATAAACATGATGAATGCTGCAGGCAGTCGTTACAGACTGTTAAATTCAAATCGCTATTGCAAATTCGTAACAGTATCATAATACCATTGAGCAACGTATCCTTGGTTATTTCTTTACTGAAAAGCTTATCAGCCAACTTTAATGTGTATTAGCTATATACCATTAACAAAAATTTTCCTTTATGCTCTTGAACACCCGTCAAGTTTGAATCTTAAATTTTTAAAACATTTCCTATATTATAAACTGATTTTGTTTCTATAACACTTAATATTTAACAAATTATTACAAAGCCGAAAAAATACCGAAACCGACCAGTTTTCAATTTTTTAAAACCGAAACCTCGGTTTTGAAATTCTTCGGTTTTTTTGGAAACTCTAATTATAAGTATATTTGTATTTATGTACTTAAAAATCATGCATACATATGTATGTATATAAATGTATGTATTATATACATTTGTATACTTATATATGTATCTTTAAAATGCTGTCGAGTTCTGTAGTGTGTGCGGTTATAAATTATCAAAACACATCACGTGCAACATAATTTTCTATGTGAGTTGTGCAGAATTCGCATTTATATACACAATCAAAAATGCTTATGTATGTACTTACTAACACACAGACATAATTTAAAACATGAAGCGTAAAAACTTACCAAAAAAAAAAAAATAAAATCTTGGCAAACACATGTATAGGTATTTTAAAAGTACAACTCTATAGGTTTAGGTGTACCTCACAACTTCTCCATTTTAATGCTGTTTAGTTTATATTTTTTGTTTTTTAGAAAATACAAAAATATCAATGAATGGAAGTTACATTCGTATGTTAGTAACCACACGATGGTGCAAACTCATGAACGATTATAAATGAACCATACTCAGTTTATTTAGTTTTGTTATTACCTAGTTTTTTTAAAAAACATGTTTTCAATAAACATTTTATTTTATCCATTGAATAAACTAAAAGTGCAAAAGAATCATATTTCATAGAAAATCATATAGTTTTTATGTATAAATTCAGATGTTTTAGAAAAAATTAATTAAAAATCACTCCTACGACATGTAACCCTATAATAACAAAAAAATAAATAAAATAGTATGTACATAATTAATAATGGTTGCGTATGAGTGATTTTCTTGTATTATTCGCAAGTATTCGATCTGATGTACATCAATTGAGAAACAAAAATTCGGTTTAAAAGAAAATGTTCCTAAATAACCGTAGAAAAAGTCGCTTAATCAACGCCTTCATATAGGGTTTTCCAACAAGAGGTGTTATTTTGGTATTCAAAGAAAAATGGCATTTTTTGAGTTAAATGATCGGATGTTTATTTCATAACAAAGAGGAAGGTATGCCGTGAATAATGAAAAACAACATCAACCAATTGGCCACCACGACCACGCTTACAGGACCATATCCTTTTCATGAAATTTTCCATAACCAACTCGAAAAGTGGCTGACCTATGTCCTCAATAGCCTCACGAATTCTATCTTTGAGATCTTGAATCGACGCTGGGCTGTAGGCGTAGACCTTATCTTTCACGTGGCCCCAAAGGAAGAAGTCGCAAAGTGTTAAATCAAAACATCTCGGTGGCCAATCTTCGAGAGATAACATGGTCCGGAAACTTTTCCCGTAAAAGAGCAATGGTTTCGTTCCAAAGAACGACGAGGAATGGGTTTTCTTCAACACTTTGTGCTACAGCAGCAATATTCTCAGTTGTTCTTGAGCGACGTGCACGGGTTTTATTCCTCACTAACTTATTTCAACAGCTCGAATTTTTCCACCATTTTCTGTATTGCGGTCCGACAAGGTGCTTCACGACGACCCAAAAATGCTTTAGTTTTGCAAACTGTGACTGCAAGATTTTCACCATTTTTTTTTGTGAATTTTAGTAATTTCAATGCATTGTTGAAGCGTGTATCGTTCCATTTTTAGTAATGGCGTAATTTCTACTTGTCAAATGTCAAAGAATAAAAGCTTCGAAAGTGACAGCTACCGATATACAGGGTGATTCAAAATAACAACCCTTGTTGGAAAATCTTTTAGTAGGGAGGGTACATTGCATTTATGCTAAAAGTATACCGATCGAGTCAGAATCACTTTCAAGTTCGATAAAACGATGTCCGTCCTTCAGTCTGGTTGGCTGTCCATGTAAGCCTTGTGCGCAAAGTACAGGTCGCAAGTTTAAAGATATTTGGATACAATTTGGCATACATTTTTTTCAGACCAAAGATGAAGCATATTTAAAATGGCAGAAATCCGTCTATTATTTCACTAGCCCCATACAAATTTTGTCCCGAAATATAAATGGAAATCAAATTTTAAATTTGTTTGCGGATCAATACATAATCCACTTTTTGCATTGAACACATTGAAGGCACGACTATACAAAGACTACACGAACACAAATGCTGCCGGCTGCAGTTGTAGTCGTGTGGCAGCTACTGAATTATGTTATAGACGACAGCTACAAAGCAAACAGCTGATTTATAATTCAGTGGTGTCATTTTATTTTTGTTGGTTTTTACTTTAATAAAAAATAACAGTACAAAATTAAGTAATTAAGATTTAAAAAATTATTTTGAATAAAACTATATATGTGGTAATAATTTATGTACCTGTTATTATTTATTACAATATGGTTATCAGAAACTTCTCTTAATAAAGAAAAAAAAAGTATTTTTAAGCACTAATTTGAATTACATTTTTAATTATATTAGCAGCACTATTTCTGTTTTGTGGTTGACAAAATAGAAATTAGCTTAATTCTTCTGCAGCGGCAAAAGTAGTCGAGTGGTCGTGTAGCTGTGCTGTCGTCAAAAGAATCGTCTTCATATAAACGTGTGTATTTAATTTTTGACAGATTGCAGTTGGTAGTCTGCTGTCTTCAATGTGTTCAATGCTTTAGCTAAGCAAAGGGCGCAAGGTTTGTGGAACATCTGAGGAGTTAATGAAGGTTTTTGATATAAGTATTTGATATTGGCGAAAACCCTAGTATTTGAAGATTGATATTTTAGTAAAATAAAATAATTTTATAAATTTTTGGACGTCATTTACCTTAAACACTAAAAAAATTATGACATGTTGATTTTCCATGAAGAAAAATATAAAATTTGAATTAATGTAAAATTTTACCGGTTAAAGATATCATAACAAAATTTGGCACTTATATAGACTCAAATGTTCTTAAATCAATGGTATTACAATTTCTAACATTTTTTATTTTCAAATTTCAAAATTCCTAAAACGGGGAAAATGTGTTGCAAAAACTGAGTTTTTCTAGAAAAGTGCATACTGTGACGTTATTTACCGTGTGATAATAAAAAAACTTTGTAAGTATTTAGGAAACATATAGGGTTATACAAATATGAAGCTTTTTCGAGTATAGGTGCTTTGCCTTTTTATAATTTTTTACTCAAACCTATTTTTTTTATTAAAGTTGGCCAAGTTTGAATAGGTTTGGGGGGTGTTATGTCCGCTTAAGTGAGCCAAATTTTACTTTATACACTTTTGCATTAAGTTCTCTTTCCGGATTATATAAAAATTGTAAATAGTTTTTCTACAAAAGAAAAAATATAGGGACTTTTCTGGAAAAAAAACGTCAAAAATTCGACCCTTTTTACATGCTTCAAATTTGGATGCGTGTATCTTTTTACAGGGACGAGGTAGCTGTTATTAAGTTTTGTATATATAGCTGATATTTCAAAAATAAATTTGGACCCTCCGTAACCCGCCATATTCAAAAAGAACATAAGGAGATCAAACAAAATTAAAAAAATAAATCAGTAAACCTAAATATACAGTGGTGGCCATGAGGTTAGCACACTTCATACTTGCTGTTTTCTAAAGCAAATTATTTAATTTCATTGCAATTATAAACTAAAGTTTTTGGTAATTAGTGTTGTTTATGGTGTGATCAATAAGTCCCGTTACTTTTTTTTTGCATTCTATCGCTATTCTCTTTCAAATTTGCATTTTAGTGCAGTAATATGTAAAATAAGCTGGACACAATTTTAGCACATATAAGTATAATTAAATTTTTTAAAAGTTTTTTGAGGGTATAAATATTAATTGGTAAGTTTAGGTATTATTTAATCAATGAGGAAGACAAACTGACTTAATAAACATTATTTAGATATGGCTAAAAAAAAATGGTGTACAGAGGAACAACGAAAGATTATTCAACAAATGAACTCGAGAGGAACAAGTATAAGTGAGATTGCTTATACTTTGGAATGCTCCAGGAAGATGGTTTATAATGCATTAAGACATATTCAGAAATATAAAACATCTAAAAATGTTACACAGGCTCCTCGGCCCAGAAAAACTTCACGTAAAGAGGACTCTTTAATATACATAGCCTCTGTCGAAGATCCTTTTAAGAGCTCCACCGTAATCCAGAGAGAAATTTCAGGAAAATATGGTATCAACGTGTCCAGCAAAACGATAAGAAGAAGACTTAATGAAAAAAATTTACGTGGATGCATTTCTCAGCATAAGCCACATGTTTCAAAAAAGAACATACAAGCTCGGTTGTCCTTTGCTCGTGAGCATTTGGAAAAGCCGTTAATTTTTTGGAAAAATGTCCTTTGGAGTGATGAATCTAAATTTTGTAGATTCGGATCGGATGGTAAGAGGTATGTATGGCATCCTCCGAACATGCAACATAATCCAAAGTACACCAGTAAAACAATAAAACACGGTGGGGGTAATGTGATGGTGTGGGCAGCATTTTCTGGGTATGGTGTTGGTCCTATAAAAAAGATTGATACTCGTATGGACCAGTATGTATACCAGAATATACTTCTAAATACAATGATACCTTATGCAGAGGACAACATGCCACTTAGGTGGCGATTTATGCAAGATAATGATCCAAAACACACCTCACGCTTAGTGAGGTGTTGCTTGGAATCGAACAATATCGACGTGTTAAAATGGCCAGCCCAATCTCCGGATCTCAATCCTATTGAGAACCTTTGGAATGATGTGGAGCAGCATGTAATAAGAGAAAAGCCTAAAAATTTGGCCGATTTATGGAAAGAAGTAGAAAAAGCTTGGAATGATATTTCAGTGGATCGCTGTATGGCCCTTGTAGAAAGTATGCCAAGGAGACTAGCAGCTGTGATCAAAAATAAAGGGTATCCAACTAAGTACTAAGTTTTTAGTGAAATAAGTTTTTTTTGTTTTGTTACTTTTTTAATATGAATAAACTTTTTTATTTTGTGCTAAAATACTGTCCAGTGTTTTTTTGAGGTTATTCTATTCTGGATAGAAAAACGCAAAATATATATAAAGGAATAATGCTGGACATGATGGGACGTGATCTTAGAAGGACAAGTAACACACATGCAAAAGATATCATAAAAAAATTAAGAAATATAGGAAATATTTGCGTTTAAAAATAGCAAGTAGCTAGTGTGCTAACCTCATGGCCACCACTGTATATTCTGATGGATGTAATCTACACACGTAAGCATATTTTTTCTAGATCTTTTCAAGGACTATAAAACTTATATAAAACTTCAGCAGATTCGGATCCTAAATGGATTTTTAGCGTTTTTTTTTTAAATTTGAGACCCGAAGTGACCAACTTTGAGCTGCCATGCACTGGTTCTCAATAGTGCTAGAAAGCTTAACAAATGTAAATCAACTCGAATATACCTCAGCTCCATCCGTCTGAAATTTCGTAACAATATCTCCAGTAGTTCCCGATATACTGAATTATTTAAAAAAAACGTTTCTAAACAACTGTGTAACGTTTAAAGGTTGTTAATTTTATTGGAAGTTTTGAGATTTCATTCGATATTAAGTTAAAGTAGGTAAAGGATGTTATAAAATGTTTATATTTATATTTTTCTTTGAGAAACAAAAACTATTTTTAATTGGATCTTTTTTCCAACATTTAATTTGTTAAAATTGGAAAAGCTTAAAATCTCTCGAAATTACAAATTTCTTTGTAATGACGGTACAACACCCACTGTTACGTACTAAGCACTAAAGACTTTCACAATTATTGTTTTCCAATAATATAAATCGCAAATGCAAAGTTTCCGCTTTGAACCGCATTTTAGGTATTGTGAAGACATTTTCCTAATCAAAGTACAAAACGGCTACAGAGGAATCTGCATCTCGCTCCCCTTTGGCTATGATCTTCTGCATAGAGTGTGTATTATATTCTGTATTTTCATTTTTATTTAATGTCTCAGTACAGGCAAATCCCGGTATAACGAATCTCACTTTAACGAATATAACGTACAACCACATTTTTAACATTAACTACCTTATATAACGAACGTTTCAACAATTTTGTACTCGATTTAACGAATGTTGAAAAACAAAACAGAATCAAACGAACAATCAAATTTTTAACATTGACAATTATATTAATCTATCATGAATGGCTCAAATAATCATCTATATCTAAAGAATGATGTGTATCGCCTTGTGGAAAAGGAGTTAAATTGTTAATTACTCGACCAGAAGAAAAAACAATTCCGGTTAATAGAATTTCTTTGATATCTAAGCCCAATAAATAAAATAGGCTTTATACTTGTGGATTTCATGCAAGTGATATCTGTATTCAAATAAAATAGGGTGTACGACTTCTTAATAAATCAGCATACAATTATAGTTGAGCGCAATCTAACTCTTGATTTTATTCTCAATGCAAATAAAACTGATATCTAATGGAAAATGATATGAGATAAAACGTTTGTTCACGCTAGAGAAACCAGTGCTCCTAGAAGAAAGTTATCAAAGGATAGACTAACAATTTTGGTTTGCTGTTATGGAATGAGGAACAAAGAATCATTGAAAGCCAATAAAATGCCTCTTGTTTCGTAACAAAGTGTTTTTATAAATTATCTTTATTGAAATAATGGATATTTTTAATGGTAGAATCAATTTTAGAACCGAAATCCGTTTCAGTAAAGGCTTTATTAATCCTTGGTAATGCCCCAAGTCAACCTACCGAAGAACAATGAATAAAAACTACATAATATGAAACAATTTTAGTCATGTCACCGCTTAAAACTTATTCAAAAAATAAATCTCGATATAACGAATTTTTCGATTTAACGAATGGACCTGACAACATATCGTTCGTTATACCGGGATTTGCCTGTATTTACTTTGCGTAAACACATCTATCGCATTGATCCCTTTTTCGGCTAAAAATCACTTTTCAAATACTTACGCTATGTTCTTCAACGGCAATAGTGCGAATCTATTATTTTCTTCACTTTTTCATCAAGAAGGTAATAAAATTGTATGACTTACAACAATTGTATTTTCAATATGAAGAATCAACATTTTGCATAAAAAAATGTCGTTGTCTACTTTTGGTGAACATACGACAAAATACATGTTCAGAACGATGATATTTTGTGACGTACAATGAAATTCGTACTGAATATCTCGGTAGTTATAAGTTTTGGGATAAAACTGATGATACCATTAGAAAGAGCTTGCGAATTATATTATGAATATGTAAAAATCTCGTATTTTGAGGTAACGATATGTTGTATGGGAGGTGCTACGCCAACTACGTAATGAAATAAATCCTTGAAAGTTTTACGGCTTCTCTAATACAGTTCACCAGATAATATGTACTTATTTGGTATGTGAAGTGTCATGTCTGCTAATAATAAGCCAAATTACGTAAAATTATAAAAAAAATTTTAAAAGTTACCCAGATATTCAAAATTGGGTATGTACTTTGTATGGGAAGTGCCTCGCCCACTGTTTCGATCCCGACTAATTTAAGCTAAGCTTCATGCAGTGATAAGAAACTACGTAAAATTATAATTGAACTATTCGGACAAAGTTTGAAGAATCTCGCAATAATAGTTGTCAAGATAGTTATAAATACCTACTTAATTTGTATGGGAAGAGCCACAGTATATATATATATTTTTTTCGAAATATAATACATTAAGTAGTAAGTGAAAAACAAATCCAATATTTTATTGCATATAAAAGTTAAAAACCTTTATTTCTTTTAATAAATTTCTAAGTTTATACTAAACAAGACATAATGTCAAATAATATTTTAAATTTTTGACACGAGCTGCATGAAAATATCCCAAAAATAAAACACGTAACTTGAACTCTTCTGTCATAATAAATACAATACATATGTTTAAATCTAAGTATAGCCATACGTTTGCATATGCATCTAACAAAACACTGAAAGAAATTTATATACATACGAATAATAAAGTTTAAATAGAGTTTCATAAATCTGAAATCATTTTCTAAAATAATGATTTCTAATTAAAAATTTTTCAAAATTGCTTAAAATCATTTTATGTAAGTCACCTTCAAAAATAAATTATATTGTATAGCTTGAAAATGTTTTTTTTCGCGTAGTGTAACTAGCTCACTGATGTCCCTTATGCGGATGTTACGTTAAATGTTTAGTGTATGTATGCAAATATGCATGTGTTTGTCACATTGTATCTTTATACATATGTAGGATTATTTTCGTATATACAAACATAAATACTTTTTTTCAACTTTGATCGTATTCGTATGTGGAATTATATGTCCATATCCTAAATTTTGTTTATATATTTAGTTTAGAAAAGGTAAGTTTTTTGATGGAACAGTGATATTGAGTTAAACCAGCCATCGAGAAAGAAAATTATTTTTATTCAATTGAATATCATGTTTCAGTTTAAAATACAAAATTATTCGATTAATAATTGTCAAATAATAGAATACTCGAATAAATTTTAAAAAATATATTATATAAATAGAAATATTGATGAACAAATTATGAGATTTCTTTTTTGGGAAATTTCGGTTCATGGTGTCACCTTGTCAGAATGTTAATTAATTCTTTAAATACACTAGACAATTTGTACAAAAATTGCTGCAACCCTAAAGCTAGAGTTTCCAAAAAACCGTAGTATTTCAAAATCGCGGTTTCGGTTTTAAAAAATTTAAAACCGATCGGTTTCGGTTCGGTTCGGTTTTGTGATAATTTATTAATTATTAAAGTCTGTCTGTCTGTCTGTCTGTCTGTCTGTCTGTCTGTCTGTCTGTCTGTCTGTCTGTCTGTCTGTCTGTCTGTCTGTCTGTCTGTCTGTCTGTCTGTCTGTCTGTCTGTCTGTCTGTCTGTCTGTCTGTCTGTCTGTCTGTCTGTCTGTCTGTCTGTCTGTCTGTCTGTCTGTCTGTCTGTCTGTCTGTCTGTCTGTCTGTCTGTCTGTCTGTCTGTCTGTCTGTCTGTCTGTCTGTCTGTCTGTCTGTCTGTCTGTCTGTCTGTCTGTCTGTCTGTCTGTCTGTCTGTCTGTCTGTCTGTCTTTCTGTCTGTCTGTCTGTCTGTCTGTCTGTCTGTCTGTCTGTCTGTCTGTCTGTCTGTCTGTCTGTCTGTCTGTCTGTCTGTCCGTCTGTTGAAATCAATTTTCTGAAGACCCCAGATATCTTCGGGATCTAAATCCTCAGTAATTCTGTCAGACATGCTTTCGAGAAGTTTCCTATTTAAAATCAGCTAAGTCCGTCCATAAATAATGGAGATATGAGCAAAAATCCGTGACAACCTCTATTGTTGGCTTATTTTTTATCTATATCTCGATTACTAAGTCATAAATATAGACAATATGGATATCTAATGATAGACATTTCAAAGTCCATTGCAACGATGTATATAAGGCTATACAAAGTTGGACCTACAATGGGTCAAAATCGGGAAAAATTTTTTAACTCCAATTTTTTTTTCACAAAAAACATTCTTTTGAAATAAATTTTTTTCACTAATAAATAAAAAAAAAATGTAAAAATTGGAAAAAACGTTTAAAAAACAATTTAGAAAAAAAAAAAATTTAAAAATTAAAAAAAAAAATTTTAAATTTAATTTTTTTTTTTAAAGTATAATTTGGTGAAGGGTATATAAGATTCGGCACAGCCGAATATAGATCTCTTACTGGTTTTTGTATCATTATATCATCATCTACGACAAAAAATTAATTAGAGATCGTAACAGCACAACATTTACTTGATTGAATATATTATTCCGCATATGTTGTTGATCTAAATTGGCGTCTAATAAAGAAGTTCTTTGTATATTTTTTTCACACTAGTACACTAAAATTAGAAGTGCAAACAAATTACAAAAATGGCTGCAAACGAAATGCTCATTTTCTGGGATAAAACACGAATTCCAATACGAGACAAGTCTTCTATCATAAAGAAAGTTGACACATTTCACCAGGAGTGGAGGAAATTGAACAAGATCACAACAAGAGGAGGATCGCCGCATAAGGTAAAAGAGGAAAAGTTTGTCTAAGAATTAGACGATCTCTTCGATATTTTACATGTTAATGAACTCACCACGATTACAGTAGAGGATAGAAAGTTTTTTGCTTACGTCCAGGCAGCATGATTGGCATTGACATGACTCTTATAGGTGTTGTAAACAGAAAATTGGAAGAAGAAAAGGCAATGGAGGCAAAGAACAACGGCCATTACGAGAGACTACTGAAATTAATAGCTTAGCAAATGATAAGTATTGAATATTCTAGAAGACGAACAATTTTATTAAAACATGTAATTTTGCAGAAGTAAATGACCAATTTTTGTCGAATGACTTCAGTGCTTTCGTAACTGTGAAAACTAGAAACTTTTTTAAACGCTACAACTTACCGCATAAATTTATATGATATCCGCCAGAAAGTGACCTTGAAAATTTTTGAGGCGTGAAAATTATGGAGGACTACAATAAAATATTGTACAGGGACGAATAAGAAAATCAATATTTGATTCAAGTTGTCAGTGATTATCGCAAAAAATATCCGAGTTTTGAAAAAAGCTATTTAATATAATTTTAATAATAATGTTATACATAAATAACATTAAAAAACCATTTTATTTTATTGCAATAATTGTACAAATATATTTTTATTTTTCAATTTTAGCCAATTTTCGTGAAATGGGGACAACATGAAGATAGAGGGTAAGTTTGTTTTAGAGAAATATTGGAGACACAAATATAATGGAGGTTGCTTATACATTTAAGCTCCATTTTCTATTCATTTTGCCCTAATTTTTGTCCGAACCTCGTTTTTGAAACAGATGATTTTTCGACTTTATCGATAAACACCAAATGCTGAAAATTTGAGCAAACTGGATAACGTTTAGAGCTTGTGCAATTTATGTGAGATTTCGAGTTTTGGGTCAAACTAATTTTAAAAATAAATGCTTTAAAGAAACAAGCAAGAGGGCTATATTCAGCTGTGCCGAATCTTATATACCCTTCACAAAATTATACCTTTAAATACAAATTTTAAATATTTTTAGGTAAACAAAATTAAAAAAAATTTTAAATTTTTGAAAACATTTTTTTTTTAATTTGAAAAAAAACTATGAAAAAAAAATTTTTTTTGTTAAAAGAAAATTCGGGTTAAAAAATATTTTTTCCTTATATACATCGTTGCACAGTGGGGCAGAATCACCATTTTATTTTTTTTTAATAAATCTGGCATTTCTAAACGGCTGGTCCGATCGGGATAAAATTGGACATGGGCATAGCCAAGAATTCGAGTTTAAGTTATTAAAATGGACCCTACAAATGCTCCAGGGGCGGGGGCTATGGGGGCTCAAATTAGGGTACCTTCGACATGTAAAATTTTTAAACACGTGCCATTTTTTTGTTTCCCATCCGATTTCAAAGATTTATATATTTTTGGAAAGCGCTTGGCTCTTGAAAAAACATGCTTGCGTGTGCTAGTTATCTCTTATAATATCAGAGTTATAGGCATTTAAAAATTTAACTTTTAACTTTGAACTTCTTTTGTTAGTTAGACAACTAAATTGCCAATAACATACAAGAGATTTCAGGGCAATATCAATTATGGATCCAAAAATAAACGATTTTCAGTTTAAAAATTCGAAAAATAGTAAATTTTTGCAGGTTTTTCTGTAAAATGGTGACAGAACTCTTTTATTTTAATAAAAAAAAAACTTTATTTAAGAACATATATCAATTTTATGCGTTTCCGTAAGGTATCTTTACGGAGAACATATTGGTGTAAAAGACATGTCTTGTTTTTCGAATATTTGATTCTGCCCCACTGTGCGTTGCAATGGACTTTGAAATATCATCCAGATATAGATCAAAAATAGGCAAAAAATCGTGGTTGTCCTGGCTTTTTCCTTCTATCTCAGCTATTTGTGGGACAGACGGTCAGACGGACAGACATGGACATGGCTATAACGATTCGCTATCTATAACGATCCAAAATAAACATATATACTTTATGGGGTCATGGTGAAGGGTATAAAAATCTAAGTAAAAATAATATTTTAATGTAAATCCAATTAAAAACTGTATAAAATATAACAAATTTCTACTTAATACCAAAAATATCGGAAGATTTCATAAATATTTCAGAAACCTAACTTTACATTTTGAATTTTTTTTTAAAGAAATTTCCAAAAATTGTTTGTTGTAGTAAATATTAAAATACGGTATACTAAAAATAGAGATTGTTGGAGCATCATAATAAATCTATATTTTGGGACATATTTGGGGAGTTTGAATAAAAACGTGTCAGTTACTGTACTACGGTATGCATACGTAACAGGTTTCTTACAATACTTCGAAACAGCTAAAGTGAAGTACAGCACGACTGGAATTTCGTGAACTAATCAACCTTCTATGGGAAATAAGTAGAAAACTAAGTTTCAAAACTTTACCTTCTTGCACACAAACACCTTCTGCTTAATCTGTGTGCATTGTAATTGTAACTCCAAAGCATTTCTTTAAGAATTTTTAACTTTTTGTTGTCCAAACTATTAAAAGCAAATACCCGTTTAGTTTAATTGATGTTAAACAATTTTGGGAAATGCTCATATCTACACGTATGTGTTTGTACAATGTGCATATGGATACAATTCTGTTTTATTATTCATATTAAACAAAAAAAAAAAGCTTTAACAAAAAAACATACGCACACAAATACACTATAACTTCCACTTACGACAAGTAAAAGAAAATCTCTGCATTGTAAGAAATCTATGGGATTTTTATGTGACCATTTACGTGCTGCTGTTAAGTATGAGAAGAAACTTCATTGTTTCGTTACAATAAAAGAAAGTCAAAGCAATTTTGACACTTTTGCGAAAATACGAAGAATATTTTATTGTAGTGTGCGTTTACCTTTTTAAAATTCAAATCTTTTCTACATTCTCCATTTACTTTACGAATATACATACATGACATTTTTATACACATTAGGGCGGCTCTTATTTTACTATTTTGGAAAAGCCAAAGGCTGATATATTTAACAAAATAGGATAAGTTAAATGTTGATTAAAATTTGATGAACAATTTTATTTTGTATTTAATTTACATAGATATTTAAACATATATAACATACATACTAAGGTTTGAGATCGAAAAATTCTTAATACACGTTTTTCATTTAAACTTTTCCCAAGTATTATTTGATTTTTTTTTTATCAAGTTACCTTTGTAAAGCCTGTCAGTTATTATGTTTAATGTCAATTATGTTCATTTGTTCTCAATCTGATTTAAATGAGTGATTAGAAAAAAAGTGCGTACTAAAATGATTAAATATTTTTAACAAAACCCAACTTGGTCCTGCAAAAAGTTGCAAAACAATCAAAGATATGCCGTCAAACTGAATCCAATGTTATTAAACAGTACCGGGAGCAGTTGTCCTTTGATAGAAAACCTGGTTCAGGTAGAAGGAATGGTCCACAAGATGTTTCTAAACCCAAAAGAATAGAAAGCATTTTCAAAAGTGCTCCCAACACATCTGGTAGAAAAGCAACCAGTAGAAAAGCAACCAGTACCTCAGTGCTCGGACTATTTGGTACGAAAAGTTAATTAGAATTCGAATGCTCTAGTTTGTCCATTAAGATCAACGATTGCCGAAAGACGGCGTGTGTATAAATAGTGGCAGAGGTTGCAGTCGTGAGTGAGTTTATCATAGGCGCTGTTAGAGTTAACATCAACTGTCTTGTACATTTGAATTTGTACATTGTAAAGTGTGTGGGCATTTCTGCGAATTGATAAACGTGTATAAAGACAGTGAGAGACTATTTGAACTGTTGTTATTGTACATTTTAAATAAAAAAATAGTTGTTACAAATTTTAAACTACTAAAACTGCTTTTATTTGCAATCAAAGTATCCGGATTATTTAAATAAACCACGTTTTTAAAAAGGTTAAAACGTAACAATATTTTGCTATATATGTAAAAAACTTTAAAATTTTTCAAAGGGGGCAAGGTTTGTGGAGCTTCTGAAAAGTAAATATAGGCTTTTTATATAAGTAGATTGATATTTTTGTAAAATTAAATAATTTTATAAATTTTTCGAACATAATTTATCTCAAAACTAAATAAAATTTTAATATGGTGATTTTTAATGAAGAAAAATATAAAATTTGAATTAATGTAAAAACTTAACGGATAAAGATATTATAACAAAATATTTAACTAATATAGACTCAGATGTTCTAAAATCAATTGCATTATAATTTTTTTATTTGCAAATATTGAAATTCTTAAAACAGGGAATATGTGTTCCAAAAACTGTGGCAAATTTTAGTACTTTTTTATAGGTTGCTCAAAAAAAGTTCTTTAGTTAAGAAACTACTACTGTCATGATTTTGTTATACCTCAAGATGTCTAGCTTCCATTTCTATTTGAAAATTCTGCAATTGGTTAAAAATTGCAGAAGATACAGGCTGCTGAATATGGAATTTTTAGTGCCTTTAAATAAGTGAACCGGAGTGTATTTTTTGTCCGTTATTTATTTATTTGTGCGTCTCCATTAATCTGTCTGTCCGTCTTTCCATGTAAATTTATTAATCAAAGTACAGGTCATAATTTTAAACATGTTCCAATGATATTTGATCTACATCACTTTTTGCACACAAGGACAAACTCTACTAATTTTGGTTATAATACTTAGGTTCATGATTTCACCTAGCCTCCGTACAAATGTCCTCCCGAGCACAGTGGGGGAAATGAAAAAAAAGTGGAAATAAATTTGTAACTTCTAAACCAACATTCCAATGTTAATAAAATTTCCCACGGCTATAGAGGAGGTATAGTTGAGTTTAAGTTTTGAATTTTGACTTTAAATACTCTGGTGGGGCGGAGTCTTAAGATCTTATAATGGGGTATCTCGGGTATATGAAAAATTAAAATTTATGCCAAATTTGTGTTCACCATCCGATTAGAAAGATTTTTGTATATGTAGAATCGAAGAAGAGAGCTAAAAAACATTTATTGATTTATCTCTTATAGTTAACGAGATATTCACATTTGAAAACTAAAATTCCAAGTTTTTTATCTACCTTCGTCTGGATTTTTGGTAATAGCAGATCCAAATCTTTCCCAATTTAATCAAATCGTCAAAAGTTATTTTTTTCGCGATTTTTTTTTTTTTTTAAAGAACTTACATTAATCTTTAGTTATACAGAAAGCAAAAACTAAATAAATCACGTGTTTATATTTTTCTCAAAGGCAACATTTTAGGAAGTACTACAAATATAAAATAATTTCAAAATTTGTATAACTGCGAGTTCCAGAGCCTTCAGAATTAGACCCATTTTTTATGCAAATTGCTAATTTATGCCAAATTTTCTCTAATAACATAGCTGATTTTAAAAAATTAAAACAACTCTTTCATGACCCAATATGTTCTTAAATATCTTGCAAAGGGAATTTATAACCCGAACCTCGGTACAGTCAACAGCGTAAAAAATCTAAGAAATATCAGTTTTGCCATTTTTTAAAACTTTTTTGGGAATTGTGGGATTCTTAATAATAATTCACAAATTTCTTTCTCACTTTTGCATATCGATCAAAAATGTTTATATTAGTGTTTTATTGCATTTTAAAAATTAAAATTTTCAAAAAAAAAAAAAAACCGATACCATTTTTGATCCCTATATTTTTGAAAAATTTTTTTTATAAATTTTTAAGAATTTCAAAATTGTATTAATTTTTGAAAAAAAGACACAATTTCCTATACGTTGATATATAATATGTATATCTTATATTTTCCAGAAGTCTCATTAATGGCTTCAAAATATATAACTCACAGTAATTAAATTCATCATGTAGTGTTGTCCGATTTTTGGTAATGCAGTAGTCGGCAATGCAGTGCACAAAAACAAATTACAAAATGGCAAGATTCTGTAAATTTTCTGTTTGTTGTTGATTTTCAATCTATAAATAATCCATACAAAGGGTATTGAGATAAATGTGTCACAAAAACAGGTGGGTATATAACGTATTACCTAATCTTGCTTAAAATTATACAATTTTAGGGCACTCTGGTTAAGGTTTGACTTCCTTATAATACCCTTTCACTATTTCTTTAACCGAATTTAAGATATAAATATTATTTCATATAGCTTCTAATATTACTTTAATATTATTACTCTATAATGCATAAAATTTATGTAAAAATTGTGAATTTATACCTATTTTAAAATGCATTTTTTTTAAGTTGTGTCAAAAAGTTGGAACTAAGAAAAAACAAAATAAAAAAATGTCCGATTTAATACGATTTTTTTTTAAATTCCAACAAACTTTTGTAATTTTGTAATTTTTTTTAAAAAAATTTATTTTTTTGAGCGATAATAAATAATTTTACTCGAAATGTTTAATCAAAATTTTACTTGTGAAAAATTTTGAAAATACTGAAGAACTTCAAAATAAAAATTTCAACTCATTTTTAAAAAAAATTATTTTTGAGAATTATTTTCTTGAAGCAAATCAATTAATTTCTTTATTTATACATTTTTTTTTTAAATTTGACTGACTTTTGCGACCTCTGGTGAAGTCTAGGAGAGTTAAATAAAACCAATATTTATTTGAGTTGTGTTGTTAGCTATCGATCAATATATATTTTATCATATTTTGAGCCATTTTTTTTTTTTTTGTCTATGAGACAAAGCACCGCACAGTGGTCCAAAGGCTCAATCTAGCCGGAAAAAAGTAATTTTTTTAAATCTTTCAGAAGCAAATTTTTTGTATGGTAATATGTTGACAAGTGTCCATAGTACATAACGGCATATTTTTTTTCTTTAAATAGCTAGACTAGCTTTGATACATTCCTTCAAAAACAAGTAATTGCTTTTTTGTTAAAAAATTAATATCTCAAGTGACATTTAACAGTACAAGTGAAATTGTCGTCAAAAAATAATAAGAACAATTAATAAAACATTTGTCGGTGTAATTAATATAACAAAGGTAAGAGTAAAAATTACTGTTTATATTTTTCAGAAAATATGTTTCGTTTAGGAAAAAAATGCAATTATGTACATGTGTGTTTTAAATGTGAAATTTTTGTTCAATGTCCAAATTCTATTAGAATTTCAAATGGTAATTTAACAGAGTTAAGCTTTAGTTTTTATGCTGTCGTCATCTTTATAAATGTGGCTTTCTAATGTTTAAAAAATTAGCTGACACTTTTTTTTATTTCATTCGATTTTTATTTCATTTAGAGTTTAACATGTCCATTACAAGAAGGAGCTGTATTTTTATTTTTAAGGTTGGCGTGGCATTTCGCCCACTTCAAATTTTTTAATCAAAGTTAGCCTTTAATTACTTCCACACATACAGAAAGACAATGTGAACATTTCAGGAAAATCGTTCTAGCCGTTTCGCCGTCTATAGGCTTCAAACAAACCCACAAAGAAAAAATTTACATACAAAAACACACATTCATGCAAAAAAAATAAAAAATTTTCTAAGATTTTCCATAACGAACCAAGTTTCATGTCGGAATGGCTTTTCAAAAGCCAGTTATGACTTTTTTCCGGCTAGATTGAGGATTTGGACCACATGGAGATAACCTACACATGTAAGCGTAGATATTCTCAAGGACTATTTTTATTTTAAATTTCAGCTCATTCGGATCAGAAAATGATTTGTGGCGATTTTTTTTTTTTAATTTTAGACCCGAGGTGACCTCTCGTTGGTCCCCATGACCGCTATGAAACTTAAAAACTGTAAATCAACTCAAAAACACCTCAGCTCCAATCGTGGGAAATTTCATAACCATATCTCCAATATTTCTCGAGATACCGAATTATTTCGAAGAAAAAACTTTTCTAAACCACAGCACAGTGGATAATATACACACTACTTTCTACTTTAAAGAGTTAAAATTATACCATATTCAATGGGGTATTTTTAATATTTATAATTATTTGTTTTAGGATTTTCTTACCATGTTGGAAAGGTATTTTCGTTATGAGTTTTCTATATATTATTAGCAGATTCGAAATTTATTCATTTAAAATATATAATAAGGGTCCTCATGTAAACGCTTAAAAGCCTCGCAAACTGTGCATTTTTACACTCTCGCAAATGAACTGTCAAAAAATGTATGGAAATTCGTTTGCACAACTCCGATAAGCGCGACAATTTAGACTCGCAAACTTGAATTTATTGTGCATTTGATGAATCAGCTGCTTTTTTTACTTTTATTTATGAAAAATAAAAATAAAATAAAATATAAATATTTTGTGCATGTGAAAATTGTGTAACTTTGGAACAGAATGATTGGATTGAATGGCAATGTGTATAGAAACATTAGCCAACAGCTAGAACATAAACAAAATCTTCAAACTATGTACATCATCGTTTGTTCCAAAGATTTAACTTTCATTCAACATTTTTAGAATTTAAGTTTATACAATTTGAAAAACTTTTTTTACAGCTTTTGTTGAATTTATTTTTATTTGACATTTTTAACAAATATAAATTTTTTGTGTAAACTTGCACAAAATTGAGTTCATGAAAAATGTCGCGCAAATTTGGACATTTACCCAAATGGGAAACTTAAGCGTTTAAATGAGTACCCTTAATGTTTTGTGGCTTACCTACGCAACTTTGACTTGGATTTTAACTGTTCTCGCAGTTTGCCGCCGATCTAGCTTTAACATAGAACTAAAGTTTAACTTATTATCTAAAAGATATATCAAAACTAGGTGCCTTTTCGTGCCTATAAACAAATGGCATTCAAACATGTGGAGCAACTCAGAAATTAAAAAAAAAAAGAAAAAATATCAACTTTTTTGATTTTAGTAGCTTTTCATTGCTTATTTTGATTTGAAAACTTAAAAATTTTGTTGTTCGCAAAACAATGTTTTAATTTTTATAATCGGATGAAAATTGTATAGTTATTCATCTTTTCATTAACACCTTTTATAGTATTTTCTCCCCCAGCGCATATGAATAAAAAAACTAAAAAATTGTTTTAAACTGTTTTTAATTTACAAGTTAAATTTGTTCGAACTTTTTTCGAAAAAGTTTAATAACCTTTGCAAATATAAACCGATTTTTACAAGTAATGTCTGGTTTTTTTTCTATATAAAATTGTCTTTAAAACAGTGTGCATAAAAAATATGTTTTCATAGAAAAAAATTAAAATAACTATTGTTGAATTTGAAAAATTTTGAAAAAAAAAATAGTAAAATTTTTATAAAAACTTAAATAATTTCTTTAAATATTCATTTTATGAAAGATTAATTCCTTGCCTCCCCATAATTATTTAAAATTATTAAATCGGCCTTAAAATGTGTGAATTAGAGGTACTTAAGTTCTACGGCTTACCCTAAAACTGTTTTTTTTAAATACTCAAATGTTGATTGTGTTTCAAAATCCTTGAAAACGGTTTTAAACTTTAAACTTCGAAAGCATTTTTTTTTAAGTATCATACATTTGCTACCAATGAAATTTTATTTTAACTCTACTGGAGCTGAACATCTATTTCAAAAAAAATGCAACATTTGGCTCTATAAATATTCGGCCGAAGGTTGTAATTTTCCAAAAAACCTAAGCTAAAAAGCTGTTAACAAATGTAAGTTGTTAATACTATTTAAACTAATGAAAAAGTACATAAAAATACCTCTTACTTGCCTTAACATATCACTTTTATACAAAAATTAAAAAAAATCAAAAATGTATTTTTAACTGTTTATTACTTTTTTTTATTATGATTCGATTTTTATGATTAAAAAAGAAAATTAATGCTTAAAGTTTCACCTATTCAAAAAAAATCTTACAAGAATCCTCATCCATTCAAAAGTTACAGATTTTTGATCCGAAAATGACCAAAATTTTCCACTGTGCACTGTGCCGCACTCAAAATCTCGTTTGAATAGAACTACGAGTAAAACAAAATCTCAAAACTTCAAATAAAATAAGTAACCTCTAACTGTTATACAATTTTGCACACAAAGAACAATTTTAGAACTTAGACAAAATAAGAGCCAGCCTAATACACATACACTTCTATTAATGTATGTAAGTAGAGAAAAACTAATTTTAAGAATGTATTGTGTAGATTATACACTGCATACTTTATATGTACGTATGTATAGTAAGTGTGTGTGTGTGTGTAAGCGATGCCAAATGATTTATCTAGTGATTGTGGTTTTTATGTTTTTACATTGTTTTGTATTTTTCTATTTTTTTTTTCTTTTTTCTAGTTTAAAAAATATAACATACATCGGTGTTGTCTGTACGAATATATAATATGAATGTGTGTGTTTGGTCATTTGTGGCATCTGGTTTTATACTGTCGCATAAAGTAAGAACAGTAAGAAAAGTAAGAAAATTGCTGAGGTCGTTTATGATCAAACTTGATTGTAAAGGTGCACCACACTATTGCTTCTATAATGTGGCACAAACAAGTATGTATTTTATTTTACATTCTTAGATTTAACTGGCAAGCAGATGACAAAAATATGCTGTTACCCAAAATCCTTATTCATACCTTTTATATACTTATGTATGTATGTATATGTATGTTTGTACTATATTGTAGTTGTAATTTAAACAAAATTTGTATTCCTAAACGAAAATAATGAATAAAATCAACTTGTAGGGCTTTTATCCCATTTAGTTGGGATTTTTGTAACACACCTTTGAGAGACTGATAAATCTGTTATTATTTTGTGATGATGCTGCATTAAATATGTTACAAATACATATAACAGCTTTTGTATACTTAGAATGAATACACACAACAATTTACCTAGTTTTTGTTTTTTTTTTCTTTCTTTTTAGATACAAATATTATGATTGCTGTTGTTTACACACAAACTAAATCATTCAATTCAAAACTTATAATACAAATGCTGCCAAAAGGGCATGACTCATGGATATAAAAATAATACATATATACACCCAGAGAAAAATAAATAGTTGTACATGATCACCGTTATCATTTCAATATGTTTGCTAGTTTTTAAACAACTTATTATGATGTAATGATTCATCAGGGACATGATTGCCATAAACATTTTCATCTTTACTACAATCATATATATGATTGCTACAATCAACTTTAACACATTATGTATGCTGCATTCATACAAATAATTACACTGACCACAATATTGTTTATTCACACTTGTAATCATGCTGTGACATTGTAAAACTATTTATTTTTTCTCTTGGTGTATCTAAATTACCATTATATTTTCATTTGTTTGTTCGTATGTTTGTATCTTTCCATCTCCAATATGTTTCATATTAAGCTTTTCCAGCTTCCCGTTTAGTTTTGTTATGCAAAAAGTGTAGTGTGCTATAATTTGATTGAACATTGAACATGTGTTACTAACGATTTGTGCTAAACACTTTTATTGGCTTAAAATTAACTTGGTAGCAACATAAAGCTTATGGCATTTTACTAAAAGTTTTTACGCAAAATAAATTTATTGTTTGGAGAACCAATAAAAACAGACATTAATATGGGATTCTTTCATACTTTTGTAACCGTTATATAGTGATTTATTTTCTTTCATAGTCAAAACTTAGAAATAGATTTGTGTCATCTAAATTGTATTGTTAAATTTGTATTTTGAAAGCAGTTTAAATAAATCACAAAATTGATATTTGGTTTTTGGTTTGCTTTTATATTTAAAGTTCATGTCAACTGAACTAACTTTTGAAATCGATGTCTTTCGATCGGGATGAAATTTGCACCAAGGTTCTATTGGACTTTCTGAGTTAGATGCGGTTAAAATTTTGACATTTTAGCCAAGCCGGTGTTTTTTCTCATTAATGTAACTTATTACCTATTGTTCTTAGCAACATGTGTCCCAAATAGTTTAGATAACTATTTCTTCAATCAAAATGGGCCCTTTTCTTTCTCAAAAGAAAGCTTAGATATTTTCCATGGAGACCTATTTGTTCGCTTAGTGGAATGCGAGTTGGATATCTATCAAAGTAATTGTTTTGTAACTCAAAACATAAATTTTTTTTTTTTTTTTGCAAAATCTAACTTTTTTAAAATGGGCCCTTTTTTTGTCTTTCCGTTTGTAATTTCCACAATATAATTTTCCGACCCTATAAAGTATATATACTCTGAATCCTTATTTAGCCATGTCCGTCTGTCTGTTGAAATCAATTTTCTGAAGACCCCAGATATCTTCGGGATCCAAATCCACAATAATTCTGTCAGACATGCTTTCGAAAAGTTTCCTATTTAAAATCAGCAAAATCCGTCCATAAACAACGGAGATATGAGCAAAAATCCGAGACAACCTCTATTTTTGGCCTATTTTTTTATCTATATCTCGATTACTAAATCATAAATATAGACAATATGGATATCTAATGATAGATATTTCAAAGTCCATTGCAACGATGTATATAAGACTATACAAAGTTGGGCCTACAATGGGTCAAAATCGGGAAAAATATTTTTTAACCCGAATTTTTTTTCACAAAAAACATTATTTTGTCATAAATTTTTTTCACTAATAAATTAAATAGAAAATTGTTTAAAAAATTGGAAAAAACTTTTAAAAAACTATTTTGAAAAAAAAAAAATTTAAAAAAAAAATTTTTTAAATTATTTAAAATTATAATTTGGTGAAGGGTATATAAGATTCGGCACATCCGAATATAGCTCTCTTACTTGTTTAAAATTCTGTTTGTGCTTAAGAGAGTTTTGGTCGCTCAGTGGGATGCTAGTGGGATATATGTCAAAATAAATGTTTTAACACAAAAATTGTATGTCTTGAATTACAAAACATTTATATTGATAGATATCCCACTCGCATCTCTCTAAGCTATTAAAAACCTCGTAAAGCAATGGACCTAAACCAGCAGTATTCGGACGGGGCAACGTCTGTACTATAAGACGGGTGAGGCAAAATTTTTCAACCACTTCTTTCTATATACTTTTTAACAGGTACTGCAAAATGTGGCCTAGCGTTGTCATGGTGGAATATTACGGTTTCATGTCTTGCCCCATATTCTGGGAGTTTTTCGGCCAATACTCGCATCAAACGAATTAGTTACATTCGGTACAGTTTCCCTGTGATGGCCTGACCAGATTTCAGCAGCTCATAATAGGTAGGAACGTTTTTCTACCACCAAATACAGAACATTAACTAGCGGCATAGATATTTTGTGTCCATTCGGCCTTGGTTCACATGCGATCTCTTACGTCTCGGGTTATTATAATGGATACATTTTTCATCGCAAGTAATGGTTAGGTTTCAAAAAAATTTTCTTTTTAACGGTCACAAATCATTTCGGACATTCAAAATCATCTTTCGAGGTCTGTCGACTTCAATTCATATGGTAAGCAATTGTCCTCCTTTTGGATGAATCCAGTTGCTCGTAAGCATTTTGAGATTTCAGCATGAGAACTCCCAATAATTTTGCAAGTGTTTGTTTCGTTTTACAACAATCTTCATGGAGTAATGCCTCCAATTATTGATCTTCAAAATTTTCACCACTTCTGAACCTCTCAAACCATCTCTCGCACGTGAAACCGATGAAACACATTCAAAATAAGGTTTGGTGAGCAATCAGTGTGCTGCAGCAGATCTTTTATTTCAAATTAAAGTAGTAAAGCAAAACTTCAAGTGCAATAGGTTGATACCTTTTCTTTTGGCCTGAATTGGATGATAAGGCCCACTACCCACTTTGCTATATTTCATACATAATGGTATCGATAGCTCTGTCTGTCTGTCTGTCTGTCTGTCTGTCTGTCTGTCTGATAAATAAATTAAAAAAAAAAAATTTTTAAAAAATTGGGAAAAACTTTTTAAAAACAATTTCGAAAAAAAAAAATTTTAAATTTAAAAAAAAAAATTAATTTTATTTTAAAGTATAATTTGGTGAAGGGTATATAAGATTCGGCACAGCCGAATATAGGTCTCTTACTTGTTTTATTAAAATTTAATTGTTGGAGGCTCTTAATGAAAAATCCAGAATGCGAAGTAATAACTCACAAAGAAGAAGTTTTTTTTTTCTGGCGGCACTTTTTAATTATTCTATTTTATTGATTAAAGAAACATCCATACGATCCTAAATGAAGATAAGAGATGAACTATGGGTACTTAATGGTACTTATTTTTATACTTCTTTATTCTGGTATTTTTTATTCTCTTAAAAAAAGGAACCTAGATCCTTGAAATCAGTCAACAAATTTCACAAAAACAAGAGACTTCTACGTAAATTATTCAAAACTTTTGTGATTGCGAGTAAAAAAACAAGGAAAAGCCCTATATTCGGCTGTAGCGAAGTTAGAGGTAAATTTCTATTACTCGTATCTTATATATTTATTAATAACTTTTGCTAATTTCTAATAGCAAAATGTGCGTATATCTGATATCAACATCATTATAACTTTAATCAGTTAATTCGGAGAGACGAACATCATTAACTTTGATACTTATAAGGATTAAGAACATATATACTTTAACTTTAATAATCTTTAAATAAACATTTAAGTTCAAAGATAATATTGAAAAAAAAAGATGTGATGAACTTAACTCTGTGCTACAGAAATTCCTTTTTACTATGTATTTAATATATCTGTATATTGCTACTAGTAACTTTAAAAGAGAAAATACAATTAAACATAAAAGCCATGTTTTATTAACAGGTGCATTTAGTTTCGTTACAATCGCTTGAATATTTAATGGCCAGTTGGCAAGAGAAGCTACAAGGTTGATGGAAGTTAATAGAAAAAGCCTTGGAAGATAACTAAAAAAAAAAACATTAACAGCAAGGTCAAGTAGCTGTATAAATATTTAATGTATAAGATAATGTAAGTAAGTTTAAATTATTGAAACAGATGAAAAATGTAGAATATCATTAAAAAATACGGTATAATTAATGGGAAATGGGATAAAAAAACAAGGGATAAAAAATGTATTACAGTTTTTGCAAATATTAGTTTCAACATTTAACGAAATCGTGGTAAATATTTTCACTATTATTGTGTCTCAGACCTCTTGAATAAGGAATAAAATTACACTTTTGTTAAAAGTTTCAATCAAAAACATAATTTCAATTTAACTAAAAATCCTATAAAAAATTTCTAAAATGGGAATTTTACGATATAAAAAATTGCGCTGTGAATTAAGAATCTAACATACTTTTTATGTTGAGATAATCTTTTAGGAAAATATTAAAAACATTGTACAAGTACTCACATTTTTTGGGATAAAGTTTACATTTGGTGAGGGGCTGGTAAAAGAATAAAATTAATGATTGGAATTTCGGCTTTGGGATTTTAGAACACTAAGCATAAATTCAAAAGTAGCATATTTTACGCGTTTTATATTTTAAAGTTATCCTTGTTTATAAAAACTTTGTAAGTTTTTTAAGAACATTTTTTTATAGGAAGCAAAGAAAACGAAAAGCCAACAAAAATACGAAAATTCAAGATTTTCTCAATTTTCAAATTCGCAATCGATAATTTTTGGACTCTTATTTGATATAGCTTTAAAACTTTTTAAATATATTGCTTGCATGACTTAAAATTGGTGGATTTTTTTAAATTTTTAGCTTTTATTTTGAAACAATATAAACAATATAAACTTATTCAAAGTATTGGCCATTGTTAGCTGTGACATTTTCCCATCTTTCTGGCAACATATGGATTCCGAGCCAAATGAACTCCTCATCTTTTGAGGCGAAGGACGAATTAAGCCAATATCGGATACTCTGTTCCAAAATAAAGCGTATCCCAGAGAGAGCGTTCTGTATCGTTCAAAACAAATAGAAGTCGGACGGGGAAAAATCTGGACTTCACTTCATTCTGAATAGTTTTGAACAGGTATTGCAACATGTGGGCATGTGTTCTCATGACGAAATATTACAGTATATTCTGTGCGTTTTTTGGAAAATGCTCGCATCAGTTGCGATCGGTACATGTTTCCGGTAGTCTGGCCAGATTTCAGCAGCTCATAATACGTAAGAGCCTTTTGGCGCAAAATTCACGTTATACCTACGCTTAATAATTTCCATTTTCACACATACATATGTAATTGCATGCGATATAACCTCTATTAGTTTATAGAATTGTTGTTTTTAACTATATATCTATTTAATGCATTTTTAAATCACTGTAAATATAATTAATTTGATGAACCATATTTTGTTATGATTTTTCTCAACTGTTTTTAAACCGTATACAGTATAATTTTCCGACCCTATAAAGTATATATATTCTGAATATAGATAGCGGAGTCGATTTAGCCATGTCCGTCTGTCTGTCCGTCTGTCTGTTGAAATCAATTTTCTGAAGACCCCGGATATCTTCGGGATCCAAATCCTCAATAATTCTGTCAGACATGCTTTCGAAAAGTTTCCTATTTAAAATCAGCTAAATCCGTCCATAAATAACGGAGATATGAACAAAAATTCGAGACAACCTCTATTTTTGGCCTATTTTTTATCTATATCTCGATTACTAAGTCATAAATATAGACAATATGGATATCTAATGATAGATATTTCAAAGTCCATTGCAACGATGTATATAAGGCTATACAAAGTTTGACCTACAATGGGTCAAAATCGGGAAAAATATTTTTTGACCCGAATTTTCTTTTGAAAATTGAAAAAAGCTTTTAAAAAGACTTGAAAAAAAATTTAAAAAATTTTTTTTTTTTGAATTTTATTTTAAAGCATAATTTGGTGAAGGGTATATAAGATTCGGCACACATGTATTTTACATACACAAATTTTCATACACACAGAAAACAGATTGGTTGGAAAACGGTTACAATTACGTATTTTTAATAAGCTAAATCAATATTTTGTTATTGTTATTAAAAATCTACTAATTTGACCGATTTTCAATGTTAAGAATTGTAAAACCATTATTATAATTGAATTAAGGTTCAGAATATTGTTATATCAGTTGATGTTACCAATTTATTACTTTTTAAATTAGTTTTTGTTAATTCGGTGATTACAACTAAATTGAATTCTGTTATTATGCGTTTAAATTCCAAATATTGGTGAATGTAATAGAAAAATTCGATTGTGATATTAAGAAAAAAGTAGCATTCGATGTTCTCAACCGAAATAAAATTAAAATTGGTAGATTGTTATTTGACTTTTTTGAAAAAAAATATTAAACTAATATAATACAAAATAGAAAACAAGCAACTCATTTGTAATCTAAGGCTGGAAAACCAGATAGATATGGATTTTTCTACAATATTTTAAGCAAAAACCTGAAGAATAGGTTAGAGTAAGTATACGTGTGTAATACAAAATAAGCCAATTCTAATAGGTGGGCATAAAAAACATAGAATATATTTCCAAAAATTTGATCTCTCGTGTGCTAAAACCTGCTAGGCGGACTTTATGGCCAATCTATGGTAACTAATATGTAAGTGGAGAGATCTTATAATGTACTTATGTATATACTTATTAAGTGAAAGGATTTTTTCTAAATTTATATAGGCAAACATACATGTGTATGTAGATGTATTACAACGATTGCGTAATGTCTGGTGCCACTACTATTCGGATCAAATAAGTACATGGATAAAATCAAATTCCCTGAAAAAATCGCAACCTCAAAACCAATTTATTTTTGCACGACTGTCTTTGCTCTACATTAAGTTGGATTTCTTCTGAAATATATACATATATAAACAGTCCCGTAATGTTCCGATGGAGCTAAATTTATCCTAAAATGAAATACTATTTTCGTGCATTACCAAAATCATTGATGTATTGGCTGAGTTTTGTTTTCTATTATTATTGCATTATGAGTTTTTCTTTGTTTATTTTGTATTTTCAATAAAAAAAAAAAAATAAAAAATACGTCAAACCATTTTGAAATTAATTCACAATAGTAATAGATATTTTTCATTTAAAACGGTTACACGTACTATATGAATTCGGTAGTTTCAATCGAATTAGGTGAAAGTATTCATAACCGACAAAATTCGATTGGCGACAAATTCGGTTGCAACAACGAATCTGTTTTGTCTGTGTATGGATCATACGTTATGTATATGTTTACATGTGGAAAAATATGCCAATACATGACACAAAACACATGCAATACATGCCGTGTGAGCTCCCTATTAGCGCCATAGATATTTGATTTGGTGGCGATTCGGCTGGTTGGCCGGGCTTCACATACGATCTCTTAAGCTATAGGTTATCGTAATGTATCCATATTTCATCTCAAGTAATGATTCGGAGCAAAAATGATTTTCTTTTATTCAAGTATAATTTCGGACATGAAAAATCGTATTTCAGTTCGTATGGTACCACATTTCCCTGCTTTTGGATGAATTCTTCTGCTAGCAAGCATTTTGAAATTGCTGCTTGAGTAGCTCCCAATGATTTTCCAAGCTCTTGGTGTGTTTTACAGCAATCTTCATGGTGTAATGCCTCCAATTCTCCATTGCTGAACTGGGCCGGTATAATGAAATTTTGCAATTTGAATTTTCAAATGCGTATAACTCAATAACTATCAGATATAAATTTATTAAAATCTTTGATTTTAGACAAACAAGAAACAATTTCGCATGTCTTAAGTGCCCTACTTTTACCCGCTAATGCCAATTTCTAAAAAAAACGTTGGTAATAATATTTTTTATGGTAAATTTGGGCATCTGATTTCAAAAACAATATTCAAAAATTTGTACAATCAATGGTTTACCTATCAGGTGGGAAAAAATAAATGAGTGCCTTAAGGCACTCTTGGGGCTTTAGAGATTGAACCATACTCATGTTTTAGTTAGAATAGTTTGTAAATTTTTATTGAAAACAACTTTTCTTATTGTTCATCACTCAAATCAGATAATTTGAAACGTTTGTTCGCTCGACCAGCCATTTCTTAAAATTTTATGTAAAAAATTGTAACTCAAAGCAAAGAAAACAAAACAACATTTTGCTATATGAGGAAAAACTGAGGCAGCAAAAGTAGTTTGCAATGCCCAATAGTGCCTGAAGGCACTCATCTATACATAACGTCTCTAAAGAGTATCTTACCTTTTTTTACATAAATCTTGACTCGAATATATAAAATATAAGTATACTTTTTAAGAAAAAATATATGATTGTAATCAGGAAACTCTAAAACACTTCAATCAACGTTTGATAACATAACATGGTCTTCCCATATTTTTTTGGCTGTTAATGCACTTAGTTTGTAAAATGTGCAATCAATATAAAAGGAGCTTACAAGAGGTTTCAAGGCTTATTAAAATATTGAGGTACGTTTTTTAGAAAATGTTACAAGAGTTTTTGAAATGACAAAATCACTTATATTTGCATTTATAGTCATTATTCCGATGAGTGCCTTGAGGCATGCTTAAGCATTAGAGGGTTTCTAACCTACAGCGTCGCTCCTGAGTGGTATTTTTAGCCTCGTAATTAGAAAGGTCGCCTCTTACTGATTACATGAAAGCGACATTGGTAGAAAAAGAAAAAAACAGAAATAAGTTTCGTATATATAGAAATCATGCTACCAAAATGTATAATTATTTTTAGCTCCCATAATTTTATGTCTATTAGTCCATAATGAAACACATGTCTAGGATGCAATACCGAAAATAAATCAAATAAATGTCTTAATATACATAGTAACGCGACAAAATTTTGTGCAAATAACTTTCATGTAATCTTAAATCGGACTACTAAATTTTAAGAAGTCAGATCCATTTTCTTCTAATTACTTTTAGTAATAAGAAAACTATAAAGATTTTGCAAATTTAATTTGAGTATATAGATATTGTGAGATCCCTTGAAA
The DNA here is from genome assembly GCA_942486065.2 of Calliphora vomitoria. NCBI lineage: Eukaryota > Metazoa > Arthropoda > Insecta > Diptera > Calliphoridae > Calliphora > Calliphora vomitoria. Next base: position 14,115,559 of record OW818031.2, on the reverse strand, counting down.
AAAAATATTTAAGGGAGTTCAGTATTTGATGTAAATTTTATTGTTTTTTCTTTTTTTGTAAAATTTTGCTTTTGCAATGTCACGTCAAGACTGTAAGCATTACGCTAATATTTTCTCTGGAATGAAAACCTATATATGTAGTTTCTTCCCACAGTACCAACACATATTATTGCATATTGTATGTTCATAAATATTAAGACATTTCAAGCTTCATGATTTATTAGTAAGTGAGCAAAAGCTGTTAATAAAATTAACGTCAACAAAGACGAACAAACAAACAATGAAACAATTGTTTACATGATAGAAACTATAAAATAATGTTTTTAATATCCTTGAGGTAGGTCACTTCACTTGTGATATGTACTCGTATGTATATGTAAATTATATTCAATGTTTACGACACACAACGCTGTTATCCTTATCCACACTGTTATACTTCGTAATGTACTCTATACATAATTTTATACATTTTATACATTAACATCGCCCTACATAACAGTTTAACTGTGAAAGAGAGTAATGTTAACAGCATGCGCCATTGCTAGGGGGAAAAACTTAACGAAACTCTCTATACAAACGATTAACTTTAACAGTGACACGACTGTGGCCGAACAGGCAACACTATAATGTAATGTATGGTAGTCCTAGGAAAATAATTCATGTAAGGAGTGTTATTGTATATCAGTACATTTTAAGCTTGCGCCGGTAATAGACGCACTCACTGTTGCCACCATTATCCTGCTGTTTTATTGTGTTTTTGTGTATAAAAATAATAAAGGAAAAATTAATTTTGAAAATTAAAAAAAAATAAAAAAAATTTAAAATAAAAAGAAAATTTATCAAAAGGAATTATTTAATAAATAAAAAATACTACCTACTATTGCAATAAATTGTAAAAGAAAATTTAAATAAATTGATGTTAATAACAAAAAATATTGATTCGCACAGTTAAAAGGGTTTACGTGTAAACTGTAAATATTTAATAATACATAGTTGATGGCACACATGTCTAAAATAAATTTAATGAACCGCCTCATGCCGCATCCTTAGAAAAGCCAACAAAAACGTGCTTGGCTTTAAAATAAAGGCGCGCGCGTAACTTTTATTTGCCACCGTTTGCTGCAACTGCAGTAGTAAAGTAAAACTAACTTTAAACTGTGGACAGTTACAGGAAACTGGTCACGTTTTATGCCAACATTGCTGGTCTATGGTAAATGTTACAGCAACTACAACTACATCATACTTATATACAGACTAACTACTATATAGTTGTACTATAATCACATTAAAACATTTATAACCAACAACAACAACACTACAATACATAAACACAAACACTCACTCACACTCAAGCTCATACACGTTGACACTAAAGAGAGTGACAAAGATAGTAAAAGGTAAATATGTTTGTTTGCTTGCTGTTTGGTTTTTCTCTTTGTTTTTTTTTTTTTTTGTCACAGTGTATTTTATCCTCTCGAAACATTAAACTGTTTTTTTTTTACAGTTGTTGTTAATGTTGTTGCTTTTTGTTATTGCACATATAAATGACATTAAAAATTGTTTCGAATTACATGTTTTAAATGCTTTTTAAATGCAGCCCACAGAAGTTTGTTTTTACACCAACTAACCCCCCTATGTTCTGCTTACATAGACAATAAAGGATTCAAACTACAAAAGAGGAGGAGGGTAGGGGGGTTACAAAAAGTAAATGTATGAAAATTAAGTATGTTTTAACAGGCAATTAAGTGCAACAACAAAAGTAACAACAACAACAACTAAATGCTGGTAAAGGCTTAACAAACTAAATGCCCATGAAAACAATTTACGTGTTTTTGTGGCTGCCCGTCATCGTATGTGTAATAAAATATTTTAAGTATTGTGGCCATTAAATAAAGACGAGCAGCTAGCGTTTGTCATTTCAAAGGGTATTGGTTATGTTTAAATAAGGATTCAATGTACACTAGGAGGCCTCCAGGTTTGAAAGCGTAGTTTGTTTATACATATATACTAAATGTTATTATTTTTGTGTTTCCAGTTTTCGTTGAAACACTATTCAGGTTTGGTATCATATAAAGACAGGCTTCAGAGAAAATTCAGAGCACGTCCCATCACTTCTAAATTGGGCTGATTTTTCTTAAAAACTTAACTTTTTTGACATTTTGAAAGGATTTTGGAATTCCACAATTTGGAATGATATTTCTGACTATGTGGAATGATAAATATTCTCCACCTAAAACAACAATTACACATATTACCCAGCTAGCAAGGGTGTTTGTTAGACAATTGTGTTTAATATTCAACTCTTAAAAGAATCTTCTGATGATGATCTGACGAGTAACATTAACAAAAACATATACTTTTTTCTACTTAATTATCAGCTCGTGAAACAGTTTATCCCATGCGAGGGATCTTCTGCGATTAAAAAATGCGCTCGTTGACGCAAAAACGCCCTTTATGAGATTTCCAGTAGACTACTCCACGTTCGAAAATGCAGCTTTGAGCTGACAACCTTTCATACACAAACATATACATTGCTAGTTCACATATATTAAGCAATATATCAAAAAAAAAAAAAAAAGTTTTTTCCAACTTAAAGATATTTATACCAAATTACTTCTATTCATTGGGGGATACATTCGACTACCTCAAACGGACATTAGGGCGGCTCTCATTTATCAGATGATATTTGCGACTTTGATTTTTCAACAGAATTCGAATTAGACGCCGTATTTTATTTCTATAATATAAAAACAATTGTTTTTAATTTTGGGATTTTTAGCTGGAGTAGCAATCTTTCATTTAAGATAAAAAATTTATCAGTACACTGAAAAAAAAATATTGCCGAATGAATTATGTGAAAATGAAAAAATCACAACTTAATATTTCAAATGGCACAAAAACGGCTGAAGAGTTTTACTCGACACTCTGAACTGCTTGACGATAGAATGTTTTGATCGGATATAAATTGAAAAAATCTGAAAAAAAAAACTTAAAAAATGCAAAATTCTTAGTTTTTTTTTTTTTACATTTCACTATAAATATCTCAGAAACTAAGCATTGTATTGTTAAGCAGTTCGGAGAAATTTTAGATATTGAAGTTCTTGCCCAGTGTGCAAAGCTTTGAGCAAAACTATTCAGCCGCTAGAGAACATATGAAAGGACTAGAGGAGATCGAAAAAAATAAAAAAACAATGGTCGGATAGTAATGAACCTATTGAGTTGTGTGACTTATTACTACAATTGTCTGACGTTGATATACAAAATTGCAGAATAAAAATTCTTAAAAAACAAATTAATATATTGAGAAACAAACAATACAAATACCGCGGTGAAAAAATCTGGCAACCAGAAGTTAAAGTTAAAAAACTTGCACTCTTATACGGAATTCTAACCATGGTTTTTTAATTAACAAATTTAAATTTATATTTAATCCCAATTTAGTTAATAGTGACTTATTCTTCGAAATATACTGTATGTATATATAAAATTGAATAACGTTGAATAAAGTCGTTTAATATTAATAAACTTAATTATAAAGAAAAAAGGTTCGGTGTACTATTAATTACTTTTGCCTAATTTTTCATCGGAAATTCATCACAAATACCAATTTTGAAAGGTTTTGGAATTATCTATTTTTCTGTTTCACTAATTAATGCAACAACACTTTTCTTATAAATTTAATAAAAATACCTTTTATATTGATCTTTTCGATCTTGGTACATTCAGAAATTGTCCAACCAAATTTTATTGTTTTAAGGATCAAAAAGGCGATTTTCGTGAGTAACATAAAAATAACGGTATCTTTTCAAAAAATTCTGAAATGAAAAAGTCGTAGAAAAAACTTTGTTTCTGATACCCCAGAGATTCATTTTCAATAATAAAAAAGTTATTTCGCAAAAAGTCGTTTTTGAGATATTGCTACATATATTTTAGCATTTTTATTTTTTGAACAGTGTATAGCTACAATAATGTCAGAAATTGTTGGGGAAAATAATACGAGCCCTAACAGCAAATATATCTTAACCAACAATATATTCGATTTTATTTTTTTATTGTAGACCGAAAATTTAGGATCATTGAAATTTCATAGGTGTAAACATATTACAAATTTATATGTTTACCTTGAATTAAAACATGCCAACAATCACATCTCGTGTAAAGTATGTTGATATTTTCGCGAATATGGTTTGACTACATCTAATTTTATTTGAGATTGTCTCACATTATGGTTCATAAGATTTTTTTGAATAAACCGTTTATGCTTAGGATAATGATAAATATTTTAAGATGAATCTTTTTAATTTCGGTTAAGTGGTTTAGACGGGAGCGCGTTTTACGTAGACAGCTGGACATAGTTAAATCAATTTAGAATTAGGAATGTATATACTTTGTTAGATTAATATTCCTTATTGATATAGACGGAATGAGAATAAAACCTAATTCCTCACGAGTGATGGTGAAAATATTTACGCAAAAGTTATTAAACGACCCTGCTGAAATCAAAAATAAAACATGGTTGTAACAAATAATTACTTTTCGATACTTTATGTGTATTGGCATTTTAGCTTATTATTTTACTCTAGTACATAGTGGGACAGAATCATAATATGTCGCATCGGCAATATCTAACCAACTGATCTGCTTGGCATATCATCTATGGGGATTTCTAACCGTGAACAGTTTATGGCACTATAAGTTATGTCAACCCATATTATTCTTTTACCAGTCCCGTACCATATATGGACTTTTGGGTCAACATCAATGTTGACCCAATGTTGTTGTACCTATTTGAAACGGTTAAAAGGTAACGGTGTCGCTAATTTGGATATTGCTGTTATAACTGTAACTTTATTTTAATGATAACGGTAATTTCGGTTTGACTTTAATTATAAACAAAGTTTGCGAACATTAAAAACAAAGGGTATTTTATGGATAACCGTAGCTTAACCCCTTGTGGACCAAGGCTTCAAATCGTTCAAAAAATTTTATTTTTTATGAGGTATTGAAAATAAGGACTTTAGAAAGTTATTTAAACAATTTTAGCTTTGTGGGGGACCTGCAAGGAACAGAAAGGTACCTACCAGGAATCGAAAGGGACCTGGTACCTTTAAGTACCATTGGTTCAGCATCAGCCAAAAGATAAAAAAGTTTGCAATATTGGCAAGATGATAGTGTACTTCAAAGTACTTTTGGGCAAAAATGGTCAAAATATGTTTTGTTTTCATTTTGTAAGCTTATTATTGCTATGGTACTTATAAGTACCGTCGGTCGACAAAGGGTTATCTTGTGTATACAACATTGGTCAAAATTAAAAAAATACTAACATTTTTAATTATTTGGTCAATTCACAAGGTCTCTTATCAGTCATATTGTCATAATGTCGTAATATATCATGATTCTGCGGCTCGGCTTAACCGACTCTTAGGCATTCGGCGTTGGTCTCTGGTGGAGATATATATAAAATATAGCATAGAAAGTAATATTATTTTAGGACATCTTTTGCTTGAAAAGTAATAAAAAACCATTGAGAAATATTAGGACATTATGACAATATGACATGATAAGAGTCGTTGTGAATTGACCAATTGTGTGGTTTTATAGAGTTGATGGATTTGTTATTCCTTAATCGAATATTTGTTTCCACCTATAGATTTGTAAACTTTTTTCTTAGAATGTATGTTTTTGGATATTTTTTTTTTTTTTTTTTTGCTGAAAATATTGTTTATAAACCCTATAACTTATATATATTTTGGGTCCTTATAAAACATAAATACGATCTATAGATTTGTTCCTCGGTTTTCTATAAGCAAAAGTATTTTTCAATTTTATTTTTGTTTTACAAAATATAAGCTTTATTTGTTTACTTGCTAGTTTTTATAATTTTTACTAGCTTTGGAAATTTTCATTACAAACAACGAAGAGTGTTATATTCGGATGTGTCGAATCTTGTATATCCACCATCAATGAGTGACATTAAAATATTTTTCTGATATAAATGTTATATGGGGGGTAGGGTAAATTATAGACCGATCTTCAAAAACGCTGGAAGAAAGATTTAGATTCATATAAAACTTGTTTAAGTATGTCCAATTTCATGAAGATATTAATTATTTTAAGACAATTATGAATGTTCAAGTCATTTTCTGAAGGGGACCAACTATGGGGACTAGGGACAAATGTTGCCCGATTTTAACCATATTTTACAATATAATTTCAGAGCACAGATCAGTAATGAATCACTTTTTTGGCATTCATACGCACTTATGAAATTATAAGTATAAGTGAGTAGCCATCATTAAAATTAAACTACTCTGACATACTCATACTCATAATAAGTATGCGTAGCATTAAATACGAATCCGACGTCGACAACATACTCATACGAACTCAAATCTGTTTGATACATAAATAACCTCAGCCTGACTTATAATTGTAGAAAAATACTTATGATACTTACTATTGATTCAACTGAAACACACAACCTCATAATGAGCATTTTAATGTTCGTATTCGAATCATACTTATTTTGTATCGTCTATACAAATTTAGATAAGTGGAGTCGAAATCAACAACGTCATAAATATTGTTAAGTATGAGTATGATGATTACCTCAAACCATACGAGTGGATATAAGTCTCGACAACATTGTAATAAATATGAATGCGTGTAAGTACAAGAAATTTTGAGTCATGATTCAACTCTACTCTTTTTTTACCAATGAAATCACATTACGATCCAAAGTAATGGTATTATTAAGGAGTGAGATGGTAAAATCCTTAACACACGTTTTTCATTAAAACTTTTAACCCAAGTATTATTTTATTATTTTTTTTTTTTATCAAGTTACCTTTGTAAAGCTTGTCAGTTATTATGTTTAATGCGAATTATATTCGTTTGTTGTTAATCTGATTAAAATGATTGACCAGAAAAAGGTATGTACTAAAATTATTAAATATCTTAACTGTTTCAGCCACAGTTTTATGTGTCTAAAACAATTGTATTTTTAGTTTAACTAGGGTTTATATATTACGAAAAATAAGAAAAAATAAAAATACAGCTAATGTTTTCATGGAATAAGGTGATTAGTTTAAAAACCTCCATGGCGGTTTATTAAAAATAGTTATGATAAACATTTTCGTAGCGTACAAATTTGTTTCAAAACAAACGAAATGGCTGTGTTGGTGAGATATTCTCCAATTCTTTTATATTATTTGGTATAGCCCCAACTTCTGTGTTATCAGCTCTTCCAAACGACAATTTTTTCACCATTTTGGTTCCACTACAGCAGTTTGGGTAGATAAGTCACTAACAAAAGTATTAGCCAAATTGTAACATCATATTTTAACTGGAGGCCCAAAGGTATGTCACTGTGCACCATCAGCAGATCGACTTGCTCATATTAATTATCTTCTTAGTCGGGTTGAAGACTGCAGACATATTCCCATTCCAAGGTATACTTTCGAACAAAAGATCTTAAATTTTATGTTCATTGAGTATACGCGGCATCCTTACAAAATAACATAATATTATGTAGAGAAACACATTATATAAAACCTATTACACAGTGGTTAGTAATCTAACCACTCTGTTACTTACGTTATTTATCAAAGAGTATAGAATAAAATATTAATTTTTAAGTATAAGCCAACCAAACAAACACTAAATAACAAAGTAAAACTGAATTTGATGAAAAATAAACACTCTGACATATTTTTTTATTGAATGCGGGAAAAATTATTAATCTAAAAGGAGCAACCAGGCGGAAAAATTTTGCCAAACATCTTAAACGATGACTTAAAATAATTTAATTGCTTAGCAAAATGCCAATAGATGTCACTAAATATTGTTTAAAGTGTCTAGAAAATGTGGTTAGAAAAGTGACCACTAAACCGTAAAGTGTTAAATAGTATACATATAGAAACTTAAAATTGAATGGTTATAAGTAAGTTTAAATGGTTATAAATAATATTATTTATTTGATTAGTTATCATTCTTTAGTTGTTTGAAAAGTAATTGTATCATTGAACCATACTCCAATGTATAATTGTGATGAACATAAAAATGTTTACAGTAACTAAAATATTATTGAAATTATATTCAAATAACAATTATTTGTGTACAACAGCATATATTGTTATAAAGAACAGGTTTCCATCTACAGAATTTTGGAAATTCATAAAAATTTTGCCAAGAAAAATTCTCAAAAATAAGTATGTAAATTTATTCAAATATTGTAAAAATTCATTAAGTATTAAAATATTACTCGGTATTTATAAATTTTTTTCCGGAAATTCTTAAGTCCACTTACGCTTAAAATTGAACATGTCCTGGTATTCCTTTCCCGTGTTTTTTAATTCTTTTTTTTTTTACAAGAGCCCAATAAATTTCCAAGGGCAAAGGTTCTGGGCAGTTGGGTGGATTTGTCTCCTGTGCTACAAAATTAACATTATTGTTTGAATACCACTCAACGGCCTTTTTTCCATAGTGGCATGATTCCAAATCGGGCCAGAAAGATTGAGGCACTCTGTGCTATTTTAAGAAAGGTAACAGCCGTTTTTATAGACACTCCGTAATATATATTTCTGCATGCTGAAAAAAAGGTTGGGCATGTTAACTGTAACCTTTTCAACATTTTGAACAATATTATAGTCACAGTAACTATTTATATGATTGTGGTAACAATAATATGGTTACGATTTACATGATTGTATCAACCATATATATGGTTACAGTAAACAAGTATATGTTTGTGACAACCATTGTTCATCAGCCACACAAAAATCTTGACCCGGAAGTTGTGTTTAAGTTTCACGATGTATCTTTAAACAATTCTGTACACATAAATTTCAGGACAATTGTACTAAGCAGTTGTAAATCTTACGAGATGTTAGTTCAATATTAATTATACAATAGTATTAATAATAATAAGATGAATAAACACAACACATAATTAAATAAAGACAGTTTTGTATAATAACAATGAGATATAGGAAAATATTATTAAATTTTGTGAATAATTGAGTATTTCAGAATAATAATGTAATATTAATGACAAACAGACAAACTTGTGTCAACCTTTGTCAATTTTAAAATATTGTTTGAACACGGATGCTTAAATTTAAAGTGAAAATTTAACAGATTACATAATAAATACATTGGATAATTAAATAAAGGGAATTTTATTATTTATTTAAATTTATATAAAACAAAGAGTGTGTTAGATATCATCGACATTTTTTATTAATTTTAAAGGCCCATCGATGTCATTATGCAATATTGTATCGTGTAAATGTACGCCGTGGCTTCGAAATGACTCATAAATAAGGTTAAATTAAATAAAATCTAGGAGGCTTGAAAAAAAAATATTTCAATTTTCATTTATATTTTTTATGTTGTTTGAAAATGTTTGAAATTTCTTTGGAAATTTTTTATGTTTTCTATGATTTTCAGTTACAAAATGAGAAAAAATGCGCGAAATTGACTGCACTTTTTGAAGCAGATGAAATGCTTTAATATTAATGGATGCTAAATTATGTTTAATGATATTTTTACTTTTCAGACTTTTTTGATTTATCTTGAATAATTGGTAATATTGGACTATTTTGCAAACATATTTGAACTGAGGCATTACGTTATGCAATTGTAATGCAAAATATAAAGAAACTTATGCAAAAAAAAGTAATATTTATGAACATTCATAATTTCATAATATTTATGAAAATCAACATTCTGAATGAAAAAAGTTTGGAAAAAAAGTCATGTTCGATTAATAATATTTATTACAAAATTCATTCCAATTATGAATTTTTTTTCTGTGTATGAATAAGTACACAATTTACGTATTTAAAATTAGGCTATTGAAATATGCTCCCGTTTTCATTTGAAATAATGAAACTGTCATAACATTTTTTGCACTGCATCCCACAAAATCGTTAAAACAGGCCCACCAATGTTAATTAAGATTTTTATTACAAGTTTTTTTTTCGAATTTGACGCAAAACTCGCCGATATATAGTAAGTAGGATTAAAAGTAGGAAGTAATAGGGGAAAATCTAGCCCAATGCTATTGTGTTTGAATATAAATTTGCCGTGTATATCACAAAATTAAATACAGTTTGGTTTTATATTATTCAGAATGAAATTTTGCTACTTCAATAGCGAAATATTGTAAATATTATATAAATTCGGAAGGACGGATGGACGGACATTTTAAAATGATCATAGACTGATGGCTCAGCTGCAATATTAGAAACTGGATGTTGGAAAAAATTATTTTTTTAGTTTTAATCACTAGTGATGAAATTTTGAACCTTTTTCGCAAACCCTTACATTAAGGTTTTTATAGTGCTTTCTGTCACTTTGTTCGAACAGGTAGTCCATCTCCGTCTAAAATCTACCAAACTTTTGGACACCTTTTTTGTGCTCTTCAATTCTATTTTAACAAGAGCCCAATATCTATCCACTGGACTCAGCTCCAGACAGTTTGCTTCTCTTGGTACAAATACCACACTATTGGTCTTATACCACTCCAGGGCTTGTTCACCATAGTGACAGAATGCCAATGCAGGCCAAAAATAAATGTACACATTTGAAAGTCTTATGAATGGAAGCAGCCTTTTTTGTAAACATTCCTTTATGTAAATTTCGTTATTTATAGAGCCCGTTGTAAGAAATGATTGGCTTCTTTTGCCGCAACTGCATATTGGTTGCAATACCAAGAACTTTTTGGGAAATTTTTTCTGCTTTTAGGTCCTGAATTTTTCTTCAGCATTCCTTCGAGCATCGGCAACATAAAAAACTTAACCCAGGAGCTGCGAACGTACATTTCGTCATCCACTATGCAGTAGATATATTTTTTGTATAAAATTTGACTTCAATTTCCGTGCTCTGTGTTTGGCCTCTAAATTTTTAGCAGAGTTCCTGTTAGGAACTTTTTGAGCCTTGTATGTTTTTAAACCTTCATTGGCTTTAACTTTTCGTACCAAATAGTCCGAGCACTGACCTAACCGGACTGCTTTCCTACCGGATGTGTTGGGAGCTCTTTTGAAAATGCTTTCTATTTTTTGGCTTTAAAAATATCATTAGATCAACGTACAAGTTCTCCCGGTACTTTGATAACATTGGAAAAAGTTTGGTAGCAGCCCTTTGATTGTTTGGCCAAATTTTTGTAGGACCAAGTTGAGTTTTGTTGAAAATATTTAATAATTTTAGTACGAACTTTTTTCTGGTCACTCATTTTAATCAGATTAACAACAAATGAACATAATTGACGTTAAAATAATAACTGACATGCCTTACAAAGGTAACTCGATAAAAAAAATTCAAATAATACTTGGGTTAAAAGTTTTAGTGAAAAACGTGTGTTAAGAATTTTACGACCTCAGTCCTTAGTTTGACTGATTTAGCATGGCAAACTCCAATCCTTAACCATTTAATTAGATCAATTATGAAACCTAAAATTGTATTGATCCCATGAAATGGTATCATCCTAATGTACACGTACACATCTGCATCTGTATTCATAAACGTAACTAAGAAGAATTCACAAAAAATTCTCAATTCTTAGTATTAAAATATTGATATTTTTATTTGATGGTTTATTTTTCATTAACTGTTATTAAGTATTTCGCTGAAACGATGGCAACAAATGCTCTAAAATTTATTCAAAAATATGTAGAAACCATAAATGAAATATAAAAATGGGAATATATTTCTGTTTTGATGCAGGTATTGTTGAATAACTGTGCAAAATGTTAAGATTTTATAAAAATCGTATGATGTAATTTTCACAGTCAATTATAACACTTGAATAAATTATTTACTTTTTAGCATTGTTGCATTATTGAGAAAATTCTAGAAAATTTTAAGTAATTTAAATGTCAATGTAAAGACTAGCAGTGAACATGTATTCTACATGTCCACCTACAGTGCTGGCCATGAGGTTAGCACACTAGCTACTTGCTATTTTTAAACGCATATATTTCCTATATTTCTTAATTTTTTTATTATATCTTTTGCATACGAGTAACATGTCTTTCTAAGATCACGTCCCAATATGTCCAGCATTATTCCTTTGTATATATTTTATGTTTTTCTATCCAGAATAGAATAACCTCCAAAAAACACTGGACAGTATTTTAGCACAAAATAAAAAAGTTTATTCATATTAAAAAATGTAATAAAACAAAAAAACTTATTTCACTAAAAACTTAGTACTTAGTTGGATACCCTTTATTTTTGATCACAGCTGCTAGTCTCCTTGGCATACTTTCTACAAGGGCCATAAGCGATACACTGAAATTCCATTCCAAGCTTTTTCTACTTCTTTCCATAAATCGACCAAATTTTTAGGCTTTTCTCTCATTACATGCTGCTCCACATCATTCCAAAGGTTCCCAATAGGATTGAGATCCGGAGATTGGGCTGGCCATTTTAACACGTCGATATTGTTCGATTCCAAGCAACACCTCACTAAGCGTGAGGTGTGTTTTGGATCATTATCTTGCATAAATCGCCACCTAAGTGGCATGTTGTCCTCTGCATAAGGTATCATTGTATTTAGAAGTATATTCTGGTATACATACTGTTCCATACGAGTATCAATCTTTTTTATAGGACCAACACCATGTCCAGAAAATGCTGCCCACACCATCACATTACCCCCACCGTGTTTTATTGTTTTACTGGTGTACTTTGGATTATGTTGCATGTTCGGAGGACGCCATACATACCTCTTACCATCCGATCCGAATCTACAATATTTGGATTCGTCCTTCCAAAGGACATTTTTCCAAAAAATTAACGGCTTTTCCAAATGGTCACGAGCAATGCACAACCGAGCTTGTATGTTCTTTTTTGAAACATGTGGCTTATGCTGAGAAATGCATCCACTTAAATTTTGTTCATTAAGTCTTCTTCTTATCGTTCTGCTGAACACGTTGATACCATTTTTTCCTGAAATTTCTCTCTGGATTACGGTGGAGCTCTTAAAAGGATCTTCTACAGAGGCTCTGTATATTAAAGAGTCCCCTTTTCGTGAATTTTTTCTGAGCCGAGGAGCCTGTTTAACATTTTTAGATGTTTTATACTTCTGAATATGTCTTAGTGTATTATAAACCATCTTCCTGGGGCATTCCAAAGTATTAGCAATCTCTCTAATACTTGTTCCTCTCGAGTTCACTTGTTGAATAATCTTTCGTTGCTCCTCTGTACACCACTTTCTTTTAGCCATATCTAAATAATGTTTATTAATTCAATTTGTATTCCTCATTGATTAATTAATACCTAAACTTACCAATTAATATTTATACCCACAAAAAACTTTAAAAAAATTTAATTATACTTATATGTGCTAAAATTGTGTCCAGCTTATTTTACATATTACTGCACTAATATTCAAATTTGAAAGAGAATAGCGATAGAATGCAAAAAAAAGTAACTGGACTTATTGATCACACCATAAACAACACTAATTACCAACAATTTTAGTTGATAATTGCAATGAAATGAAATAATTTGCTTTAGAAAACAGCAAGTATGATGTGTGCTAACCTCATGGCCACCACTGTATATGGCGTATGAGTGATTTATATTTATTTAAAATTAATGTTACTCATACGGCAGATAATTGTAAATACACACAACAATATTTTAACAAATTTATGCCCTGTTAATTGATAACTTAAACGAGTTTTAACCACAGCAACAATTTATTTCTTGTATGTACATTAAAAATTTCAACTTGAAAAGTATTTAATTACATGATTTTCAGTAAAATATGCTTTTGTCTGAAGTGCTACAGAATTTTAAAGCATAATAGTTACGCAAAAAGAAAACTGCTGAGCTTGACGTATTTTTCATGCTGTATATATATATATATATATATATTTTTTTTTTTTGGAAGCTTACATATGTGTGTGATTAAATGGGCAAAGAAAAGACAAAAAAGGAAAAAAAATAAAAAATAACACGCAAAATGAATTTGAGTAGTTGAAAGCAAAGTGCACAACTGACAACTGGATTACGAAAATAAAAAAAAACAGAATTCGAACTGAAATGGCCAGAGTGTTACCTTAAACATGCAAAAATTTAAATGCGTTTGGGGGATCAAATGTACCTAAACAAATTTGTTCAACATTTTAATCTACTTACAGTTAAGTACACTTTTCTATTTTATAAAACCCCCAACAAAAAGTTCGTTTGTTGTGATGCGTTATTTTTTACGAAAAATCACATAAATATATTTTTTATCCTTTGGCCTCTTAAATGAAAATACATACTTAGAAATCTTTGATTTAACCATTAAGAAAATATATACAGTTTGTCAGTAAATTGTTTTCAAAATTGAAAATATTCAACATATTTAATTTAATTAATAAATACAAATAATATTTTTTTATATTTTGCAGATTTTTTCTTGCAATTTATCTTTGATATTTAAGTTAATGTAGTATGACAAAGGAAACCTAAAACTCTAAGTATAGTTAGGAAGGATGTAGGAAAAATCAAATTGAGACAGTATTCAAAAGTGTCAAATAAGGACTGAGATCGTTAAATTCTTACCACACGTTTTTCATTAAAACTTTTAACCCAAGTATTATTTGATCTTTTTTTATTTTTTTTGATAAAGTTACCTTTGTAAAGCATGTCAGTTATTATATTTAATGTCAGTTATATTCACTTGATGTTAATATGATTAAAATGAGTGACCAGCAAAAAATGCGTATTAAAATTATTAAATATTTTCAACAAAACCCAACTTGGTCCTACCAAAGTTGGCCAAACAATCAAAGGTCTGCTATCATACTTTTTTCAATGTTATTAAACAGTACCGGAAGAACTTGTCCGTTGATAGAAATCCTGTTTCAGGTAGAAAGAATGGTCCACATGATGTATATAAAGCTAAAAAAATAGAAAGCATTTTCAAAAGAGTTCCCAACACATCCGGTAGGAAAGCAGCGCGGTTAGGTCACTCCTCGGACTATTTGGTATGAAAAGTTTAAGCCACTGCAGGTTTAAAATCATACAAGACTAAAAAAGTTCCTGACAGGAACTCTGCTAAAAATTTAGTAGCCAAAGACAGAGCACGGAAATCGAAGTCAAATTTTATAAAAAAAATATTTCTGCTGCATAATGGATGACGAAATGTACGTTGGAAAATTTTTCGCAGCTTCTGGGTCAATTTTTTTATGTTGCAGATGCTAGAGAGAATGTTGAAGAAAAGTTTAGGTCCCAAAAGCAGACAAATGTTTACAAAAAATGATGTTTCCATTCATAAAACTTTTTGATGTGTCCACTTATTTTTGGCCCGATTTGACATCTGTCGCTATGGTAAGAAAGGTCTTGAGTGGTAAAAGAACAATAATGTGATATTTGTACCAAGAGTGCTTTGTCTTCCAAAGTGCCTGGAGCTGAGTTCAGTGAATAGATATTGGGCTCTTGTTAAAAGAGAATCGAAGAGCACAGAAAAGGTATCCAAGAGTGTGGTAGATTTTAAACGGAGACGGACAACTTGTTCGAACAAAGTGACAGAATTCACTATAAAAACCATAATGGAATTGTTTTTGTAAATGGTTCAAAATTTCATCATTAGTGATTAGAACTATACAAATATTTTTTTTGTAAATTGTAACAATAATTTCAATCAAAGAAAAAAAGATTCAAAATTGTAAGTTTAGTGGTTTCATTTTTATTAACTCAGTCCTTAATTGTTTTCAAAATAAAGTACTATGGAATAATACATCTACTTTTAGCGATTTGGTAACGCAATCTACTAATATTTTGTACATACACCTTTTGCATCAATCGCAGCTGCCAATCTGCTCGGCATCAGATTTGCAAAGTGTTAAATCACAAGATCTTGGTGGCCATCTTTTCCCGTAAAAGAGCAATGGTTTCGTTGCTTGTGTTGCACGTAGCGCCGTCTTGTTGAAAGTAAACGTAGTCCAGATCAATAACAACCAAAATACGGTGCAATGACGTTTGTGGAATGCCCAATTCCAATGAACGACGAGGAATGGACAAACTTGGGTTTTCTTCAACACTTTGGTCTACAGCAGCAATATTCTCAGTTCTTCTTGAGCAACGTGCATGGGTTTTATTGCTTTAGTTTTGCAAACTGTGACTGCAAGATTTTCACCATTTTTGTAGTGAATTTTAATAATTTCAATGCGTTGTTGAAGCGAGTATCGTTCCATTTTTAGTAATGGCGTAGTTTCTACTTGTCAAATGTCAAAGAATAAAAGCTTCAAAAGTGACAGCTACCGAAATACCGGGTGATTCAAAGTAACACCTCTTTTTGGAAAACCCTTTATTTAATCGCCATGAGCATTCGTTTTTATTTAGAAATTTTTGAACTGTTTCATGCAAAACTAATAGTTCGCATTAATTTTTAAGGTCCTCTGCATGCTTGCTTGTAGATTTTCTTCAATAGTTATTATTATGTCCTTTCAGTTCGTCGTGAAAGAGCCTTTCTTCTACAAGTTGACTTATTTAATTCCAATTATATGTTATAAATTAGTTCCTTATATTTTTGTTAAATTGTTAGAAATTTCCAATTTCTATAAAATTTTCGGGCAATAATTTATTATATTTGATCTCGTAGGTGAAGGGATTCAAAATATAAAATTTACATAAAATTAACATATAAATAAAATTTCCAGGAGATTCGTTAAGTTTTTAGAAAAATCTTAAAAATTCAAAAAAAAAAAAAAAATAAAATATTTATATTAGATTTAAAACTTGAAATAATCTGTTATTTTTTTTTACAAAAAATACAAGAATTGATATATGACCACAAAGATGGTCTGTTATTTATACAGAATTTTCGGCAAAAATTTCTATTCATTAAAAGCATATAAAATAATTCCTATGTCTTTTGGGAAAACTAATAAAAATTCCGATTAGAAACGGTTAAAAGATAACGGTAGCGTTAAAAATGCTTCAAAATCGAGGTTGGCTACCGATTTGGATTATTTCAGTAAAGCCATTTTAGCGGCAACGTTAAATTAGCTTCTTTTGGTAACTTAATTTTAATGATAACGGTAATTTCTGATTTGAATTTATGTATAATAAAATTCAAAATAAGTGTGAGATCGAAAAATTCTTAACTTCAATTTCCGTGCTCTGTTTTTGGCCTCTAAATTTTTAGCAGCGTTCCTGGCAGGAACTCTTTGAGCATTGTATGTTTTTAAACCTGCATTAGCTTTAACTTCTCGTACCAAAGAGCCCGAGCACTGCGCTAACCGGACTGCTTTCCTACCGGATGTGTTGGAAGCTCTTTTAAAATGCTTTCTATTTTATTTGGCTTTTGAAACATCATGTGGACCATTCTTTCTACCTGAGCAGGTTTTCTATCAACGGACAAGTTCTCCCGGTACTGTTTAATAACATTGGAAACAGTTTGAGGACAGACCTTTGAATGCTTAGCCAACTTTTTGTTGAGTTTTGTTTAAAATATTTAATAATTTCAGTACGCACTTTTTTCTGGTCACTTATTTTAATCAGATTAACAACAAATGAATATAATTGACATTAAACATAATAACTGACATGTTTTACAAAGGTAACTTGATAAAAAAGGATCCATTTGTCATCGGAAGTAATGATTCGGTGCAAAAAATATTTTCTTTTATAGCATTCAAGCATCATTTTGGACATGCTAAGTTTCAATTCGTATGGTTCCCAATTTCCCTGCTTTTGGATGAATTCTGCTGTTCTCAAACATAAGGATAGCTTAGCGGTAACGGTAACGGTAGTCAAGTTGAACCTGTATTTTGGGGATAACAGTAACACTAGTCAAACTTGTTAAAGATAAATGATTTTAATAAAATTTCTTTATTTTTTACGAAAAAATAAAAAAATCAAAGGGATGTGAAACTGTTAAAAGTGCTCGATTTATATATCAATTGACACGAATATCTATTTTCGTTAAACAATATGTAATAATTCGATATATTTCTTGGAAAATACCAAAAATTTATTGTCATTACAGCACGAAGGAATTCATTGTATGTTTAGAAAAATTTTCAAACATTGCGCACTGGTTCCTCTAAAGAGAAACAACTCAAAATTTTTCAATTTTAACTTTTTGCAAGAAATCGAAAATCATTTTCTCTACTCCTTGCCAAGAAATACAGTTGTATCCGTCTTCAACTTTCATTGTAATGTATTAAAAAAAACAGTTTTTTTTTTTTTGCTTTAGAGGAATCAGTGCAATTTGTAAATTGGAAAACCCTTTAAAAAACCTTTTAGAGGAAAATAATAGAAACTTCTGATTTTTATTAAATTATTTATTAAGGAAATATGAACTTACTGCTTAATTTTTAGGAAAATTCCCAAAATAAAATTGAATGTCCTTTGAACTCAGAGTTGGTTGATTATTCCCAGCAAAACTTTCTTTAATTGAGAAATTATGAACAAATTTATCATATTTTCGAGAAAAATTCCAAAAAATAATAAAGTAACCTTTGACCTCAGAGATAAAATAATTGAAATCTCCTATTTGTTTTTTTAATTTCGAACATATATTTCTTTCTGTTAAAAAAATATGAAATTTTTTTTAATAAAATTTATTAAAAACTCTTTCCATCAAAATTGAGACTTTTTAATTTTTTTACAAATGTTGACATTTGAAATTAAGTAAAGGTCAAAAAGTATCAAATTTTAATTTCAAAATGGGGTCAAATATGAAAGATAATAATAGCTTTGGTATTTGCTCGGAGAATTCCAGTTTTCATTTATACTCCTTCAGCAAGTATAATGAAAAGAGACAGATATATGTACATTAGTGCTGCCAGAGATATATTGCTCTAAAAATATTTAACTTAATTGTGTGTAACAGAAATTCGAGATTTTTTCTCCGGGTCAAAGTGAAAAAAATTTCGTAGATATTTGTTTGGCCTGTTTTTTTTTTCTTAAAACCTAACCAAGGTAGTGACATTTGCAATTGAATAAAATTTAAAAAATAACAAAAATATCAACCACTCACTTTTAGAACAAATTAAATTTTAGTTTCAAAGTGGGCCAAATTTATCCCGAAGACCCTGTGATGGTTAAATGTTAACAACGTAACAATATGGATTACAATTCTGTAATAACCAGTTAAGAAAGTAGAACTTGAGTAAAACAATATTTTAAAAAACTTCACTATTTGAATTCTCATCTAGAATTAATGCTAAACAAGCCAGTTTAATGTCATTTGGCTGTCTAACATCCATTTAAGTTATCAAATTCGCTTGCTCTTCACATCTGAATAGATTTTTCTGTATCAAATGATGAACAGTTAAAAAAATGTTTGGTTTAAATCACCCTAATATAGTTTAGAACACATTAACTTAAATCTCTAAAACACGATTAAATAAATTGCATCAATTACAAATGAATGGATGTTTGCACTTTAGTTGAACTAAAAAAATTAACTCCAACTTTTACCTGGGTGCAAGTGATATCTAATAAAAAAAAAATATATAATAAAACATCATGCACACATTGAATGTAAAAGTGCAAATATTTGACACAAAATGAAAAGGCTGTGATATGAAATTATATCTGCTGTCAAGTGGCAAACAAGTGAACAAATTGTAAAATATTGCAAAAGAATGGAAATAATGAAATCAGCCACGAGGAACAAAAGCAGAACCTTAACTAAAAAAAAATAAAAAATTATTACAAATTTTTGCTAGCATAAGCAGAGAAGGAGTTTTAAAAACATTAAGGCTATTTGTAGCAGCTTCTGCTTTAACAACAACAGCTGCAATCTTCAGAATCATGAAATGAAATGTTTTAAAATTTTAAATTTTCATTTCCTCACACAATGAAACTGAATGTAAAGCAAAGAACAACTTTACTTTACTTTGCATCCATCCAACAACATCAGTTACTTTTCCCACATTTGAACGTGCAGGCATGGATACACACATACACAGAAACACTAGGTGCAACAGATGCAAATGTATTTAAAATTGCAGGCACACTAACCCATACACACACACACATTACACTCACTCACTCACTATTCCACAGCAGCCAACGTGAAAAGCAAAAAAAAAAAATAAACACCGTTGGCTGGTTGGTTGGTTGTGTTCACCTGACTGGGTGAGAAAAAATAAATAGATGTTGCAGAAGTAGCAGAAGAAGATGATGCTTAATTGAAAACATCATACAAACACTCTTATTCATGAGCACTAGGTTGGCTCTTATTTTGCACCTTTTTGGGATTTTCAATGCTCCCAAGGTCTAAAGTTGGTATTTATCATCTAGCAACCAAATGCAGAAAATATGAACAAAATCGAATAACGTTTAGAGGTTTCATATTTTATTTGAAGCTGATTGTAGAATTACTCTCATCTTATAATGAATTCGCTTTCCATAGATGTTTAAATATAAAATATACAAATTGTCTGACATCGATCGAAAACCAGTTATAATTTGATATCATAATATCATAAAAATACATAAGTGGCGTCATGGTGTAGTGGTTAAAGTGCTTGCCTACAAAATCAAGCACTCCAGGTTCGATCCCTGGTAGAGGACGACAAATTTTCATCATGGTTTTCGAGTTTTTAAAAATTAACCCCCCTCTAAACAATCCACCCAAGAAGATCCTCTAACCTCCCCCCTGGAAAAGAGGATAACATCATGGCAAAGGTCAAGCAGCCCGCCAACCCCTGGGAAAAAGTAGAAATCAAAGATTAGCAAGGTTCCCCACCAAACGCAACCGATCATCACTTAGCTGGAACAACAACCATTTAAAGCACGATAATCCAATAACTAGGCAAAGGTCAGACAGCCCGCCACCCCCTGGGAAAAAGATTAGCAAGGTTCCCCACCACTACACCAGAGGGCTTTGTTTCTAGGCAACGACAGATGGCAGCCCCATTATCGTAGACTAACTACAGCAGATCAATCATATACTAAGCTTGAACAACCGATTAGCAACATCGTACATGTATCATAGGACCCGATACAGCAGACCAATCATCACTTAGCTGGAACAACAGCCGTTTAATGTACGATAATCCAATAACTAGCAGAGTGCAATCTCACATGGGAAATGCGAGAAAATCTACTGCAACAAATCGTATAACATGGAGATACTTTGTGGAAGCCAAATGCCCCCAAGAGGGGTAATGGAGAAAAAAAAACATTCATATGGGCAAAAACATTTTTCTTTTAAAATCTATGAAACTAACCTACCATCCGGTAGTAAGTGTATGACTTAAAAATGCGGGATTTTTTCAAATTTTTGCATTAATTTTGAAACATTTGACTTAAAAATGCGGGATTTACAATAGATGGTGTTTGATTTGAATGCGGTTTTTGTTTTTAATAATTTATACGTCATATTGAAGGGCACATATCTGCCATTTATTCTCACTTACCTATTGAACATCGTAAAGCAATTTTTTTTTCTTCAAAAATTTTGAATTTTGTACCAATGAATCGTCATATGTGGTATGTTTTGCTATACTTCTTTAATTGGAAAAAGTGTCGCTGAAACACATCGATTGCTCACCAAAGCAGATGGTTTGTGCGGTTCAGAAGTAGTGATTTTGATACGGAGGACAAGGATAACCAAAAAAGTTTGAAGACCAAAAATTGGAGGCAATACAACATGAGGAGTGTTGTAAAACTCATCAAGAGTTTAAACAATCATTGGGAGCTACTCAAGCAGCTATTTCAAAACGTTTGAGAGCAGCAGGATTCATCCAAAGAATGTAAGCCGATCAATATTGAACGACGATTCTGCATCTCCGAAATGATGTTTGAACGCTATAAAAGAAAATCATTCTTGCACCAAATCATTACTTGCGATGAAAAATGGATACATTACAATAATCCGAAGCGTAACAGATCGTTTGTGAAGGCCGGTTAACCAGCCGAATTGACACCAAAGCCAAATATCCATGGCGCTAAGGTAATCATTACTTGCGATGAAAAATGCGTAAAAGCTTAAGAGATCTTATGTGAAACTCGGCCAACCAGCCGAATCGACACCAAAGACACATATCCTTGGCGCTTTATTTGGTGGGACCATACCATCACATCCAACCTATGACGAACGCAACTGATTCGTTTGAAGCGAGCCCTGGGCGAAAAACTCCCTGAATATGCGGCCAGATATGAAGCCGTTATATTTCACCAAGACAACGTAAGGCCACATGTTTCAATACCTGTTACAAAGTATTTAGAAAGAAGTAGTTAAAAACTTTTGCCTCACCCGCCGTACAGTCCAGACCGTGAACCGTCCGACTACTACTTGTTTCGATCGATGCAGAACGCTCTCTCTGGGATATGCTTCACTTCATAACAGAGTAGATGAGCAGTTCTTTTGACTCGTTATCCATATTGTTACGTTTAAACCTTTTTGGTTTGTTGATTTATTTCTTTTAAATAAACCGGATACTTTTGATTGCAAATAAAAGCCGTTTAGTAGTTTAAAATTTGTAACAACTCTTTATTTATTTAAAATGTACAACAATAACAGTTCAAGTAGACACTCAGTGTCTTTATACACGTTTATCAATTCGCAAAAATACACACACACTTTGTAATGTACAAGTATACGCTGGCAATGCAGTTGATGTCAAATTAGACTCACTCACGACTGCAACCTCTGCCACTATTTATACACATGCCATCTTTCGGGAATCTTCTACAATGCTCTTAATGGACAAACTGGTATGTTCGAATTCTAGAGCTTTCGATGTCAATGATAGCAGCTTAAACATTTAGTGTTGCCATACTTATAAACAATGCTAATAACGGCATGCTATCAACATTGTTGATACGTAGAAGCTTCTACTGATGGACGTGTTTATAAACATGATGAATGCTGCAGGCAGTCGCTACAGACCGTTAAATTCAAATCGCTATTGCAAATTCGTAACAATATGTTGCCAGAAAGATGGAAAAAAGTCATTACAAACAATGGCCAATACTTTGAATAAATTTTTTATTATGCAAATGTTTCAAAATGAAAGCTAAAAATTTTAAAAATCCCGTATTTTTAAGACATACAAATTGAACAAATTTCTGTCAAAAAACAAAATTTTCTCGAAATCCACCAAATTCAAATCAGTATCTTGCTAACAGAAAATAGGTATGACATTAAAAACTAGGATTTTTAGTCCTTATTTAGGCCTTATTAGAATCGAAAACAATTTTTTAAATTTTTTGAAATTTTGTTAAAAAAAATTTTAAAAATGTAAAATTTAGAATTTAAGATATTTTCATTTGGTATCAAATGATTTCATTTGATATCGAAATGTAATAAATTAACAATGTTAGAAAATGCTTATATTTGATATTTAAACATATATGTATGGGTAAATATAAATACGAAAACTACCCTGCAGTGAATTTGTAGTGATTTACTAGAGAAATTGTCAGTAGCACTACACCATATGTACCCCAGCCAATGTAATCTTCTATTGACATTTAACATAAGCTTGTCATTGAAAATCCTGTAGTTGACTGTATCACTACTGACTAGGTAGTTATTTTCTGTACCTATTGGTGTAACCAATAATAAAAGATAAAAAAAATCTAAACTATTGACGCGTTCGTTGACAATATCACCAGAAATACACTAAAACTGTTGTCTCAAACGTAAATCTACTGACGCTTAAACGAAAGTTGTCGACATTTTAACTAGTGCAATTGTCGATAGAGAAACAGTGTTGACATAGAGACATATGATTTAAGGCTGACTACAGGGTATTTTTAATTGGATTTTCCAAATGTGTTTTCTATTATCTTAAATACTGCTACTTTAACCCAAAACTCAAAACTCAATTTTGCTCAAATTTTCAGCATTTGTTCTTTAAGTAACGGAGAACTATTGCACAACTTAAGAAAGTGCCAACTAAGGGCCATCCTATTGTACACCTTTACATACATACACACGGTATTGGATTCTACGGAGTAGAACAAAATTTCACATTGTAACAGGTTTCAAGCCCAGTAATGTGAGTTTTTCTTTCAGTCTTCAAATAAAATAAACTACTCATACCACCTACTTGCAGGCAAGACAACGAACGAACGAATGGAATGAAGTGAATTGAATTGAAGTTTATTAAAAAATGTGAAAGAAAAATTTATCATATAGCAGGATTTAAATATTTAATTTTTATATTTAAGTAAATCAGTGTGTCTCGCAAGGCATTTAATGGAAACATTTTAAGTAAAACACATTCTTAGGAGTTGTTACCAAAGACCAACAGCAAACACTCTTAGCCAATATTAACTCCCACAAAGAGACAAGCAAGTAAATAGTAGCACTAGTACATTGTTTTCCATTTTACGCTTTTTTCCCTTTATTTTGAGCTGATTAACATTTTTGCGTGTTGTTTTTTTTTTTATTTTTTTCTTTTTTGTACATTCTTATCCCTGTGCAAGCCATAGAGCCATTATATAGTCCTTACCTTCACATAGTTTGCAAGTTTCTTTAGATGTTCGTTCATGTCTTAAGTGGTTGTCATCGTCAACATACTTTTTTGTCGTTTTTGTTTTACTTGTGCTTAAAGTGAAAAAAAAAAAAAAAATAATAATAAAACTTCACTTACATTTTATGTTGTCTAAAGCAGCCGCTAGTTGCAGGAGGCTTGAAAGAGAAAACTTTTCTTGGTAGCAGCAAATTGAGTGCAACAATAACTTATTTGCATGAAGGAGTAAAAAGACAGTTCTTGCTTAAGACAACATTTGTGGTAAATAGACGCAAATTAATTTAAGGCTGAGTTTGTTAAATAAAGATGTGCCTTCAAATATTTTCACTTTTCTTTTTTTTTTTTTAAAAAAAGATAAAGAGTTAAAGTGTGGGGAAAATGCATTCATTTTTACTGTTTGGCCAAGGGCTAAATTTAATTTATTGTATAAAATCTACAAAGGATGCATTTGTTGATTTAAATTAATTTATGTTAAATAAGTATAGTGGGCGCTTTTTTAAGGAGCCAAACCAGCGATACGATTTTATCAGCTGTAATGGAAATTTAATTCACTTTAAGATATTGATATATCGTTATTAGCCGGGACAAAATGTTTACAAAAAAATATTTCCATCTGGTGTTTAACACAATAACAAATAAGTAAGAAAATAGGGTAGGTTAAGCCCGACCATAAAATACCCTACACTGAGAGAAAGACTAAAATTTCAATCATTTATTTTCGTGATTGACATATTCAATCGATTAACCGTTAATCGGTTAACCAATTAATTTTGGTCGGCTAAATGTTTGAATAATTTAAAATTGTCGATTTTCAAATAACAAATAAACCGATTAATTTGTATCGATTAACCGAAATTGAAATATAGTTTTAAACACACATATTTTATTTCTTAACTCATGAACATTCCTTTCTAGCAACAGTTTTTTTTTTTTTTTTAAATGTAGGTCTAAAACTGAAACTAAGGAATTTGGAAATTATGAACTTTGTTCTAATGAGTCGGAAGAAGACATGATAATAGTCGAAATGGAAGACATTACTGAAACGAGGCTTCTATCAGAACTTAACAAAATTATAAAAAGTATTCAAAATCTAAATAATCCCAAATATGCTTAAAAACTGAAGAAAGATCTGAGAAATTGGATAATATTTCTCATGCCTTATTTTCGATTTCTTCAACATTTACAATCAGTGATAGAGTATTTTCCAAGTCAAGTTTTATTAAAACTAAAGCAAAATCGATTAAAAGGAAACCCTTCCTTTTCTTTTTTTAAAAGAATCACATGTGTAAATAAAAGAATCGTAAATACCATATATATTTTCTTTCTATTATTTATTTTTTTTTGTTGAAATGCATAAATAAGTACTCAATATTCATGGTTTTATTTTCAATTTAAAATTAAAATAGAAATTATTCGGTTAATCGAATAATTTAAAATTAGCCGATTAAATCTAGGCCCCTATTAATTATTTGCTCGATTAACCGATTAAACCAGAAACCAGATTATTTGAATACCCTAGTATATATAAAACTTATTTGGAGCGAAACTTGTGCAGATACCTAGATAAATTAAATATTTATGATAGACAAAGTCCTTCTTCGGGAGGACATTTGTGTGGGGGATAGGTGGAATAATTGGGTCAAGATAAATGCATATGCCAAATTGAATCGAAGTATCTTCAAAATTGCGATCTGTACTTTGCGCACAAATTTATATAGACAGCGAGACAGAGGGACATGGTTTAATCTTTAAGTTGGGTGTTGGACTTGTATTTTTGAGTGTTTTAAGTAAGAAAGTATAGTTGGTCTAGCCCCACTATATAATACCCTACACTGATTATATAAACATGACATTATTCTATTAAAATTTCAATATTTTTTTTAAGTGAGTGATTATCGCAAGTATACCGATCGTCCTGAAATTATATCTTGTGATCTCTTTCTTTATGGAACCATGTTTTTTGTTAAATTTTATTTGTATTCCAACATTTGTGTAAGATTTATGGTCATTAAAGAATGTGGCCTAAATTGTGTCAAGTTTTGTTTGGATACTAACTTAAGGACTGAGATCGAAAAATTTTTAACACACGTTTTTCATTAAAACTTTTAACCCACGTATTATTTGATTTTTTTTTTTTTTTTTGTTGATCAAGTCACCTTTGTAAGCAATGTCAATTATGTTCATTTGTTGTTAATCTGATTAAAATGAGTGACCAGAAAAAAGTGCGTACTAAAGTTATTAAATATTTTAAACAAAACCCAACTTGGTCCTACAAAAAGTTGGGCAAACAATCAAAGGTCTGCCGGGAGTACCGGGAGAACTTGTCCGTTGATAGAAAACCTGGTTCAGGTAGAAGAAAGGGTTCACAAGATATTTATTAAACCAAAAAATAGTGTTACGTTTTTGAAACGTGGGTTTATTTCCTTTAAATAAACCGGATACTTTTGATTGCAAATAAAAGCAGTTTTAGTATTTTAAAATTGTAACAACTCTTTATATATTCAGAATGTACAACAGCAACAGAATTAAATAGTCACTAAGTGTCTTTATACACGTTTATCAATTCGCAGAAATGCACACAAACTTTATAATGTACAATCACACATGTACACGACAATTGATCAACTCACGACTGCAGCCTTTGCCACTATTTATACACACGCCATCTCTCGGGAATCTTCTACAATGCTATTAACGGACAAAACTAGTATGTTCGAATTGTAGAGCCTTTGATGACATTGCCAGCAGCCCAAACATTTAGTGTTGCCATACTTACAAACAATGCCAATAACCGCATGCTACTGATGGACGTGCTTTCAGACATGATGAATGCTGCAGGCAGTCGTTACAGACCGTTTAATTCAAATCGGAATACTTGGTACGAAAAGTTAAAGCCAATGCAGGTTTAAAAACATGCAAGGCTCAAAAAGTTCCTGACAGGAACGCTGCTAAAAATTTAGAGGCCAAAAACAGAGCACGAAAATTGAAATCAAATTGTATAAAAAAATATTCCTGCTGCATAATGGATGACGAAACGTATGTTCTGCCAGATTTTGTTGATGTTGCTGATAATCAAAGAAAAGTTTAGGACCCAAAAGCGGACAAAATTTCCCAAAAAGTTCTTGGTATGGCAAGCAAAAGCCAAACATTTGTTACAAAGGGCTCTATAAATACCGAAATTTACATCAAGGAATGTTTACAAAAAAGGATACTCCCATTCATAAGACTTCTTAGTGTATCCACTTATTTTTGGCCTGATTTGTCACCCTGTCACTATGGTAAAAAAGGTCTTGAGTGGTAAAAGAACAATAATGTAGTATTTTTACTAAGAGAGGCAAATTCTTAAAACTACCTGGAGCTAAGACCAGTGGAGAGATATTGGGCTCTTATGAAAAGAGAATGGAAGAGCACAAAAAAGGTGTGCAAAAGTGTGGTAGATTTTAAACAGACAACCTGTTCGAATGGACAACCTATTCGAACAAAGTGACAGAAATCACTATAAAACCATAATGGAAGGGTTTCCGAAGAAGGTTCAAAATTTCATCACTAGTGATTAGAACTATAAAAATATATATTTTTTTTTGGAAATTGTAATAATAATTTCAATTAAATGAAAAAAATTATAACTGTAAGTTTAGTGGTTTCGTTTTTATTAACATATATGTATGTTAAGATTTTTTCGATCTCACTCCTTATTTATTGTGAATCATAGGCATGACATTAGTATGGGGGCTAGTTGAAATCATAGACCGCTATTTCCCATTCTCAGTACCAATCAAACCCTATATCATGTTTTCAAAAAACAGACAGGCGGACAGACGCACGGCCATTTATTCAAAGTATTGGTTATTGTTAGCTATGACCTCTACCCACCTTTCTGGCAACATATGGATTCCAAGCCAAAAGAACTGCTCATCTTTTAAGGGCAAGAACGAATCAAGTGAGAGTAAAGCGTATCCCATAGAGAGTTCTGCATCGATCGAAACAAATAGTAGCGGGTGAGGCAAAACTTCCCAACTACTTCATTCTAAATATTTTTGAGCAAGTATTGCCACATGTGGTCTAGCGTTGTCACGATGAAATATTACGGTTTCATGTCTGGCCCCATATTCTGGGTGTTTTTCCAACGAATATGTTGCCTTCAGTACAGGTTCCCTGCGATTGTCTGGCCAGATTTCAACAGCACATAATAGGTAGGACCCCTTTTGCTCCTACCAAATACAGAGAATCACATTAGCGCCATGGATATGTGGCTTTGGCGTCGATTCGCGATACGCAAAAATAATTTTCTTTCATAGTGTTCAAACATCATTTCTGGCATACAAAATTGTCTTTCAAGGTGTCTCGGCTTCAATTTGTATGGTACCCAATTTCTCTGATTTTGGTTGAATCCTGCTGCTCGCAAACGTTTTGAAATTTTTGCTTGAGTAGCTCCCAATGATTTTGCAAGCTCTTGTTGAGTTTGACAACAATCTTTGTAGAGTAGTACCTCCAATTCTTGGACTTCACACATTTTGGGCTGGCCTGGGTGATCTTTGTCTTTCGTGTCAAAATCACCACTTCTGAAACGAACAAATCATCTCACGCACTTTGAAACCGATGTAACACATTCACCATAAGCTTTGTTTTGCTCACAGTGATTCAATTTTTTTTCTCCA
Organism: Calliphora vomitoria; assembly: GCA_942486065.2. NCBI lineage: Eukaryota > Metazoa > Arthropoda > Insecta > Diptera > Calliphoridae > Calliphora > Calliphora vomitoria. Next base: position 14,086,455 of record OW818031.2, on the reverse strand, counting down.
TTCTTGGGGGAATTTGGCTTCCACAAAGCATCTCCATCTTATACGATATGTTGCAGTAGACCAGGGGTGCCCAAAAGTTCCTTATGGAAGAGCAAACTCCAATACATTTAAAGAAAAACTAATTTTTATTCAATATATTTTGTTGTAAAAACCACATCATACAAAGAACAATGAAAAAAATACACACCTTTTTAAACGATACCATACGATAAGCAAAAACAAAATCTACATTGATGATCGCTGTCGACAATGTTTACCAGCCAAGCATACGAAAGTGTTGTTGCTTTGCACTCGTGTGTATACCGTGAAGATGGACAAAAAAACTAACAAGACAAAGTTGTTTGTGTATTTCATATTGCTAGTGCACTCTATACTCAGTATTGAGTATAGAAACACACAGCCTATAGCTAAGAGCGTTTACAAAAACCAATGAGCACCAAGAGTATAGGGCTTGGGCACCCTTGCAGTAGACTTTCACGTATTTCCCATGTGAGATTGTCCTTGTTATTGGATTATCGTGCGTCTCCATGTACGATGTTGCCATTTGATCCAGTCTTTTTTGTTATTTTGTATCGTTCGTAAAACGGTTGCAGTTCCAGCTAAGTAGATGACTATTGGTCTGCTGTAGCGGGTCCTATGATACATGTACGACGTTGCCAGTCTGTTGTTATTATTGCATTGTATCAGTTTCGCTAATCGGTTATTGTTCCCTTCAAAGTGACATATGAGTTATTAAAAACAAAAAGCGTGTAGCTTCATCTAATGTAAATCCCGCTTCTTTAAGTCATACCAATATCAGCCATTACCAAACTACTTATAAGTAATGTAGATGCTATGATGTAGACAGAGAAAACAGATTCGTAGTAGCAACCGAATTTGTTGCCAATCGACTGATTCGGTTGCACACATCGAATTTTACAGTTCTATCAACAGAAAATCAGTTGACAAAGAGGAATTTAGGTTGAAGCAATCATACTTTTGCTACCTCTTCTAAAATTTTGTAGCCACAATTGTAAAACTCGGTCACAAGGTAGAATCATGAATCTGTTTTCTTTGTGCAAGTTTGTATAAAAGTGGTCGGTTTTACCAAAAAAACATTTTTTTGGAAAATAATTAAAGAATTTGGGGGAATTTTAAATATTTGTTTACAAAATTTACTTTGAATCACAGTGTTGTATATAATATGCAAAAAAACATAAAACTCTTTTACATTTCAAAATGTCTTAATATAGCATTTTAGATTCTAAATTAATTTAAAAAGTTTACAAAAAATAATAAGAAAAAAAAAAACACCTGCCTATGTTACAAATGTTAGCAGCATTTTAAACCTCATAAAGTTTCTATATTTAGAAAGAGTTTATCAATAACAACACTTTAAAAATAGTGTGAATGAGGAAACAATGCTGTGTTAAAAGTTATAAAAGTACAAAAAAAAAAAGACACTTAAATTGAATTGTTGAATTATGGCGAACAAAATGTTTGTTTAAATGTGTGAAAGGACAAGCAGGAAGGCTGGCAGGCAGGAAGACAGACAGACAGACACACACTTATGAAAAGGAGTCTGGTTAGAAGGAAAATAAACACTCAACTGTCACAGTAAAGAAAAACAGTTTTAAACACACTAATGCCCAGCAAAAGTATCCGCTCTTGAGGGTTGTCAGACAAACAGAGTGACTAGTATCAGGAATGCTAAAAGGTTTATTATGTTGAAAATTTGGTAGAAAAAAAATATATAGAGTTCTTGAGAAATAAAGGGATTGTTTTACGATTATTTGGTTATGCTGTTACCAAAAAAAAAAAAAGGAAGAGGTTTTAAAATAGATATCTAAAATAAAATAATAGAAACCATAGAACGAAATGGAAATACATAAAAATACATACAAATTTGGCTTAAATATATACTCGTATGTATATGAATGTATGTATGTCTATCTATGGATGTATATTTTATGGTTTTTATATTTTCATTTCCTTGCTTTTTGTTGTAAGAAATTATTTGTTGAATTATTCAAGCCAGAGAGCAGAGGATCAAAAAAATACAATGACAAAAAATCAAATAAAAATAATAATAATAAAATTTCATATACAATATAAATAAATACATATACATACATATATAGTACATATACATATTACGTACATGTCATATTCATTATTTTAAAATATTTATAATTTTTATTTTTGTGTTTTTATTGCTGATTTTTTGAGTCATACAACAGCAACAATGCAATAACGTAAATACTTTTCTCTGTGTTTTTATTTTATTTTTTTTTTTTTTTTTGTATTTTTTCATTTTTTACAGGATGCAATACGAGTTCAAAAAGTGTAAGCGTATGAGTGAAAATAAATTAAGCTTCACACGTTTATAGTAGAAAACTTTTGTAGATATAAATGTATAGTGCCAGAATGTGTCATAAATGAAAAATCATACAGTTACAGTTAAAGTTTTTACTACAGATATCCACATGTAATATTTACATTTATCTACACATATATTTATATAAATGTACACATGCATGTATGTATAGTAGAGTGGCTCCGTTTTTACAGAGAAAAATTAAGGTGTCAGAAATGTTCCCAACTTAAAAGAGATGCTTTCTCAAAATGCTTGTCTTGGCGTCAATATTTGTTGTGCTGGATCAAAGGATTTTCATATTTCAATCATGAGAACATATGTAATTTTGGTAATATGTGATTGGTCTTTGATGCTTTTTTTATACATTTTTTGGAAGTTCGAAAATATTCCATCTAATGTAATTTTTCGCAAAAAATTTTGTAAATATTAACATGAAATTATAAAATATTTAGAGGATCTCAACATAAATAAGACTCCTGGACCTGATTGTATACCAGCACTGGTCTTGAAGCAGTGTTCTTCGACGCTAGCTCGTCCATTAGCTAACCTTTTCAGCACTTTATACTTGTGAAACATTTGGAGTCCACCAATTTACTCAGCGACCGGCAGTATGGTTTTCGAAGAGGACGCTCTACGGGAGACTTGCTAGTCTTCCTATTGGAAAAATGGTGTCGTTCCACACACGGTTTTGGCGAAAGTAAAGTGGTGGCTCTAAATATTTCTAAAACGTTTGGTAGAGTATGGCATGGTGAGCTTTTAGAAAAACTTATTGCTTTTGATGTCGGTAATAACTTCTGTCGATTTATATCGAGCTTTCTCAGAGATCGCACTATACGAGTTGGTATAAATGAAATCTCATCAAACGAGTTCAGGATCAATTCAGGGGTACCGCAAGGCTTCGTCCTTTCTCCTACTCTATTTCTTATTATTATAAACGACCTTCTATGTCAAACTTCCAACCCTATCTACTATTTTGCAAATGACAGCAACATTTGCATTCATATGCGTTCAATTATAGACCAAGCCTATTGGAGATTGGGGCAATGAGGTAAAACATGAATGATACGCTTAACCAAGATCTTGTGACAATCTCTGAATGAGGTTGTGCGAATAGAGTGGATTTCAATGCACGCAAGACTCAATGTTGTATGTTAACACACAAACGCACAACAGATCATGTTGCTCCATCTGTTTTTATGGGTGGTGTAAATATTAAGGAATCAGAAGCTCTTGATGTTCTAGACATGAGTATTCAGTGCGATGACCGGTGGATTGAACACATTTTTCGAGTGTCGAAATAGGCATTCAAGTGTCTCGGTTTTCTAAATCGGTGTAAGACATATTTCACTCCATTTGATCTTCTTACTATCTACACCACATATATCCAAGCGAAAATGGAATACAACTCTGGGCCGGTGCTTCGAAGTCTATTTTGGAGTTACTAGACCGCAACACACGTTCTTCGGCAAGGGCTCATCAATTCGTTGTCGACTGTACAGTGAACCGCACAACACATTACAGGGAAAATTCGTTATTTAGCCGTACTGTCCATATGTGGAATAAGCTTCCTTCCTCCTGAAGTCTTTGCTGTCACTTTCAATATAGGAAAATTCAAATCAAATGTCCACAAACACTACTCCCTCCCATAACCTATTTTCAAAATGTTTTGCATGAGTACGAAACATCCCCTAAAAGCTGGTCCAAGAAAAAAAAAAAAAATACATTTTGCTAAATCTTTAATACTGTCCTCTTAAATATGATAACAGATTGGATGAAAAATAACAAAATACTAAATGAGCATCAAGCTGGTTTCAGAAAAAATTACCCAAGCGTCGTTGATATTTTTAACCTTGTTAGCATTGTTGAACTAAATCTAAACAACACCAAAAACACTTACGATTTTTTCGTTGATTTCTCCTGTGCAGTCCACACCGTTCCAAGAAATAATCTATTTTACAAGCTTACATGTTTAGGCTTCTCTTCGAAACTAGTCAGAATTTTGCAGAAGATATATAAGAACACAGAATGCTGCACTTGAGACGGTTTAAGTCTTTCCAAGCCCTTCTCGGTGAATATAGGTGTAAAACAGGGTTGTATATTAAACCCAGTTTTATATTGTAGATGTACTCCCTGGGGGAGTAGATGTTGCTGGTACAAAAGTGAAAATACTGCTGTATGCTGATGATATAGTCATTTTTGCTGATACCCCAAACGCTTTACAAAGTATGATTGATGCACTATATAATTTTTGTTTATTGACGGTTAATTTAAATAAATCAAAACTAATGATACTTATTTCGTCAAGCAAAAATAATTTCTAAACATTTGGCAAAACTGTATCTTAGAATGAATTCAACTTTTCTTTGTAATTGGGAACATCCACCAAATTTGTTTGCGCCCACCTAATGTATAGGTTTATGCACTTGTGTATATTTATGTATTTTTTTGCATATACAACACTTTGCATACTCGGTGTTATTGAACGAGAAAAAGGCAAAATAAATGTAGATATTTTATTGTACTAATATACATACAAATAAATATACACACACACACACATTTACACAATATATATATGTACGTTGTATATACATACAAAATACATATGAATAATATAATAAAAAGGTCAGTAAAGTGCAGCAGGAAGTAGTGTCGCATTCATATTCATAAATCATTTGGAAAATTGATGCAGCAGCAACAACATTGTGCCAACAACAGTTAAATTGTAGAAATAAAGTTATACCTGCCTACATAAATATATACATATATCAATTTATACATATATATGTATATAGAGGTATATTAGGTACGTCCTTAAAAACATTAATAGTTGTTGATGTTTTAAACTTAACGTAACTGAAAATATAATGGAGTTAAATACAGCATTTCTCAAAATGTTTGTTGAACTGTATAGGGATAGGTAATATTCCCGCTAAATTCTTTGCAAATAAATTCTTTTTAAATATTAAAGTTCTTACTTGGATGTAATGTAATCTGAATTATCTATCTAAAAAAATAAAACTTATAATTATAGAAAAATTATGAAAGGTATTGGGCTAATTATTTTTCATTTTATTATCCTTTATATCCTTAATGAAAATTTAAGAAAAATTCCTAAAATTTTCAGATTTTGTTTAACAAAAATTTAAAAATTTTTAAACTGGAGTTTTGAGAATTTTATACAAAAATTTAACTATTTTGGTGGCTGATAAGAAAGAGTAAATGCAGTGTTTGAAAAGCTACGATAACTAAAACATTTTTAACTATTGCTAAAAATTTTTTTGTGTGTACAATGTTACCATCTACATAAAAAAGTTATTTCATACGTTGCCATATAAATTGCATGGGAAATATTTATGTTGCTTTTTTGCATTTTTGTACATTATAGGATTGTAACAATAAAACATTTATTAAATGGTAGAATTAAATTTTTAGGCTAGTTAGTTTTCTTAACTCTTTAAGATTGTGTGGAAAAAGTAGTAAATCAGTTTTCTTTGAATTCGTTTTTATTTCAAGTAAATAATACGGCAATGCTTTGAAACAATGTGTGAGTAAAACGATGGTAACTATGTGCATACAAACAAGAAGCCGAACTTTTGTTTACAACACGAATGTCTTACACAAATATACATTCACAACAACAACAAACTATATACATTTTTGGCTGAAGAGTTTTATTTTTGACTACTTCTATTGCTACCTCAACTACTACTTAATTGCTACTTCTAGTACTACGTCAACTTCTACCTCAACTGCTACATATATTACTACTAAATTTTAAAAGTAGCAGAAGTAATAGAAATCAAATGACTCTGCTACTTTAAAACTTTTTCTTTTTTAAGTTAGCAATAAAAAAAAAAAATTACTCCGCTACTTTTAAATTTGTCTTTTATTGCTACTACTACAACTACTGCTACTAAAATGTGAAGGTAGCAGTAGTAGCAGTAATTGATTGACTCCGAGTTTTTATTAATTTTGTATCTAGACTACTTGTGGTTTTTTGTTGCTACTGCTACTTGCAGTCTAGTTTTTTAAACACTGAGTAAATGTTATCCTAGTTAGGCAACAAATTTATTTAGAACATTCGTGAAACTTTGGTATTAAAAAATAATTGGTCAATTCACAAGGTCATGTCATATTGTCCTAATATTTCACGACTCGAAGGCTCGGCTTAACCGACTCTTAGGCGTTCAATGCAGGTCTCTGCTGGTTGGTTACGAGACATTTTTTGCTTGAATGGCAATAAGAACATTTTCAAACCATTGTGAAATATTAGGACATTTTGACAATATGACATGATAGGAAACCTTGTGAATTGACCAATTATTTTTTACTACCAAAGTTTCACGAATGTTCTAAATAAATTGGTTGCCTAACTAGGCTAACATTTACTCAGTAAGAGAGACCCCTTGATAGTTGGCCAAATACAAGACAATTCTGTATAGATAACGATTTTATTATAACTAAATGCAAATATTTAAATTCAATGTTACCAAGAATTTTGCTATTGAGGATCACGAAAAATCACAAAACAAATCACTTCACTTTAATTTTTGTTAAGAACTTCAACATCATTTTTTAGCCTCATGCAAACTGTGCTAGCCTAAACTCCATACATGTGCTTGTTTCCATAAATATATATCAATATGTGTGACTTTGTATCATATGCATACGAATACACCATTTTCCAACTAAGTGCAACAACAGCGATGCAACAAACTTTTACGTGTCATAACACAATGAGACACAAAAATGTATTCTCATATTTAGCAGGAATAAAAAATGGATGAGCAATCATTGAATCGTACACTAGGAAAAAAATGCTAAAATGTAAATACAAAAAAACAAAACATGCATAGCAACACTATTAGTACCTAAGTATTACATGTGGCTGTCTAATCAACCAAATGGATTAACTCCAGGAGAGTCTGAATTTGTTTTAAATTTGAATGTAAGTTACCTTGTGTGACTTCCCACTGCCTTTTTTTAAAAACATTTGCTTAAAGAAACTAAGAAAAATTGTATTAATTTTACTGAGGGTAATTATGGAAATACACGCAATTCCAACATTTTTACAAGTTTTTTAACACTATTATAGTCACAGCAACTATTTATATGATTGTTGCAACTAGAATATGGTTAGTTTACGATTCACATGATTGTATCATCCATATATAGGTTTACAGTAAACAAGTATATGTTTGTGACAACCATTGTTATGATGAATCTTTATATCATAGTATGTTGTTCTCAGATTATGATATCCATAAGCCGAGAGCAACATAATATGGTAAGTCCTTCATCATATAAATGGTTGTCACAAACATATACTTGTTTACTTGAACCATATATATGATTGATACAATTATGTGAATTAACCATATTATTGTTACCACAATCATATAAATAGTTACTGTGACTATAATAGTATTTAAAAACTTGTAAAAATGTTGAGATGGTTACAGTAAACATGCACAACTATATTTCATTTTCTACTCGTAAAATATTACCCATTGAAAACATCTTATATTAGACTTTAAAATGCTGATTTGTAACATAATTATTGGTTTTTGGGAGGTTGACCTTTAATCTTATAATTATGTAATTGTCACATATCTAAAATTGCATTAAAATTGTAACTGTACTTGGTACACCTATGAAAGATTTCTTTTACAGTAAAAAATTTAAATCGAATATATTGTTGGTTAAGATATTTTCGCTGTTAGGGCTCAATATACACATTTATTTATTTAAACTTCTACATTCACACTTTAAATATCCGAAAACTTACATATATCTATAAAAAAGTTAAAAATTTCTCAACTCCTTAATCTAGGAATGCACAGTGGGGCAGAATCAAAATTTTTTGGAAATAAATCTGGCATTTCTAAACGGCTGGTCCGATCGGGATAAAATTTGACATGGGGGTAGCCAAGGAGTACTCGAGTGTAAGTTATTAAAATAGACCCTACAAATGATCTAGGTGCAGCGCTATGGGGGCTCAAAGTAGGGTACCTTCGCCATGTAAAATTTTTAAACACGTGCCATTTTTTTGTTTCCCATCCGATTTCGAAGATTTTAAAATTTTTGGGAAGCTCTCGGCTAGGTCTGGCAAAAACATGCTTACGTGTGCTATTTATCTCTTATAATTTCCGAGTTATAAGCATTTCAAAATTGAATTGAATTTTGCCATCTTGGGCCGCTTTATTAAAAATATAGGGCGTACTTTTGAACGGAATGGACTCGAATTTTGTTCATTAGTTAGATAACTAAATTACCAATTATATGCAGAGCACTATCAATTAGGGATCCGAAAATAAACGATTTTCAATTTAAAAATTCAAAAATGTTTAGATTTTTGCTGTTTTTTGGGCGAAAAGGTGACTTTACTCATTTTTTATTAAAATAAAACTTTCTTTAAGAACATTTAACAATTTTATGTTTTTCTGTAAGATATCTTTACGGAGAATATTTTGGTGTAAAAAACGTGTCATATTTTTCGAATATGTTGCCCCTACGCCCTTCGGAATTCGACCTATTTTTTATAAAAATTTTAACTTTGGTCCACGTGTTTTAAAATCCCAAAGCTGGGATCAGAA